>CAJGYO010000001.1:128075397-128790235 GCA_904845875.1 Miscanthus lutarioriparius
GGGTACCTAGCTGGGCACATTGATTCGTGAATCACCGCCGTGTCGGTACGACTTGTCTAAACTCTAGCACCATAGTAAGAACTGAAAGATGAAAGGTGATGAAATGGAACTATTTGCTCAACCCTTGCTTGAAAGTAGAACATGTGCTTACATAGAATGGCTAGATAATGAATTAATCATGACTACTAATAATAACATAAATAAGGATTCACTATTAGTATTGCTTTTCGCAAAAAAAAGAAACCACCAAACCATAAAGTTTATCATATCCCTTGGAGTCGGAAAATTATTCCCACTAGTCGGATAAGTCTTGCGAGTACATTGTGTACTTAGGGTTTATTTACCCCTGTTGCAGGTACTGCTTGAGACGTAGCCACTGTGTGAAGGATTCTTCTGGTGGGCACAGACGGATCCTTGCTTATAATCGATAGATGTTTACTTGATGTTTATTTTCATTTCGCTGTTTCATATTCCGCACTCTAACTTTGGTAATCTAATAATAAATTTTTTAAGAACTCTGGATGTATGAAATGGACTAAGTTTGTAACTCGTTCTTGTTATTGGATCCTTAGGAAAAAATGTGGATCTTTCGGGCTCTCCCTTGGGGTGTGCCCGACGGAACCCGCCTGATGTAGTTTGCTCTCGGGGTGCTTAGTGTCAGTGGAAGACAAGCGCCTTCGTAAGTGCATTATTTCGAGTGGTTCTTCCACGGTTTGTACAAGAGCCAATAATGAGTTTCTGAGTTTCATCACTCTTTTACAAAACCTAAAAATTTGACCAATAAAAGTTTGCGAAAAGTAGGATGCGATAAAATTATGTAAATAAGTATAAGCCCTAGCAATATGGCCTATCTAGGATAGTGGCACTAGTTTTATCTAATCAGTTTTCTACAGGTATGCTAACTTATACTGCGTAAGAATCATTTAGCATACAGAAAGTGAGTGTGCGATGTGCCGAAAATTTTGCGAACGCAGTTATATTCCGGCTTGAGCGTATAGGCCGAAGCATGCATCATGATGAGAATCTTGCTAAAACTAAATTCCCCCTACATGTATAATTTGGATTAGTAAATTGTTAGGAGAAATTAAAAGAATGTTTTAATAAATGTCTTATCATTTCTCTAATCCCTTGTTTCTGATCTAGAGGGGTGTCCTAAGTGGTTGGTTCCTATCGGTTATAGATGAACCTGAGGTCCGGTCGTGGGAGCACTAGTGCCGGAGCAGGCCATGGCCTTAGCGAAGGCCAAGGTGAAAGTGGCCGGGGCAATAGGAACGGCAACGGGGAGAGCCATGAGGCTCCACGTCTGGCTCCTCCTCCTCCTCCACTGCCACCTCCGATGACTCATGCAGAGATGATGCCAGAGATGTTGGCTGCTCATCGCGAGTCCGCCCATGCCATGGAGCTGCTAGCACAGGCTATCGGTGGCTTCGCCCGTGGAGGCCACGGGGGCAATGGTGGGAACAGGGGTGGTGCCCGCGATCTTGAGGGACCCTGCTCGTATCAGGATTTCTTAAAGACACACCCACCCACATTCACGCCCATGGCTGAGCCTCTAGATGCGGAGCATTGGCTTTGCATTCTGGAGCAAAAGTTTCTGCTGCTCACCGTAACTGATGAGCAAAAAGTGCGCTTTGCGGTGCAATAGCTGTTGAGATCTGCTAGTGCATGGTGGGTTACATTCAATGCCATGCAGCTGGCGGATCACCGTGTGACCTGGCAGGAGTTCACTGCGGCCTTCAGAGAGTATTATATTCCTGCTGGTGTTCTAAATAGAAAGTTGATAGAGTTTCTAGACCTTCGGCATGGAAGCATGTCTGTGATGGACTATGTCAACAAGTTCAACCACTTATCGTAGTATGCAAGAACTCATGTTGATATCGATGAAAAGAAGAGAGACCGTTTTTATCGAGGCCTCTCATGTATCTTGCAGAAGGAGTTATATACTTGAAACTATCAGACCTTTGGGGCAATGATGAATGCTGCTATTGCAACGGAGGGCCTGCAGGGTGACTCACGGGCAGAATGGAAGTGCAAGCAGGTGGCTACTGGGTCTTTTAGTCACCCCCATGCCCAGAAAGTATAGGTTGTCAGGTGAGTGCCCAATCAGTCTACGGGTGGGCATTCGTTTTGTAGCACCCAGTTTTAAAGACAAAACCAGATACACACTATATGTGAGCCCAGGAAGTTAAATCTCACATATAGCCACAACTAAAGGTAATATCAAGAGACAATACTTATTACATAACGTATTAGTAAAAAGAAAAATAACCTCAGAGTATAGACAGCGGAAAGTCGACTCCGATCTTCAGGCTAAGACTCCAAATCCACAGGGACGACTGACTGGTTGACCACAAGCCTAACTCCTCCAAACCAGCAATCTGGTACCCATCCGAGATTTTTGTCCAATGTATAGAAAAGTAAAGCAAGCGTAAGTACATGTCGTACTTAACAATCATATCATGGGGTTCATGAGGCTTAAAAGGCTGACACTGGTTTAATTGTGATTAGCTTTAATAGGTCATCTTTTTAAGCAATTGAGTGACAAAGAATTTATCATTCCCTTAAAACACATGATCAGGTAAACATGAATAATGTATAGCATAAACAATTGATCATTAGTACAATTATCCATTTGTGATCATCTCTATTCCATAAGGGTCCAAGGCCGCTCGTGAACGTGAGCACGACTGTTATTACAGTTTTATACTCTGTAGAGTTTGTACAATTTCACTGTGAGTCGTGATTTACCCTTTCGCCCGAGGTGATCAGCCTCTTGACCCACTACCAAGGAAGGTTGGCAGGGTTCACTATGAAGCCTTTCAAAGGTTCGTCTAACAAGTTAGGGCCGCTAGGCGTATGTGGCCCTTCTCTAGGAGTGGCACGCGTGGGCATCGCAGCACGGTACACACACCCTAGCAGTAAAGGAAACATACCCTCATGCGCCACAAAGGTAACCACTAACAAGCTAGAAAAGGTCCTTATACTGAGCTAAAGCCAGAGTCATATAGGCCTCACAGCTATACTGTAAGTTCCGAATGATCGCTTACAGATAAGTCCTTAGGGCGAGGAATCTGAAGCATTTAGAAAGTAGCTAAACACTCCAGCCCCCTGTTTCCATGTTGCTAAAAAGTCATGTTTTAATGTTTATTGCATATACCATTAGTCAAGTTACAAGATCATAGTTTAGTTAAGCACTAGCAAAAACTACCCAATGCAATATCCCAAAGGTATCAAGGTACAAGATATCAAATATCAAGGATATCCTTATTGGCAACAAGGTAGACACATGCAATATGAATTAAGTGATTAAATGTGAATAGGTAACAAGGATGGTCCCATACTATACTTGCCTTAACTTGCTTTTCTCCCAAAGCAATACGCTCAAAAGCCTTTAGTATTCCACTTTCAATCTTCTGCTTCCAATTCTCAGCTTCTAGTCTTCAGAGAACTGCTTCTTAATCACCACGTAAACCTCACCGATTGACTAAACCATATATCACCACACAAATATCCATACATGGCATACAAATAAGAATATATGAGAACAGTACATCAACCAATAAAATAAGCAAAACGACGTATCGCTACGAACACACAAACGCAAAAGACACGATATATGCGATTCAACGAAAAAGCGACTATCGAAGGATTTTTAGTGCAACGGAAAATAAAACCTATCCATTTAACTTATTTTAACTGTAGAAATACATGTAAATATTCTCATTAATCAACTTGATTCGTTGCTGAAGAAAGAGCGTAGTATAAAACCTATATTGACTTTATATTCCAAAAACGATGCAATTGATAGTTTTAATACAATTAACTTTTTAACTGCCAAAACACATTTGAGTAACATGAGAACCACTAACGCCACTGTGTAGAACACGCCGAAACAAAAGTAACGCGACAAGAACGGCTCGATGCTATGGTTATGAGAACGCAAGAGAAACTAAGAAAGGAGCTACGGTTAAAAAAACAACTATCAAAAGATTTATATTTAATTATAAAAGAAACAACTACGAGCTTGTTTTAGGTTAGCTAAGAAAACTATACGAGCAATATTGATTTAGATTAATCAGAACATATTTAGTTTTAAAAGTCGAGTTAAAGCTAATCATGTATTATTTATAAATGTTATCACATAATTTATTAAACAAATTAAACTTTACCTTCGTAAAGGAATTAAGCATGTGACAGCATCTACTCATACTTATCACATATGTATCTTGTTCAGCTAATCAAATTATATTCTAGAAACACTTTTAAGTTAACAATTAATCATATTAACTTTTAGGTATTGTCGACGAAATATGGTCGGCAGTCTACCTAGGGTATGCCCAAGGTAGTAGATTGTCGGCAGACAGATGCGCAAGCCACAAACAAGACGGTGACGCAAGACTGACATGAGGTTTTATCCAGGTTCGGCCGCCAAGAAGGCGTAATACCTACGTCCTGCGTCTGATTGTATTATTGTATGTTAATGAGAGATGTTTTTTAGAGTGATCCTCTACCGGCCTTATATAGTCCGGGGCGGGGTTTCTGATCCGAAACTAATCCTAGCTGATTACAATTGCCATATGTGGGCGGATAAGGATTCCTATTCTACCGACCAGAGATCACGCTTGATCGCAAATCCGCCTTAACTCCTTGCGCAGACTCCAACCAGGTTGTTGGTTGGGCCCGCGCGTCGTCTTTCGGATGGATGGACCCATCGATTCGGGCCGCCCAAGCTTAGCCGTAAGTAAGGTATAGGGGTTAATACCCCCACAGCTAGTCCCCAAGCACCATGTATTATCTTTGCGACACGCCATTTCGACCTTCTCCGACAAGTTACGCCTGAGTCCTTGACATCTTCCACCACCGTAAATCGGCAGAAGAAATAGGTTGTCTCAAGAATGTATGGTGCTCTTAAGAAAAAGAAAAAGATTTTGTCCGGGAAGTGTGCCCACTTGTATTTACGAAAAGAAATGTAAGTGCATCTTGAAGTGTAGCATCTTTGATCATCGAGGAGGCGTAGTGGTCGAAAAAACAAACACATTCACCGCAAGGTGAAGTGTGCCCACTTAGTCCCCGAGCACCGGTAGTAGGTGAAGTAAGCACGTGGTGCCGTGGTCTAAAAAGAATTCCCAATTAAGTTGAGAACCCAATCGTCAGACAAGCGATACGAGATGATGCCAAGCAAGTGCATCGTACCTATGTAGTCCCCGAGCTTGTTGGAAGGCGAAGTGTGAGCCTTGTAGTAAGGTCTAAATAAATGTCTCTCAACTGTATGTGAGTACAAATCACATGTAGCCGAGGAGAACAATTCTTCAATCAGTGGTCGGGATATCCCGAGCACACCGATTGTCGGAGCAGTCTCGAAAGCACGATAGTGGTCGGAGCGATCCCCGAGCACCGATGGTCAGGCGGTCCACGAAAGCACAGCAGGTGGTGCATGCGATCCCCGAAAGCACAGCGATGGTCCAGGCGATCCCCGAAAGCACAGCAGTGGTCCAGGCCCCCCCAGCACGCAGCAGTGGTCAGGCGTCCCCGATCCATCCTTAGCGCGAAACGGGCATCTAAAAGCGTGAACGCCATTGATGTATTTATTCGGTGTATTTATTTATCTCTATTCTCGCCAAAGTCGATCGACACGCCTGGTCAAAAAAGCAAATGGGTATAGTACGCCATTTCGTCTTCTTTTACTTTTTCTCGGCAAGCGATGCGCTGGCGCTTTTTGATGGAGGCGCGTCGGTGTGGGCCCTCTTACACTATTAATGAAGAAGCGCGTACACTGGTAACGAAGGAGCGCGTTTATTGGCGTAGATCTCGAGGTTGTGTGAACAACCGTCTGCGGCGCGCGTGCGCACATCTCCCAATAATCTCGGGCAGACAAAATGACGGAGCTCTTTGTTTTATATAATGTAGATCTGGTAAGTTACTCACACCGTTCACCATTGTCATTCGCCGCCGCAACCCTCTTCTTCCTCCTGCCAAACCCTATTCCTCCGAAAATCGTCGCCAATCCCCTTGCCACCGCATCCACCCCCTTAGTAAGGACAGACTAATGGCGAAGAGAGACGCCCAGAAGAAAGGTGGGGTCATGGCGAAGGAATGGTGGAAGTCGTGGAGCAATGAGCAGACCATCGAGGACCTCGTCGCCATGGGAGTGCTCCACAACAAGGCACTCGCGGGATGGCGTGCGCCGGAAGGAGAAAGCTTCCCCGATCCACAACCAGGTGAGATTGTGGTTTTCGAAGACTTCTTCAAACGGGGTTTCGAGATTCCAGTGCACCCTTTCCTTCAGGGTCTCTGCTTGTACTACGAGATTGGGATTTGCAATCTGCATCCCAATTCGATTCTCCTTATCTCCACCTTCATTCATCTCTGCGAGTCTTATGGTGGCTTCCAGCCCTATTTCGACCTCTTTCGCCACCTGTTCTGTCTTCGGAAGAAAGGGAGCGGTGGCTCGAAGATAGCCGGAGGCGCCTACCTGAATCTACGCGATGGTATGAAAGCACAATACTTGCACTGCCCCTAGAACACCTCGCTGGATGAGTGGTACAAGAAGTGGTTCTACATCCGTGAAGAGCCGAACACCATCACCCTGTGTGATGTGAGACTGATTCCAGAGAAGAAGAATAGCTGGACAGAAAAGCCTGAGAACCTAGAGCAGATCGCCGAACTGCTCGGGATGATCCCATGGGGAAAGCTAGATGGCCCAAGTGTGGTCGGGAACTTCATCAGCCGAAGGATCCAGCCCTGCCAAAAGAGGGTTCATCCAGGCTTCGAGTACTAGGGAAGCGCCGATCCGATAAGGACCAGGAAGGAGCCGCTCGACAAGACGGAAATCAAAGCCAGGATTGAGGAGCTATTCAACCTGGCCGATCCCAATTACGTCAGGCTGAACGACATCGAGCACGCCTTCAAACTGGCCCGACCTCCCCCAAAGGTAATTGATGCCTCCTTTTAACTGTAGAGTCATGTTGTAACAAGAAATTGACTGTTGCCCTCGCTTTGTGTCACAGTGGAATGGTCGTGACCGGGCAGCAGTGTTCGTGTCACCTCCCCCCAGTGTAGATTGGCCGCAAGCTGCCGACCCAGCCGCCCAGACCAGCGCTAGGACCGACGACGTCCACTGGGCGACACTCGAGACTGTGGAGGACGCACCGACCAGAGCCGCTGGCAAGCGTCCGGCGACCAGCAAACGACACCAAGCTATCTTCCCCCTGTCGGACGACGAAGCAGAGGATGCAGACATCTTCCGGCTCGTCCCTCGAAAGAGGAGAAGACAAATGGGGTCTTCGGAGCAGGGTGGCTCCTCCGTGCCAGCAGTGGTCGCATCACCGACCACTGCAACACAGAGTACAAGCGAGGGAAACATCGGGCATCAAACCCCAACGCCTGTACCGGAGGTGGAAAAAGACCCGATGGAGCCTGCCGAGCACGCGGAGCAGGGACGGTCAAAGCGACGCACCTTTGCCACATCATTCCGCAAATCAAAGCTATAAGTATCTATATCTTTGATGTAAGCTTGTAATTTGCATTGGATACTACTATCTTCTGAAATTGTCTCTGATATATTTGGTCGGCGTCCACCGAGAACCCCGACCAGCTAGCCGGGTGCGGCACAACTTCGCCAGCGACGGCGGGACAAACTGCCCAGCAGCTAGCTGTGGAGGAGCCTGTAGTAGGAACTCCGCCTGGACCTCAGCAGGCGGACGACCAGACGCCAGTCCCCAAGCGGCTGGTCGAGAAGACAGCCGAGCAGAGTACAAGTGCTCTGAGCACGAACCCTGCTAAGGCGGATACCATGGCGCCAAGGGAGCCGGATCTAGTCGAGGAGCAGCAGCCAGAAATGGCCCAGAGCATTCTGGCCGACGCGACGGCTCGTGGAAAAGCCCTGGTGGTTGTGGAGTCTGCAGACTCCAGACCAGCACTGCCTCCCGAACAGGAGGCTGAAGAGGAAGAAGTAGAAGAGGTCCTGGGCCATCCCCAAGATAGACGACAACATGTATATGTGTCGCGCTATCGGAACGACGGATGGGTTATGCACGAAGAAATCCCAGAGGTCAAAGAGACCCTAAGAGTCGAACGGGCGGCCAAGCGTCTGGTGACAGAAGTTCAGGTACATTTGGCTTGAATCCTTGACCCTGTTATGTAGTCGAACTATCTGACTTAGCTTGTCTGTATACAGGACCTGATGAAAACCGCAAAATACCGAAAGAGGTGCTTCGACCAAATTGAAGGAATCGCGGCGACCAATAAAGAACTGGTGGCCGAAGTGGAACACTTGCGGTGCCAACTTGAAACCGCCGACCAGGAGAGGATAGATCGAGAAACACAGAACCAAAACCTGGTCGGCCAGCTCAACAACAAAGAGCTGGAGAAAACAAGTAAAGTTTCATCTTATCATAACAAGTGCAGGACTTGTGTTGTTGTATTCTTGGTAGTAACATCTATAAGGCAGGTTTAGAAGCTGAGGTAGCCTGCCTCAAAGGGGAAAATAACCGTGTGACCGCAGAGTGTGGTCGCCTGAAGGAGGACAACATGAAGCTAGCACACAGCCAGTCTCAACTCCAAGACCACACCAACAAAATGAAGGAGGAACTAAAAAGTAAGTATTCCAGATCACCTTTCTCATTCTGTTGCCCACCTTGCCATGTCGTGTTTTCACATTTGATGTCTTGTACTGTGTTCAGTTTTGAAAGTCAATGCCAAGAAGCACCTAGAGGCCGTGATCAGAGAGCGTGATGACTGGAAAGCACGATGCCTCAAGGCCGCCGAGGAGCAGGACATGTGGGAGAAACGGTGCCAAGAAATGGCAACTGGCATTGTGCCCGTCCTTGACCTTATAGACCCGGCGCTCACAGAGGAAGAGCCGAGGACGCGCCAGCTCGGGCTAGTCGAGAGATGCAGACAAGCGTGGGGATGGTTCTAGGAGTTTGTGAAGGAGGCTGGTGAGTACACGGGTGCCCATGTACTAAGCATGGTGCGTGCCCACTACCCCCTGATCGATCTCAAGCGCCTGGAGGCTGGGTACCCGAAGGAGGTAGACCCAGACAAGGCAGAGGAGCTTCAGACGGCCCAGCTGGACTTGTCGTCAAAGATAATTGGCGATATTAACCTGTGTGGAGGTGGGACAACACCTGTACAGGGTACGCCATCGATGAGTCAGCTGGAAATGCCATCAGCTGCAAGCCAACCAACGAAGCATGCGGTCTCGACCAGCCAGGCACCGGCGGGGCCATCCCCTTCAGCTCAACTTGCACAAGAGTTCCCAAGACTCGAGTAGGGTATCGGAAGCGGCGAGCAGTAAGTGCCATGCGCCACGACCAGCCAATGTAATAGGCTTAGAGCTGTAGAAGGAGGACATAGTTGTGTTATTGTGAACTTGAGCCTCTTTAGGCAAGCTTGTAATAACGTAACTGTATAAACTTGTTTGCTTTGTATAAAGTGTATTTAAGCTTGATACTTTATGTTGGTGTAACTAAGTAAAAATGTATTAACGCTCTGTTTAGTTGTACCATCGTGCTCGACACATCATCCCGAAAAGTTTGTGCGGCCCTGGTTTTCCATGTGGTCGGAGTGTGAGGTCTGGTGACCTGTGTACATGTAGACGCAGATAAGTTAAACCAAGGGGGACCTGCCGATCACCCGTAACATAGAGAACGGATCCCATGCACGTATTGGGAGGAACCGGAGACAGAGCCTGCTCCGAAAACCGTAGAAGGGGTGGTGGTCGCCTTTTACTGGCTGAGTTAGAATAACTATAAAACTCGAAGTGACACATTAGAGTGCTCGGAGAAATCATAATTGCTTTATTGAAATAAATCGAAAGTACAAAAGGAGTACATATCTCAGTAGTTAAGCATAGAAACGTCTAAGCTTGTCGATGTGCCAAGAGTTTGGTACGTCCGTACCGTCCAAGCGAGCTAACCTGTAAGACATTGGTCGTGTGACTTCCTTGATCATGAATGGTCCCTCCCATGGGGTTGCAAGTTTGTGGACACCAGCCTGGTTCGTCTTCCACTTCAGGACCAAATCTCCGACCATGAAGAACCGCTCTTTAACATTTTTGTTTTAGTACCTACAAAAAAAAAAGACAAGGTATTTGGTGATACGTACACAAGAATCGAGCCTTTTTTCTCTTCTCACATTGCTTACTTCTAGCTCCCGTACTTCATTGACCTTGCCCTCATCGAAGTTCTCTACCCTTGCTTTGGTCCGAAAGCTATATCTCGATGGGAGGACTACCTCAGCCAGTAAACCATAAAGTATGGTGAGACGGTGTTGCGATCGAAATTTGAGTTCGGAGGCCCTGGACCACGGTGGTAACTCCTTGAGCCATCTTCTAGGGGCTTTGTCGTTTTCTCTGTACATCCTCTCTTCTTCAATGCGCCCAAGATCATGCCATTTGCCCACTCGACTTGTCCATTAGCTCTAGGAGTGCGCCACCGAGACGTATTTTACTACTATGCTCCTTTCATCGCAGAAGTCCCAAAAGCGTTCTCGGTGAACCGAGTACCCAGATCGGTGATGATCTTTGTTGGGTATGCCAAACGGTGGATGACCTGGTCGAGGAACATGATGACCTTTTTCGAAGATGCACTGTACCAAAGGCATGTATTCTATCTACTTAGAAAATTTGTCAATCGGCACAAAAACACATGTAAATTTCCCAGAGCCGGTTTGAAGGGCCCGATCATATCCGATCCAAAGATGCAAAGGGCCAAGAGGTGGTATTGTCTCGAATCTCGTGTCTTTGGTACGTGGATTCTTTTGGCAAAGAACTAACAACCCTCACGGTGGCGGACTAGCTTCTCTCGTTGGTTCTGGCGACGGTTAATAAAACCCGCGCGGAAAGCCTTACCGACCCGGTGTTCTTGAGGGGCGTGGTTGCCACAGAGAGAGCGAGTGGATTTGGTCCAGGAGATGTTCGCCTTCTTCCTAGGTTATACACTTCATCAAGATTTCTTCCTTTGCGTTTTTGCGCCATAACTTGCCATCGACGAGCAAAATCGCCATCGCGACGCATTAGGCGCTCGTTTCGTCGTCGATCAAGATAACCGCCGCCATCTGTTAAGTACTTGATGAAGGGTACTCTCCAGTCTGGCTCATGAGTGGTCGGAGGCGGCTCGGTTGTGCTTGGCGCCGGAACCGTAGCCACCAATTGTCGGGTCGGAACTTTGTCGACCGTGGAATCTTCCTCTTCGATGGAAGGCGTGAGCAGGTCTTGGACGAATACACCATGCGGGATTTTGGCTCGAGATGATCCTAACTTTGATAGCGCATCCACTGCTTGGTTCTTGTCCCGGACCACGTGTATGTACTCGATGCCATAGAACACGCCTCCGGCTTTCTTATATCGATTTGATGATCGTCCATCTTTTCGCTGGTCGTGTCCCAGTCCTTGTTGAGTTGGTTGATGACCAGAGCCGAGTCTCCGTAGACGTAGAGACGTTTGACACCAAGCTCAACCGCAATGCGTAAACCATGCAGGCATGCTTCATACTCGGCGGCGTTATTAGATGCTGGGAAATAAATCCTGAGCACGTACCGGAGCTGCTCCTTGGATGGTGACACGAAAAGAACCCCTGCTCCCGCACCGTCAATTGTGAGAGAGCCGTCGAAGTACATCGTCCAATATTCATCGGATTCCGGAGAGGCAGACATGCTTAAGTCTGTCCACTCGACGATGAAATCGACGAGTGCCTAAGACTTGATTGTAGTACGGCTTGCGAATTCCAAGGAGAAGGGGCATAGCTCCATTGCCCATTTGACGATGTGCCCGTTCGCATCCTTATTGCGAATGATGTCCCCCAAAGGGTACTCGGTCATGACCACCACACGATATCCGTCGAAGTAATGTCTCAACTTTTGGGATGTTATCAGTATGGCGTAGAGCAGTTTCTGAATCTGTGGGTACCTGGTCTTAGATTCGTTGAGTACCTCACTGATGAAATAAATTGTTCGCTGTACCTTATAGGCGTGGCCCGGCTTGTCGCGCTCGACCACCATGGTAGTGGAGACCACCCGATTGGTTGCTGCAATGTAAAGTAGGAGGGTTTCATCTTCTCTAGGAGCAGTGAGGACTGGAGGTGATGTAAGGTAATGTTTTAGCTGCGTGAAGGTAGTGTCTGCATCTTCCGACCACTCAAACTTCTCGGATGCTTTGAGTAGTTTAAAAACGGTAACCCTTTTTCTCCTAATCTTGATATGAAACGGCTTAGAGCGGCCATGCATCTGGTAAGCTTTTGGACATCCTTCACCTTTTTAGGGGGCTTCATGTCTAAGACAGCTTTGACTTTCTCTGGATTAGGGCGTATGCCGTCGTAACTGACGACGTTGCCTAGCAATATACCAGAAGGAACACCAAAGATGCACTTCTTTGGGTTTAACTTCCATTGGAATGTATTGAGGGCCGCGAAGGTACATTTGAGGTTGTCAACAAGGGTATGTGCTTCCTTGGTTTTGACAACTACATCATCCACATAGGCCTCTACTAGGTCATCTTTTATCTCGTCTGCGAGGCAGGCCTGAATGGCGCGTTGGTATGTAACCCCGGCGTTCTTGAGCCCGAACGACATAGTCGTGTAGCAGTAGGCGCCGAAAGGCGTGATGAAAGACATCTTGATCTGATCGTCCTTTTTGAGAGCGATCTGGTGATAACCAGAGTAGCAATCGAGAAAGGAAAGCAGCTCGCAACCGGCGGTTGAATCTACGACCTCGTCTATGCGAGGTAAGCCGAAGGGGTCCTTAGGGCAGTGTTTGTTGAGATCAGTGTAATCAACGCACATTCTCCATTCATTATTCTTTTTGCGTACAAGAACCGGGTTGGCTAACCACTCCGGATGATACACTTCTTTAATGAATCCGGCTGCCAAAAGCCGTGTAACTTCTACGCTAATCGCCTCCTTTTTGTCACGAGCGAAACATCGAAGCTTCTACTTGATAGGTTTGGCCTTGCTGTTGACATTCAAGGAGTGCTCGATCAAGTTCCGAGGTACACCGGGCATGTCGGCAGGTTTCCATGCGAACACATCCATGTTGCTCCTCAAAAACCCGACGAGTGCGTCTTCCTATTTGGGATCCAGGTTGGCCCCGATAAGGGCCATTTTGCTGGGGTCGCCGTCGACTAGCTGGATCACCTTGTGCTCCTTTGACTTGATGTTTTTGCGTGGAGTCTCGAGCTCTGGGATCTCCAGGTGGTCGGCTGAGGTCTTCTTAGCGTCGAGCATGGTCTCGGCCATGCGAATAGAGAGGTCGTGGGCCTCTGCTATTTTGAAACTATCGTCTTCGCAGGTGTAGGCGGCGTGCATGTTACCTCGGAGGGTTAGGACTCCTTTCTCGGTAGGCATCTTGAGCACCAGATACCTATAATGAGGTATGTCCATGAACTTGGTGAGCGACGGTCGACCAAGAATAGCAAGGTAGGTGCCGTCGAAGTCAGCGACCACAAAGTTGACGTAATCGGTGCGGAAGTGGTCCGAGGTCCCAAACTGCACAGGTAGCATGATCTGCCCAAGAGGTGTAGAGCTCTGTCTGGGAAGAACACCCCAGAATTGTGCCTCGTATGGCTTAAGATCCGCCTGAGCTATCTTTAGGGTGGGCAGACTGTTCTTGAACAGTATATCAATGGAGCTGCCACCGTCGATCAGTACTCTGTCGAACTGGACCTTGTTGATACAAGGATTGAGGACCAGGGGAAAACGTCCTGGCTCCGGTATTGCGGCCCATTGGTCCTTCCTACTGAAAGAGATTTCGCGGTGAGACCACGGAGGGAGCCGAGAATCGGTGAGCAGGTTATCGGTGTTGGCCACGTTCAAACAAGCACGGGCGAGCAGCTTGCATTCCCGCTTGGTCTCGATGGACACTTTGCCTCCGATGATGGTGTGCACGCGATCGGTTGGCTTGACGTACTTGTGACGAGGGTCTGCATCGTCGTCTTCGTTATCCTCGTTGCGCTGTTCTGCTACATCGTTAGGCTTTGTCGGATGTATCCGGAGCCTCGTTGACGTGTATAGATAGACTTGAGAACGCGGCAATTCTCCATGGTATGGTTTGACTTAGGATGGAGCTGGCAGGCCCCTTCAATGCTTTGGCATAGTCGTCTTCGTAGTTACGACGTCCGCCACCCTTTTTAATTCGGTATTGACCTCGCCGTCGTCTTCCCGAGCACGCTTGCTCCTCGTAATCGTTACGGGCGGTTACGCTCTGATTACGTCGGTCGCGGTGGTCACGGAGTCGTTCGCGCTGGTTGCGGCGGTCAAAACTGTCGCTCCGACCACGGTTGCCATGGTAGTCATCGCGGTGTGAGGGGTGGTCGGAGCGTGGAACCCTTGCTCGCTTCTTCAATAATTATCTTCTTGGCGTCGTCGGCGTCGCATATTTCTTAGCGGTGGATAGGAGCGCTGTGACCGACTCAGTCTCTTCCGGAGGAGCTTGTCTCTTAGGGCGTCGTGGAAACGGAGGCCAGTGATGAAAGCCTCGATTGCCTCGTTGTCGGAGATTGATGGGACCTTGATGCGCATCTCGAGAAACGCCGGACGTACTCGCCAGAGTGGCTCATCTTTCCGATCTCGGATCCGTTGCGAGATCGTACTTGTTGCCCGGTTGTTCACAAGTAGCGATGAAATTGTCAATGAAGGCTTGCTTAAGCTCCTGCCAAGAATCAAAGTAGTTCGCCGGTAAGCTGACCAGCCATTGGTGACCTGCATGGCCAACAACGACTGGGAAGTAGTTAGACATGACGTGCTCGTCAGCCATGGCTGATCTGCACACGGTTTTGTAGAGCATGACCCATAATTCGGGGTTTTCTTTGTCATCATACTTCTGAAGTTTCTCGAGCTTAAAATTCTTGGGCCATATGACTTGGCGAAGGTGTGGAGTAAACTGCTTCAAACCCGGCAGACCGTGGGCAGTGTCATACTCCATACGGCGATAGCTTTCGTGGGATGCTCGATCGTTAGCTCTCTGGTTGATGCGAGCGTGCATATTGCGTCCACCGAGGTAATGGCGGAGATCGTTATTGCCATCGCGGCGATCTCGATTGCCATCTGGATTAGCCCTGCGACCACGGTTATCGCGACGATTGTCGCGGTTGTCTTGGTGATTATCGTCCCGGATATCACGACGGTTGTCCTCCCGATGGCGGTTACCACCGTCATGGCCACCGTTTCTGCCTCGATGGTTGTCTGACGGGTCGTTGTTGCGCGAGCCACGTGGGTTGAGTGGCTGTGAGCGGCTTGGAAGCTGGCGACTGTGGCTTGACTCGACTGAGACGGATGGAGCCCGGACTTGATTTACAATCTCTGCGGTCTGGGCCATGGCAGCCGTCAGATAGGCTTGTATTTCATCGCGAACTGCTTGGGTTTCCGGGGTGTTGGGTAGCCGTTGCATTGTTGCCATGGCGACGGCTACATTGGCACTTGGAGTCCTGAAGACCTGTTTGTCCCCCACCCTGTCAAAAGCATCGTTGAGGTCGCGTGGCTGGACCATGATGCGTCGCGCCTCCTGGTCTGCTTCGGCTTCGATTTGCCGGCGATTGAACCGGTCAATATTGCGCGCTTCGCGCGCGGTCTTTTCTTGTTCTGTTTCGCCCACCGCCGGTGGTTCGTCATTGCTGACAACATGGATCAAATCCCCTCGTCTTGGTGGGAAAGATGGGAATTGTGAAAACCCTTGAGCGTGGTCTGGCAGATCCAGATCGTACTTGGTGCCGTCGTCTTCGTGATGCTGAAGCTTGGTGTGTACAGATGCTTTAGATGCGATGCCAGACGAGGAGGTGGAGTCGCCCTCTTGAACTGTGTGGACGGATCCTTCCTGATAATCTTCAGTCCAGATCATGTTGACGAAGTCACGCGGCTTCGGGCGAGGTCGGTGCATAAAACATAGATCCAAGCAGCGTTGTGGGTTATACGCGTAGCTAGAGGCAGCGTTTCGCAGGCCGTAAGGCTAGACCTGGTGGTTCTCCATCGAGGCTGCGTACTCGGAGAGCCGGAGACCCATCGCGGAGGCTGGCCGGCGATGAGCGGAGCGCCCTTCAGGAGTAGATAAGACCACGAGATCTGTACCAAGTCGTGCAAGACGACTGGTCTGAGCTGGTCGGGTAGATCTGTTGTGGGGAGCAGTTACCTGCTCGTTAGGTTGACTTTGAATCGTACTTACCAGAGCTAGGGTTTCAGCGAGTTTGGTGCCGACCCGATCGATGGTGTTGAGCAGGTCGGTGTTGTCGATCTGCTTCCCTTTGTAGCGGGGAAGTGGATGACGAGTCATCGACGTGGCTAAAGATGATGTAGGCGTGGTCGGAACCAGATGTACCATGGTTGGAGCCAGATCCATCGTGGTCGGAGCCAGACGTACCATGGTCGGAGCCCGATCCATCGTGGTCGGAGCCAGACGTACCGTGGTCGAAGCCATATCCATCATGGTCGGAGCCGTAGCCGATGTAGGTGAAGCAGTGGTCGACGCAGACTGAATCCACGCCTCCTCCGTGGTCATGATGATGAAGCCGTTGGAGCCGGTGGTCCAGGTGATCTGGCCGACGGTGAACGTGAAGCCGTTCGGCGTAGCCATGGAGCCAGAGGTGATGACCGTCTTGTTTGCTTGGAGAGCAGTACGCACACCCCCTACCTGGCGCGCGCACTGTCGACGAAATATGGTCGGCAGTCTACCTAGGGGTATGCCCAAGGTAGTAGATTGTCGGCAGACAGATGCGCAAGCCACAAACAAGACGGTGACGCAAGACTGACACGAGGTTTTATCCAGGTTCGGCCGCCAAGAAGGCGTAATACCTACGTCCTGCGTCTGATTGTATTGCCGTATGTTAATGAGAGATGTTTTTTAGAGGGATCCCCTGCCCGCCTTATATAGTCCGGGGGGTAGGGTTACAGATCTGGAAACTAATCCTAGCCAGTTATAATTGCCATATGTGGCCAAATAAGGATTCCTATTCTAACCGACCAGGATCATGCTTGATCGCCAAATCCGCCTTAACTCCTTGCGCAGGACTCCAACCAGGTTGGCTGGGCCACGCATCGTCTTTCGGATGGATCGGACCCATCGATCCGGGCCGGCCCAAGCTTAGCCGTAAGGGTATAGGGGTTAATACCCCCACAGGTATAAATTAACAAAGTTAAGCACCTATATTGCTTTTACTTCCAAACTAGTGTGCAAATATACTAATCAATTTAATATTTAGCTATATATGGAAAAACATGTGACATGAAAAATATTGCCCCTAACATATAGTTCACGTCAGCACGAACCAAACGCAACTTAAACGGTGCAAAGCGGAATTAGAACTTAAATTGCTTTTAATTAAAAAGTTATTGAATAATCCTTAATCAAATTAATATTTAACTTATAAATTTCCAAGATGAGAGACATGTTAAATATCGCTGCTAACACGTACCACACATTGCGATGAAACTCGCGCAATCAAATCGAAATAAAAAACCTAAATCGACTTTAATTAATCGGCGATTAATTAATTATAGACATAATTAATATTTTAATAAAATAAATTCATAAACATGTGATATATAAACTAATAACTCTACTGCGTAGATCTCGACGACTCAAAACTAACGCAAGTGGAACGAACTGAAACGAAGTTAAAATAAAGAAACTACGATTATTTAACGACGGGTGGCAAACTCGTAAATACCTCGTCTTCTACCTTGGTCATCTGTGCAGCTCACGTGAAAATGACAGGGAGGAGGGTGCTCGGCTTGGGGCTTCTGCCGGCCAGAGAAGGTGGCCGGGCTGGGGGTGTGGCCGGCCGCGGAGGCTGGCCGCGGCGCACGTGCGCCTCGCCCAAGCGACAGCGGCGGTGGCTGCTGCTGCTGGCCGGCCGGAGCGAGCACAGGCAGCGGCGGCGGTCGTCCTGCACGCTCGCGAGCAGGGGCGCTGGATGGGGCGGTGCAGGGCCTCGGGCCTGGGATGGGGTGCGGGGTCCACGCGGTGGAGGCGCAGGAGATGATGCTGCAGCGTCGGACGACGAAGAACGAAGAAGTTACGTCAGCCATGGTGGTTCCTCGCCGGACAAGAAAAAGAAAGGTTAGGGAAAATGATGAACGGGTATGGATTCGCGAAAAGGATGGCAAGACGGTGTAGAGGACGACGACATCTACCTCGTGGTGGTGGTGGTCGACGTCGAAACGCGACGGTTTGGCCGGAAAAGCTCGTCGAAGAGTTCACCGGAAACCTAGCTGTGCCAAACTTCGGCGTCTGATCTGCGGGGCTACGAGTGGCGGCTCACGAAACAGGCTGTACTTCTGGAATCAGCGCGTCGAGGGCAACGCCGACATATATATATACACACAGGGTTCGGAGATTTTGAAAATCCGAAATATTTTAGAACATAATTGATTTTCGGAATTAAAATAATTATAGAAAATCGGGAATTACTATTTAGGCTCCGAAAAATATCTGTGAGCTCCGAAAAATACTAGACAAATTCCTAGGGATAGATGGAAGAATGAGGAACACAACCAAAGTGGTTTTACCTCTCAAAAAAGACTTTTGGATTAATCAAGGAAAAAGGCAAAGCTCCAATAAATAGGAATTTAATCCCGAAAAAGGTCAGAAAGATTCCTGGAAAGAAATGCATCGTTCTAACGCGTCTTAAAACGTTTTCCAAGCCTTTAGATTTTGAAACAAAGCATCTTATCTAACTTTTGTTTTTACAAGTTTTTCAATTCTTTTTAAACCACTACTTGAAAATAATATTTTGAAGATTGAGATTTGATTTTAGTTTTCGAAGCACTCATCACAAAAGTACCAATGCAACGGCATGTACGCGCAAACATATTGCTACCTTATGTTGGATTTTAATTTGAAGAAAATTTTCTTTTACCTATGTTTTTATGAGCACAAAACAATTAACAGAAATCATTTTACTCTTTTTAGAAAGTAGCTAATTTTAGGGTGTTACACGTTTCGACAGCCTCAGCAGACTTTTCAGGCTCCTTCCACTTAGTATCATGCACACCTACCCAGCAGGTGCAACACCGACAGCCCCAGAGACAGTAGGTCCCACCTCGTCTAGGACAGGGAAACAAGCCTGGTGCTTGTTTCAAATATGGCAAGGAAGGCCACCATGCCCAGGAGTGTCCACAAAACCAGTCGGCCCAGTCTACTCAGCCTTTAGCTAACTCCAGGCTAATCAAGCGGACATTTATCAAGAAGAAAGTGCCAGTGAGCTGATCTGGACAGGTTAATTTCACGGAGGCTGAGGAAATATTGCAAAATGAACCGGTGATGGCCGGTATGTTCACCATTGATTCCCATCTAGCTTATGTGTTGTTTGATTCTGGTGTATCACATTCATTCATGAGCATGGGATTTGCACACCGGCATAATATACTTCTTATGGCTATACCTTTTGCCTATAGAATTAGTACTCCGGGTGCGTAGTTGTGCGTTAATACTCGGACGGATACAGTGGGCTTAGTATTCGCCACTCATACTTACCGTCTCCGGTTCATGGTGCTGTCTAAGCAAGGCATTGATGCAATTTTAGTAATGAACTGGTTGCGTGTATATGGGGTAGTCTTAGATCTGAAGCACAGAGTTGTTGAATTATGACTTCCTTCTTTTTAGGATAGGTTGTCTCTTCTTATGCCCTCAGATCCAGTCTTACCTGTTGCTGCTCATGCTGAGGCCTCTCCTAATCATGCCTCTATTCCTATGGTCTGTGATGTCCCGGATGTCTTTTCTGAAGATCTACCTAGGTTGCCACCGGAGAGATGTGGAGTTCTCCATTGAGTTAGAGCCTACCACTGCTCCTATCTCCCGACGGCCATACCGCATGACTCTGAAGGAATTGGCTGAAATGAAGAAACAGTTAGAAGAGTTGTTGGAAAAGGGATTCATCCATCCTAGCTCTTCACCATAGGGTTGTCCAGCTATTTTTGTGAAGAAGAAGGTTGGCACTCTTCGGATGTGTGTGGATTACCGCCCTCTCAATGCGGTAACCATTAAGAACAAGTATCTTTTACCATGTATTGATACTTTGTTCGATCAACTAGCTGGTGCCAAGGTGTTCTCCAAGATTGATATCCATTCAGGCTACCATTAAATTAAGATTAGACCACAAGATATATCAAAGATAACTTTTTCTACTAGGTATGGTTTGTATGAATACCTAGTCATGTCTTTTGGTCTCACCAATGCTCCTGCATTTTTCATATATCTCATGAACTCAGTATTTATATCGGAGTTGGACAAATTTGTGGTGCTATTCATTAATGATATCTTAATATATTCCAAGAACAAGGAAGAGCATGCCCAACACCTTCGGATAGTACTGACTTGATTGAGGGAACACAAGTTGTATGCTAAATTTAGTAAGTGTGAATATTGGTTAGATCGAGTGCAGTTTTTGGGGCGTGTTCTGACACCAGAGGGTATTTCTGTAGATCCAAGCAAGGTGCAAGATGTGCTAAATTAGAATTCTCCTAAGTCAGTGCATCAGATTCGTCAGTTCTTTGGTCTTGCTGGATATTATCGGTGCTTCATCCCGGATTTCTCTAAGATAGCCCAGCCAATGACCAAGCTACTCCAGAAAGATGCCAAGTTTGATTAGAGCCCGGCTTGTGAAGAAGCCTTCCAAGCTGTGAAGAACTTTCTTACCACTGCTCTTGTCCTAGCCCAACCAGATATCGACAGACCTTTTGATGTATATTGTGATGCCTTGAAGATGGCGTTCGGATGTGTGCTTATGCAGGATGGGCGTGTGATAGCTTATGCTTCGCGCCAACTAAAAAAACACAAAGAGAATTACCCCACCCATGATTTAGAGATGGCTGTTGTGGTCCACGCTCTAAAAATTTAGAGGCATTATTTGTTGGGCAACAAAGTACATATTTTTACATATCATAAGAGCCTCAAATATATTTTTACTCAGTTTGAATTAAACATGAGGCAAAGGAGATGGTTTGAATTGATCAAGGATTATAACTTGGAGGTACATTACCACCCAGGAAAGGCCAATGTAGTAGCTGATGCCTTAAGCCAGAAGTCATATCAGGTTGACGAAACACCTTTGTCTCTCGACCATGTAGAGGTGCTAGCTCACATTGCCTTAATCTCATAATTACTTGTGCAGATTATTCTGGAGCAAAGGTAAGACACTTTAGAAATTCCTCACGTCAAGAAATTGATTGCCGAGGGGCGTGGTCCTCAGTTTAGTATTGATGAGCAAGGGGTAGTAAGGTACAAGAACATATTGGTGGTTCCATCAAATAAGGAGATTAGAAGGAAGATCTTGAATGAAGCTCACTATTCTAAGTTGTCTATCCATCGTGGCAGCAACAAGATGTACCATGATTTGCGCCACTTGTATTAGTGGTCCAACATGAAGTAGGACAACACCAAGTACGTCGCAGAGTGCGACACTTGTGGGAGAGTTAAGGCCGACCACATGCATACTCTAGGATATTTATAGCCCTTGCCCATTCTTGTGTGGAAATAGAAAGATATTTCCATGGATTTTGTTATGGGTTTACCCCGCACATCCAAGGACTATAACTCTATTTGGGTAATTGTGGATCACCTTACCAAGTCAGCTCATTTCCTCCTAGTGAATTCTAAATATTCTGCCAGATAGTATGTCGAGTTGTATTTAGACTGGATTGTGACCCTGCATGGAGTCCCTCTTACTATTGTTTCTTATAGAGGGTCAGTTTTTATCTCTCGCTTCTGCAAGCAACTCTAGGAGTGTCTCGGTACTAGTCTCCTCCGCAGTTCAGCCTATCACCCCTAGACTGATGGCTAAACAGAAAAGGTAAACCAAGTACTGGAAGATATGTTGAGAGGTTGTGCCTTTTATTTTCCAAAGAAGTGGGACGGATGCTTGAACTTAGCTGAGTTTTCCTACAACAATAGCTATCAAGAAAGCATTCGCATGGCACCCTTTGAAACTCTATATGGGAAGAAATGTAGGACACTATTGAACTAAGTTGAAGTGGGAGACCATGGATACTTTGGGCCTGACTTCATCAAAGAAGCTCGAGAGCAAGTCAGCATTATTCAGAGTCATTTGAAGGCAGCTCAGAGCCGACAGAAAGCTTATGCGGACAAGCGAAGAAGGCATTTGCAGTTTGCAGTTGGGGATTTTGTGTACCTCAAGGTGTCTCCTATGAGAGGGGTGCATCGGTTTGGTATCCATGGCAAGCTAGCTCCTCAATACGTGGGTCCTTACAAAATTTTGAAGCAGTATAGCCTAGTTGCTTATCGTCTTTAACTTTCAGATATTTTATCGGCGGTACACGATGTGTTCCACATATCTTAGTTGAAGAAATGTTTGTGGGTAACTGATGAAGCTATGGAAATTGAAGGAATTCTCCTCCAGCCTGACTTGACATATATTGAGCATCTCGTCAAGATCTTGGACGAAAAGGAGAGAGTGACAATGAACAATGTAGTGAAATTCTATAAAGTTTAGTGGCAAAACCACTCGGAGGATGAAGCCATGTGGGAACAAGAGAGCTATATGTTGAAGCATTACCCCCATCTTCTTTCTGGTTCGCCAAGGTAGTTGTCTACATTGAAATGTAATTGTTATCTTTTCTCTCACACTTGACACATGAAATCTCAGGACGAGATTTTATTTTAGGGGGTAGATTTGTAACACCCTCGGTGTGACACTATAAATTTCTGCTAAAACACTGCATGGGCATCATGTTTATGTGATAGTGTATGTAAAATAGTGTGTTAATTAATTTATGTAACTCGAAACGATCGACGGAAACGTGAAAGAAAAGTTATATTTCAATGTCGCGTTACATCACTTAGGGTTTTAAATTAATTTTTATTAAGCAAAAATGCTATAGAATGTATATTCAAAATTTTAATAAAGTTTGTAGTACAAACTTTGTAGGTGACGATGAAATACTTGAGGTTGTGAAAGGAATTCACTAGCTAGCGTACCAAATAGCTTGGAAATCGAATTCGACATAAATCCGATCGAGACTTGGTCAAATTTCGTAAGTCGGGAAACACTTTGACGAAGCTAAGTTCAACAATTCTTGTAGAAGAATCAGGTTAAGTAGTGGTATCATCCTAGGGCTCGTTTTAGTAGCCTAACATGCCATCTCGAGTGTAAAATAGGTGGTTTAACAATTGAAGCATCGAGTTGGATTTTTGGGGTGCTTTTACAGTCGGTTTCAGCGTCTGGGCATGGTCACCATGCCTCGGCCGGCGTCACCGCTCATCCAAGCACACACACAAGCACACCACCGCGAGGGCTCCGCATCACCGCTACCATGCTCATGCACGTGCCCACGCACGCGACTCACGCGCACGCCGCGCTCGGCGGGACGCTAGGGGCCGGTGAGCCTAGCCGCTCTGCCACTGCCACTGCCATCGTTGCCAGCATGCGCACGTGGCTCTGCATCACGTTGTCACCTCGTGTGCACTCACATCACTTGCGTTGCATCGTCGCTGCCGCTGCTACATGCGGCCACCGTCGTCTTAAGAGTCAAAGCGCTGCGGTCGCATGTCGTCGTGCCGGCCTCGTACATGCACGTGGAGCCATCATCCATCGCACCCTTGTCCTCTTCCATTTAGTGACTGCGCCATGCCATGCTCCTATCATAGTCGCCTTGAATGGCGTCGCGCCAAGGACAACCCGCATAGCCTGGCCCCATCCGTGTAATTGCACACGCCTAGAGCTTGAATTGGAGCCTAGCTTCACGCCAAGCCTGCCACTGCTGCAGTCGTACGATGTCGGGCTTCAATTTGAGTTTCCCCCCACCGTCGACCACCTTAAGACCGAACGGCATCGTCCTCCCAATTGGCCTCGCACCGTCCAACTCCGTCCAATTAACCGTGCACCCAACTAGCTTTGGTGGTTAGCTCTGACGGTGGATTCAGTTTTTCATTTTCCAGTGAATTAGTAAAGGTTTGTTCAATTTAGTTTTGAGCTAAACTTTGAAAAATTATAGTAAATTTTTTAGATGTCCAAAAATAGTGAAACAAAATTTGTTAGGTTCACAAAAATACTATCTAGCTGTTGGTGTAGTTAGTTTACAGTTATCTGTGATATTGATAGATTCATTAATTCATTTAGGAGAGCTCAGTATTATTTAGCTAAATATTTGTAGGAATTTTTGTGGTAAATTGGTGATAGCTTTAGCCATGAGATTTTTATAGTAGGTTCATTAGATTATTATATACTCACTGTAATTTTTGTAGCATTAAATAGGGTGGCTAGTACTCCTTGTTTTATAGTATATAGAGTAAATCGATGTTAAGAGAAAAAAATGCCTTGAGTTGCTAAGATAATACATGCCATATTTCACACCTGTTAGTGGTAACAATAGGTAACTTAGCACCTTAGCCAATAGAACTAGCTTAGTAGCTTGATAGGTGTATTCATATTTTAAGAGTTGCTGTTGCCGTATTACTAAGTGTTGCATCATCATTTCATGCATGTAGATAACGAGTTGGTAGAGTTTGTTCCTACGGACGAACAGGACTACGAGGAGATTATTGAGGAGTATGAGGAGGAGATTCTCATATAGGAGGGAGCCCCGGAGCCATTCGTTGCTGTCTTTGTTGACACACCGCCTGCCCAAGGTAAGTCCCGGTGCATAACCCTTATTTTGAATGATCATTGGATATATATGATGTGCATTATGTTACATGTATTTTATAGAAACTGCATGCATAAATATATCTACCTATGTGTCGTACTAGTATAGGTCGAGTAGCTACTATGCTCATGATGTCGGTAGCGTGAGTAACCTGTCGTTACTCACAATAGGTGATTATTATCACTCATGATAAAAAGGTGGAAAGGAAAATAGAGGCCGGGCAGGGATATGGTTTGGGTATTGGTGGGTGTAAGAGGTTATGTCCTACGGCCAATGGGGCATAGCTTGGTTACACCTTTTCCTTCTAGCGCGTCTACGAGTGCGAGATCGAGTGCTGCGAACACGCTGCGACAATTGTCGCCTCCAAAGAGCTTGCGGCCTTCAGGGAGGAGGTCATCGAAGAAGCGCCTGACCCCAAGCAGCCGGCCAGGTCTTTTGAGCCTATAAAGGGTGCCAAGGAGGTCCTCAAAGACCCCAGCGGATCCAATGGCAAAGTGGTGCGCATCGACACCACGCTTCACTCCAAATAGGAAAGCGCGCTCGCCGACTTCCTCTGCGCCAACAGAGACATCTTTGCGTGGAGACCCTCGGACATGCCAGGCATTCTGAGATAAGTCATCGAGCACGCCTTGAAGATCAGGCCATGCTCCAAGCCAGTGAAGCAGCGCCTGTGTTGCTTTGATGAGGAGAAACATAGGGCCATCGGTGAGGAGATTGCGAAGCTTTTGGTGGTCGGGATATCAATGAAGTATACCACCCCAAGTGGTTAGCCAATCTTGTTCTTGTATGAAAAAAGTGTGGGAAATGGAGAATGTGTGTTGACTACATGGGTCTCAACAAAGCATGTCCAAAGGATTCATTTCCTTTGCCACGCGTAGACCAAGTAGTGGACTCGACCTTAGGGTGCGAAACCCTTTGCTTCCTTGATGCGTACTCCGAGTACCATCAAATCATGATGAAAGAGTCTGACCAGCTCACGACATCTTTCATCACCCCATTTGGATCGTTCTGCTATGTCACAATGCCGTTTGGTCTGAAAAACGTAGGGGCTACGTATCAGCGTTGTATGCTCAAGTGTTTCGAGGACCTCATCAGGTGAACCATTGAGGCCTACATAGACGACATCGTGGTCAACTCCAAATGGGCTGACCAGCTCATAGCTTACCTAGAGCAGATCTTCGCATAACTCCGAGCAAACAGCATCAAACTCAACCCCAAGAAATGCGTTTTTGAGGTCCCGAGGGGTATGCTGCTGGGTTTTATCCTCTCCGAGCACGGCATCGAAGCCAACCGGAGAAGATCTCGGCCATCACGAGGATGGGTCCGATTCAGAATATAAAGGGGGGTACAGCGAGTTATAGGGTGCATCGTCGTGCTCAGCCATTTTATCTCGTGCCTCGGCGAATGAGGTCTCCCACTCTATCGACTTCTGAAGAAAGTCGACCATTTTGAATGGGCGCCCAAGCCCCAGGAGGCACTTGACAAGGTTAAGCAGTTCCTGATGAAGGCCCCAATCTTGGTCTCCCCGACTGATGGGGAACCACTCCTGTTCTACATTGCGGCCACCACGCAAGTGGTCAACACCGTCCGAGAGGTAAAGTGGGAAGCGGAGCAACATGCCCTCAAACTACAGCGTACTGTGTACTTCATTAGCGAGGTCTTGTCCGATTCCAAGACTCGCTACCCCCAAATCCAAAAACTCCTGTACGTCGTCCTTATCGCCAAGAGAAAGTTGCATGGTCCTACAAGGCCTCAAGCCTAGGATCTTCAACCGGTTGAACAAGTTTGGTAGATCATGGGTTGCGGAGCTTCCCGCGGTGCTCTGGAGCCTAAGAATGACCCCCAGCCGGGCCACCGGCTACACACCATTCTTCATGGTATATGGTTCCGAGGCTATCCTCCCGACCGATCTCGATTATGGAGTATCGAGGGTCAGGACGTACGACGAACAGGGAGCCAAGGCGTCCCTTGAGGATGCCATGAACCAGCTAGATGAAGCGCGCGATGTTGCTCTCCTCTACTCGGCCAAGTACCAGCAAGCGCTGCGCCGGTACCACAGCCATCGAGTGTGAGGTGGGGCCTTCAACGTCGGGGACCTGGAGCTCCGCCTCATCTAGAGCAACAAGAATCGCCATAAAGCTCTCTCCGCCATGGGAGGGACCATACGTCGTCGTAGAGGTGCTCTGACCAGGCACCTATAAGCTCAAGACCAACAACGGCAAAGTCTTCGTCAACACCTGGAACATCGAACAACTACGTCGCTTTTACCCTTAAATCTACACACGCTTTCTCTTATCGGTTTCGCTATCGACTCCTCGATCTTTAGTGACACCCGACCCCAGCAACGGCAAGGGGCACAGGACCATCGATGGTGAAGTCTTCGTCAACGCTTGGAACATCAAAAAACTACATCGCTTTTACCCTTAAATCTATGCACGATTTCTCTTATCGGTTTCGCTATCAACTCCTCGATCTTTAGTGACACCCGACCCTAGCAACGACAAGGGGTCGGGCCTCACTCGGGGGCTGATAAGAGCATATATATCCAGTAGATATTCTCTATGCCCGACCCTTTCTCACATTAAGATCTAGAAGCAAGGGTTGTGGAAACAAACGCTGAGTAAAACTAGTCGGACCACAAGAAACCTATGCCCCAGCAGCTATGGCGTTTTTGCTCACCAGCGTGATTAGAGTTTTTTGCCCGCACCCCAAGCTTTTTAACCTTAACTATGGAAAGAGTCGGAACGCATTAAATAGTATATCTATCCAGTAGACATTCTCTGTGCCTGACCCTTTCTCACGTTAAGATCTAGAAGCAAGGGTTGTGGGAACGAACACTGAGGAAAATTGGTCGGACTACAAGAAACCTACGCCCCAGCGGCTACGACATTTTTGCTCACCAGCGTGATCATAGTTTTTTCACCTGCACCCCGAGCTTTATAGCCTTAACGACGGAAAAGGTCAGAACACATTAACCTTTTTATACAAAAAGGAGAGAAGAGCTAAAAATCTATTTGGCCGTAACGAAATTTCATAGCTTGTCCACTTATTACAAGTTCACCGCCTGGCTTATCTACCTAACTTATTTCTTGAGGGGATGATCTCATCCTCTATCTCGGTAGGTAAGTCCTATGCCATAGGGGCCAACTCCTTCTCGATGTCGTCTAGCTCGGCGTTGGTATAGATAGGCGCGAGAACCGTCACATATAAGGTGGGATATGGAGCAGAAAATGCTCCTACGGCCCATTCAGGCCTAGGAGCTCGAAGGGTGGCCCTCCGATGGGTTCACAGCCGCTCTAGGGTGCCCTTAGAGTGAGCGGTGGAAAGGGATAGGCCCACTAGTGGCCAGTACCTGGGCGCACAAGCGTCGTGGGCATCCCGACCCATGTTCGAGTCTTGGTCAGTTCCCCGTCCATGGTTTTTCATCAAAGAAAGGCAACGTGCCCTTGGGATCAGTCGAACGGGCCCGAGAACTATATGGATTGGCCACTAAGAATCTAGAGTCGGTCACCAGCTAACCCATGCCGAACCCTTGCGAATAGGAAGCCAGGGCCCCATTTGGATTAGCCCATTAATAGCTCACCGAGCACCATGTTTCATCCATCGAGGGAAAACGTGCCACGGCTCAACCCCTCTGTTTTATCGAAAAAAACGCTTGAGGGATGATGATCACAAAGACGAGCCGATCCTCGACCGGACCCTTGCAACGTGCGGGGGCTCGAGGCAAGTTGGACTCACAAGGAGACCAAATGCGCGGTCGTAGGACGATGGCTCAAATTCTAGGGAGGGGTACGTACAAAAACTAAGAATAATGTTTCTGAAACAAAAAACGCTTTCTCTTACCAGTTTCGCTATCGTCTCCTCGATCTTTAGTGAAACCTAACCCCGGCAATGACAAGGGGTTAGGCCTCATTCAGGGACTGATAAGGGTATATATATATCCTTTCTTTAATAGTCGACGTGCCTAACCCTTTCTCACGTTAAAAACCTAGAGGCAAGGTTTACAGAAATGAACGCTGAGTAAAACTGGTCGTACTGAATGAAACCCACGCCCCAGCGACTACGACACTCTTGCTTACCAGCATGACCAGAGTTTCTCGCCTACACCTCGAGCTCTACAGTCTTAACAACAGGAAGGGTCGGAACGCATTAACCCTTTTTACAAAAAGAAAGGGAGAAAGAACAAATTTGTTCAACCGAAACAAAATAACAAGCTTGTTTAAACGAAACAGAAGGGTTGGAACTTGTCCGCTTATTACAAATGCGCCGCCTGACCTATCTGACTAAACTAAACCCTTAGGGCGATGATTTCATCTTCTATCTTAGCAGAAAGGTTATGCGCCAGGGGGCCACCTCCTTCTTGATGTTGTCTAGCTCGGCGTCGGTATAGACGGGTGTGAAGCCTTGGCTCATCGTCGCCAAATAGATGTTCTCATAATGAGAACGGGCGATCACGAATGATTGGTGAACGCCAAAGCAAAGCACACCCCTTGCCATATCATGTGCCCGGTCCATGATCCCGGTGGCGCAAACCGCGAGCGAGCTTGTCTCCTGCTCTGGGGCCAGCTCGAGCTCGTCGTAGACTAGTTGGACGGCGACGCATAGGTTGTCGTGTTCATCGCTCTCCTTCTAGAAGGTGTCATTCACCTCGCTGAGCTCATTCTCTAGGCCATGGCTCTTCACCACCTCTGCCATGAGCTTGTCATCGAGACCTGCCCAAGTTACATTCCGACCATGTCAAAAGGCTTACCATGGATTCTAGGGAGAAAGACAACAAGGAAAACCGGAGACTTACCATTCATGTCCGCCCATAGCCTACGCACCTCATCGCGCTGCCAGGTCACCTCGGCCTCTAAGCGTCAAACCTCTTCTTGGCACGGACCAACCTCCGTGGTGAGCCCGGTGGCCACGCCCTCGGCTGCAACCTTTAGGTCCCTCTCCCCCTGAAGGTCATCCTCAAGGTGCTCGATCCACTGCTGAGTGTCGGCGCGCTCCTGGCGAACCAAGTCAATCCCCGGGTGGAGCTCCTCTATGGCCTAGAGTAAAGCATCCCGCTCCTTCCGTAGCAGTTTAGCCTCCACGACGTCCACACGCACCCTCTCGATCATGGACGTGAGCTTCTCCTCTGTAACACCTCTGGTGTTTTGACCTAGAACTAAAACTTGACATGTCATCATATGCATTGCAAAGCATTCATAAAGAAGAAAATTTGGAATGCATTCACTAAATAAGATTTGTTTCATAAGTTGTTATTTTATGTGATGCGATGTGATTCAAAATGTTAAACAAAGATCATGACCACAAGGGTCAAATTTCATGTGATCATGTGAGACCATGTGTCATTTGACTCAAATAACCCTAATGGGCCATGTTACTGGTCAAAATTCAAATTTAAGAAAAAAGGAAAACAAATCAAATTTGAATTCAACTTTAAATTATAAAAGTCCTTTTTGCCCTTTTGGATATTTCAAAATCCATTTGGAATTTGGGGTTGTGACAAAAAGCAAAGTTGGAGCTTATTTTATGTGGATCAACTTTGGTATTCAAAGTTTTTCAAGTTTACATATAAAATTTGGAGTAATTTTGAAATGATTCGAATACTCAAATGCACCCCAAATTCAAATTTCAAAATGGAGGCAGAATTTGAAAATGTTCCTTGAAGCAAAGTTGTAGAGCTTGAAAAGTTGAGCAACTTTTATTTTTGGAGATTTTCAACTTCTTTAGAATATTTGTGAGTAATTTGCAAATTAAACTCAATGTCAATTCTGTAATTCTCATGAACAGTGTCACGATCACCGCCCCACCGCCGACGTACCTTGTCCGGCCTTCCAGGCTCGCCCTCGGCCACCCTTGGCTTCGCGCTGGCACTGCATGCACGCTGCGTGTCGATTCCGCGCGCTCCTGGACGCGCTATAAAGCCTGGAACGCCGTCGTCGCCCTTTCTTTCCCTGCTATGTTTCCCGACGTCGCCGCCTCAACTCCGGCGAGTTCCCCTCGCTTCCTCAGCCCAAACCAGCCTCAGAAAAGCGGTGTTACAACTCTGTCTCATCCTTCTAAACCCATCCCAACCACTGTGGTTGTCTGGGATCGCCGAGAACCCCCGCTTGTGACTCTTCTTCCTCGCAGCCGGCGATCTCGACCGAAGCTCCGGTTCACCGCGGCCAGCATCATCTGGTGAGCCGTTGTCCTTGTTTGTAGGTTCTATAGCTTCATCTTGATGCTGTGGTCCTTATTCCGCTCTTGCTTGGTCATTTTGCCCACTGCAGTCACCGAAACTACGTCGCCGACGAAGTCTTCTCCGCCGTGAGCACTGTCACCGTCGACCCACGTCACCGTAGTGTCTCCGGTCTCATTCTTAACTTCATCACGTCCGGGGTGAGCTGCTGATCCTTTCTGAGCCTTTTGTTTGATCTCAACCGGCCTTGTTTCGCTAGCATAACGCTACCGTGGCACCACATCCGCCATGGACGGCATGAGCCTGGTTCTGTGTCGTAATCCACCTCTGAAATCCCATAGATCGACGCGGCTAGTCTTTGTGAGTGGTTAGGTACCATGGTCGTCGCAGTTGAGCTCACCGTCGGTGAGCTAGCGTCGGTCAGCGCCATCGAGGCCACGGTCAAAGCCCGAGGTTAGGGATGACATGTGGGGGCCGGCTGTCAGTGAGAGCAAGAGAGAGAATAGTGACTTTTGTTATTTTCTGATTTTGAATAGTGCTGAATCTTTGGAAATTTGTAGGAAAATAATCATAGCTCCAAAAATTCTGAAAAATTTTGTGTAGCTTCTTTACATACTCTAGTATGGTTTAAAAATTAGAAACTTGAAATTTTAATAAATTTTTAATGTTCAAATATTCAGTCCATTAATTAATAAATGCAATTTCCATGATTTTTGTAGGCCACTGTATAGCTCCAAAAATGATGAAATTTATTTTGGTACACTAATTTGTTATGAGGAAGCTTACATAAAATTTTAAGGTCATTTGGGACAAGTTTATTTTTGGGCTTATTTTAAATTAATTAAAAATTTAATAAAAGCAACCCTAATTGTAAGGGTTAGGATTTAATTTTTGTTTGGGTCAGGTTGTGTGACCAGTAGGGTTTCAAGATCAGTTTGGTCAAGTCACATGTGTGGTTCTTGCCGGTAGAATTGCAAGTTGGTTTTGTTGGATTGCAACTGTATACCGTGAAGGAAAATCGTATTCGGGGTGTTGTTACATTTCATGTACCGTGAAAGCATCATGTTTACATTATCATCATGTGAAAGCATATGTTATCATTTCGTGTAGAACCCGAGAGTAAAACGATTCTAGTTGAGCAAGTACTGGAAGAATCCCCGGTTGTCGCGGGATTTGGTAATTGTGGTACTGATCCGGGACCTGAGATCGTCAACGAAGGCAAGCCCCGGTTTATGCATTAAACCATTACCTTGTTTACTTTGAAAAGTTTATCACCTATGTTACTTATTGCATTAAGTTGATTAATTCAAATGTTACCTATTTGATGCATTGCCTACCTTGTTAATTGTTTACCATCCTTGAAGATCATTTCATTTACAAAGGCATAGAATTGCTTAGTATGCTTTGTGGTAGGCTTTCAAAGTAAAAGTTTTGATACAGTCAAAGATGGCATACTGGCCAAAGAAAGAAAGAAGATAGAATGAACTAGAGACTAGTCGGGTGACTTATCTTGAATGTTGGGTAATGTAGGCGACTATGTCGCTTAAAGGCCACTTATTGTGGATCTTTTGAATGAGACACTTTGTAGTACTGGTCACATACTCCGGTAAGCCTACTTCGGCTAATCCGATACTAAGACGAATGCCCACGCACTGGGAGTGGTGAGATAGCGGGAGTAGCGTGTACCCTCGTGGCTTGAATGTGGCTGGATTTGAGGTGTGCTGTGCTCTCGGGTGGCGTGGAGACGGCTTAGTATGGGAGGATCTGGTAGCGAGGTTGATATATGCAAGATTAAGTTCTACATATGTCGTGTGATAAGGAATCCCCAGCTGGGACTTGAATCAATTTGAATTACCGGTGCTCCGCAGATATGAAGACTCGATTCATTACCGAAGCAATGCAGGACTGATGAATTACTAAAATATGAGAAAAAGAATGAAATGAGAAGGATTGGAATATGAGACATGAACACTTAGTTTGAGATAATGAACTAAAAGAACTTAGAGGTAAAAACTTGAAAGTAGGATCAAGAATAGTAAGCTTTTGGCAAAGAACTTTTGAATCTTGCTACATCTTTACCTTGTCCTAACACCTGCATCTCTAAAGTCTTTCATCCCTTTTTCGTCGGGTCAGTCTTGTTGAGTACTTTTGTACTCAGGGTTTGTTAACCCTTGTTGCAGGTGAGTCACATGCGCAGGCTTGTTTTGGTCCCTGCTGCATGTCAGTGTATGAAGTCGATGACGATGAGTAATGATGAATGGCCTTTGGACAAGGCACTAGTTTGTGTGAAATAAATAATGTTAATGTAATATTATCCAGCTACTATGGTTGTATGACACTTATGGTTATGTAAGTTTGAAACAACTGGTTTGTAATATTAAACTTAAGTCTTCCGCTTTATTATCTCTGGTATGTATATTGAAAAATATTGTAATCTGCAATGACTGTGATTGGGATCCTGTTTGAAACGTGGATGATTTAGGTTTCCCGAGGACACCCGACAGGCCTATTAAGTCGTTGGGAACTCGTGTACGCTATCCGAGGTCTGTTGAGACATCGATGGGTGCACGTGGGCCCGATTCCTTAGGAGGTTCTGCCACAGCTGGTATCAGAGCAGGTCCTATCTAAGATCATTGTAGGTTGCTTTTGAAAACCTTCAAACTAATTTGGATGAAAGAAATGAAACTGGATATTTTGAGTTCAAATTTCTTTCTTCTTTCCTCTGATCTAGCCTCAATCTTATTTTATTTGAAAGTTTGTGGCGGATAATATGATTAGGTTTGTCCTATGTATTAAAAATCTAGTACTTATGATTATATAAATCTTTTGTACTTAGATTCGTAGGATCGAATCATGCATCATGCTTGAGCACCTTGCACAATAATTCCCCTTAAAAGTGGTTGGGTAAGTAATGTCAATCCCATTCTTGCTAACCTCCATTATCCTCAAGCTATCCTTATAGTCCTCTCCTAAATTCTACAGGCTATGGCAAAGACCAAGATAACCGCACGCAAGTCCACTGGACCACACGGAGTCCCTCGTCACCAGTTGGCACCGCGTAACCGTGAGCTTGGTGAAGGAAGTTCCAAGACCCTAGGAGATGAAGAATCTTCAAGCAATCCTGCCAACATTGAGAACCTTACCAAGGAGCTCAACACTCTTCGTCGAGCTCATAGCAAAGATCAAGAGAAGCTGGCAGAAATGGAAAGGGACATCACCAAGAATACCGAGTTGAGGAATGAAGCCTGGACACGAGAGGATGCGGCCAATGAACGCATCCATGAGTTGGAGTTCTACGTAGAAGATCTGGAGATGGACAATGCCATTCTTCATGAGAATGTCCACATGATGTACGCTCAACTTCATCCTCCTCATGGGGATGGTGAAGTTACAGATGAAGAAATGATAGTAGATCCAGGAGAAGTCGAGAATGATGAAGAGGAGGAGGATCCTGAGGAGTTAGTGTACTTCTCAGATGAAGATGAGGTTTCGTCTGATATGGGCATGGATGCCGATGACTGAAAGCTCGGAGTAGTAATAGTTCCTTTACTGCTTTTCTAGTAATCCAGGTTTGCCTTGTGGGATACAAGACATGTAACATAAATAAGAAACCCTTTGTAGCATGAAACCTTTTAACTGCTTTCAATAAAATAATAATGTAAATAAACATGCCTCTCTGACAGATGCCTCGCATTAACACCCGAACTGGTGCTGGTACTTCGCAAGACAATGATGAAGTCCCAAATCCTCCACCAATGCCTCCGAGTATGGCAGATGCCATAACTGCACTCGTCTATGCAACGGCCGAGAATGCTAGGTTGTTAAGGGAAATGGCTCAGAACCAACAAGCACCACACCCTAATCATGGCCGCCGTAATAATGGAAATGATGAGACAACCTATATTGATTTTACTAACACACGTCCGCCTATGTTCTCTAAGGCAGAAGAGCCTTTAGAAGCTGACGATTGGCTCCGAATAATGGAGCAAAAGTTTGAGCTGATTTGTTGTACCGAGATTCAAAAACCAAGGTTTGCGGCACAGCAACTCCGAGGAGCTGCTGGTGCCTGGTGGGCAAATTTGGTAGCTGTACAGCCTGCTGGTCACCAAATCACCTGGATGGAGTTTAAGGATGCCTTCAGGGCACACTATATTCCAGATGGTATGATGACCATGAAGTTAGAAGAGTTCCTGACTCTTAAGCAAGGGGAGCACCCGGTGATGCACTATGTTGGGCGTTTCAATCACCTGTCGCAGTATGCTATAGAGTATGTGAATACTGACAAGAAAAAGAAGAATCATTTCATGAGAGGTCTGAACACCAAACTTCAGACCATGATGGCAACTTGTGGCAACGCAACTTATCATGAGACTGTCAACATTGCTATCGCTTCAGAGGAGAATTACCGCCGACACAAGGAGGTGAAGAAAAAGAGGTCATTTGCTTCCGGATCGTCGAGTGGAAAGCGTCAAAAGGTGATCTACCATCCTTAGAATCATGGCCGTGCACCATTCCGCCCACAACAAAGCCAAAGCAGGCAGCAAATCTTTATTCGCCCTGCAACTAATACGCCTTATACTCATCAAGCGCCGCAGCAGCAAAACAATACAAATAATGCAAACCGCAATGCTACTCCCTAGAATCACAATTATCCATGCTATAATTGTGGTAAACCCGGACACTTTTCTCGAGAATGTCCATATCCTAAGAAGAACAATCCTGATGCACCCAAAGCCCATGTTACTCAAGCTCAGAATCAGTACAAGGGCAATGCTCAGAATAGTCAGAAAGGTCAGGCTGAGAAGAAATCTGGAAGGGTCTTCTATACTCAGGTGGAATCTATTACAGAAGGAGAACCAGTAATGATTGGTATGTTTCCCGTTGCTAAGCACCCTGCAATTACCTTATTTGATTCTGGTGCATCCCATACTTTCATCAATCGTACATTTATTGTGAAGCATGAGATAACTATTGGGGAAACAAAAGAACCATATCATATACAGTCGCTAGGGGGACGACTCTGTACAAGGGAGATAGTTTAGCATGTACCTATTGATTTGGGAGGACATGAGTTCCCTACCAGCATGCTGATATTAAAGGATCAAGATATAGATGTCATCCTTGGTATGAACTGGTTAACTCAACATGGGGCTGTCATAGATGTCCTGCGTAGATCCATAAGAGTAAATGTACCTGGCAGCAAAACCCAACTTCTCATCCAACTTCCCTTTCCTAAGAGTACAGTTGGAACAGTCTGTGCAACTACGATTGAAGAAGCCGAGAACATTCATGTGGTATGTGAATTTACGGATGTTTTTCCCAATGATCTGCCTAGACTGCCACCAGACCGAGATGTGGAGTTTAGAATTGACCTGAAACTAGGAACGGCACCTGTGTCTAGAAGAGCATATAGGATGCCACCCAAAGAACTAGCAGAATTAAAAATGCAACTAGAAGAGTTGTTAGACAAGGGTTTCATTCAACCCAGTTCATCACCTTGGGGATGCCCTGCTATCTTCGTGAAGAAGAAGGACCAAACCTTAAGGTTATGTGTGGACTATTGACCATTAAATCAAGTCACCATAAAGAACAAATACCCCTTACCCCGAATTGATTTGTTTTTTGATCAACTTGCGGGAGCTAAGGTGTTCTTGAAGATAGACTTGAGATCAGGCTATCACCAGATTAAGATCAGACGAGAAGATGTGCCGAAGACAGCGTTTACTACCCGATATGGTCTATATGAGTATTTAGTCATGTCTTTTGGGCTGACCAATGCCCTGGCTCATTTCATGTACCTAATGAACTCAGTTTTCATGCCCGAGTTGGATAAGATTGTAGTGGTATTCATTGATGACATTCTTATCTATTCTAAGAGCAAAGAAGAACATGCGGAACATCTCCGCATTGTTCTACAACGATTAAGAGATCACCAATTATACGCCAAATTCAGCAAATGTGAATTCTGGTTAGAGGAAGTACAATTTCTAGGTCATGTGTTATCTGCTGAAGGTATAGCTGTTGATCCAAGCAAGGTAGAAGAAGTCCTTAACTGGAAAGCACCTACCACTGTTCATCAAGTTCGTAGTTTTCTGGGGTTGGCAGGTTATTACCGTCGGTTCATCCCTGACTTCTCCAGAATTGCGAAGCCAATTACTAGACTGCTGAAAAATCAAACTAAGTTTGTATGGTCAACTGGATGTGAGGAGGCCTTTCAGACATTGAAGAAGTTGCTGACAACTGCACCAGTATTAGCACAACCTGATATCGAGAGGCCATTTGATATCTATTGTGATGCATCTGGAATTGGTATTGGCTGTGTTCTTATGCAAGAAGGCAGAGTCATAGCATATGCTTCCAGACAACTCAAGAAGCATGAAGAACATTATCCCACCCATGATCTTGAATTAGCCGCTGTTGTTCATGCACTCAAGATTTGGCGACATTATTTATTGGGCAATATATGTCATATCTATACGGATCATAAAAGTTTGAAATATATCTTTACTCAGTCAGAGTTGAATATGAGGCAAAGAAGATGGTTAGAACTTATCAAAGATTATGACTTAGAAGTGCATTATCATCCAGGCAAGGCTAATGTGGTTGCCGATGCCCTGAGTCGCAAGAGTCATTGCCATTGTCTGACTGTGAAACCTATGCAACGAACATTGTGTCAAGAGATGGAGCACCTGAATTTACAAATCATAGAACAAGGTTCCCTGTCCAATATTGCAGTTGAGTCCACAATTAAAGATCAGATCATTGCTGCTCAACAGAAAAGTAAGGGCATAGCCCATATCAAGGATAAAGTCAGATCTGGAAGATCAACATGTTTCAAGATTGATGAATCAGATGTCGTATGGTTCAAAGATAGATTGATAGTACCCAAACATCTAGAGCTGCGAAAGCAGAGTCTTGATGAAGCTCATTCTACAAGATACTCCATTCATCCAGGTAGCAACAAAATGTATCATGATCTGAGAACGAGATATTGGTGGACCAAAATGAAAATAGAAATAGCTCAATATGTGGCCAAATGTGATACTTGTCAGAGAGTCAAAGCAATTCATATGAAGACTGCAGGTCCATTACATTCCTTGCTAGTTCCATATTGGAAGTGGGAAGATATCTGTATGGACTTCATAGTAGGGTTGCCTAGGACATCTGCAGGCTACAATTCAATATGGGTTATTGTTGATCGCCTAACCAAGATAGCTTATTTCTTACCAGTCAGAGATAAATATCGAGCGGAGCAGTATGCAAAGCTTTATCTGGATAGAATCTTCAGTCTGCATGGGGCACCCAAGACCATTGTCTCTGACAGAGGGTCATTGTTTATATCCAAGTTTTGGAAAAGTCTACATGAGTCTTTGGGAACTAAACTTATCCGTAGTTCTGCTTATCATCCGCAAACAGATGGACAGACGAAAAGGGTAAATCAAATTCTTGAAGATATGTTAAGAGCATGTGTTCTCTCCTATGGTGCTATATGGAATGAATGCCTTCCCTTAGCTGAATTCTCATATAACAATAGCTATCAAGAGAGTATTAAAATGGCACCATTTGAAGCATTGTATGGTCGTAGATGCCAGACACCTTTACATTGGTCAGATGTTGGAGAACGTTGGTTCTTTGGACCGGATGTGGTCAAGGAAGCAGAAGAGAAGGTTAAACTCATACAAGCTAATATGAAGGTAGCTCAATCCCGACAGAAAAGCTATGCTGATAAGAGGAGGCAACCTCTAGAATTCATAGTGGGAGATCATGTCTACCTCAAGGTATCGCCAATGAAAGGAGTTCATCGTTTTGGGATTCGGAGAAAATTGGCGCCCCGTTATGTCGGTCCGTTTCAAATCCAACAAAGATGTGGACCAGTCGCCTATCGCGTTAAGCTACCAGATCACATGTCAGTTGTGCATGATATCTTCCATGTATCCCAGTTGAAGAAGTGTCTTCAAGTACCTGACCAAGTGATTGACTTTGGTGATGTAGAACTAGCACCTGATTTGACTTATGCCGAGTACCCCATTAGAGTCTTAGATCAGAAGGATCGAGCCACTCGAAGGCGTACAATCAAGTTCTACAAAGTACAATGGAACCAGCACACTGAAGAAGAAGCTCCTTGGGAGTCTGAGGATTACTTAGAAGAAAACTTTCCTGACTTCTTTGCTTCTCTCTAGTTGCAATACCTCATCTATATTGTAACTTGTTTCTTTTGTCAAAAGAATGGAAAACCCCCTCACTAGTCTTTTGAATAAAGTTATGATGTGTTAGCTTGACACATTTCCTTTTCCATTACTTAGCCTTAAGTTTTAAAATCTCGGGACGAGATTTCTTTAAGGGGGAAGGGTTGTAACACCTTTGGTGTTTTGACCTAGAACTAAAACTTGACATGTCATCATATGCATTGCAAAGCATTCATAAAGAAGAAAATTTGGAATGCATTCACTAAATAAGATTTGTTTCATAAGTTGTTATTTTATGTGATGCAATGTGATTCAAAACGTTAAACAAAGATCATGACCACAAGGGTCAAATTTCATGTGATCATGTGAGACCATGTGTCATTTGACTCAAATAACCCTAATGGGCCATGTTACTGGTCAAAATTCAAATTTAAGAAAAAAGGAAAACAAATCAAATTTGAATTCAACTTTAAATTATAAAAGTCCTTTTTGCCCTTTTGGATATTTCAAAATCCATTTGGAATTTGGGGTTGTGACAAAAAGCAAAGTTGGAGCTTATTTTATGTGGATCAACTTTGGTATTCAAAGTTTTTCAAGTTTACATATAAAATTTGGAGTAATTTTGAAATGATTCGAATACTCAAATGCACCCCAAATTCAAATTTCAAAATGGAGGCAGAATTTGAAAATGTTCCTTGAAGCAAAGTTGTAGAACTTGAAAAGTTGAGCAACTTTTATTTTTGGAGATTTTCAACTTCTTTAGAATATTTGTGAGTAATTTGCAAATTAAACTCAATGTCAATTCTGTAATTCTCATGAACAGTGTCACGATCACCGCCCCACCGCCGACGTACCTTGTCCGGCCTTCCAGGCTCGCCCTCGGCCACCCTTGGCTTCGCGCTGGCACTGCATGCACGCTGCATGTCGATTCCGCGCGCTCCTGGACGCGCTATAAAGCCTGGAACGCCGTCGTCGCCCTTTCTTTCCCTGCTCTGTTTCCCGACGTCGCCGCCTCAACTCCGGCGAGTTCCCCTCGCTTCCTCAACCCAAACCAGCCTCGGAAAAGCGGTGTTACAACTCTGTCTCATCCTTCTAAACCCATCCCAACCACTGTGGTTGTCTGGGATCGCCGAGAACCCCCGCTTGTGACTCTTCTTCCTCGCAGCCGGCGATCTCGACCGAAGCTCCGGTTCACCGCGGCCAGCATCATCTGGTGAGCCGTTGTCCTTGTTTGTAGGTTCTATAGCTTCGTCTTGATGCTGTGGTCCTTATTCCGCTCTTGCTTGGTCATTTTGCCCACTGCAGTCACCGAAACTACGTCGCCGACGAAGTCTTCTCCGCCGTGAGCACTGTCACCGTCGACCCGCGTCACCGTAGTGTCTCCGGTCTCATTCTTTACTTCATCACGTCCGGGGTGAGCTGCTGATCCTTTCTGAGCCTTTTGTTTGATCTCAACCGGCCTTGTTTCGCCAGCATAACGCTACCGTGGCACCACGTCCGCCATGGACGGCGTGAGCCTGGTTCTGTGTCGTAATCCACCTCTGAAATCCCATAGATCGACGCGGCTAGTCTTTGTGAGTGGTTAGGTACCATGGTCGTCGCAGTTGAGCTCACCGTCGGTGAGCTAGCGTCGGTCAGCGCCATCGAGGCCACGGTCAAAGCCCGAGGTTAGGGATGACATGTGGGGGCCGGCTGTCAGTGAGAGCAAGAGAGAGAATAGTGACTTTTGTTATTTTCTGATTTTGAATAGTGCTGAATCTTTGGAAATTTGTAGGAAAATAATCATAGCTCCAAAAATTCTGAAAAATTTTGTGTAGCTTCTTTACATACTCTAGTATGGTTTAAAAATTAGAAACTTGAAATTTGAATAAATTTTTAATGTTCAAATATTCAGTCCATTAATTAATAAATGCAATTTCCATGATTTTTGTAGGCCACTGTATAGCTCCAAAAATGATGAAATTTATTTTGGTACACTAATTTGTTATGAGGAAGCTTACATAAAATTTTAAGGTCATTTGGGACAAGTTTATTTTTGGGCTTATTTTAAATTAATTAAAAATTTAATAAAAGCAACCCTAATTGTAAGGGTTAGGATTTAATTTTTGTTTGGGTCAGGTTGTGTGACCAGTAGGGTTTCAAGATCAGTTTGGTCAAGTCACATGTGTGGTTCTTGCCGGTAGAATTGCAAGTTGGTTTTGTTGGATTGCAACTGTACCGTGAAGGAAAATCGTATTCGGGGTGTTGTTACATTTCATGTACCGTGAAAGCATCATGTTTACATTATCATCATGTGAAAGCATATGTTATCATTTCGTGTAGAACCCGAGAGTAAAACGATTCTAGTTGAGCAAGTACTGGAAGAATCCCCGGTTGTCGCGGGATTTGGTAATTGTGGTACTGATCCGGGACCTGAGATCGTCAACGAAGGCAAGCCCCGGTTTATGCATTAAACCATTACCTTGTTTACTTTGAAAAGTTTATCACCTATGTTACTTATTGCATTAAGTTGATTAATTCAAATGTTACCTATTTGATGCATTGCCTACCTTGTTAATTGTTTACCATCCTTGAAGATCATTTCATTTACAAAGGCATAGAATTGCTTAGTATGCTTTGTGGTAGGCTTTCAAAGTAAAAGTTTTGATACAGTCAAAGATGGCATACTGGCCAAAGAAAGAAAGAAGATAGAATGAACTAGAGACTAGTCGGGTGACTTATCTTGAATGTTGGGTAATGTAGGCGACTATGTCGCTTAAAGGCCACTTATTGTGGATCTTTTGAATGAGACACTTTGTAGTACTGGTCACATACTCCGGTAAGCCTACTTCGGCTAATCCGATACTAAGACGAATGCCCACGCACTGGGAGTGGTGAGATAGCGGGAGTAGCGTGTACCCTCGTGGCTTGAATGTGCATTTGGATTTGAGGTGTCTTTGTGCTCTCGGGTGGCGTGGAGACGGCTTAGTATGGGAGGATCTGGTAGCGAGGTTGATATATGCAAGATTAAGTTCTACATATGTCGTGTGATAAGGAATCCCCAGCTGGGACTTGAATCAATTCGAATTACCGGTGCTCCGCAGATATGAAGACTCGATTCATTACCGAAGCAATGCAGGACTGGTGAATTACTAAAATATGAGAAAAAGAATGAAATGAGAAGGATTGGAATATGAGACATGAACACTTAGTTTGAGATAATGAACTAAAAGAACTTAGAGGTAAAAACTTGAAAGTAGGATCAAGAATAGTAAGCTTTTGGCAAAGAACTTTTGAATCTTGCTACATCTTTACCTTGTCCTAACACCTGCATCTCTAAAGTCTTTCATCCCTTTTTCGTCGGGTCAGTCTTGTTGAGTACTTTTGTACTCAGGGTTTGTTAACCCTTGTTGCAGGTGAGTCACATGCGCAGGCTTGTTTTGGTCCCTGCTGCATGTCAGTGTATGAAGTCGATGACGATGAGGAATGATGAATGGCCTTTGGACAAGGCACTAGTTTGTGTGAAATAAATAATGTTAATGTAATATTATCCAGCTACTATGGTTGTATGACACTTATGGTTATGTAAGTTTGAAACAACAGGTTTGTAATATTAAACTTAAGTCTTCCGCTTTATTATCTCTGGTATGTATATTGAAAAATGTTGTAATCTGCAATGACTGTGATTGGGATCCTGTTTGAAACATGGATGATTCGGGTTTCCCGAGGACACCCGACAGACCTGTTAAGTCGTTGGAAACTCGTGTACGCTATCCGAGGTCTGTTGAGACATCGATGGGTGCACGTGGGCCTGATTCCTTAGGAGGTTCTGCCACATCCTCGGCCTCATGGGCGTTGTCGCGAGCATCCTTCTCCCTGACTTGGAGGTCACCCACCTCCCAGGTGGCGCGGGCAAGCTTAGCCACCTCCTGATGGGCGACAACGAGCTGTGCGGCCAGCCCCTCCCTCCGCCACGTCTCCTCAGCAAGGAACTAGGACTTCTCCCGACTACGGGCCATAAGGATCTGTGAAGAAGACAAGACGTAGAGGTGCAAAAAGAGAACATGAGGGTCGGAAGCATGGCCATATCATACCTGGCCAACTAGGGCGACAATGTCATGCATTGAGCTCAGCATAGTGGTTAGGGCGCGAACCGCGTCCCCAACCTCCGTGTGGACGCCCCCCATTCCCTCTCCTCTGCTGCTTCATCGAGGGTAGCCACCCAGACCAGAGACCGGGATGTCCCCACCCAGACCAGAGACGGCAGCTCCTCTAGAGCGGCTCCTCTAGCGATAAAGTGGTGGGTGACACGAACAAGGAGGCATGTCGTATCGCCACATCCACAAACGATGCCTCGGGTACACCCCCTTTCCTCTGCCCCAATGCGAACATGACCACCAGCACGGATGATGGCCCCGGCCATACCGCCGCCGCCTGCGACGTCGAGGACACGACCGGCCGCGCCATGCCTGGACGCTCCCTCCTCTACCTGCTCTCCCATGGACGCAGCCATCGGCTGCGCTTCCCCGTCGACGCCATGGCCGCCCCAACGCCACTCACGCTCACCCCCGGCGTGGCGCCAACCAGCTCCTAGCGCATTTGCTAGAGGAGGATCTTTTTTGGAGCGAGCCGCAGGAGAGTCCCACATCCTTCGACGCTGCAAGGGACTGGCGGTCAGTTCACGGGAAAAAGTTGTTAAGACAAAAGGATGAAAAAACTCTTCACTCACCCTAACGCCATCATGTGAGGATGTTTTGGGGCCAGCTGGCTCAACCCTGGCTGCTCCTCATTGGCATGTTGCCGCTTTGAGCCCTCCCTTGGCTTGGAGGGCTCGGACGAATCAGAACAGCCACCATCCACCGATTTTAGAGGCACCGCCGAGGGCTCAGACGGAGCAAGGGGGACCAATTTCCACCGGCTCCACGGCCGCCATCGAAGGCCCAGACAAGGTGAGATGGCCTCATTTTGCTTCCGTCGAAGGCACGGACAAGGCGAGGTGGCCTAATTCCGCTGATTTTGAGGCCGCCATCGAAGGTCCGGACGGGGCGGGGCGATTTGATTCCATCGGCTCTGGGGGCGCGTCCTCCCCCTCCTGCCCCGTGGCATGCTGCAAGAAGGGCCTTGCCTACGGCCAAGGTGGGACCTCATCCCCGGTGGCCAGATCATCCCATGGGATGGGCGACCTAGAGCCATCCTCCTCCTCCTCCTCTTCTTCCTCCTCTTCTCCCGACGAACCTTGACGCCGCTTCCCTCGCTGTAGCTTTGCTCACTGCTTCGACCGCCATTTCTTCTCCTCATCATCCTTCTTCTTCTTCCATTGTTCATCCATGGCACGGTTCGCCGCCCTCATGGCCGCGTGCTCTGGCAGTGGTGCGACAGAGTCCCGAAAGACTAACCCCACCGACACTTCGATGAAGCCCGCATCTGGCCGCATCATGGGATAACCCAAGATTGGGAACACGGTGTCGGCCTCCCCTATGGCCGGCTTGATGCGCTGTGCGACCTCGCTGTCGCGAAGCAGCCCCTAGACGAGCGTTGTCCCGATGAGCTACGTGCCAGGCGTCATCCCGTACAACGGGAGGACGCGCGCCATCAGCGGCGCCACCCTCCTCGCGTGATACCCCCCGATGATGCTGCGCCCGTGGAGGCTGTGGGTCTTCAGGAACGTGATGGCCTCAAGGAGGTCACACATCCTCTTCTTCTCCATAACGAGTGGCCCCCACAGCCATGATGACGGTACCTCTTCGATCAGACGCCCGGACAAGACCGGCAAGGGAGCGGTAGGGTCATTCTTCAGGTAGAACCAATGCGAGTGCCATTCCTTATTGGATCTAGAGAGCTAGAAGGGCATGTACTCGGCCGCCCGCTGCCCCGAAGGTGGATGCCCCCGCATCCCATTAGCACCGAGGTCTCTCGGCCTCTCTCCTTCTTGATCAAGGAGATAGAGATGAAATATCTCCACAGCTCGAAGAGGGGCTTGATCCCCAGGTACCCCTCGCACATCGTGATGAAGGCTGCGATGTGCTAGACCTCGTTGGCGTTCAAGTACTGTAGCTCGATCTGATAGTGGTGCAGCAGACCCTAGAAGAACGAGTGGGGAGGAACCACGAGTCCATGCTCGTGGAAGGGCACGAAGGAGACAACGTAGACATCGGGCGGCACTGGCGCATCCTCATGGCCGAGCATAAGCCACTCCGCCGCATCAGGCCTCCTGCCGAGAAGACCATGCTTGACGAGGCTCACCATGCGCTCATGGGTAACATCAGAGCGGTACCACAAATCCATGGAGGATGGAGATGGCTGCGGAGAAGCAAAGGCGGCGGCGGAGAAGTGGAAGCTACAGATCTAGGGCTCCGGCAGTGGATTAGCAAGCACAGCAGATCTAAACGGTGGCTGCGGAGAAACGGAGAAGGTAAGGCTGTGGTTTTGGTGTGCAGAAATGTGAAGGCGGAGGCTGCCATTTATAGGATAGAGCAGGGCGTCCACCTAGGTTCATGCGCCCATTGCGCCGCGTCACGTCACCTCCCTCCGAAGATCATGCACACGCTATCTCTGGACGCGCTCTCAAAGGACACGCCGGATGATGGTTCGCCCTGTCGATGGGCCAAGAGCCATCTCAGGTAAGAAGGGATATAGAGCTAAAAACGCTCCTACAGTCCATTCAGGACCAGGAGTTCAAATGCTGACCCACCGATGGGTTCACAACCGCTCTGGGGCACCCTTAGAGCGAGGGGTGGAAAGGGATTGGCCCACTAGCGGCCAGTACCCGAACGCACAAGCGCCATGGGCATCCCGGCCCACGTTCAAGTCTTGGTCGGTTCCTAGTCCATTGTTTTTCTCGAAGAAAGACAACAAGCCCTTAGGACTGGCTGAATAGACCCAAGAACTATATGGATTGGCCGACAAGAGTCTGGAGTTGGTCACTAGCTGACCCATGCCGTACCCCCGAGAAATGGGAAGCCAGGGCTCTACTCGGACTAGCCCGTTAACAGCTCACCGAGCACCATGTTTCATCCATTGAGAAAAAACGTGGCACGGCTCAGCCCCTCCATTTTATCGAAAAAACGCTTTAGGGATGACGATCACAAAGACGAGCCGACCCTCGATCGGACCCCTGCTACGCGCGGGGGCTCGAGGAAAGTTGGACTCTCAAGGTGACCGAATGCGCGGTCGTAGTACGACGGCAGACCGATCGAATCCTAGGGGACCGAAATCAAGAACAATCTTTTCGACCGCCTGAATCCTACGGTTACATGCCCCCTAGAAGACCGATCGCGACAAAATGGAATCGCCGTCCTACCAGGACACGCCGTAGGCTAAAAAAAGAAGGCCAAGGCCCTTAGAGTCCTCCCATCCAAAAAAGCCTCCAAAGGAGTATTCTACTCCTCCGTAGGCTCGGGGGCTACTGTTGGGTATCGATATTAGGGATACCCAAACCAAGGAAGTTAGCGCCCATGCTGACTTCCCCAGATGGCACGAGACATATTAAAAGGTCTCGCCCGACCCTAAGGCCGCGGGCTCCGTCTCGCCCGACCCCTTGGCTACGGGCTCCGTCTCGCCCGACCCCAATGCCGCGGGCTTCGTCTCGCCCAACCTTAAGGCTGCGGGCTCCATCTCACCCGACCCCTTAGGTGTGGGCTCCGTCTCACCCGACCCCTTGGGTGCGTGCTTCATCGCGCCCAACCCCAAGGGTGCGGTCTCCGTCTCGTCTGACCTCGGGCTCCGTCTCGCCCGACCTCGAGGATGCGGACTCCGTATCGCCCAACCTCGAGGACGCAGGTTCTGTCTCGTTCGACGGGGACCCATACCACCGCCAACCACTCTAGGTCAAAGCGTATGGGCCTGGGTCAAAACTCTAACGCCAGGAAAAAGGTTGGCATGCCTCGATGTAACCCGTGGCCATGACAAGCCATTCCTGGGGATTCACATCGAAAACAGTGTCGGACGTGCCGGTGCTGTTCTGCCTAATCCTCGTACGGACGCTGACATGCGCGTCAGTTCACCACGACGTCCTCCGGGACGGAGTGGAACGCCATGATCGGTAGATGACGCCTGCGCATGGCGCCAGTGACGAACAGGGCCACGATATGGAGCCATCCCTTTTGACATATACAGGATCAATGGGACCCGCATTAAGGAGAAGAAGGACCCGGCAAACCTTGGAAGACTTCTCTCTCTCATTCTTCTACTTTTTCTCCTCTGTAACTCGCGCTTTCCTTTTGTCTATAAAAGAAAAAGCAGGGCGCCCCATGGAGGTGGGGGGATCGGAACACAATAGCACGACACGAGCACACGGCTGAGCAGCAAGCGAGCTCTCAGCACCTGTTCACTCCTTCTACCAGAGACTTAGGATCCTCTACCTCTCTCGCCTGTTTGTAACCCATACTGTAAACCAAGTGCCGGTAACACGAGCAGTAGCGAACTGGACGTAGGGACGTTCCGTCCGAACCAGTATAAACCCTTGTATCCTCCAAGCACACCATTCAAGCCAGACGCGTAATTACAAATTTACTCGTTGGTGGTCCGAAAATACCGACACAGAGATAGATAAGTAGTGGTATTTTAATCGGTGGGTCTTATTAGAAAAGTTGGTCTCATATCTATATTTAGACCATGTTTGGATCCCATGGCAAAACTTTAGCCCTGTACTTTTAGTCCCTCTTTTACCATGGGGATCCAAACAAGGGGGCTAAAAGTGAACAAATAGTTAAAAACTTGGATAAAATCTTTTGCTTCTAAAGATGCCCTAAACTGGGCTAAACTCTCTTGGGGTGGACGCTGGACGCCCCATACCCGTTACCTCTTGCATGCATGGCTGTGCATGGATAATTAAATGAGGGCAAATCAGACATTGTAAATTAGAGGATTAAAGTTTAACTGATGAATCCAAACAACCAAAAAGGAATAAAGTTTAGGGGTTAAACTTTAAGGACTAAACTTTAGTCATTGAACTAGTGATCCAAACACTACCTTACATTCTTTGTGAGACAAGATTTTGCAGGAGGGGCCCCACATATTCTGCGTGAACTCCAGGTCCAAGGGCATCAGGACACGGATCAGTGACGTTGCCCTACCATATACTGCAATGCAATGTGGCTTTGTTTAGTTCCAAAAACTTTTCTTAAAAATGCTACAGTAGTTATCACATTAAATTTTACGATATGTGCATGGAGCATTAAATGTAGAGAAAAAAAAACTAATTACACAGTTTGGTGGGAAATCGCGAGACGAAAGTTTTAAGCCTAATTAATCTATAATTAAACACTAATTGTCAAATAAAAACAAAAGTGTTAAATAGCCAAATTTCTAAATTTCTCGGAACTAAACAACGCCGTGTGTGTGGCGTGTTGTTTTCCTCTGGCTGACATGAGCCGTCGCCTTCCATGGCTTGTCAATGTCACGGGCCCAACCAAAGCTTGCTGCTGGCCCAGTGAGTAGTCCGTCAGAGCATCACCGCCCATGATCATCCTCAGCTGGGGTCCAAGGGGCCCTAAACTAGTCTATTTTAACCACTTCAGGGGCACAGTTCCATGCGTGCCAAGCCTGTGAGCGGTGTCCACAACACATGCTTACAGTACAGTTCAGCTGCTGTTTGGGTATGGCACCCGGCTTCCCTGTGTTTTCGTTTTGGGCGCTGAGATGTCTATTCCTTCTGACCACGAACTTTATAGGATCCATGGTGCATTTAATTTTATTACTAATCGTGAACTCCGGGTAAAAATCCTTGTAAGTATATTTCAAGAAAAAGAGTGTTACTTCGTTCTCCGTAAACGGCCAGCAGTACAGTACTGCAACGTGCAGCCAAATGCCGCTGTTTCGTAAGACTGTCCTGCAACCAATGCACGCCACGGCCGGGCCTCCGCGCACGTACGTGAGGCTGCAGGAGCTCAAAGGATCAGGCTGGCCGCCCGTGAGCGGTGAGCGGTGAGCGCGCTGCCCTGGACAGGCGTCAGAGGGTACACAGGCATGCACTCACAGCAGGCGCCGTGCGGGCGCACCCGCAGCGCCGACACGGCGACACGCGCTCCGGTGGGGAGCGGCCGTGCGCCCGTGCCGTGCTCTTGACCGGCTGCGGGGTACGCGCGTCGCCCGTGTCGGCGACCGTCCGGCTGGTCTCCCGGGGCGCGTGGCCGTGCACCGGCGACGCTCTGTGACTCTGTTCGTGTTCGTGTTCCTGTTCCTGTTCCTGTTCTCGTCGACTCGTCCGGCTCCTGGTCTGCCTGCTGTGTGCTGGCTCCTGCAACTTCCGGACTGTTACTGTTCTGCCGCCATACCAGCGCCGCGCAGACATTTTTTGTGTGCACAAACGGATTTTTCAGAACAGCCTTTTTCTCTCCTCCATACTTCTTATGTGATTTATCTCTCTGCTCCATATATGTGACATACCTACTCCGTATATCTCATATCTGTGCAAAAGTGGGAGCCATATCTGTGCAAAAGTAGCCATATACAAGGATGCCTTCTGCGCCATGACTGATGACTCTGACTACTGTGTAACCCACTAGCTCTCCTGCGACAGCTCCATCGCCATGCTTGAACTCTGAAGGAATCTACTGTGTTGCCGGTGGTGGGGCTGAGGCATCAACTTCTGTACCTCAAAGCACCATCAGTCCATCACGCTCATGTTCGGTGTACGTACATGATTTACAGTTCTGCACACAAAATTTAACCGAGCATCTTATTTCTTATTCAGTAAATGAAAGAAACCTCTTGTTTGTTTGTAAATAGCTAAACATTTTCCATCTCTACATCAGTAGAGAAGTGTCCTTTTCTCTGCTCTGGGCTGTACCAATTGTAGGGGGTGAGATCCTTTGATTTACAGCGGAGGAAAACTATACATGGAAAATTTTGAAGTGCCGGAACCCACCAAATGAAAGAAAGGAACTAGGTTAACCGTGTCATCGCATTTAGCTCAAAAGGGTCTCTCTCTCATTCTCTCGAATAAAGCTGCAACAGAACTACAGAAGTATATAGGAAACTGCTTCCAGCATGTTAATCTTTCGGTATATCCATACATGTCTATGTTAATCTTCCAGCATGTCATTGTATAACTACAAATTACACTTACATCTCAGAGGAAGTCCTGCAGGAGAATCAAATAATGCAAGGTTACGAGGGATGAGTGCAAGAAATAATACAATACCGAGGGTAGGAAAATACCAGTTTAAGATTCGGCTTGGAAGCACCCTTTTGAAAAGTTGAAGGGCTCTGTTCCTTAATGACTTCTTCAATTGATGATCCTTTTTCATGTACAAATTTGACAGACTCTGAGAGCCTATTCAGAAGATTGAACAATGCAATGACCTCATTTCGCTGCAGCTGCAACTGATCAATCGCCAAGAAGGAAGTATTGTTATACAAATATCCAGTTAAACATACAAAATGAACTCAAGATATACTAATGGTTTTAGAATATTTTTTCGTCAATTCAAGAAGAATTCACAGTGTTTCAGTTGGCTTTGTAGCAATTTAGCATAGAACTCACAGTGCATTCCTTCTTTTTTAAAGACGATGTATGGTTCGGGGAAATGTAAGCGATCAAGATGAATTAAGTGTTAGGAAATTAAAATGAGGATAATGTTTCAAAACGAAATGAGTATGGCAGCATATATCATAATATGGCAGTAGTGGTAATGAGTATTTGAGAAATGGACTACATACTGGATGATTCAAATGACTGTCTCCATCAACAGAGAAAAGAATTTTCAGTGCAGTTCCAAGACCAAGAACTTGGAGCTTTCCCCACAGTCGGCACTTCTCGCATCCAACGCAGTCCATAATTGCACTAATGAAGAAAATGTTACATTGGGTAAGGATTCAAGTGGTTCATATGTTTCTTATGAAATGAGAACACAGGAAATATGTCACAAACCTAATGTTTCTGAATTGCTTCTGAATCTCTTGCTTTAGCTCAGGACCATTTTCGCCTTGCCAGAGTTTGGCTTCATCAAAAGGCAATGGACATGCGGATCTTAACTTGGAATTGTAAAGCAATTGCTTCACAAGAGATTCTGTTTTCAAGTCGGCTTCAGGATTGCCAGTATTGTACTCGGCCTGCTCAAGATAATCTGCTGCCTGAAAGATTCCAAACCAAATCATTATCCACTAGATCACTACAAATTCTGAACAAATAAATCTAATAGTTTGATCTTCAGCATGGAAACAAAATGAATAGGTATTAAATAAGGAAGAAATGGGAACCTTTGTCACGGCCCGAAGAACAAACAGGTAGGTGAAGTACAGGTTCTGGACACGTTCTGGGTATTTCAGGACACGGTCATACAACAAAGGAAGATTTTGTCCCCACTGTGGCCATTTACATTAGAAGTGGTCAAACAATTATGAAACTTGGCCCAATAAACAATAAACAAAGGTGGACAATTTGGTCACGTACTGAGTTAGTAGATTCATCAAGAAGATAATCATAAGCAATATGCACTGAAATTGAGGAGTGCAACCCTGAAATAAGCTTGTACAATGCCTTCTTCTCATGGCACAGTTCTTCAGAGGGATCTGAAGAAAAAATGCAGTTAGAAGAACTTGTGTCAAAATTGTTTTACTGATGCAGGACTGGAGTGTTAGGATTCTCTATCATGTTACGTAGGACATCTAATGGAACATCATGTTATGTAGGACATCTAATGGAACAGGCATGCAACTAGAGCACTACACTACAGGACACTAAAGAACAACAGATGGGGCAATATATGCCATGCATATTGGATTACTTCAGAAGACAAGGTAGCTACAATTGACATATATCTCAAAAAAAGGATTCAAATAATGAGTCCATCACTGATTCATTTAACATGTAGTGAACTTATGACATGGCACATATAAACACACGCACTGAATAAAAAAATAAACATGGAGGTTGTCATGAAATAAAATAAGCAGCTCAGATGCAAATTATTAGTCACACTTGACATGGTTGATCAAACCAGTATATCTAAAGCGGAACAAGCATGTGAAAGAGCACATTTGCGTACATTTTGGACAGTTCTCTTTGTAAACAGCATCCCATACCCTTCTTGCTGAATCACCAGTATAGCCAGTGTATCGTTCAGGATTCAGTTGAAGATTCACATAAGTCATCTCATCTGAAATCAGTACAACAGTTTGATAATCATCATGAATGATAATAAATAAGAAACACAGAATGTGCAATAAACTAGATCAAGACAAAAATAAATTACTATTATCAGTCTCGTCATCAGATGTCCAAGGATTGTCAGTTTCAACCCATCCTTTGAAAACCTTGCTGTCAAGGGTTTTATCAACGGCAGCCTGTGGTTTTCCTTCTTGGCACATCATACTATCTAGAGAAAGTCCACTGTAAGGTTTCCTGAATGGTTCAGGGAACTCATTCTCCGGGCACTCACAGACACTACAATCTCTAAGCTTGCACATTCCATCATCGGGCCAAAAAGGGCAGTCACACCACAATTTAACCTTACAAAAGACAAGGAACAATACATGACTTAGAACAGATGAACCATTGCTTCAAAATTTATTTTTAATGTGAGCATTTTGGTGGCATCACATATAGCTGACAGTGACACTTCTGTTTTTTTAATCTCAGCATCAAAGATGAATTATCTGAATTGTTGCGGCTACACTTAACTTTAGGTGTACTACATACATGATTTTTTAGATGATTTTTGAAACATTGCGACATGGTATTTTAGTCCTTTAGCTAACATATAGAGTAGGCAGACTAACAAATACAAAACTATAGTTCACTGTGCAAAATTTGGAAGAGAACTTAAAGGGTTCACATTTCTGCGCATAGATTTTCATCTCCACTCCTCACTGAGTAATTCGCGTGAAATGGTAAAAGTAATCTGAGTACATATGAGACGAAAGTATATCTTTACAAAATAGTCGCCAACACCAATCAATTCCATTTTGCAATATGCAAAGGCTTACACATCAATATCAATAAAGATCAATAACATTCTCTGCCACAAACTTCCTAAACTATAGGGGATATAGGAATAGAATCGGTAAAAAAAATTAAGAGATAATGGAACAATTAGTTCAATTAGGATAGCTAACAGGTACCATTAGATGGTCCACAAGACTAGATTGTGCACTATTTCCACCATCAAATTCCCTAAATAAGGTAAGCCAACCATCACATTTTGATCAAGCAAATACCACTTTGATTCCATATAGAGCACAGTTGATTATTGTTCATTAGAATCATTACTAATCAAAAGACCAACATTATACAAGCAGAGTACAGAAAAAGTTTGATCCTAAGGTTTGAAACATTCACTTTAGAATAGTAGAAAACTGATAAATCACACTCAACTGCTCAGGTAAAAAAAAAAAAAATCTGACAAAGAATCACACAGTCGTCACGACAATCTTCCACCTATAAAATGGCAGAAGCACATTGAGGGGAAAAAAAAAGTAAAGACTCCATAACTCCGTAATCAAGCATCAAATTCTCCAATCAAGCATGCATGAATAGACTCTATCTCCCCATTGGAGTGCCACAATATACATTTCCACTAATGTGCCAAAATCACAGTCCAGGACATTAAAAAAAAAACAATCCATGAGTGCTCACCTTGAAGTACCTGAAGAAGGGCAACTTAACGAGTTCCTGTAGGATTGGATGCAGGACCTCCTCGTTGATGGCGTCCACCGTCTCATAGTCGCAGCAGCAGTCCTCCACAATCCCCGTGTACTTCCTCGCAGCCTGAAACGGACCACACCGCCACCTCAGAAGTCCGAACCGCATCAACTAAATCAAACCCCCCAAAAGCAGCAAAGCAAATCGCAATACCAACGGAGAGATTCTTACAGGGCAGCCGCAGCTTCCTGGTGACGAGGAGGGGATGCCCGGGAAGCTGCGGTAGCTCACGGCCACGGCGAGGAGGGCCACGAGGAGGGCACCGGCGGCCGCGTACCACAACCTACCGCCCCGCCGCTTCGTGCCCCCGCCAGCGCCGACCGCGGCGCCGTTCGCCACCGGAGCGGGGTTCATAGTCATCGCCGCGCCGCCGCGGAAGCTTCGAGAAGCGAGATCTCGACAGGAATTTTCGACCCGTGCTCGACACGTTGGCAATGGCAGCCGTCTGGTGTGGGGACGGGCAGGGAATCGTTGGAATTTAACGATGTTGGTATATCGATGGCGGCATTTTAATACAGTGGGTTAGATTGGGGAATCCGGGTGTGCCTGCGGAGTGGGTCACATGGATTAGCAACCTGTTGTTTTGGGAGGCAAATTGCTAGGTCCACTGGAGGTGATCTCGTGTAACCTTTTTAGCTCTGTTCGGCACAGCTCGAAATGGCTTCTTATTACATTGCGCTCTTATTAAGTGCGCGGAGGAGTTAGAATCAGAAAAAAAGTGGTTTTACACGCTCCTAGACCATTTTAAAAATAGAGACAAAAATGACTCTTTACTTCAGTATACGGAGGAGCCAGAGCCGAAGCCATGTCACATGTTAGATTTTGGATGATTCAGTTCTTGATACATGTGGCTGATATTTTTTTTCATGCACGGAATCAACGCTGTGGATGCTCTTAGTGCGCATGCTATCCCCCTACATTCTGAGTTTCTTTTTAGTGTAATGTTATTTGGTCATATTTTTTCATCTAAGAGTTTTGATTTTCAAAATCAAACTTTTAGCTATAAATTCTTTATATAGTACACTTCTAATGGATTTTAAAATCTTAATTCTTTGCTAATGCTTTTAGATGCAAATCTAACACTATATATTTGTGGCATAGTAATTTAGTGGCATGTTTGGATTGACAGATGTACCGATTCAGAATCACTCGAACCTATATTCGAACCTAGAATGTCTATTTGGTTTGTGTCATGTGAGTTGAAGCGATCCGGCATCCATCCATCCTTTGTAATCTTCCCCGCTAGTCTAATGTGATGGGCTGGCCTATTCCTAAAAAATTGTTGGACAACACAGCTTCAATCCATGACAGACAAACAGATTCTGGATCAAACTTGCCACAATCCAAACAAATTGTATATCTTTCGGATTAATTCTTGGTCAAACAATAAACTTTTATGGACAAATTGAACCGATTAGATTGGTTGTGGTGAAAACTAATCCATGCAAATTCAAGGTTTTGTCTTACCACGGGTGTCACTTTTTTAGCTAATTATTTTCTTCAGTGGTAGACGACGTAACTCTACAAAATGAAATGTTCTATAGTAACTTTGACAATATCAAGATATGCTAGCAATGTTTTTTAAAAACCACTACATATGCTGACGCTCACATACGCGTACATACACTGGACCCTATGAACATATGCATTCACACTCTACCTTTATGAGCCCGTCTGAGAAACTGAGCTAGTTTGGCAAATCTCGAGATTGACGAAGCCATCACAAACGTCTCATTGTTGATGTGTACGTCGTCTATCTCTAAAAGAAGTTAAGTCCTAAAATAAATCTAGAAAAATATAAACAACCGTGTTAAGTCAATGACTAGAACTTTGATAAGTAAGTTCCACCGTAAAAACCTTTTGCGCTAGGCAATGTTAATATGTGACACAGAGTCATTATTATATCTAGCAAGTTAACTGAAGAAATTGCAATCTTAAATTTTGTCCTTCTCTCTCCTATAATAGCTTCCTAGACGATATTACACTGGGAATGCCGAACTATTTCTAACGAACTAAAACTTTTTTTAATAGTTTTTTTTGTCTCTTACCGTTTTCTCATCTGAAATTTTTTATTTTCTTAACTTACGCATGCGGCCAATTTACTTTAATCTCCCAGAAAAACATCGAATCAGGAGCAGATACAGAGTTCCTCTTGATTGCGGAAACTTATGAGTTGAAGAGGATATTTAGCAATTTTTTATTTTTAAAGAGTTCTTTTACCAAACTATTGGAGGATATTTTTTCTCTTTTTATTAAAATATTAAAAGAGTCGTCTAGAAAAAAACTCCTAAGCCCAAACATCTTTATACAAAAACTTTTAAAGCATCATTAGATGATATAAGTTATTAGGACATAACATTAGAAGTTTATAAATCTAAGTTTGGAAAACACTGTTTTCTTCTGTGTGCATATGATTCACCCGTATCCATAATGCGCGAGTCCTGTTTTATAGGCACACATAAATAGTAGCAAAGTATATTAGTCTATTCTCTTGCAAAGCATGGTTATGCGGCTCGCGGCTGCGCCTTCCTTGTGTAACATTTTCCCCAGGCCCCAGCCGCCGTGTGCGCGTAGCCATCTGCAACGGGATTAGGCGTGGAACAGGTGCCAGGCATGAGGCATGGTGGAAACTGGAAACCGCAAGTCCTGAAACACGGAAGCGCATCCAACGGTTTGTGCCATCTTGCGGGTGATCGGACGGCAAGGATGCCCATTTGACGTGGCTGTGGGCCGTAGCTTTGACTGTAATTAAGGCCATTGACGAATCATCCCACGTCACGTCAATCGTCAAGTGCTATACGGAGCACGGGCGGTTTCGCTGGAAGGCGACTGTCTGTACTCTGTAGCATCTAGAAGAAGCAAAGATATCCGTCCTGTGGAACGGTGAACTACTTTTCAACTGTGGAATGGTGTTTTTCTCTCATAATATTTCAGTATAAGTATTAGCATAAGCTAAATTTCAGCATAAGCGAACAAGGTGATCATGTTATCAGGACTCGATGTCTTTTTCTTTGTGGGCGAATCCATCATTCTACCCGGTATAAAAAGTCTACTTGTGCTGGCAGTGGCAGCCAAAGAGAACTAGTACCACATATTATGAGTTTTACTAAATGTTGGCCTGTTTCCTATCTTAAGATATATATCATAGATCATAAAGTAACTTAGTGATACACTATAACATAAATTTAACATGTACCTCTTAAAAATCATAAAAACTTAAGTTCTAAGTTAAATGAGACTTCCTCCAACAAACCTTAAGAATGAAAGGTTTCTCTCATAGTCGGTGTAGTTGGATTAAGAACTTCTCACAAAAGGCAATGTAGACATAAAAGGTGAATGACCAGGTTGACCCATACTTCCAAGCTAAGAAAAGTTTAAGGCAGGGTGACCCACTTTCACCTATTTGTAGAATAGTGGTGGATATGTTGGTAGTCATTATTGCCAGGGCCAAGGAAGATGGTCAAATTCATGAGGTTGTACCATATTTAATAGAGAATGGTTTATCTATCTTGCAATACGCAGATGACACTATTTTAAAAAAATCTACTTGTGCTGGCATGTTTTACTAAATGTTGGCATGTTTCCCATCCTGAGATATATCATAGATCATAAAGTAATTTAGTGATACACCATAACATAAATTTAACATGTACCTCTTAAAAAGCATAAAAACTTAAGTTGTAAGTTAAATGGGACTTCTTCCAACAAACCTTAAGAACGAAAGATTTCTCTCATATTTGGTGTAGTTGGATTAAGACCTTCATACAAGAGGCAATGTAGGCATAAAAGGTGAATGACCAGGATGACCCATACTTCCAAACTAAGAAAGTTTAAGTCAAGGTGACCCACTTTTCAACTATTTTTGTAGAATAGTGGTGGATATGTTGGCTGTCATTATTGCTAGGGCCAAGGAAGATGGTCAAACTCATGGGGTTGTACCACACTTAATAGAGGATGGTTTATCTATCTTGCAATACGCATATGACACTATTTTATTTCTAGACCATGATATTGCACAAGCTATGAATATGAGGTCATTGCTCTGCACATCTGAACAATTATCGGTCTAAAGATAAATCTTCACAAGAAGTGAAATCTTCTGTTTCAGGCAAGCAAAGTTGTGTGAGTCATAATATAGTCAATTATTTGGTTGCAAAATAGGTACTATAGAAAATTAATTGAAGAAAGAATTGAGAAGAGGCTATGCGGCTAGAATGCAAAATTATTGTCATTGGGTGGAAGATTAGTCTTGAGCAATTCAATCTTATCTAGCCTATCCATGTTTATGCTTTCTTTGTTTGAGATCCAAAGAGGTGTTCTAAAGAAAATAGAGTATTTTAGATGTTAGATCAAGGTTTTTCTAGCAATATGACCAATATAAAAAAATATAGAGTTGCCAAGTGGTCTCTTATATGCCAACCAAAATAACAGGGAGATTTGGGTATGCAGAACCTGGATTTACAGAATAAACATCTATTAAGTAAATGGCTTTTAAAATTCTACAATGAAGACGACATTTGGCAAGAGCTGCTAAGAAATAAGTACATTAAAGATAAGACTTTGTCGCGAGTTACAAAAAACCTGGTGATTCCCATTTTTGGATGGGGCTTTTGGGAGTGAAGGAGCAATTCATGAGCTTATGAAAATTCAATTTAGAAGATGGTACTCAAATAAGGTTCTAGGAAGATAGTAGGTTGGGGTGCATATCCTCTCAAAGCACAGTATCCAAACTTGTATAATATAGCTCGACATAAACATGCTATTTAGCAAATACTCTAGGGGCAATTCCTCTAAATGTTTCCTTCAGAAGGGCTTTACTGGGAATTAAGCTGGTTGAGTGGAATAACTTAGTAGCAAAAGTAGCAAACATTAACTTACAAGTTGGATGAGATAGGTTCTTTTGGCTCCTTAAAAGCAGTGGCGAGTTCACAGTAAACTCCATGTATAAACACCTTGTCAATACGGGCTTTAAAGTATCCCAGGATATTTGGCGTTTACATATATCACTGAAAATTAATTTTTTTTGTGGTTCATTAAGAGAGGGGTGATTTTAACTAAAGATAATTTATTAAAAAAAATAGAACGGGAACAAATCTTGCGTGTTTTGTAGTAGGGATGGAACTATTCAACACCTCTTCTTCGAGTGTTTGTATGCTAAGTTCTTATGGCAGGCGATACATCGTTTTGGGCTCAAATCCCTTTGAATGTAATGGATATCTTTCATGATTGGCACAAAGGGGTAAATCAAATAAGACGTTATTGAGGTGGTGCACCCATTTGTTGGACTTATGGCTAGTAAGAAATGATATGGTTTTAGAGAAATGGCAACCCAAATTTCCTTTGTAGGTTTTATTCAAAGGAACGCACTGGCTACGACATTGGTCACAGTTGCAAAGGTGTGATGAAATCAAGGATCGCTTCTCCCATGTTTGTCGGGCGCTAGAAACGACGGCTATGCAGTTCTTTGCTTCTTTTGGATGGCCAAATAATGCTAGGATTGGTTTTTGAGTGGTTTTGTAAAAATTGGTCTGGTTCTCATGGGTTCAAGAGACGAAGCCGGATCCTTTCCATTATTAGAAAAATTGGAATGAAAAAAAGTAACAGGCGTTTTGCCTCGTCATTTTCACTTGACAAAACTTAGGCAGAAACAGGCTCTAAATAACCCACCAGCGTGGTCGTTAAGCCCAACCTAGAACATGGGTCGTTAAGCCCATCAAGTAACCTCTAGCCCGGCCTCGACAATGGACTGGGCCACTGGGGTACGCGGTGCTGGTGCCGCAAGCTCCACTATGGGCTACGGCCTATGGACCACCGGCTGCTATCTTCGGGTTCCCGTGCGTGCTTGTGAATTGTGATCAGGCAAAGGCAACTAGTACAAGTACTCCTACGTCACATGATGCAATCAACCGAGACGGCGTTACGTTCCTAACACAGTTTCCTAGCGCTGCCTCGCAGAAGCTGAAGAAAAAGAAAAAAAAGAACTTAACGTAGCGCCACAAACAATGGAGGTTGTTGAGACGAAGACGAACAGGGCCACATATAAAAGTATAAAACCATTTATGAAGTGATTCAAGATGCTCTTCAGTCCTTAAAGGCTGAAATGGAGCTTCCAGGAAGCCATGTTACCTAATCTCTGATGAATTATTCAATGATTATCCGTTACTTGGTGATTAACTGATTACCGAGTTTTGACCAGAACTTTTTGGAGACTAAGTTTTGACGCAAAATTGGCTAAAGCTCTAAATAAGCAAGTGGTACTAAACTTCTTAGTTCTTATCGGCCATTGCATAGAATTCCAATGTCGAGGTCAATGAGGGGAAAACTAATAAGTTATATATGTGACTTTGTGAGGCGTAAAGAGAAGTCAACTTATAAGTTGTAGTAGCAGAAAAAGAAGTCGACCAGCAGTCCCTTATGAAATCAAAACTTCAGAAAAGGATAGTAATTATTTTCGAGAGAAAAAAGGGCGCTAAAATCAGTTGGTTATTATTTTGCAAAACAACACCAGACTTTGGCTGAAAATTTCCTGCTTACCTCAATTTGTATGGGCTCACTTCTGAATGGCTCCGAATTGAAACTCTGAAATTCAGAATGAAATCCGTGATTTGACCAGCCCTAGGATTCTGAAATGGTCCATCGACTTGCAGCGGAAGCAGTGATATATGACGTGCTATTTTAGTGCGGTCCACCGCTTTCTATATTTTGACATCTATATATCGAAGGACTTTTGCAATTCCAAAATTTTTCAGTTGACCGTACTTCTGAATTCTGATTGCCGATGGAGTGATGGACTAATTGGCTTGCAAAAGACCAAGTACAGTAATTTGCATTGGAGAGACGTGTAGGCTTTTAGCCACTCATAACCGATCCTATCTAGTACTATTCCAGGCATGCTGAATTGCTGAGTCACATCTTCGTATTGCCATCGATCTTCCCTATATAAACACATCGATATGCACTTATGCAGCCATTGCAACACAGTTACAATACACCAGCAAAGCAAAGTGTAGGAGAAAATGGCCTCCATGAAGCTGCTCACTCTCACCTGCATCCTCCTCCTCTCCGGTAAGCTGACATGCGACGTTTGCTAGCCAAGCTCTCTATCTTAAGATAATGCATGGTTCTCCATTGAGCTCGATCGATTTCTGTATGTTGTTGATGAATCAGGGCTCGTCGTGTTGGGTGAGATCGGCGGGACGCTGGCGGCGCCGGAGCCGTGCCCGGTGGTGTGCATCCAGGGCGGGTACATCACCTGCGACAACTACCCCGACCAGGAGCTGGACGGCTGCGACTGCGAGTGCGCGCCCAAGGACGGCATCAACTGCGTGCTCCACTTCCTGGGCTCCGGCGGCACCTTCAACTGCCCGCCGCAGGCATAGGTTTTGCACTTCAGCTTCAGCTGGAGCGGCGCATGCAGGGGTGATACGAGGGCTCGTCGTTGCTGCTCTTGATTAGTCTATACCAAGTTGATGCACTGTGATCGTCTGAATAGTATCGTTGCTGAATAAGTATTAGTGAAGTACTAAATAATGAAAGTATGTGTCTTATTACTATATTATAGAATTAAGACACAACAGGATCGAGGATCGTGGGTTGCCTCGGACTGTCGTATATAGAAAGCTCTCCCATTCCTGTGAGCACAAAAAAAAAAAAAATCAGGCCATATTCAACCCTATCTGATCGCCGTTTGGGTCTTTCATTTGTTGATTTAAGCAGGAATTTAAACATATCATCTAAAACTTGCCTTCGTTGATTTAAGCGGGAATTGGAATATACGCTGGACTTGCAGACATGCAGTTTGAAATAAAGCAAAGTGAACCAAATTCCAAAAATGAGTTGCTTCATCACATCGAAGCAAACATGCGTGGAAAGCATTAAATATCAGTCAACGCGTTGAAGTTTTGAACTCCCTTCGAACGTTTTGAAAGGACATGATTGAACACAACGTAAATAAAAATTTGTTCAAATTTCAAACTTCTTCCAACCTGATCGTGCAAAGCAAAAACTAGCAATTTGATTTCAGTCAACGCGTTGAAGTTTGAACTCCCTTCGTCTTGAAGGACAAGCAACGTACGTGTGATTTGTTCTGTTTCACCCTCTTCCAACCTGATCGTGCAAAGAAAAACTAGCAATTTGATTTCTGTACAGTTATAAATAAAATATCTTAATAAAAAGTCCATATAAAATGCACTATTATAAGGGAAAATTTACTAAATAGTCCATACAAATTACAATTACTAAATAGCTAAGTTCAAAATTAAAGTTTATATAGGAAAAGAGTTATTCAATTTCAATGTGTAGAACAAACATCTAAATATAAAAGCTAAAGAATTAGGGAAAAAAATCTCACTCTTAAGTGCTAAAAACTACCAACTTGATCATATATCTAGATTGTAATAATTTAGACCTATCAAAAAATAAAGGAAATAAATAACAAGCATGAAAAAGATACTAGTGTAGAATTTAATCAGCATTAAAGCTGGATTTTGCCATGATAAAAAGACAAAATTTGCTCCATTCATACGTGGTATTTGCTGATACACACCACCAACTCAGAAATATGTCGTACCATTACGAAATCGTGTTTCCACCGGACACCACAACCGTTAAATATTAATTCACTTTTTAGAGAGAGAAAGGACAATGAAAGGACCATATTGCCCATGTGGTCATCATCTTCCTAATTGGCGGTGTAATGGGTAAAATAGGAGAGAGAAAACATGATTTCACAATGGCAATGTGCATATTTCCTTTGAGTTGGCGGTGTGTATCAGCAAATAGCCAAATACCACATATGAATGGTGTCCCTGAGCAAAATTTTCCAAAAAAAACAGAGAGGAACATCTAAAGGGATCACACCATATATACGAGTTATGCAAGTGGAACACCAATATTTTGGCATATGGTAGAATCGCCCGAAATAACACGCTTTCGGAGGCGCTCGTCTTTCACTAGACACTAAGCACCTCGAAAGTGAGCTACATCGGTCAATTCAGTCGAGCACACCCCAAGAAAGAACTCGAACAATCCACGTTTTACTGTCAAGATCCAATAATAAGTACGAGGTTATAATACTTAGTTCATTTCATATAACAAGAGTTCTTAAAAATTATTTATTACAATGCCAGAGTTCAGAGTGCGATAATTAAATAGCGGAATGAAAATAAACATCTAGCGAAAACTATACAGGGATCCGTCTATGTCCACCAGAAGAATCCTCCACACAAGAGCTACTTCTCAAACTACATCTGCAACAAGGGTAAATAAACCCTGAGTACACAATGTACTCGCAAGACTTACCCGAATAGTGGGAATAGTCTTCCGACTCCAAGGATATGATAGGCAATATGGGTTGTTGTTTTCCTTTGTTTGCGAAAGAGCATTACTAATAGTACGTCCTTAGGGTCAAGTTTTATTAGCAGTCATGATTGCTTCATTAGCTAACCATTCTAGATAAGCACCTGTTCTACTTTCAAGTAAGGGTTATGCAATCAGAACCATTTCACCATCTTTCATCTTCCAGTTCTTACTATGGTGCTAGACCATAGCCAAGTCACACCGTCTCACAGAAACGACGATTCGCGAACCAATGTATCCCAACTGGGTATCCTGAAACACATGTCCCATTTGTACCCCAAGCACAAACAAGACCAACCCATTCCACTCTTATCACGGGGTCCAGGTCCCCGTCTAAACTTAGACTCCAAGCCCGTAGACTTGAGACCCGGTCTCAATATGGTGCTTAGACCTCCACTTTTTTTTTGTCTCCAATCAGTTGGTCCAGAATGAGCCGGAACCCACGACAAGAGCGTAACGAGCCTTCCCGCTCCTATAAGCAAGTATGTGCTCAGGATAATAAGTCTGTGACCTGACTACTATTCACAGCAACAGATGATCCTTAATCGACACGAACAGAGAAAACAATGTAACCAAACTAAGCACCGTTGGCCGTAGAACACAACATATTACACCCACCAATACCCATACCATATCCCTGCCCTATCTCCATTTTTTCCTTTCATCATTTTATTACGAGAGTAATAATAATCCACTATTGTGAGCAATGACAGGTTACTCACGTTACCGATGACCTAAGTATAGCATCTACTCGAAACTGCACTAGTAAGACTCTTAGGACATGTATATCTATGCATGTGGTTTCCATAACATTTCTGTAACGTAAATGCACATAAAATATATAAACAGTGATTATAAAAAATAAGGGGTTATGCACCTGGGCTTGCCTTGGGCAAGCGCGGTGTCAGCTGAGTCAGTCAGTGGCGGCTCTAGGACCTACTCCTGCACGAGAATCTCCTCCTCATACTCCTCGACGATCTCCTCAAACTCGTGATCGTCGATGGTCACGATCTCCGTCAACTCATTCTCTACATGCATGCGATGATGATGCAACACTTAGCATTTAGGCAACAATAACTCTTAGACTAAGAATACGCATACTAAGCTACTAAGCTAGCTCTAATGACCAAGGTACTAAGCTAACTATCATCTTTACGAAGCAAAGTGTTGGGTTCAACTAACAAACACCTATCTTTACGAATAAATGATATATCTTTATTTCTATTAATGATTTAATGTATATTAAAACAAAGAGCATTTAACTACCCTAATGCTTAGTCTATTCTAAAACCACAAAAATTACGGTGAGCACATAATAATACAATTAAGCTATTATAAAAATTTTAGGACTAAAGCTATCACCAATTTACCACAAAAATTCCTACAATAATTAACTTAATATTATTAAGCATCCTCAATTGATTTAATAGCCCCTAATATCAACACATATAAACATGAACTAAATACACCAACAGATACAGCACAATTTTAGAAACCAAACAAAATTTGTTTCACAATTTTTGGACACCTACATGATTTTATATTCATTACCAAATATCAGCTCAGAAATTAAATTAGAAAACTATTTCTAATTCATTATGAAAACGAAAAAACGAATCTATCCGCGCGGCCCACACGCGCGGTGTAGCGCGCGCGCACACACGCGGCCCACTGACCCTGCCCACGCGACGCAGGCCGGCCTGCGGTAGAGAGAGAGCCCACGTGCGAGTCACTTTTGCGGCCAACACCCCGTATTCTTCCCAAACTACACTGGAGTCCTATCACTATTCCTGTCACTCACAGCTACTCTCATTTAACCCCCTGGAATTCTAGAAATTTTCCCGCGCAAACCTCCCGGTGACCCCGCGCGTGGCGGCGCGGCGAGCGGCGGCATGGAGAAGCTACGTCGGCCACCAGAGGTCCGCTCCGACCTGTCGGTCGGGCCGACACTCATCTAGGGTTCCACTACCTACACCTAGCAGCGACGCGGGGCTGCGGGACGAGCTGGAGATGGCTACGGTGGCGCGTGGCCGGCCGCGACGGTGGCGCAGCCGCCCCGATGAACTAGAGCTGCTACGGTCCCAACCAGCTACCGTGAGAGCATCAAGAGACTACCATAAGCCAAGCCGCAGTGAGGGTTCGAGCGGAGAGCGACGGAGGGAGGCCGACCGCGTGCAGCTAAACCGTGCGGCGACGTACCGCGGCAGCACGGTCACGTCAGCGGTGGAGTAGAGGCGGTAGCGACTGGACTAGGGTGTGCAGGGCTAAGAGGTGAGTAAGGCAAATGTAGTGGCGTAAGTAATTGGGCTTGGGTGGAGGAATGGAGGTCTGCCCTCGGTCATGGCCGAGGCGCGGCCTTAACGACATGTCGGTGGAAAGGAGCCAAATTGGCGCTTGGTCGAAGCGTCATCATGGCTATGCGGGGTCTGGCGATGAGAAGACGGGAGGGCAAAGGTGCAGACAGGCGGAATTGAGTAGAGGTGACCGCTCTCTGACTCGCACTTGGGCGCGGCTCGACGGCGGCAGAGAGATGAGAAACAGAGAAAGGGCAGTGGGGTACAGCCAGTGGCTCGGCGTGTGCGCGCCTTGGTTGGATGTGGTTGGCGCGACCGTGGAGACCCACGTCTAGGTGCTAGTAGATAGGCGTGCGCGTTCGCGACCGGCGTGGCCCGTGCGCCGCAGTGCCATCAAAGGATGGCGACGGCAAGCACGGCCACGTGCGCGCGGCATCCAACCGGGCCAGAGGCGCAGCACAAGGATGATGCGATGGCAGCGGCAGCGGCTGCGTCGCGACGCACGGCGGGCTGGCAGCGCGCGGGATAGGGGCAGCGCCGCACGGCCGTGTGAGCAGCAGCAGCGGCCCACACCGCAGCGCCCCCGACAGACCGGATGACCAGCAAGGCTAGTCGAGCACGAACAGCGCGCGGGCGCGTTCAAGACGCACCGACGCGACGACGTCATGCTCCTGAGGCGCGGTTACTTGGGGAAACAGGCCAAGAACGTGCTGTGCACGGTTTTTAAAGCTCCCACCGCGACTAAACCGCTGCTACAAAACCTAAACGGTCTTAGCTACACTCAAGATGGTGTATGAGACTACCAAATCAAGCTATAACACTATACCACCCCTTGACCCAATCTCTCAAAATAATTTGCTAAACATAGCAATGTCTAGCTGTTGACAAACTTAATTTTTATAAGTTTTTAAGCTGAACTTGATTTCAATTTATAATTTTTAGGCTAGTAGAAATATTAGTTAGTAATATCATTTTTTAACAGCAAGTATTTCACTGTCATATATAAAGTTCATATTTCAAACTTTATTTAAGTGTCACATGTGTGTTCTATAGTGTTTTTGTTCAATAAAAATTGGTTTACAACCCTACTTGGTAACCGTATGAGTTATGGAGTAACTTTTTGTTTAACACTTTTATTGATCGTTTTAATTGCAATGCTTCATCTCTGCACTCCATCATATGCACTAACACATAAATATGATGCTCATTAACGTGTCTTAGTAAATGATTTAGGGTGTAACACCGAGGGTGTTACATGGCATGCCCATAAAATCATCGGAGCACTTACGATCCCATACGCCACATCCTCATCATACTATGCCTCACCATCTTAACATATTCTCTCACCATAGCTCTAAGTTCGCTCTTTCTCTGTGTTCCTAGCCAGAAAGCTGTGGATCACCATCAACGTCGACAATGAGGGAAATGTGTTGATTCTAATGATCATGGATCACATCTGACGGCTTTCATGGCAATGATCTAGATTCCTGTGGCCAATATTATGACCAAATCAAGAAAAGCCTATCAGATTTTGATATCTTATATATATGTTTAATTGATCCATCAACTCTTTAGTGCACGCGTGTAAGAAGCTCGGGAGCAGTGTAACAGGTATCATTTGACTTTTGTCTTCGCAAGAAATTAGTCAGAAAGTGAAAACAATACATGATCATACGGATACGGATGGCAGAAGTGGAGTAAAGTGGCATGGACAGTTCAACAATCTGTTTCGGAAGTCTTAATGCGAGATGGATGATGGCATGGCAATGGAGCCAGCCAACAGTTGCTTGGGGCTGCAATGGCTCCGGCAGACATTGGGCATAGCACCGTGATGAATCTAGAGATGTCTTATAAGACAAAGAAAAGGCCACTACACAACAGAGCATTATTTTGAACGAGTCATCGAGGCAACTCAACGAGCTTTTCGCCTAGCCCTAATCGGTATAAAAATCTACTTGTGATGGCAGCTAAAGAGAACTAGTACTACACATAATGAATTCTACTAAATGTTGGCTTGTTTCCCATCTTGAGATAGATCATAGATCGTGCGAACTTTACGTGTATATATTTGAGTACTGATTTTTAACACTAGATGCCATTTTTTTTTTGTGGAGGAGGAACGCGGATAACTACTCTCAAATTATAATACTACATTTTTCTTTGGAGGAGGAGGAATGTAAATAAATATTCTCTCTATTTCAAGTTATATAGCTTTTCTTATATACTTAGATATACATTATGTCTAGATACACAGTAAAAACAATGTATCTAGAAAACCAAAAAAATCTTATAATTTAAAATGGATGGAACAATATTTAGGAAAAGAAATCAAAACATGGACCAAATATGCTGCCTCCGTCCCAAAAGATGCAATCCCATGTTTAGTCCGAGTTAAATTATCTTAAATTTGAATAATTTATATAAAATTCTTAAATACTACCAGCATTTATGATTTTAAATAGATATAGTACGAATATATACTTTATGAAGAACCCGTAGATACTTATTTAGTATGATAAATATTAATGTCTAGCACTATATTAGAATTGTATGCTTTCCAAGAAGGAGGGAGTATATCATAAATTGACTTAGTGATAACCACTGCATAAATCTAAACTGTACCTCTTCTTAAATAAAAAGCATAAAAACTTAAGATGTAATTGGAATGTAAAAGAAGTAATAGGCGTTTTGCCTCGTCATTTCTACATGAACAAAATTTAGGCTAAAACAGGCCCTAAATAGTCCACCAGAGTGGTTGTTAAGCCTAACCTAGAACATATGGGTCGTTAAGCCCATCAAGTAAGCTCTAGCCCGGCCACGACAATGGACTGATGGGGTGCTCGGTGCTATGTTCGGTTGGCTGGTTCGTTTCGTTGCTGGTTCGTGAAGAAGTACTACTGGCTGGTTTGTGTGAGAGAAAAATACTGTTCTGACTGAAAATTTACGATCGTTTATGACAAGCCACAGCCAAACGAACAAGCGGTGGTGCTGCAAGCTCCATTATGGGCTATGGCCCGCCGGCCGCTATCTTTGGGTTCCCGTGCGTGCTTGTGAACATGCAACTAGTACAAGTACTCCTACGTCTCGCAAAAAGTACAAGTACTCCTACGTCACTTGATGCAATCAACCGAGATGGCGTTACGTTCCTAACACAGTTCCCTAGCGCCGACTCGCAGAAGCTGAAAAAAAAAAAACCTCAACGTAGTACTTGTTAACAGTTTCGCCACAAACATTGGGAGGCTGGGAGTCTTGGACGAAGACGAACACAGCCGCCATAAAAGATGTTCTTCAGTCCCGAAATGGAGCTTCAAGGAAGCTGTGTTACCTAATCTCTGATGAATTATTCGATGATTTTCCGTTCAGAATTGCTATCTTCTAACCGGTTGTTTTTTTGGTGTCCCAGCAACCGGATTTGGCATCGTTGGATTTGGCTCGTTGAGTGTGCTGGGGCGTCCGATCTCCCTCTCTGGTTTGTGATCTCTCTGGCCCTCTGTAGCTTCTGTCTCCGACGGAAGTTGCTACGAGCCGCCACCGCCGCAACTCCCTTCGACGGCCAGCGTCCCCGTGCGCAGGCCTCTCCCTCCGATAGCGCGCTGCCTCTCCCTCCGACGGTGCGTGCACCGGTGTCCCAGGTACCCCCGCCGCCCCCAGGCCGGCCTCCGGCGCCGCCCCTGCTGCTCCCAGGCGGCCCTCCGCTGCCCCGCCCACCCCCAGGCCGGTCATCCGCCGCTGCCCCCCGCAGCACCCAAGCCCCTGCTCTCTGTTCTTCTCTGCTCTCTGTTCTTCCATTTATAAATTTGTAAGTTTGTGAATAATTTGATGACATTTGCGAACAATTTGATATATATTTCTCTGGTATTTGGAATCCATAGAAAAATTTATAATTTTTTTTGAAAAATTTGGTATATATCCCAAATTTCTTCACTGTATCTAATAAATTACACTAAAGAAATCATTGTAAATATAGTAATAGAGCGGTGTAAATATAGCTATAAGGCAGTGCAAGTGCATGTCAAAAATCTGGTTATTAGGAGAGGCTAAAACAACCGGTTGTTAACTAGACAGATTCCTTATCCGTTACTTGGTGATTATTGAGTTTTGACCCGAACTTTTGATACAAAGTTTTGACCCAAAATTGGCTGAGGCTGGTCTAAATAAGCAAGTGGTACTAAGGCCCCGTTCGCGTGCCCTTAAACCCGGCTTGATCCGCTTCTTTTTTCATCCAAAACAGTGTTTTTCTCTCACAAATTCCTCAAGCATTCCTCCAAACCATCCAAATTCCTCCAGAATTTCTCCAAGCAAACAGACCCTAAATTTGATATCGGCCATTGCCTGTCGAGGTCACTTTGAGTCCACTCGCCTTGACGAGGGGCAAGTTAATAAGCTGTGCTAGAAGGATATCCCCACGTTGCTATGGATTTTTCTTATAATGAAAGTAGTAATTGGAGAACATAATGTGGCAGAACCGTCCAAAATAACTTACTTTCGGAGGTGTTTATCTTCCATTAGACACTAAACACCCCAAGAGTGAGCCAATTTAAACAGTTCTGTCGAGCACATCCCATGGGAGAACCCGAAAATGCACATTTTTCAACAGGATCATAAATTAGAGAATAAAGCTTACAACATTTTAGCCATTTCTTACATCACTTTTCATGCAACATCAGAGTATAATATTTATTGTTTATAACAGTGGAATATAACCATGTTATCAGAGTTTTAGCGGAAATAAAATCATTTAATGGCAAGTCAAACATTAACACGATGATTTGTTATATGCATCATAACAGGTTATAAGTTTTTTCATTGTAAAATATTTTGGGTGAAAGTTTCAAATAAACTCTATGTCCGCTACGTTAAGGAAATTCTCGCTGAGCCCACCAGAAGATTTCCACACACAAGTGTCAGCTCCACATGTTCCTGTCACCTGTAACAGGGTAGAACAAACCCTAAGTACTCAATTGTACTCCGCAAGGCTTACCCGTCAGGAGGAAAGAAAAGACTCCAAGGATATGCAAAACTATCTGGCTTGTGGGTTATTGCATCTGCGGGAAGCATTACTAAGAGTGTATCCTTATCTTCAATTTTATTAGCAGTCATTATTAGTTCATTAACTAACCATTATATTTAAGCACCTATGCTACTTTAAAGTAAGTGGTAAGCAATCAGAACTATTTACCATCTTTCATATTTTAGTTTTTACTACAGTGCTAGATCATAGCCAAGTCGTACCGTATCACACGGCGATTCGCGAACCAATGTATCCCAGCTGGGTACCTCAAAACACATGCCCCAATTGTATCCCAGGCACAAGCAGGACTAACCCACCACTCTCCTGTCAAGGGGTCTAGGTCCCCGTCCAAACTTGGACTCCAAGCCCACATACCTGAGTCCCGGACTCAGTGTTGTGCTTAGACCTTCACCATCCCCGCCTCCAATCAGTCGGTCCGGAAAAGAGCCGGAACCCACGACAAGAGAGCAACGAGCCTTCCCGCTCCCATAAGTAAGTATGTGCTTATGATAATAAGTCTGTGACCTAACTAGAATCCAATGCAACGGACGGTCCTCAATCGACACAGGCGGAACAAATACAATCCGAGCCTCGCTCGAATGCCTAACCAAGTCCAAATCCAAAGTACCATTCCGCCTGGTCTCCAATTATCATTCATATATATTCCATGTGATAGTAATATAATGACAACAATAATATCTTTCCTATCTCTCGCGAGTGACAGGCAATCACTCGACTTCTACCGGAGTCCTGTAGCATAGCAATCTACATGATCATGTCATACTAGTAAAACTCATAGGATAAGGATATATATATGCAAGTGGGTTTCATACAACTCCTTAAACTTAATGCACAAGTATAAAATAAAGTGCAGAATAATAGGGGTTATGCACCGGGGCTTGCCTGGGTAAGATATAACCAAAAATTAGCATTCCATCATGGTGACACGATCATCAGGGCACCATCTTTTCCGCTACTTCAGTTATCTCCATGATCCATCGTTGTTCCTATTATGATATACGTGAATGCAACGCAGAGACGTAATTAATCAATGGCAACTACAACTCTATAATACGATTACGCTCCGCGAACTAACGAGCTAGCTTAATGACTAACGTACTAGTCTACGTATCTACATCACCAAGTAATGCTTGTTTCCGAAAAATGTTTTCGTTCTACAAACCCTCAATTATTTTTGACATTTGTTTGATTAAATATATATTTTCATACTATGGCTCATTTAGTTACCTTAACAAACTAATTTCCATGGAGCTACAAAAATTATAGTGAGCACCTAATAATGTTAGAAATCTACTGTATAAATATCAGGAGCAGTACTACTACCAATTCATCACAATAATTCCTATAAATTCATGTTTTACCCATTTTAAGTGCTTCAAATTAGTTAGTTTACTCTTGAAAATTCTATGAAACTAAGTGAACAAAATACATTAGTAGATAGATCATAGTTTTAGAAACCTAACAAAATTAATTTTATAATTTTTGGACATCTACACAAATTCATCTTGAATTTACAAATTTACCTTTAGAAACTAAATTAGAAAATGCTTTAGAAAAAGCAAAAGACCGGTGGCCAACGATTCGGCCCGATAGTCGAGCTTGGCCCACGGTGGAGAGCCCGCGCTGGCACTTTAGCAAATGAGCCCTCGGACTTTTGTCGAATCACAACTAGGTCCTAATAGTATTTCTTTATTTCTCTGGCGAATTCACTTAACCCCATAGATTTTACTAAATTTACCCACGCGCACCCCCGGTCATCCCATGCACGGCGGCGCGGCGAACGGCGGCACTAGGCGTCCACGCCAGACACCAGAGGCCTATACGGACCCACCTAGCATGCGGTTACATGTGCTACAATGGGCGGCGGTTAGAGACTCGGAGACGCACTGGCATGAGCTGCAGCGGCGAGCGGCTATCCGTGGCGGCGGCGCGACTGTTCTGGCGAGCCTACGCCCTCACGGCAAGGTAGAGATGGCAGAGAAGCATCAGTAGCTTACCGTGGTGCACTCTCCACTGACAGTTGAAGCAGGAGAGCACTGCAACGGTTTGGCCATGGGCGACCGAGCAGTGCGGTGGCGCTCTGCGATGGACACCGACGTGTCACTCCACCGACGATGAGCACCCTGGGCAAAACAGTGCGAGCACCGGATAGAGGGAGTCAAGGCGAGCTTAGGATTATGAGCAATTGAACTACTACCACGCCTACATACCTTCTGGTCACGGCGGCGCACATGACCGACGACGAGCAAAAACGCCAATTTGTTGGTGGGTAGTGACCAACCAGGCTTGAGGGGAAACGGACGTCTAGTTGACTACCTATGCTACTCACCGGTGCGAGGAATTGGACTGAGAAGCCTTGAGCTAGGCGAATTGAAGGAGCGGAGAGCACGGTGCCTTGAATGTGACAGCGACTCCGACCACATGCTGGCGTGGCACTAGCGATATACACAACCCGTCCTCTCCTCCCTATCTCGCTGGTGGGGCGGTACGCGCCGTTGTGGCAGCAGAGGTAGATGGGATGAGTGGCTAGGATCGTGCCACGGGACACAGATGCGGCGCGGCGGTAGGTGAGGTGCGTGGCCACGGGTGTGCACGAGAGGGCGGCTGCGACCAAGACACTCGGCTCGGCGCGGTAGAGGAACTGGAGGGCGGAGCGACTGCCACGCTGACTTGGCAACAATGGTCGCAGCCACGGCTTGACTCCACGCGCGGCTTGGCAGCCAAATGGTGGCGCGCGCACGTGATAGTGGAAACCTACCCGCAGCTGACCGGAGCCGGCCATCGTGAGGCCAAGGCGCTGCACGACATGACCTGGGCGCGCGAGCTGGCCATTGATAGCAGGCCGGCCACGACATGAGCCTGGAGCCAGCAGCGCGCGGTGTCCATGAACTCAGGCCAAGAGTTATCAACGGGTGCCATGCACGCATTTTAAAGTGAAGCAAAAGCCGCTAACGATCACGATCGAGGCTCAACTAATTCCCCTAACCTAATGTCGATACTAACACCTAGCTATCGAAGCAAACCTCACATTCAGAGAACGACCAGAGGGGGAGATACAAGAATGCCAAGTTGGGTTCGTCGCTGGAGTGCCGGTTTGCGAACGGAGCGCCAACAACGCAGTTACAACACGTTCTAAAGAAGTTTGGGCAATTTTAGAGCGGACAACATGACATCCAACACAATGTCGACCTATGCCATGCTCAAGCACTCACTTTGATGCAATCAACAATATTAAAATGTGCAACTAGTGTTTAAACATTTTTGTTAGAAATTAAATATCAAAATAGCATTGTGTTACTACTGTTCCATACTAGGAAAGCTAAGGGTTTCAATTGAGGTTAAGTAACCATTAACTCTTTTATTGTAATTTTAAATAGATCTAAACCTTGTTAACTTCAACCAACAAATACTTCATGCAATAGTCCATACCTTATACTAACCCATAGAAGCAAAATATTTAAGCACCATTTAACTAATTCGCTCAATATAATTCGCCAAAAATGGTATTTTAACAATCGTTCAAGTGCTTGCCGACTTAACGAAAAGAGCTTATCTTAACATCAAGTTTGATTTTAGAGCTCCCAAAACACTAGTTAACAACATCTATTTTTCAAAAGTTAAAGTTGCATTGTCATCTACCAAGTTTGTACTTCCAACTTTATTTAAGTGCCACATACATGTTCTATAGTATTTTTGCTTAATAAAAATTAGTTTTAAACCCTAAGTGATATAACATGACTATTGAATCAACTTTCGTTTAGCACTTTTGTTGATCGTTTTGAGTTACGGAAATTGATCTACACACTTTATCACATGCATTGACACATAAACATGATGCTCATGACATAGTTTAGCAAGTTGTTTAAGCGGTAACGCCGAGGGTGTTACACATAATGACGTGGACCAACTTGTATTAAGATGTTGGAAGTTAGTGGATAGTGGAAGATGATGTGTATAGCTAGGAGATGATTTGAAGAACTTGCATGTCAAGATAGAACTTGTTGGGATTAGCTTATACAGGTTGAAAGTTGGTGAGATAACATGGCTATTAGTGAGAGATATGTTGATAGTTAGTAAAAGATGATTTAAATGACTTGCATGTTGAGATAAAACTTTTTGTGAAGATTAGCTTTATAAGACATAGATACGTGACTGTGAGGCGTAAAGAGATTGGGCATTTTTCTCCAAATTTGCACGTTTAGTACTTATAAGTTGTAGTAGCAGAAAAAGAAGTGAACACTCAACAGTCCCTTCTGAAACCAACACTTCAAAAAAGGATACTAACTGTTTTCAAGAGAAAAAGGGCACTAAAATCAATTTGTTAATTTGCAAAACAACACCAGCAGATTTTGGCTGAAACTTTGCTACTTACGTCAATTTGTACGGGCTCACTTCTCAATGGCTAGCTCCGAGTTGAAACTTCTGAAATTCAGACTGAAATTTAGCCGTAATTTGATCAGCCCTATAACTCTGAAATGGTCCATCGACTTGCAGGGCTGTTCGGTAGTTGATTCTTGCAGCGGCTGCAGCTGCTCTGTCTCAAAGACTCACTGTGCTCACAGCCAACAACTGCTGCTATTTTAGTGCAGTCCACCGCTTTCTACATTTTTGGCATCTATATATCGAAGGACTTACACAATTCCAAAAAATTTCAATTGACCGTACGTCAGATTTTGGCTTGCGAAAGGCCAAGTAATTTGGAGAGACATGTAGGCTTCACCACCCACTCATGATTCATGACCTATATATCCTATCTAGTGTTTCAGGCATGCTGAGTCACATCTTCGTATTGCCATCTTCTGAGCTTCCCTATATATAAAGTTATAAAAACATCGACATGCACTTATACAGACATTGAAACGCAGTTACAATACACCAGCAAAGCAAAGTGTAGGAGAAAAATGGCCTCCGCGAAGCTGCTCACTCTCACCTAAATCCTCCTTCTGTCCGGTACGTTGACATGCGACGTTTGCTAGCCTATCAACAGATTGGGGAAAAGCTTCTGGCCGCGCGGACATTTAACGCACCGCACACCCACTGCGGCCACGCTCGAAGGAGGCCACCGCGCCGCACGCTCTCTCTTCTCCTCTAGCAGCTACCTACGCTCTTAGGCCATTAGGGCCGGTGAGGTGTGTCCTCCTCCTCCTCCTGATTTGAAGCATGTGGGAGTTAGGGTTCTGGCGGGCTTAGAAGGCGTTGTACTTCTCCCTCTCTTCTTCCCTAACTTCGACGGGCTTAGAAGGGAGCTCGGGGAAGGCAGGTCGGCCAGGTGGTGGGAACGGCTAGCGTTAGGGTTCCAACGGCTTAGGAGGAGGTCGTCGCGGGCGGTGGGCAGCGGTGGGGGAGAGGACGAGGAGGAGAGCAGGATCAAGGGGCGGTGCCGGAGGTGGACGGTGTGGCCGGCGGCAAGCGAACCGGCCGCTGGCCAGGAGCGGCGGTCGAGGAAGGCGGGGGTGAGCGTGCAAGGAGGAAGAAATGGTGTGTGCGTTCCGCGTGCTAATAGCATGGCCGGCCGTGCATTAGCCGCGAAGCCATATATACTTTTTTTCCTTCTTGTATATCAATATATTAGACTTGCACGTACGTGATTCGTGTGGTTCTTTCATTGAGCTCGATTTCTGTATGTTGTGATGAATCAGGCTCGTCGTGTTGGGTGAGATCGGCGGGACGACGCTGGCGGCGGCGCCGGCGCGGTGCCCGGTGGTGTGCGTCCAGGGCGGGTACATCACCTGCGACAACTACCCGTACCAGAAGCTGGACGGCTGCAAATGCGAGTGCGCGCCCAAGGACGGCATCAACTGCGTGCTCCACCTCCTGGGCTCCGGCGATACCGTCAGCTGCCCGCCGCGCACGCGTAGGCTAGGAGCCATGGATCGGAGGACTGAGGACAGGAGGCGAAGCGGCGATCATGCACCTAGCACAACGACTGCGTGCGCCTTGATCTGAATAATAAAGTGTCACTGAATAACAGAGCAGGAGTAGTAAACGAGTAATTGCAGCAGTGTGTACCATGTATGGCTTGCTTGCTTTTGTTTCAAACAAGGAGAGAGAAGAAGTCGAAAACAAGTGTGATGCTTGCTTAGGTGAGAAAATAGTGAGAAAATATTCGGTACATGCTGATGCCAACTCTGAGCTGAGCTGAGCATGCCCAAAGAAGCAACTCGACGACATAAAAATTGCGCAGGAAATGTCAAGAGCCGCATGGTCCATCTCATCTCCTTTAATTTGTCAACGGCGAAAGCTGCGTGTGGTACCGTACGGATACGGCGAGTCAGAGGAAGCGGCGTATCTGGACAGTATAGCTGAAAACGCATACGCCGTCTGGTAATAATAAAGTGGTGCCAAGCTGGTCTGCAACTCCACATCTTGCTTATAGAAAAACCCCGTCCGTGCCGTGCATCCATCTTTCTCGCAATTCACACGGGACAACCATGGCGGCGGCCTCCATGAAGCTCTCGCTCACCCCTTCGTCCTCCTGCTCTCCGGTATGTCGTATGCTCGGCTCCATGTTCCATCTATCCAAAGTTTCTTGGACGGCATCAACTGCGTGCTCCATCACCTCACCACCGGCGATACCTTCAACGGCCCACGGTGCATGCAGGGGTGATACGAGGGCTCGCCGTTGCTGCTCTTAATTTTAGTCTATACCAAGTTGATGAAATGTGATCGTCTGAATAGTATCGTTGCTGAATATATCAGTGAAGTACTAGTATGTTTAGTACAATAATGAAAGCATGTGTCTTTCCTCGTTAAAAAAAAGCATATGTCTTAGTACAATGCGTCTGTATGCTGTGAAACGAACGATGACAGGGCAAGCCAACTGAAGTTATACTGAACAAGCATTTCGAGGTCATGAAAAATATTCAAAATGCAAAAGGCCACCGTTATTTTCAGTCAATGCGTTGAAGTTTGAACTCCCTTTGTCTTGAAGGACAAGCTACGTGTCATTGGTTCAGTTTCACTTCATAACTTATGGCTCTCCCAACCTGATCGTGCAAAGTGTTGTAAAAAAAAAACTGATCGTGCAAAGAAGTCATGGTCTATTTCCATTTAACAAAAAAAATGAAGTCAATAGTCAACGAGTCAATGCCTTATTTCCATTTAACAAAAAAATGAAGTCATTATTTCGAGGAAGCTGATCGGGCTGCTAAAGCCAAGGCATTGGCCCTTTACGTTTGGTATAAACAATGCCATACTAATGAAGGGAAGTTTATTTGGGATAGAGTGGTTACCTGGTGAAGGTTAATTACCCTCTCGATTTGCTATGTTTATAAAGCCGAGCTCAAGGCAAGTTTGGCAATAAGGAGTGCAGTGCGCATAACACTGCAGACCACGATACATAGCAGTCATGGCCTCCCTGAACTTCACCGTCGTCGCCGTCGTCATCCTCTTCGGTACATATATGCTCCTTTCATGAATTGTTCCACATTAATTCTTCTGGGTTTTCTATTTCAATTTCCTTTTGGTATAATTTATCCTTTTGCATTTCAACTTTGTCGCTAATGATTAGTATCCCTCAATTTCCGAAACATAGGCACTCATGGGATCTCGATCTACCGTGTTTGTGTCTTGTAAATCAGGATTTCTGACACTGGGGACGACGGCCCAACATAGTAAAACAGTCTGCACTGTCATGTGCGTGCAAGGAGTCTACATGACCTGCCAGAACTACAAGGGCAATCTGACCAAATGCAGCTGCCACTGCAAGCCGCGGAACGGCCACGGCTGCCCCGTCTACTCCGGCAATGGCACGGTTCTGCAGCAGTGATGAAAACATGCATATATACCTGCACTTGGAGTTCCAATCTTGGCTAGTGTTTCTCAAATGCAAATTAATTGTTCATCAGGCCACGAATTAGTTCTGCAATGACATGCTCCATTGCTTCAATAATAACTGAGATGATAAGATGGCATTTCTAGGGTAGAGTACCGCTGTAGGGGACGTTGACTTGCATACATGTTGAGGGAAGCCCTGCAAAGAACTCTTTCAGAGCACTTGGTGTTTGGCACAACTTGATGTTTGGTATGGGATGGGATGATAACCAATTAATGCTACTGAAATTACTAAACAAAATGCATGCTGCAAAGAGATTGTGTATCTATTGAAGGTTTAAATCCTTGACCCTTCTGAATATAAACCCAAGATCAGTGAAAGGTTGCGTACAAGGGAACGCAGCATTGGTCCTTGGTAGGCAATAGCAAGCATGGTCTCCTTCAACTTGTCCATTGCAGACGTTGTCCTTCTCTCAGGTAGCGGTAGATTCACCATTTTCAGTGGGAATTTTGATGCTGCCAATCTAGCTTGTGGGCACCACTACTCGTGGCCCCGAATTCCCTATATAGTCCTTACTCGCAGATGCTGTACTGTGGGGTGGGGGGTGGCGGTTGAGCGAACTCAGTGAAGTCGTCTGCAATCTCGACTGCGTGCGAGGAACCTACATCACTTGCAGGAACTATCCTGGGCAGCACCGTACTAAGAGGTGCTGGAAACGCAGATGATCGAAGATGAGTTCCATTCATCGTCCATGTTTGCATTGGCGCCGTTAATAAGCGATAAAAAATGGTTTTTGTTCTGTAATAGCAAGCAAGACTTTAGTCTTGCTTTTGCGTTACAGTTTGATTACTACCGTTAGTCATACTAGTTCATCAACCCGTGCTCTCGCACGAGTTAGAATCTTAAAAGACACTAACTGACAAAAGTTACTTATATTAAATATTTTTTCTCTTCATTAATGTCCTTAAATAATTGCAATAGTAGGTACTCTATATTCTATATTCAATTATGATAATCTATCAATTATTGATTTATATGTTTTTTCATCCATATCCATTGTTTTATTAAATAGCACCTATGCGTATCACCAATATATATTTAGTTGACCATTTTCTTAAAATTGATGGCTTTAGCTGCGGTCTATATTTTGACAACACAAACCTAATTTTTTATTATTTTCCCCAAATTTTAAGCTTATTAATTGCTCAGATACAATGGGTATTATTTACAATGGTGATTATAGCCTACCGATTTGATGGCAAAATGTTTCAGATTTTTCTAAGAACTCTAGGACTGTTTTTTTTATTTCTAGTGGTTTCGTGAGTAATATAGAATGAATATTTTTTTCTAGCATGATATCCATTTACATAAACTTAAAGTGTATAAACTCTTATTTCATTCCTTTATGTGATATCATGAAAATCTATATTTTATCTTTCAATTTTTGATCTAGTTGTAATATTTTATACACATGTTAATTTGAAATTCTAATGCTTATTGTACCGTTTATTCAAAATTTTCATTTTTCATTTTATTAAAATAATATTCTAGATCCTAGGCTACCCTCTTAGTTCTTACAGTGGTATAATTTTCAGCATGCACCATGGCACAAGATGCTGAATTTATTATATCGTATTAATATTGTTTATTAAAAACAAATAACGCTTAAAATTAAATTACTAATATTCATATGATATAATGTTTTAATAAAACGTTTAAACACTTTTTCAAGATAACTACTTACAAAATTTATTATCATGAGTATTAATATAACTTAAAGTGAAATGTAAGTGTCGTACTATGTGGTTTGCTATGGAAAAATTTTCACACTTGATAAGCCTCTAAAATAAATATTTATCCTAATATATACATGTTTCCTTTGTCCACGCGGTGGAACATAGCTTTGTGCATCGTTCTAACCTAATAGTGGCAGTTGCGTATTTCAAATTTAGGTACAAAATATATAGGTATATATTACCTCACATTATCTTTCATAATGCCATGTATGGGTACTTTGAATGCAAACTCAGGAGTCAAAGCATTATCTTTCATAGTGATAAAGGTAGATAATTTATTAAAAAATTACAGGATTAGTTTAATTATCTTTTATAATTGTGGAGGTTTGAGTCTTTCCGTATAGATTTTATTGATTACTCCATGGATCATTGTCCTCTAATTTTTTTAGCATCCATTAGCATTTAAACTCGATGTAACCCATGACATTATTCTTAAGTGAGAAAAAAAACCCATGCCTGCTGGTCACTATGGATTATATCAAGAATTATTTGTTCCAAATAATCCATTGTGGCAGAACCGCTCGTCTTCCACTAGACATTAAGCACCTCGAAAGGAAGCTACATCGAACGGTTCCGTCGAGCACATCCAAGGGAGAACTCGAATAATCCACGTTTTTCATTTAGGATCCAATAATGAGAACGATTTTATAATACTTAGTACATTTCATACAACAAGAGTTCTCGGAAAATACATTATTACAATACCAAGTTCAGAGTGTGAAATTTAAATCGCGGAATTGAAATAAACATCTAACGATAAGATACAAGGATCCGTATGTGCCCACCAGCAGAATCCTCCACACAACACTCACTCCTCAAGCTGCACCTGCAACAGGGGTAAATAAACCCTGAGTACACAATATACTTGCAAGACTTATCCGACTAGTGAAAATAATTTTCCGACTTTAAAGGATATGATAAGCTTTATGGTTTGTTGTGTTTCCTTTTTGCGAAAAGCATTACTAGTAGTGAATTCTTATGTATGTGTTTTATTAGTAGTCATGATTAGTTCATTAGCTAACCATTCAATGTAAGCACATGTTCTACTTTCAAGCAAGAGTTGAGCAATCAGATTCATTCATCCCCTTTCAGCTTCCAGTTCTTACTACGGTGATAGACCATAGTCAAGTCGTATCGTATCACACGACGATTCATGAACCAATATATCATAACTGGATACCCCGAAACACACGGCCCGCTTGTACCCCAGATACAAGCAAGACCAACCCACCACTCCCTTGTCAAGGGGTCCAGGTCCCCGTCCAAACTTGGACTTCAAGCCCCCACTCCTGAGTCCCGGACTCAGTGTGGTGCATAGACCTCCACCATCTCCGCCTCCAATCAATCGGTCCAGAAAGAGCCAGAACCCACGACAAGAGAGCAACGAGCCTTCTCGCTCTCATAAGAAAGTATGTGCTCAGGATAATAAGTCTGTGACCTGACTATCATCCACAGCAACGGACGGTCCTTAACCGACACGGACAGTGAAAACAGTGTAACCAAGCTATGCCCCGTTGGCCGTAGGACACAACCTATTACACCCACCAATACTCGTACCATATCCCTACTCGGTCTCCATTTTCCTTTTTCACCATTTTATTAAGAGAGTGATAATAATAATCACCTATTGTGAATAACGGTAGGTTAGTCACGCTACCGATAGCCTAAGTATAACAGTTACTTGACCTATGCTAGTAGAACTCATAGGTAGTTTTATCTATGCATGTAGTTTCAATATAAATCATGTAACATAAATGCGCATCATATATATATATATATATCCAGTGATTATTCAAAATAAGGATTATGCATCGGGGCTTATCTTGGGCAGGCGGGGTGTCAGCAAGATCAGTCACTGGTGGCTCCGGGGCTCCCTCCTGTACGAGAACCTCCTCCTCGTACTCCTCGATCACCTCCTCGTACTCCTACTCGCCCGCGATTATGAACTCCACCAACTCGTTCTCTACATACATGCAATGATGATGCAACACTTAGTATTACGACAACAACAACTCTTAAAATAACAATACATCTACCAAGCTACTAAGCTAACTCTAATGACTAAGATGCTAAGCTACCCATCCTTTCCACTAAATAGGTATGAAACATTAAGTATTATCTTAGCAACTAAAATGAATTTCTTCTTTTATTAACGATTTAATGTATATTAAAACAAGGAGCACCTAACTACCTTATTTGTCAGTATATTCTAGGGCCACAAAAATTATAGTAAGCACATAATAATACAATGAACCTACTGTAAAAATTTTATGAACAAAACTATTGCCAATTTGCCACAAAAATTCCTACAAATATTAACCTAAATAATGTTAAACACTCTCAAATGATTTAATAAGCCTTAGAATCAACTCAGACCTGCATAATCTAGTCATACCATCAGATAGACAACATTTTTAGGAACTCAATAAAATTTATTTCACAATTTTTGGACACCTATGCGAATTAATATTAATTTTCAAAGTTCAGCTCCGAAATTAAAACATAAAGCTATTTCTAATTCCTTAAGAAAAAGAAAAACGAATTCACCAGCGTGGCCCACAACCACACGGACTCGGCCCACTTGTGCGCAGCGCGTGCGCGCACGCGCGGCCCACGCACACAGGCCAGCCCACGGCGGGAGACAGCCCGCGCGCTGGCGCTTTTGCAGAGACACCCCTGTGCTACCTAGTATTCGCACGATGTTGTTCACACTATTCCTATAGACAGCAACTTTGCAAGAACATCCTCATAATCTCCCTCCTTTACAATGATATGGTCCTCGACCATCCCCGCGCGTGCCGACACGGCGAGCGGTGGCACTAGCGCTTGCGCTGGCCATACGGGACCCACGCTGACCTATCTACGAGGCCGACGCTTACCTAGGGTTTGACGCGTAGCGATGGGTGGCAGCTGCACGAACAGAGATGCAGTAGAAGGGCCTCTCCACGATGACGGTATGAACAAGGCAGTAGGGATAGCGGGTGAGCCACAGTATGAACAAGGCAGTAGGGATAGCAGGTGAGCAACATGGACTCACCACTGACCTAGCGGAGGTGATGGTTTGACCAGAGATGCCCCGAGCGAGCCTGACCGTGTGCACGCGGCGAGCTCGATGGCGAACCGCAGCGACACGGCCGTGCCAACGGCGAGGAGGCAACGGTAGAGGTGCGGGTTAGGTGCGCACGATGAGGAGGGGTTCTAGGCGGGGCTAGTGGTGCAGCTAATTTGGCTTGAGACGTTGAGGAGGGGGCTGACCACGGTGAGGGCGGTGACAGGTCTTAACGGCGAGGTGGCGGGGCGAAGCTCCAAATTGGAGCTTGGCCTTGCACGGTTCAAGTTTGGGTGGGGTGGGCAGCGAGAGGATGAGAGCGCAGGCGTAGGCACATGGAATTGATGGGGGATGGCTTCTCGCATGCAGGCGGGCTGGCGCGGCTCGGTGGCGGCAGCAAAGAAGAGGACAGGGGAGGGGCGGGAGACGGTGGGGATGTAGTCAAGGTTTGGCCTGTGCTTGCTTGGCGGGACGCGGTTGACGCGACCGGAGCGACCATGGCCGGCACTAGACGACGACACGCGCTCGAGGTCGGCGTGGCCCGCGCGCTGCAGTGCCATAAATGGCATGGCGACGGTGGTTCAGACTCGTGCGTGCAGCGTCCAGGCGGGCCAGTGGCGCAGCACAGCGCAGCGCAGTGCAACAATGTGACGGCAGCGGCAGCGGCGTTGTCATGGCATGGCACGGAGGGCAGCAGCAATGCACGGCAACGGTAGCAGGCGGGGGCAGCGCGACGTGGCGAGTCGGGCAGCCATGGCTCCGCGCGGCGACAGCCCGAGGCGGCCAGTGATGCGGCCAGAGCATGGGCAGCTCCGGCTGGCCAGCGCACGCGCTTGCGCGCACCGAGCGCCACGACGTCGATGCCGCTTGGCATGGTGATCGCGTCCAGCCGGGGAAAACAACCCGAGAACACGCTGTGCACGGATTTTAAAGCGTTTGAAACAACTTCACAGTTGATCCAATCCCCAAACCACCTTCACTACTCTAAAGAGGGCACCTTAGGCTATCAACAAGAGCTAAAGAACGACACTACTCCTAAACTCAAATTTTACAGAATAAATTACCAAACATAGTTTTGTCAAACTATTTTCAGACTTAAGAAATTGACTAAGTCTTGAGTTGGATTTGCTTCAAATTCGATTTCGAAGCTATTAGAAATGTTAGCTAGCATTATTATCTTGTTAAAACAAAAGTTGCACTATCTTCTACAAAATGTGTACTTCAAATTTTATTAAGGTGTCACATATATGTTTTATAGCGTTTTTGTTCAATAAAAATTAGTTAACATCTCTACTTGCTAACTTTATAAATCGTGAAGTAACTTTTCGTTTTATGTTTTTACGACTCGTTTAAGTTACAATGCTTTACCTATCCATCACACCACATGCAATATCACTTAAGTATGATGCTCATGACATGTTTTAGCAAGTGATTCACTGTGTAACACCGAGGGTGTTACATCCATGGACATTAAAATTAAAATGAAAATTATCCGTAATGAAAATTATCATGACTTATTTGTTTGCCACAATCAAGTAAGATTGCGTCCTATACTTTAGTGACTCTTGCTTTGATTTTTTCAAAATTCTTTTCAAGGTCCAATCCCACTTAAAGTTTTACTAACCATGCCAAAACATTATAACCCAATGAGATTATTATTCAAGTGAAAAAAATTATACCTGATGGTCGATAAGGATTATTTTAAGACTTATTTGTTTGAATTAATTCAAGAACATTAAAATTAAAAAGAAAATTATACCTAATGGTCAATAAGGATCATGCCATGACTTGTTTGTTCGCCACAAAGAAAGATTGCATCCCATACTCTAGTCACTCTTTCTTTGGTTTTTAAAAATTCTTTTCTTGGTCTAATCTCACTTAAAGTTTTACTATAAAATTGGTACATCGTAGGGGACAAACTAAATTGTAATTCTGGGTTCTAGCAAGATGGCGAAACTTAGTGCATCACATGAGAGAAATTAAATTGTAGTTATAGAATCTAGCAAGCTAGATGGCCATACGTTTAGTCTGCAGGCGCAGGTGGTGCCAGCGTTGATATAGAAGCCGTGGACGCAAGACGTCGTGCCGTCATGGCACCAGCGGCCTGCGTGTTCCTGAGCCACCCATCTTGTTTTCTTGCTTGACGTAGATGAGCCGCTTCTTAGCACCATGTTGAGCTGGCCTCCCCGTCAATCTTCTCCAGACATGGATGAAGTGTAGATGGCGACGGCGTTGATGACGAACACCCGCTCACGCCCATCATATCCTTTCGTCCCCGTGATATATGTTAGCCCACGCCCATCCTTCCGTCCCCTGAATGCAGCTGGCTCAAAGGTTGGTGGTCGGTGCATGACCGGACGCTGCTTTCTCCATGGATATGCTCACGTGCTTGATGAAAAATTGTCATCTTGTTTAGGAGTTGTTAGATTTTCTCGATGTCTATACTTTAAGCTGTTTTTGTTTGCAGCTGTGCAACCGATCCTCCGCGACGCCCTTGCGGCTGGCCCGTCAATGGATTTTATTTTTCCTATGTAGAGATTCTAAAATAATGGATTTTTTTCTTCTATTTATCTTCTTTTCATTGTACGTAGAGGTTCTAAAATAATGGCTTTACTTTTTCTTCTTTTTATCTATATATAATAATGGAAGAGGTGGGTAATTTTCTAAAATATAAAATAGATCTAATGGTTACATACGTTAGAGCCTATATATTTGATGGCGAGATGTTTCTGATTAATGTAAGAATTTTTAAATTTATCTTTTTTCCTAGCGCGTCGGGTGAGAATTAACGTGGATGCTCCGTTGAGGCCTCCAATTAATAATAGTTCTTCTTTTTATCTATGTATAATAATGGCAGAGGTGGGTAAGTTTCTAAAATATATAATAGAGGAAAAAGTCTATATAACCCCCTAACTATTAAGGGTGGACTACTTCACCCACGAACTATAAAACCGAATTTTCTACCCCTAAGCTTTTCAAAACCGGTCAAATAACCCCAAACGGTTTTGGATGGTGGTTTTGCTACAGTTATGGTGGTTTTGTCTTTTTCTTTTTTATTTATTTCCGCTGAATCTTTGAAAAAACATAGTAAATCATAGAAAAATCATAAAATAGAAAATCCAATTTTGTTGGACTCCACATGAGTAAATCTACACAGTAAACATATAATATGGTATGCTTTAGTACAAAGTTTTTGATGTAGCTTTAGATCTATGTTTTTCTATAATTAATTGGAATAATTCATAGCTGCAACTTCTACGGTCTAATTGTGGTGAAATTTTTATCAGTGATTCAATGAGTATGGAATTTTTACTATAGTTTAAGCATACAATAATTAGCCCACCATAGACCATAGAAGTTGCAGCTATAAATTATTCCAATTAATTACAGAAAACATATATCTAAAGCTACATAAAAAACTTTATACTAAAGCATACCATATTATATGTTCACTGTATAGATCAAATCATGCGGAGTTCAACAAAATTGGATTTTTCATTTTATGATTTTTCTGTGATTTACTATAATTTTTCAAAGATTCAGCGAAAATAAATAAAAAAGAAAAAGACAAAGCCACCGTCACTGTAACAAAACCACCGTCCAAAACCGCTTGGGGTTATTTGACCGGTTTTGGAAAGCTCAGGGGGTAGAAAATCCGATTTTATAGTTTGGAGGTAAAGTAGTCCACCCTTAATAGTTGAGGTTATGTAGACTTTTTCTACAAAATAGATCTAATGGTTACAGACGTTAGTGCCTATAGATTTGATGGCCAGATGTTTCTGATTAACGTGAGGATTTTTAGTATTTATCTTTTTCCTAACGCGTCTGATGAGAATTAACGTGGAGGCTCAGTTAGGGCCTCTAATTAGTAATAGTAAGATGGAATGCTGTAAATTTCCTTCCCCGGGATAATTAAGGTTCTGAGTAACCAAATACGAACTAGTATTTGCTAGTATTCAATTTCATCCACTGCATTGGATTCTTATTTTGCGGCCTCGTCTTGTTTTGTTTTGTTTCAAACAAGGAGAGAAAAGAAGTCCAAAACAAAGTGTGCTGCTTGCTTCGATGCAATGCAAAAGGTGAGACGTGATGTCACGCATGACAATAGCGAGAAATTAAAATATTCGATACAAACCACCACTTCTCTACAATTGTGAAAACCCCATTAGCTTCACCTCATTATATGTTTTTAGACTATGTTGCTTTGTGCGTTTAAGTATGAACCAATGTAGGGGGATCCTACCCCACCCCCCACTCCCCGTCGACTTTTTTTTAAAAAAAAAGAAAACCCCCATTTAAACACTATGTAGAAGTTTTAGATTTTTTTTTGAAACGGTACACATCCATTTGCATATATGGATGTACGTTTTTGCAAATGTTAATGTTTAAAATTCAATGTACAAAAATGTACATGAAAGATGGCAATATTCATTCATGTGGATTTTAGGGGGGGGTGATTTTGTATCGCAGATTTTGCGACAAATATTTTGCCATAGTGGTACATACATGCATGTATACTGTATGTGCACTTCTCAGAAGTTTCAGGAGCATGTGCTTGATGATCGTTCTGACTTCTGACCAAACCAGTTTACTCTCTTCTCCTCACGCACTGTGCATGTTCATGTTCCCGAATCCCGACCCATGCCCTGTCCTTGTGGCACGAGCTCAGGCTGCGCATCTAGGCAGGGCAGCAATGCAACTTGCGTGGATGGTCATTAGCCGAATGTCAATGCCCGAAACACTGAAACAGTACCATGTTCACCAGATTCAGTGTAAAATTGTGGACTCGGCACTTTGACCGATCCGAGTGGTCTACATTGGCAGCAAAATAAAGCAGTCGCATCGCACGCAGGATATGCTAGTTTAACGGATCCCAGCCCTATTGACCGGCCGGAACTCGAGAATGTACCACATGCAGACATGCTGATGCCAACTCTGAGCTGAGCTGGGCATGCCCAAAGAGGCAACTCGACGACATAAAAATTACGCAGAAAATGGCAAGACACGCATGGTCCATCTCATCTCTTTTGTCATTGTCAACGGCGAAAGCTGCGTCAGGTACGGATACGCGAGTGAGAGGAAGCGGCGTATCCGGACAGAAAGACGCCGGCCGTGCATACGCCGTCTGGTAATATAAAGTGGTGCCAACTGCCAAGTTGGTCTGCACTCTGCAACTATGGTTCAAAAAAAACAAACCTCCACCTTGGTTACAGAAAAACCCCGGCCGTGCATCGATCTTTCTCGCAATTCAGTTCACACGGGCCACGGGACAACCATGGCGACTGCCTCCATGAAGCTCTCCCTCACCTTCGTCCTCCTCCTCTCCGGTATATATGCTCGGCTCCATGTTCCATCATCAAGTTTCTTGGACCTTTATTTTGAAGGAGTGTACGTTCTGACCTGTGAATCGATCGATTGTTGGTACGTTCAGCGCTCGTCGTGTCCGGCGAGATGGGAGGAGTCATGGCGGCGGACTGCTCGACGGTCCGGTGCATCCAGGGCGGGTACATCACCTGCGACAACTACCCGTACCAGAAGCTGGACGGGTGCGCCTGCGTCTGCGCGCCCAAGAACGGCCGGAACTGCGTGCTCCACCTCCAGTCCGGCTCCACTTACAACTGCAGCGACAAGAAGAAGAAGAAGGAATAGCTAGCCCAAGCTGACCGATCAGTACGTCTTCGAGTAGAGTCGAACCAATAATGCTTCAAGCTGATGTACCCTGTCGAATAATAATAATTCTACTGAAACGAGCTGAATAATGCTAGCTCTGGTCATTGCATTGGGCTTGGGCAGCTAGGTGTTTTGGGGTGAACGAGGCTGATCGACAAGATCAGATGAGTGCATTCATGCATGCATTGATGCATGTCGCAATAGAATCTGTCTAGCTTCTCAACTACTGTCCAGAGTTCAAAATTCTACTCATGGAGCCCACCCGTCAAGACGGCTTTCCATTAGCAGATTGGTTATGTGGTTCACACAATCAAAAGAACGCACTCGAATAAAGGTCGCTAGATCGATCTGAGGATGCACTGACTTTTTTTTTAGAGTTGTTCCCAGCCTAACCGGTAACACAAGACAGTGACGCATCACGGCGGCATCGACCACATTATTCTCTCACTTCACTTAACACTTCCTTCACGGATGTTGCTCGCTTCTCATTCTGTCCTCTCCAGACTCTTGGTGACGTTTGATGGCATTGTGCACTTGGGCAAGCGGCGAAGTAGACAATTTTCTCAGTTCACTGTTTACGATTTGTGAAAAACGATGGTTTGAACTTATGCCACGAACTTATATTTTGTCTCTCCGTTTCCCTGTCAATCAAATCAAAGTACAAAACGGGAGGCCGCGTAGACGGACTAGAAATAGCATTTCTGCACACAGAAATCAAAGTACAGAAAGGGAAGCCGCATCGACATATGATGCATGCTGCAAATACACATTTCAAATGTTATAGATGTTTTAAAAATATGTTGCAAGTGTTTTATAAGGATGTTGTACATGTTGCAATGGGCTATACACGTATGTTTTAAGTGTATGTTCAATGTTTCATCTGTTTCAGACGTATGTTGTAAGTGCTTCATTTAAATGTTTATTTTTGCGAGTATCATTTAGATGTTGCAAAACTAGATCGGGATGTTACAAAACTAGATCAGGATGTTACATATATATGCAAGTGTTTCAGGTGTTTTCATACGTATGTTGCAAGTGTTTCATCTTGATGTTTGCATATGTTTGCAATGGCTACACACGTGTTTTCAAGTTTTTTCTGGTGTTTTGCAAGTGTTTCAGACGTATGTTGCTAGTGTTACGGTTGTTTCAGACGTATGTTGCAAGTGTTTAATCTTGATGTTGCAAAAATAGATCGGGTGTTGCACATGTTGCAATGCACGTGAGAAGCAGAGGGGCGCGAACGGTCCTTGCGCGTGGTCTGATAGCACGGGCGTCATCCGGGTGACGTTGGCCCCGTGTGGGCGGGCGAAATGCAGGTTCAGGCGGGGGCGCGCTGGTCCGAGCGCGGGAAACGGGACTGTAGCTGCCACACCCGATTTTAAGGATAAAATGGGATGCTAAATCTTATGTGCGTCCAGAGATCAGTCACACACATAAGCCAATAAATTATGAATAGTACCATCACAAGTTTTTATTACATCACGAATAATAAGACAGAGTCTTCACATAAATGTAGCGAAAGTATAAAGAAAAATCACTCGCGGAAGCTCCATATCACAGGGACGTCAATTGGTTGACCACAAGTCTAGTAATCCTCAGGAAAGTCGTTATTACCATAGCCATCTGTTACCCATCCGGGATTTTTATCCAAATAATGAAAATAAACAAGCGGAAGTACGTGTCGTACTCAACAAGTGTAACATGGGGTTCATGAGGCTCAAAAGGCTTAACACAGATTTAACAATATTCAGCTTTTAATTGTGACAATTTTAGCATAAGAGTAGCAATAAGTTATTTTAATCTCATAACAAACACATGATCAATGTAAACATGAATAACGAATAGCATAAACAGATAATTCTTAGTGATCATCTATTCCATAAGGGTTTTAAGGCCGCTCGTGACCGTGAGCACGACTGATATACCAGTTTTACACTCTGCAGAGGTTGTACACTTTCACTGTGTCATGATACCTATATGCCTGGGTTAATTACTCCTAAAACACTTCCAAGGTGAGCAGACAGGGTTCACTATGAAGCCTTTCAAAGGTTCGTTTAACAAGTTAGGGCCACTAGATTCACTCGGCAAACAGATATAGGAACCCCTATCGAATGGCACAATTTCATCACGGCTATACACATAGGAGTAGAGGTTGTCCTATACCCGATTTGGCAAGCCATTCTTACGCCAATAAAGGTAACCTCTAACAAGCTAGAAAAGGTCCTCATACTGAGCTAAAGCCAGAGCCATATAGCTCTCACAGTTGTACTGTAAGTCTCGAATGATCACTTATAGATAAGTTCTTAGGGAGAGAAATCTAAAGTATTTAGAAAGTAGCTAAATACTCTAATCCCCTGTTTTCAAGTTGTTAAAAAAGTCATATTTTAATGTTTATTGCATATACCATTAGTCAAATTACAAGATCATGGTTTAGTTGAGCACTAGCAAAGCTACCCAATACATATCCCATAGGAGACAAGGTATAAGTTTAATTCTAGGGAATTCCTATCGAGGTGACACATGCAATATGAATTAAATATATTAAAGTTGATAAGAAACAAGTATGATCCCATGCTATACTTGGCTTGAACAAAGTGCTCCTGAGGTTCCTGCTCATCAAAGTAGTACTCTTGATCACCCATGAATTGCTCACCGTCTATACTCGATATTTACAGCAACATACAAGCATCCAGAAGCAATCATGCATAGCTAACAAAAGCTATAGATTAGAACAGTACACCAATCATCATAAAGTCAAGATGAAAAGTTTGTAAAACGAATCTACATCTCGCTATGAACACACAGACGCGAAGATCACAAAAATCGGAGATGTTGCGAATTAAACAAAATTTCCTTTAATAAAATAATAGATTAAATCTAACCTTAAATTTTAAAAGTTGAAAACATATTTAACAGTAGTATGAACATGTATATTACATAATTATGAACCTAACGCAACTTGAACGGACCAAATCGGAGTTAAAACGAAGATTCTATAACTAAAACAAGATTAGTGACAAAACTATAAATAGATGAAACTTGATTTTAGAATTTAAATTAATAAAATCGGATTTTAAACTGAGCCAGGGATGACGGGTTCTATTTGGCTGAAACCAAGGGTCTCTTTTGCAAAAATCGCAGCGAAGGGGAACGGTTGGATCTGAGCCGTCGGATCAAGATTGGACGGTGCAGATCAGATGGGAGGCGGAGAGAGAGCGCCGGCGGCGAGATAGGCGGTGGCGCCATTGCCGGACTCGTCCGGACCTCGCCGGAGTTCGTCGATACGATGATTCCGGCCATCAACGGACACGGGGAGAGACAGGGGATGACGGCAAACTCACCTAGGAGCTTTACGCGGATGAGGGCGGGTCTGCGACGATGTGCGGCTCCACGGGGCGGACGGCGACGGCAGCGCTCTTAGGGTTGCAGCGGCTGGAGCAATGCGAGGGCGGCGGCTGGCGCTTTAGGGTTAGGTGAGAGCGGCGCAACGTAGGGGCACTATTTAAGAGCGTGGCTGGCTTACGGGTCACGCCAGGCGCGGCGTAGCGGAGGCGGAGACGAGCTCGGTGTCCGGCTCGGCGCGTCAGCGAGAGGCGAGAGAGCGCGGGACGGCGCGGCTTGCGCTGGGCTGGGCCATGGGGAAAAGGAGTGAGGCGGGCCGCGGCGAAGCGGGGAAAGGCGGGAGTGCGAGCGGGCTGCCGGAGAGATGAGGCCGAGCAGCTGGGCCACACAGGCCGAAAGGGGAAGAGAGAGAGAGAGAGCTTTCTTTTTTTTGTTCTAATTTTTCAAACTCAGTTTTCAAATACAAATTCAACTCAATTTGAAGTTTGATTTTAAATCACACAATGCAAAAAAAAATACCATGCAGCAGCATGAATGCACATACATGTATGTAGACCTTATATTTGATTTTAATTTTAACAAAGTTCTTATTTTTCTAAATTTGCATGCTCACGAAACGTATAATTAAATTATTTTCTTCTATTTTAAAATCATGTAATTTTTAGGGTGTTATAGTAGCGGGGACATCCGAACACATGCAACGTCCGGACGAGTAGCACTGCCGTTTTTTTTTCTCAAAGCAATGATCGGATTCGATACTGGAGCTTGTGAACTGAACTTCACACAATCCAACTGTGTCAGTCCTCGGTTCGATTTAGGACTGGAGCTGAGGCTGAGCTGCCAGTCAACAATCTGTTACGCATCATGGTCTCATGCACACTCTTGAGTAGGGATCACTGCTTAGTGCCTGCATGCTTTTTGCAAAGTCAAAAGGTGAAGTTCTGCGAAGATACACTATATGCAATGTCAAAAAAAAAAAAAAAACAGTCAAAGGTATACTTTGTTTACTTAAGAAGTTAAGGCCACATCCCAAACAACTTCACATGACCAAGCTCCCAGTATAATAAGCTTCACTCTTGCGGAGAGACTACATGCACAGAAGGTACACGACATGGCTTACCTCAAACCTGCTCCGGCTCTCCTTCTGTGTGGTAGCTGTCCCTATAGCCCTCTCTCCTCTTTCTCCAACACTTTCTCGGTCTCCTTCATGAATGGCCTCATCGACGTTCTTTTTCTGAATATTGCAGGGCTCATGGTCATCGGCTGCTCCATCCAAACCACGGAGGCATGGGCATGGCGGGCGAGGGCGAGGTTTTGCCCCATGTACTGCCTGGATTTCGAGTACATGACCTGCAACTCAACGGGCACCAAGCATCTGCCGGGCGTGTGCAACTGCTGCTTCGCTGCCCAGAAAGGTTGCACCATCCACCTCAGGAACGGGGGAGTGCATAAATGCCCTTGAATTGAAGAATCTCGTACGCTCTATATTGTATGGCTCAAAGTAGTAAGATCTTGCAGTTTAATAAATGGCATCCATAATGTGTTACTGCAAGAACATTTCAGTTGTACAGGTGACACTTGCGAAAATAAAAGTATCGCTGAGAAACTTTAGGAAACATATAGTGAAGTGGGAAGTTACAGAACTGCTCAAATATCAATTACAAATAATGAAAGGCAGAGTACTGTGATTCTATATTAAGACATTATAAATGGTATATAACTCAGCCACAGCCCATTCCGAACATCAGTACGGAGATCTACAACGCCAGCGTCCAGGCTGGATTATACAACAACAACAACAAAGCCTTTAAGGTTCAGTTCGCGTGCCTTTAAACCTGATTTGATCCGCTTCTTTTTTTATCCAGAACAGTGTTTTTCTCTCACAAATTCCTCCAGCATTCCTCCAAACCATCCAGAATTCCTCCAAGTTAGGGCCTGTTCGCTTGGAGAAATTCTGGAGAAATTTGAATGGTTTCGAGGAATGCTGAAGGAATTTGTGAGAGAAAAACACTGTTCCGGATAAAAAAAGAAGCGGATCAAGCCGGGTTTAAAGGAAGTCCCAAACAAGTTAGGTAGGCTAGAGTTGAAACTCAACAGAAGCAATCAAGGTTTAGACACGTGAATAACTATCTTCCAAGCACTCATATCTAAGACTAAGTCTTTAGATATATTCCATCGTTTCAAGTCTCCTTTTATTACCTATAACCAAATCAACTTCGGTCTTCCTCTACCTCTCTTCATGTTACTATCCTGGCTTAAGATTCCACTACGCTCCAATGCCTCTGGAGGTCTCCATTGCACATATCCAAACCATCTCAAGCGATGTTGGACAAGCTTTTCTTCAATTGGTGCTACTCCTAATCTATCACGTATATCATCGTTCTGAACTCGATCTCTTCTTGTATGACCGCAAATCCAACGCAACATACGCATTTCCGCGACACTTATCTGCTGAACATGTCGTCTTTTCGTAGGCTCACATTCTACACCATACAACATAGCAGGTTTAATCGTCGTCCTATAAAACTTGCCTTTTAGCTTCTGTGGTACCCTTTTGTCACATAGGACACCAGATGCTTGTCGCCACTTCATCCACCCTGCTTTAATTCTATGGCTAACATCTTCATCAATATCCCCATCTCTCTATAGCATTGATCCTAAATATCGAAAGGTATCATTTCTAGACACTACTTGACATTCCAAACTAATATCTTCCTCCTTTCAGTTTGGATTATAACAAAGAAATATTTCTTTGGGAAGAAACAAAATGTAGATTTCCTCTCCACAAAATGCAAGTACAAAATTTTCCACGACCAGGTTGGTCACAACCTCTACTGCTACGCATTTGTGATATACGATGCTAAATGAATGAAATATGGGCTTGGTCTGAATGAAAATTATGGACATCACTTGGAACTCGGAAGTGTCAGAACAGGCACATACTCCTCGATTTAATGAGTAACTATGTCTACTCCTTGGAAGCTTTGAATAGTTTGATAACATTTTCATACACCACAAACGTGAGGGAAGCAGCTGGAAGGTTTTTCAGTAGATTGGACGTGATGCCCCTATAAAATCCACGGACGCCTTCATACCTGCAGTAGAGATATGTATTATCCAAAAGCACATCAGGACACCAATCCCTTAATTTAGAACAAAGGTTATATTCAGAAGAATTAAAGAAACATCCCTCTCCCCAGTTCAGAATGTCATACTAAGCATAATGAATTCCCCTGTGACGCCGTGTTACATTTGCACTGAGTAGACAAGGACATTCAATTTCCAAATTTTCAATATTATGTGCAGATGTGGTGGGCAAATAATTTGCAATAAAACTTGTCCCTGTTGTGTTTTAAGGCCACTTTAGACTTAAACTACTCTTCTATAAATATATTTCATGGTTCTCAGTATGCTAATTACTGAAGGGAAGACTGTAGACAGTAAGCAAAAATGTAGGTGTGAACTTGGGAAAATCCAGCGATCACATCTACTTCGTACTAGAAGCATCAAGTCCCTACATATGACTAAGAAAAGGTCTGATATAGTAATGCTATTCTGAACATTACATAATTGAAGATTTCAGCAGCACCACTAAAGTCTTACCTTGCAGTTTCCTTCACTACATGCCAGCTATTTGAGTACTTTGGAGTACCATCAGTGCCTGGCCGTTGCTGGAAAAATCACACATAAGAGTTATAAGTGATCAAAACTTGGAAGAGATTAAAATAAAAATTAGTATGGACATGAAAATTTTCAAACTGAAACCTGCAAGCGGGCTCGGATGACCTGCAGATTACAAAAACCTTCAATTGATATATGTTCAATGAGAAGGTAGAATGTACTTATGGAGTTTATGAGAATATAAGTAGGAGCAAAAGAAATTGCCTGGTAAGGATAAGTAAGTAGAATAGCAGCTACTTTTGAACCAGCCCCAAGTACCGCAAAATCGATGGAATTCAGCTAAGCATTAAGAGTGAAGAGAATGGAATATCAGACAAAGTAGTAAAGGCCCACAGGATAGTAGATGTATATCTACATATGTTATGAGTGGAGTCAAACAATATGATACTGCATGAACTATTTTCACAAGTCATAACTAGATGCTCAATTCTCTTAAGTTTGACAATTTCACAAACTGCATAATATAGAGAAACAGTGTCTAATGCGGAATGTCATGAAAATCCTAGATATAAGTACCATCAACAACAGTTTAAAGAAAGAATATAAAAACAACATAGTTAATAATTTAGGGGCACTGAAATACGTCTTTATTGAATCAAGTTAAACTGGATATTTAACACCCAAACACACATTTGATCAGTTAATACCAATGACTCCTCGCCTCCTCTGTTGTCTGTCCTTGAATGTGTACTTTTGAATAATATCATAGATTTGCGAAGTTCCTCATAGGCTGTGAACTGTATTGCACCATGGGTGACCTTTCATGAAGAAACATGGAGGCATGAACTGGATTTATCAACAATCCATATATACATAAAACAACAGAAGAATAACTAAGCACTCTAAAAGCTAACATTCTTTGACATGCATACCTTCACTAACTGAGCTACTTTAAACATAATGTCTAGTACATCAAAATTATACTTTCCAGACCCAGCTACTACAGCACTCGCAATAGAGGGAAAAGAAGCTTGCATTGTGGAAATCTTGCGACAAACAGGCATACGAAACAAATAACATAATATTTACCTTAACTTATACAATCTTTCCATACCCAGAACTAAACATGATCTCCATAAAATGGTCAGGTTCAAAAAGGATAGTGATATGAAAAACACACAACTATCCATTGATACTATAATGTGAAATTACAAACAATGATCACCAAGTTGAGTTACAGGAGGATCTTATCTCACAACCATAAATTTGATAGGTCTCTTAGCAAATCTTAAGAGGCAAAAACTCAAACTTCAAGTGTTGCGTATTGGAAACATAATTTCATACCATTGGGGCATACAGCTAAGAAATGCTAGAGAATAGAAACTTCAAGAATGAATTATAGTACTCCACTCCTCTAACTAGCCGTTATATGAGTATAGTTGTAGTTTTACAAAGAAATGCAGAATAAACTCAGATAGCAACAGATAATAAATAGATATACATACCAGCAAAAGCCCAGGTCCAATTCCTCTATAAAGTGCAAGAAATCCCTCCTCTCTTAGAATAGTTCTCAAAGCATCTGGCTTTACACAAACAAGTAAGCAAAGTTACCGATGTATAAAATCAAATATACACAAAAGAAAATATGAACAAGTAAGAGCAGAAATAATTCACAGAAAGATATATCAATAATGTTGTGTCTGCAGGTACTGCAATGGCAGTTAACTTGCAGTAATAGTCCTAGAGATAAAGCAGCAATGGACAAGACAAGATTAGGACGAAAGAACCTTCCCCAATAAGAATACCCACTTACCTAAATAAGTAGTTAGTTTCCTAGGATATGAATTAATTATCGGTACATATCTATGGAATAGCTAGGTTATTATTTAGATTGATTACATCCACAATCGTTAGGTGAATCTTCTGTATAAGGGGGCCCTACTCAAATCACCATTGTCAAGCAGACTCCCATTGCTACACCCTACACTACAGTTCCATTCAACCCCACATCTCATCAATTAAACTTCAGAAAGATTCATAGAATTAGAAGCAGCCCTTTCTTTTCTAAACCCATGTGAATAGACATAGCTTCTAGAACTTCTACAGAACTGAGAATAGCACAGGTCATGCTAAACAAAGTACAAAGTTACAATGTATGATGTGTTTTGCTAATTGCTATACTAGACTTAAACACATGTACAGAACAATATGAGTTCTTATTATACAACATTTAAAGGAGGCAAATATTACCAGAAAAACCAGAATACTGAGAAGTATGGTGTTTAGGTGTTTGTAGTTGCAATCTTGTTTTCACCAGCCATATGGGATTTGTAAACATGGAAACCTGTATAGTGTATAATAACAATAAAATCAGTTTCATGAAAAAGAAATTGGCATGTTTAAATGATGAAGAGCAAGATAGATGAATAAATAATGCTACGAAAGTACATATGTTAGTAGTCAAAACAATCATAAAGGTAATGCATAATATAAAAGGCCTTGATACACATTGACGGTTTAATAGTCACGCCTAAATCTTAAGGTTGAACAAACTGGAAACAAAAGGCAATCCATAACATTGATCATTTTAGAAAAGATAAAAGTCATTGTACGAACCAAAGCACCTGCTTCCGCAGCTGAGATGAGATGATGAACTGGATGAAGCTGGTCATCCTTCCTCTGTAAGTACCTTTGTTTAGCCCTGTTATAACTTTTAAAAAATGCATCTCATGTCAATCGAAATGCTAATAAACATATATTATAGGTAGCATTCAGATTGCTAAAAATTAAGCAGCCCAAATTGGTAACTGAGACACTTGAATTCTCAGATAGGAAGTGAAATCCTGAAACCAACTATTCTACCTGAGTCTACTTTAGTAGATCCAAAAAAAGAACACACCAGCATTATTCAAAGAAGAGAAAATAATCTAGTAACTTACAAAAAGAAATATAAGCCCCAGGAAACAGTTGATCCAAGAACTGCAGGATAAAATCCTGCATAAAGTCCTCTCGGGCCCTACAAGAACTTGAATAAATCAGAAAGAGCTTATATTGAATACATCAGAATCTCTGAACAACCTAATCCTTAGGAGACCCTATCTTACAACGAACACTTCAACGGCATCAAGAGACACAACCAATGAACATCTGGAGCATTGAGTTTCTAAGAACCAAACTTCTTAAACCAGTTGATTTCTCATATGTACAGTGAGTTGCAGTTCATATGTAATGCTCACACTTCTCGGTGAACCCTGCTTAACCCTTTCACTTGTACACATCTAAAATGTAATGGTTCGCAGTATTGCATTTGTGTTCACACATGTTTGACGATTTTGAACTCATTCTCAATCAAATTGGAGTAAATTTGTCAACTAAGGATCAACTATTAAGCAATTTCACCTATACATAGAAGGCAAGTTCTATTCCAACTTTTTGGGAAGCATCACATACACAAACAACCCAAACTTTTTTGCGAGGCTAACGATGACTTTCTGAAAAAAAAGCATGCATCCATTAATCGGTCCAAGGAAATGTGGTAGGAGTTGATGATACCTCAGATCGTGTGATGGTGTATACAGCGTGCGCGGTGTTCCTGTACGGCGGCACCTCAGACCACCCCCTCCCGCCGCTCACTGCACGCCAACACGAGAGAGCACGGTTACCGTTCGTCGCTCTTCGTCTCAGTCTCTCCGAAGTCCTAGAGTATATGGCCTGAGGAGAGGGTTACCTTGGAAGCGGGTGCGGACGACGTCGAGCGGATGGAGGGCCGCGACCGTGGCGAACCCGGCGGCAGCTCCAGCCGCTGCGTTCTCCCACGTCCATGCCTCAGCCTCCGCCGCCGCTGGAGAGGTCCCCGGCGGCATCTCCGGCGAGAGGTCGCCGCTTCGCTCGCCCCTCTCGCTTCGTGAACTTGGGAGAAGCCGCGGCCGCCGCCAGATTGTTCAGGAAGTCGATGCTGCCGCGGCCTCTCCAGTGCTTGCGTGGGCGAGCTGCAAAAGCGTGCTTTGACAACTTCAGGTAATCAAGCTCTCTTTTCCCTTCCCGGACTCTTTGGGCTGTTTGGATGTGCAGTGTGCTGGACTGGCATATACTGGGCCTGTTTCTGGGCTGAAGAGACGTTTTTCAGTTAGTTTGACAATCCTGGCTGGACCTTAGCTTTGACCGTAAAAAACATGGAGTGTTCCTTAACTTTGACCATTTTCACGTCGGCGGATTTCACTGTGCGTGGATGAAAAACAATGTTCACTCTCTCACAAATTCCTTCAGATTCATCCAGATTTCTTCAAATTCCTCCCAGCGAACAGGGCCGTCATCAAAAGAAAAGAAAAGAAAAAACAGCCATTTAAAGGGATTGTTTCGCAGACAAGGTATGTAAGATGCTTAATTATGAATGCATGTATACCGCTATGGTTGACTAGACCAGCAAATCATCATATTAACGAAGTCAACCATAAATATAAATACATCTACCCTATAATACACAGATACTCCATGGGGGTCCTGTATCCGATGTCTTATTACTGTAGTTGTGGTTTTATTGAGTTGTTGAATTACTTATTTACTAGCATTATGTTTTTTTCATATTAAGTCATGTAATTTTGTTATTAAAAAAATTTCTAGACATATCCCCGTGTCACTCATTTTTTGAGAATTGCGTATCCGTGTATCTGATACAGATCATATCCGATACACGTATCTGTATCTGGACAACATGGCTCTACCTCTAGGAAACTACGACTAAATGGATGGATCTTAAGACTGGCAAATTCATCATAAGACCCTTTACCTCATACACACCTATGGGAGAACTAGATAACATATCCTAAAATTGGTAAATCCATTAAAGACGCGTCCCTATAACCACCCAATCGTGACAGTTTTAGATTCACATTAAATGATGAACAAGTCTCATCTTTAAACAAGTTTAACTTGGCTAGCTTGATCTTTCCTAGCTCAAAGCAGAATTGGCCAAAGTATGTGCGTATTTGGGTGGTTTATGCAACAAAATTCAGTAGGTGGGTGGGCATTTGCAACAAGAGGTTATGGGCAGTGTTCGACAAGGCGGAATTCCACAGTCGCCTAGACGACGGGGTGAAGTACCACAATTTTTTATTCTTTTTCGGTTAATATTTTACCTTACATGTGGGTCCCACTAGTCCACCTAGGCGTGCTCACGTGGCTGTGCCAAGGTGTTCTTTTTTATAAAAAAATGATTTTTAATTTATGACCATCACATTTCATTAATTTCGTCATGAGTTATTGTCACAAAGATTGGGAAAATTGATTTTTAATTTATGACCATCATATTCCATCACTTTCGTCACGAGCTATTGTCACAAAGATTGGGAAAGGCACATGGTGATGGTTGTTTATGACTAAATCACAACTTAGTCACAAACGCTTGTCATCCAAAGAAAATTTGTCATAAACGCATCGTTTCTATGATTAAAAAGTGCTTTGTCATATGAAAATTGTCATAAAAGGCCAAATCTCTCGTAGTGGCAGTTAAGCTGTGTTTCTGAAATTCTAGCCAAAGATATGTTTTTCATGTTTGGTTCCTCCTCCAAAACCCACTATTAGTGTTGTTCAGTTAGCTAGATTATTGGAGAGTTGATTTGGTCTTTGTTTGCATAGTTAGATGGTTGAGGAATTGCTTGGTTAGCTAGATTATTGGAGATTGGTTAGTATTGTTAGTTGGTCACAGCTGTAAAAACCCAGCTGGAACAAATGTAATGAGTAAGCAAGATTAAACTTCAAACAGTTCTGAGCCTCCAAGGGCTGCACTTGCCGGTGTGCGCAACTTTGACAACAAGCTCCTCAATTCGTCATCTATAGGGCAGGAGAAAATTGCGTCCTACATGTTCAATTATATGTCTCTTTTTGGTGTGGTAGTTCACTTTGCCTTACTTAGTTTTGTCTGCTCCTATTGTGCTACGTATACATGACCCTCATCCATAGTTAATGGTGGTTCCATATTGTTTCAATTACAGGTTAAGCACGTTGGTGTGGGATATGATCTGTACAAGAAAAATGCAAACTTAAAAATCTCTAGGTAGTTCATGATTTACCTGCTCATGGCCCTCAGAGCAATATTGTTGGGCTACCAGAAATTAATTAACAAGACAGATGGGCAACATATGGTGTTCAGATAAATGCATTGATACTTTCAGTCCTCTTCTTGCGATCTTGGGGGCTTCTGTCGTCATCACAATAGAAAATTTCTGTCTACTCCTCATAGCTACGGTCCTAATTATGGCCATCTTCTTATGAAATGAATCACCCTTTCACTCGTACTATCACGGTCACAACTGCTATCACGGTCACAACTGGATTCAGATTTTTGAGGCCAAATTGCACTCGGCTAAGAACACACGACAAAAAATTGTTCGGCAAAGCCCTCTTTGCCGAGTGTCTTTTATCGGGCACTCGGCAAAGACTTTGCCAAGAGCCCCGGAGGCACTCGGCAAAGAAAAGCGACCGTCACGACGCTGGCCCCGTTGACGGTCGCTTTGCCGAGTGCCAACCCTGCAGGCACTCGGCAAAGATTTTTTATTCTTTTTTAAAAAAAATCTTTCCCGAGTGCCCTCTATCCGGCACTCGGCAAAGATGTTTTTTTTCTAAAAATTCTTTGCCGAGTGCCCCCTGGTCGGCTCTCGGCAAAGTTTGATTTTTTTTTTAAAAAAAATCTTTGCCGAGTGCTTTCTGGCCGACACTCGGCAAAGTTTGAATTTTTTTTTAAAAAAAATTCTTTGCCGAGTGTCATGGTCATGGCACTGGGCAAAGCTGGAAAAATGGTATTCCCAGCGTCCATTTTTCCAGCTTTGCCGAGTGTTGTGACCATGGCACTCGGCAACAGATCCTTTGCCGAGTGCAACACTCGGCAAAGTGACCCAAAACGGCAAATTTTTTTTTTACATTCCATCATGACAAATAAATTCATACAAACATATATCACATATATATCTCATCCATCCACACATCCATCCGCACGTATCATATCCATCACAATATATATCACATATATAATAATAAGTGCTCAAGTCCATCCAAATAAATCCACAAGTCCATCAAAGTCCACAAGTGCATCACAAGTATATCACAAGCCCATCACTAAGTGAACAACAAATGAAAAAAATACAACGTGCACTCATCTCGGCCACTGCGACTGTGGTGAAGGCCCAGCTCCATCATTCGGAGGTGCATGAGGTGGATTATTCGAATCACCGTCAGATGGAGACTGCACAAAGGAGAAAAAATTGCATTTGAGACGAGATTATTTGGATAGCTAATCTAGGAAGGTAGAGGCCATACAAGCAAAGCACAAGCGAAAGTAAAAAACTTTCATACTCACAGGAATAGCTGCAGCTGCAGGACGCGGAGGCGGAGGTGGACTAGGAGATGGACACCATCCACATCTAGCATGAATTGTTTGTAATCAACAAATAAGTACTCTACTTGTAGGTAGCTTGTTCGAACAACAAAGAGGTTGAAGCATAAATAATGTCCTTTTCTCAGACAAATGAAGAGTAGAAGCAATCTCTGGTACACAAATTGCCCATGAGCATATGCTGCCAATAAAACAGCTTGTTGCACTACAAGAAGAACATATAGTAATTTTCAAGATCTATTGCAATCAGTGACCTTTGAAGATCCATCGAGATCTTCAATTAACACAGATTAGAATACCCTTTTTTAACTAATTAACTTCAGAATCATGAACATGTAAATTAGAAATTAGAAGCAATTAAATTCTTGTCTTGGCACCCCCCCCCCTTCCCAAAATAAATAAATAAATAAATTAGCATAACCTGGATTTAAACAATAAAATTGACAGATAAAGAAGTTCAGAACTAAAGGTAACCATCTGGAAGGAGATAACAGTTAACAAGGAAAAATTCCAGAAATTATTCTGAAATTAACTAAACATCAGTCTGAGTAAGACGCCCAATCTGAATACAACTAAACTCAACATACCCTAACAAGACATGTACTTATTTTCATAATTGTTCAATAGATCATTTATGTTAATCGTAAAATCATAAAAAATAATCAACAAATCTGCTTTGCTTAAATCTGGAGTTAGCACAATGATATAGACAACACAGAGCAAAGCACATGGACTACCTTAAGAACTAGTAGTAAATAATTCCTTCATTTGTAGCATAATATGTTACTCCAGACAGAGCAGCTAGCGGATTGCATACGAAGTACCAAGGCAGCCATCAGTTCCCACTGAAAGCCTGAACAGCCTTGCCCACTCCATGGCTAAGGCTAACCAAAAGAATGGAAGATAAAATTTTCGTCTTGCACCTAGAAGCCCTGTTTGGCAGCACCCGCAGCTCCATGGAACCCCGATTCTCTCCTCATCATCCAAAGGAGATTCGAGAAACAGCGCCGCAAAAGAGGTCATATTTCTTTCGCCCGTCTAAGCACTTAAGCAGTGTGCGTGCCATATATAACGAGAGAAAAAAAAAGTAGCGAAGGCAAACCTCGCCGGCTCCGGCGGAGGAAGCTCCTGGACCTCGTCGTCGCGGCGCCTTAGCCCGCGCTGTCCACGTCATCCTCGCTGAGGCCGCGCTCAAACTCGCGGAAGTCGGCCTCAAAGGCGTCCTCCTCCTCCTGGGGCGCTCCCTTCTTGCCGGGCCCTGGCCACAGCAGGTCCGCCGTCACATGCCGCTGCTGTTTCTTCTTGGCGGCCGCCGCCGCCACCCCGGACGGCGGGATGAAACCCGAGAGGATGGCGCCGCCGCACATCGCCGCAGTGGGGTGGTGGTCGATGGATTATTGGTGTGGAGGACGATTTTTTTTTTAATTTTAACCCTTTTTAATATAATTTTAAATCTAACACCGTCGATTTTTTTAACTAACACTTTTGACCGCGCCTATTGTCCTGTCGCGGCCAAATGCCTGTGCCGCGTCATGTATGGTGGTGCGGCAGTGAGCAGACATGGCGACGACTGAAATCGCTGACCACTGACGTGGCAGGGTCTGTCGCGCCACCGATGTTAGCGCGGCACTGCCGCGCCGTCCATCACGGCGCGGCAGAGATTGACTTGAATGCACAACACTACTTGAATGCATAGCCACAAGGCTATCTTCCTACGCCGGCTTCCTACTATTTAACCCTGCACAGCGCCGCGGTCACTTCCTACGTCGACCGGACTTGTTAGCTGTAGGCCTGTAGAGCAATTGGACAGGCTTTGACCGCAGGGCTAGCTTTTTAAAAAATGAAGGGCTCGCCACCCGAAGAGAGAGGATGTGGGCGGAGCCAGCAGTCGCATGCTGTGCTGCCATACCTACGGCATAGGAGCCAGCTACTTGGTCTGCGACACTGCATGTCTGAAAGAGCGGTGCTGGCGTGGTCTACAATCACCACGGTCTACAATCAATGCACATTAAGCCTGTTCGTTTGGCTGTGGTTTGTTGTAAACGATCGTAAATTTTTAGCCGGAACATTATTTTTCTCTCACACAAACCAGCCAGCAGTACTTCTTCACGAACCAGCAACAATATGAACCAGTCAACCGAACAGGCTGTAGGAAAGTGCTGGCACAGGATGTGTAGTGCTTGCAGCCATTTTTTACCAAGAATCGGAGGGAGTAGAGTAGAGAGGGAAGCGGCACAGGCATGCAAGTCGGTCCATGCGCCCAAGCCATGTAACATTCATTAGAAACTTAGGGCGCGTTTAGTTCCAATTTTTTTTATTTTTACTCATCACATCGAATTTTTGGATGCATACATAGAGCATTAAATATAGACGAAAAAAACTAATTGCACAGTTGGGTGAGAAACCGCGAGACGAAACTTTCGAACCTAATTAGTCCATAATTAGACACTAATTGCTAAATACAAACGAAAAATGCTACAGTAGCCAAACCCAAAAATTTTCGCGAACTAAACGTGCCCTTAGTAAAATGTGAACTAATTTAACTGACATGCAAGGCATAGTTACATTCTTTTTTTTAACAGAGGTAGTATACTGTCACCACTGGAGTAATATAAACAGTACCTATTTCTTACAGAAACGCTTGAGAGGGAGTATAATAATACATATATTATCATCATCACTTCATCAGTCACCCATCGAGCAAAATGACAATGCAAGCAGCGTACTAGTAGGCAGCAGGTACTACTGCGCTCTGAGACAACGTGCCAGCTGGCAGCCGTGCAGTGGTGTAGGAAACATACGTGACAGGGACACGACGTGACGAGGGGCTGGGAGGTGCTGCCTGCTCCGTTTCCTTCTGGTGAGAGAGCGCCTGGAATAGCCGCGGGGCTCGCTTGCATACTGCTGCTCCTTTGACTTTGTGAGAAAGAGTGGCTTGCACTCTACGAGAGGGAGAGCCACACAGGACAGGAGCGCGTGCATGCGCTGGGGACCGTAGGGGTGTGTGCTGTCAACCGCATATTGGCACCTTTGCTTTTCGCCTGGCCACACTCGACCGCAGGGGATGTTGTGCTCCCTGCCGCGCCAAGATCGGTGGCGCGACAGACTCTGTCACGTCAGCAGTCAGCGATTTCGGTCGTCGCCACGTCAGCTCGCTGCCGCGCCACCATGCATGGCGCGGCATAGGCATTTGGCCGCGCTAGGACAATAGGCGCGGCCAAAAATATTAGTTTAAAAAAACCGACGGTGTTAAATTTAAAATTATATTTAAAAAAGGTTTAAACTTAAAAAAATCTGGAGGATCGGGGGAGTGGAGGGCACGAGCGGCACAGTGACGAGCTGGGAGAAAAGGAGGCCAGGCAAGATCTTTGTGGTTGCGGCTCGGCTTTGGTAGCTCCTCTGGCTCTCTTAGGTTAAATCTGTCTTTACCGAGTGCCTTCGATCTGGCACTCGGCAAAATATTTTTATTTATTTATTTTTAATTCTCTGTCAAGTGCTCCCGATCTGGCACTCGACAAAGAGGTTTTAAAAAAAAATCTTTGCCGAGTGTCCCCGATAGGGCACTCGGCAAAGTATTTTTTTTAATTTTTTTAAATTCTTTGTCGAGTACCATCCGGCCTGGCACTCGGTAAAGAGGGGTTTTTTTTAAAAAAATTAAAATTATTTACCGAGTGCCAGCCGTCCTGGCACTCAACAAACTTTGCCGAGCGCCAAACTCTTGGCACTCAGCAAAGACCCCCTTTGCCGAGTGACATGCCCCGGCGCTCGGTAAAGTTTTTTTTTACCTCCAAAATTTTTGTGCAGCCCTTTTTAAGTACCAGGAACTCCTCGTTAGAATTTGAAGATTTTTTGTGGCTTTTTGATATATTTAGTTACTTTATTTCATTTACTTGAATTTTTTCAAAAAATATAAATTTGAACTGCACGTGGTACGAATAATGGAATTTAATGATTCAAAAAATAATAGTCATGTTACTGAGTGTAGTGTGAGGCCGCATCTAGGAACGGATCCGAAATTTCGGATATCTTGTTCACGAAACATGACCGCGAACTTACGTGCGAAGTGTTTTTAAATTCTATAAAAAACAAACGAAGACCAAAAATCTTGAAACTTGTTGAGATGTCATGATATCATATGTGGAGGCTGTGATAAAAAAATTGAAAAGGTTTTGTACACGTTGTCACGTACGATGCTTACAAACCAAGACATCTCTACATACAATATCACGACACATGTAGAGATGTCCTGGTTTGTAAGCATCGTACGTGACAACATGCACAAAAATTTTGAATTTTTTATCATAGCCTCCACATACGATATCACGACATCTCAACAAGTTTCATGATTTCGGACTTCGTTTGCTTTTTATAGAATTTAAAAACACTTCGCACGCAAGTTCGCGGTCATGTTTCGTGAACAAGATGTACGAAATTTCGGATCCGTTCCTAGATACGGCCTCACACTACACTCAGTAACATGACTATCATTTTTTGAATCATTAAATTCCATTATTCGTACCACGTGCAGTTCAAATTTATATTTTTCGAAAAAATTCAAGTAAACGAAATAAAGTAACTAAATATATAAAAAAGCCACAAAAAATCTCCAAATTCTAACGAGGAGTTTCTGGTACTTTAAAAGGGCTGCACAAAAAATTTGGAGGCAAAAAACAAAACAAAAAAAACTTTGCCGAGTGCCGGGGCACGGCACTCGACAAAGGGGGTCTTTGCCGAATGTCAAGAATAAGGTGCTTAGCAAAGAGGATTTTTTTATTTTTTTTAGAAATTTCCTCTTTGCCGAGTGCCTTCACAGGAGCACTCGGAAAAGGCATTTCAAAAAAATATTGAATCTTTGCCGAGCGTCGTGTCAGCGGCACTCGGCAAAGTATTTTTCAAAAAAAAATTGCCGAGTGCCTAACAGCAGGCACTCGGCAAAAAAAGACGTGGCCGAACACCGTTACATGGGGCAGCCTAAGCCGAGTGTCGCGCTTTTGCCGAGAGCCTAACACTCGATAAAGAAGTCCTTTGCCGAGTGCAATTCTTTGCCGAGTGCGGTACTCGGCAAAAAAGGTCTTTACCGAGTGCCCTATTTTTGACACTCGGCAAAGGCTTTGTTTCCAGTAGTGGACAGTGCTTATGGTTTGTTTATATTATTAGGATGGAACAATAATCTCATGTGTCCCATTTCCTACTTCAGTGCCTCTGGTTCAATAAGAAAGATATCTTCATGTTGTCCACGATGTCTACACACCACTGACTACTGGAGAGGTAGGTTTCACTACGCCAGATTCCCTCTGTAGGAACGGGAGCATTTTTACTGTAGGGGCGGCTGGGGTTGGGGGGCGCTCCTACAGTGGGCGTCCTCGGGCCCTAGCAGCCCAGCCGCCCCTACAGATGGCACTGTAGGGGTGGCTGGTAACTTGAGCCGCCCCTACAGTTGGGGCTGATCTGTAGGGGCGGCTCAATCACCAGCCGCCCCTGCTATACCCATTTGTTGTTTTTTAAAATTTCAAATTTGAAAGGTTCAAATTTTATCAAATAACAAGATGACTAAAATAAAAGTTGTAGATATTAATAAGTTGAACAACTTTGGTATTCATCACTTTTTATGTTGAAAACATTTTGGGTCTCAAATTTTGATTCGAACTTGTCATTTTTTAAAATTTCAAATTTAAAAGGTTCAAATTTAGTCAAATGGCAAGATAACCAAAATAAAAGTTGTAGATCTTGATGAGTTGAACAACTTTTATATTCATCACTTTTACATCTAAAATCATTTAGGGTTTGAAAATTTGGTTTGAACTTGTCAAATTTTAAATTTTAAATTTTAAAATGTGTAAAACATTGTCACATCCAAGTTTGATCAAACTTAAATGCTGAAACATGATTTTAGAAATTTTTAGAAAAAAAAAACCATCACATTTGGTGTTTGTATAAGGAAGAACAACTAGTTACTAAGTTTACCCACAGATTAAAAAGAGAAATCACACTGTTCTAGATGATCCTTACATGATCATAGTGAACAGTGTGATTTTTTTTTTATCTGTAGGTCAACTTTGTAACTAGTTTTTTTTTCTCATACTGACTCTAAATCTGATGATTTTCCCTAAAATTTTCTAAAATCATTCTCTATCAATTTATTTTGTTGGCTTTGTCCATATATACATATGAAAAGTTTGAGCAATTTAAATTTTGAATTTCAAAAAAATACAACTTTAGACAAGATTTTGGTACCATAAATGATTTTAGCTGAAAAAGTGATAAATACCAAAGTTGAATAACTCATCAAGATCTACAACTTTTGTATTGGTCATTTCTTCATATGACAAAGTGGTAATGACATTATTCACAAATGTGACACATCTCTCATAAGGTTTTATAAACTATATGAGACATGTGTAAGATTAGTGAACAATGTGTGCTAAGAATTTGTCAAATAAAGAAATGACCAAAATAAAAGTTGCATATATTCATGAGTTGAACAACTTTTGTATTCATCACTTTTTATGTTGAAATCAATTTGGGTCTCAAATTTTGGTTCAAACTTGTCGTTTTTCAAAATTTTAAATTTGAAATGTTCAAATTTTGTCAAATGACAAGATGACTAAAATAAAAGTTGTAGATATTAATGAGTTCAACAACTTTGGTATTCATCACTTTTTATGTTGAAATCATTTTGGGTCTCAAATTTTGGTTCGAACTTGTCATTTTTTAAAATTTCAAATTTAAAAGATTCAAATTTTGTCAAATGACAAGATGACCAAAATAAAATTTGTAGATCTTCATGACCTCTACAACTTTGATGTTTATCAAATTTTCATTTAAGATCATTTGGTGTCTTAAAATTATTTTTATAGTTTGATTTGATTTCATATAATGATCCACATCTAGCGCAAGGCTCATCATCTGGGTCGTCCACCTCGCGATCGGACGACGGAGACAGAGTCTAAATCACACGACGAGGAGGGGGCCGCCTGGAAGGCGGTCAGCCACGGCGCTGCGGCGGTATACAACAGAACCCCCATCCCAGCCCTCTCCTTACGCCCATGCGCTCGCCTCTCTCCTCCTCCCCCCGTTCCGCCTCTCGCGCTCGCCATCCTCCCCAGGCGCACCACCAAACCCCCAGCGGCGGCACTAAGGTTTGCTTCTCCGCGTGTCGGCACCGCAACCTCCGCCTACAGCGATGGCGGGGCAGGAGCATAGGACAATCGATCTGGAGGAGGGATGGGCGGTCATGCAGAAGGGCATCACCAAGCTGAAGAACATCCTCGAGGGCAAGCCAGAGCCGCAGTTCAGCTCCGAGGACTACATGATGCTTTACACGTACGTCTCCCTCTCCCCTCCCTCCTCCTCCTCCTCCTCGCCACCGTCGCCTTCGCGGCGGTGGCCGCTAGGGTTTCCCAACTCGATCCGCTTCGATCCGGTTCTGATCTAGGGTTTTGGTTCCCTTGTCGTAGGACGATATACAACATGTGAACGCAGAAGCCGCCACACGACTACTCGCAGTAGCTTTACGATAAGTATCGGGAGTCGTTCGAGGAGTACATCACCTCCATAGTGAGCCGCCTGTTCATATCCCTCTTGCTCATGTGAATGTCTGTCTTCGACCTAGATTGTTTTGTATCTGCGGCATGGTATTAGGGTTAGATTTCCTACCCTGAGGGAAATAAGGCAGTTTGGATGGTTTTTTTAGCTTTGGTGGATTAGCGCTTGGTTGGTTGATAGGTTGGGACGAGAACGGCCTTGGTGTATATGGGGATGTTCTCGTTTCCTTTTGGTTTTCTTCTAAATAATACAATGCTTGTCGATGACTAGTCAGGTTCATTCACTCTGTAGATGGACATTCTTTCTGGGAAAAAATGAGAGTTGTTTGTCATAGATGATCGAACCCTTATACTATATAGAATTGGCCTGATCTGTTTGATTGTACTTTGTAAATGAACTAACCAAAACTTTTTTATGCTGCAAATATTACAGTGGTAGCGCTCTCTTCCCCTTCTTTTGTCCATCTCTTGATTTGTACAGGATAATAAAATCTCTTTAAAATGATTGTAATCATCTTGATTAGGTGAAACAATTGGTCCAGCTACTTTACGTGCCTTTGTAACAATTCTGTGCCCATTTACTTATACACTTGGGCTCGGTGTTCTGTTGGCTCCAGAGATTCATTAGATGTCTTGTGATATCACCGTGGCTGTTTTCATTTGCTTTTGTTGGAACTTGTAGTTTCGTTTGATTGTAATTTCACTCAAGAGTAGACAGAAGAAACAGGTATCCTCTTAGCGTTTAGGGAAAATCGATATATATGCATTTTAGTATTCAAATTTCTCTGATCTACATTATGGTTGCAGCCATTATATATTTTTGTATCTAACTCCAACAATCATGTGTTGCATGATGTACACATGTTAGGTTGGTTAAACACACTGATCTTCCCACTGGTAGCCTCATGCAGTGGGGATGATCCTCTTTCTATAGTAATCGGCCAACTGGCTTGCTGATTCTAGTAGGATTTTACTGTTGTTCCAGACATAATGTGCATTTAACAAACTCTTACATACAAATTAAAAATAAACAAGTGCTTTTGAAAACTCTTACATAATGTTGCCAAATGAATCCAAACACTATATTCGAGTAATTATCTGTATTTTCAGGAAACTTTGGCGAAGTTGTGAATGTGGAGCTATCAATGGACCGAATGGTAAGTGAATGTGTTGCTCTCTTATTCTCTTATTCTGGGATCTGTGCCTTGTGCTCTCCTTAACACCTACTATTTGTTTTTTTAGGTTAACCTTCCGCGTGGCTATGGATATATTTAATTCAAGAAGAGAGATGATGCTGAGAAGGCTCTTCTTTACATGGATGGTGTATGCATTCTACCCTATGCTTATTCTGTCTTTTTTGTTGAAAAGTAAATGACCAACAAGTTCTTCTAAAAATCTGTCCAGGGTCAAATTGACGGAAATGTTGTTAAGTTGAGATTCACTCTTCAACCACGCCAAAGGGCTGCATCACCTATGAAAGCTCCGCCCCCTCCTCCAAAAAGAGATGCTCCCCAGATTGAAAAAGGTGTTAGCAGTGCTGAAAAGGATGCCCAGCAGCGTCCTAGGGAATGTAAGCTTCTGAAGCTTTGAAACTATATAATCACTATTCCTTTTTCTTCGCTTGTTACTTCTGCTCGTATCAAAGAACTCCCCCCCTGAAGGTGCATGTTCAGCTCATGATGATTTAATTGTTCAGCTCATGGTGATTTAATTGTTCAGCTCATGATTATTTTATATTCCATAGCTGTGGACTACACGTGCCTATCCCTGCTAAATGTATCAAGTATTCTCTATTTTATATTTCATAGCTGTGGATTAGATGTACCTTTTTTAGATAATACAAGTGGATTAGATATATGTATCCCATGTTTATAATTAATTGATGTTCTACGCATGATCCTGTGATTGGTTTCTAAGATTTGTACTCATTACACTTCTAGTATTTGGATACTTGTTTTGCCCCTTTTATTTTTCATGTATTGGGTTCGTATTAAAGTTTTGTTGACTTTTTTAGTCCTCTGCCTTATTATGCTTGCTTAACTGCTGTGCTCATTCCTTCTTTTCCCCCCTCTAGCTCGCCACCTCCAAGGCGGTTGAGGAGCCCACCAAGAAGGCCACCACCTCCACGTCGCTCTCCTCCTCGCCGACCCCTTCGCTCCCACTCCAGATCAATTTCTCCAAGAAGGTAGTGGATCTGCCAAAATCTACCAGCTGATGCTGTTCCTCTTTTGCACCCTGACAATTCTGATTCTCTTGTATAACGCAGGGGACGAGGGCCTCCGTTGAGGCGTGGTAGGTCAGACTCATCATATTCTCGATCACCTACTCCACCGCCAAGAAAGGTGAGTGCTACAACTGATATGGTATTTGTAGTATCAAACACAAAGTAATGTTGTTTCCCCCCTCTGTTACTAGTCATGCATGCATGGTAATATTGACTAAGTGCTTTAATGTGTTTCTTGTATAGGGTCCAAGAAGGGTATCAAGGAGCCGCAGCCCTAGAAGGTAACATATGTATTTGTTTTGTAATGATAGTTTTTTTCTGGTGTTTTTGCATATGCCAAGAGTATTCCATAACTGAAAGTATCTCTTGCTTGCAGGCCTCCTAGAGGAAGAAGCATCTCTAGTGACAGCCGAAGCAGCAGTTCACCTTCCCCTAGACGCGTCAGGTAAAAGGAACCCGTGGCATTGTGTATCCGGCAGGTAAAGCCTTTTATCCCTTGACTCTATCTGTATCGTTTGCCTGTGCTTGTGACTTGCTGTGAGCTCAAGTGTTGGTTCGAGGAGAAGATAGAGAACCCTACGGCAATGCTTCTAATGGATCTACTTAACATGCCCGGTGGACTCTCTGGCTTGTGATTTGTACCCGAGACAAAGTTATTTGCTATGTTGGCTTATGTACTTGATTGTACTTTAGTATTTTGAAGTTCTGAACTTGTTTCCTCACAGGAGTCTGGATCTAAAAATTTATGTGGTAAACCATTGTGCTAATCGGTGTCTGAAGTGTTTATTGGATCTTTCGTTTAATATGTCGAAAGTTTTCATCTATTTTGTTGGAAAGAGTTCCTCAACACTGCCATTGTATGATTGCATTGATCAACCAATTGATGCGTGTAATTTGTATATGCACGTCACACTTGTGAAACCGTGACATACGACTAGCGCTGTAGTTGATACTTTTGTGAATTATGACTTGTGATGATGTTCTAAATAATGGTCTTATGTTTGTGGATGTATATATGTATATTTGTGACGGTTAGATTCGAATTTGAACTATATATATATGTGGTCAGATTTAAATTTGAATTATTTTTTTTATGGAAAATCCACTGTAGGGGCAGTTCTTGATTGAACCGCCCTTACAAATACACACAGCAGGGACGGCCGGTGATACAGCCGCCCTTACAGAAGTCCACTGTAGGGGCGGCTGAAAACACCAGCCGCCCCTACAGAGGGCACTGCAGGGGCGGTCAGGAAACCGTCCCTACAGAGGCACCCTCTGTAGTAACACCCTGGGAAGGGCGGCTGGCGCAGCCGCCCCTACAGTAACATTCTGTAGTAGTGTTTATATAGCTGCGTACATTTCACAGAATTGTACCTCCTGTATATTCCTCTCTTGATCTTAGATTTTATACCTTTCTTTACTTCCCTTCCATAATTATAGAACAATGCCCCCCTGCAGTATAATAAATTTAGTTGTTTGTGATTTCATGTCATGAAGATTATATATATAGTAAAGTCTTAAACCTCTGTTTGTGTTAGCATATACTTCCAGTTGCTTTAACAAGGATGTGTAGATCTCATGGCCTTCTCGTGTCGTTTTGTAGTTATGTTGTTGTTAAGATATCCATTTAGAATTTGGGGTCTGTTTTTTCTGCAGTAAACTCTTAATTTGTTGGATCAATTTTGTAGGTGTACGCTTTGTTTTGGGATATCTTTTCCTTGGCGATTGAATTTGTAGTTTGATTCCAATTTTTACCGTTTTGTGCTGTGGAAGCTAAATCTTTAGTAAAATAATGGTATATGCCATCAGTTACTCTGTTATAAAATTAGTTAAATTTCTTTTATTAAGACATCCAATGAAACTTGAGGTCTGTTAATAAACTCACTTTGTTGGATCAATTTTGTAGGCATAGGCTTTGTTTTGGGACATCCTTTCCTTTTGGGAAATCGAATATGCAACCCTTTTAATTCTCCGAGTCGAGGAGTTCTTTGCTGCTAGGTAGAATGATGTCTAAATATCTGGTACATTTGTGTATCAGTTCTATAATTACTTTCATGCCAAACTGTTATGAACTTATGATCGTATGCTCCAATGCTTTGGAGTTATTTTACCTCATATGTTAGTCACCAATTTTCCACCTAATCAGGTTATTCCTTCTCTACCTAGCATGCATACTTCGGAAATGGAACTCTATCAATTAGATTCATGTACTGTATAGTCCTCAAAACATATGAGCCCACGTTAATCCATGCAAATATGGTTCCTATGCCTTCAGTGCCTCATTTTTTAAAACCGTAGATGCTATGGCACTGTTTCTATTTGAAGCATAGTGTTGCCTCATTTTTGTAGCGAGGAGCGGCTAATATTTGGAATACATACTAAGCCTTTGTTTAGTTGGGTGAATTTGGATTTTGGGGCTACTGTAGCACGTTCGTTTTTATTTGGCAAATAGTATTCAAACATGGACTAATTAGGCTCAAAACGTTCGTCTCGCAATTTCCCACCAAACTGTGCAATTAGTTTTTATTTTCGTCTACATTTAATGCTCCATATACGGGCCGCAAACATTCGATGTGACAGGTACTATAGCAACTTTTTAAACTTTGAAGTCCAACTAAACAAGGCGTAACTTCCTTATGCCGTATGGATTCCCTCCCCTCCGGATGCTTGCGTGCGGCTTCATCTTACCAAAGAAACTAAAATGCGCGTATTATTTTACGGCCGCCGCGTTACTGCGAACTAGACGCGTGCCTCCTCCCGAGCTGGCCTCTGCGTCCCTGCGTGGACTCCTTGCTTCCACAGCGATTGGGCCTTACCTTCCTCTCTTTTCCTATTCCAGTTGGCCCACCGTGCATTCATCACGGCTCCGCACTCGGTGCCATCGTTCCCCCAGACGGTGCGGGTCTTTAGCCTCGCACGCGCCGTCGCCGCCACAGTGCGGGTCTCCGTCCTCTCCGCCGCCGCTGCGGTCCCTGCCTCCGCCGTCTCCGCTGCGCCTGCGGACAGCGCCTCCGTTGTATCCGCCGCCTGCTCTTTGCGCTCGGTCGCTTGGCTCCGTCTCCACGCCTGCCTCCGCCTTCTCCGCTGCGCCTGCGGACAGCGCCTCCGTTGTATCCGTCGCCTGCTCTTTGCGCTCGGTCACTCCGTCTCGACGCAGGCATCCACGGTCTCTTCTTCTTCCATAATCCTCTGCTATCTCAATTTTTTGAATAACTACCCTATTTCTAAGATAGACAGGCAGCAACTCAATTTGTTTCCCTGAAGTATTTGATGTATATATGACCAGCTTTGATGAAAACTCTGTTTTTGAACTTTCCAGGTTACAAGAAACAAGGTGCAACAAGGAGAGGCTGTTCCTCAAGTATCAGGTTGGAATATGTATATTTTCCTCTTTTTTTATTAGTAACTGATGCATGGTGTGGACTGAATTTTTTGCTGTTTGATAGGAGTACTGCTCATTTTTCGTGTTGTTACTGCTCTGCAAAAACTAACGAATACGTTAATTAGTTCTATGAAATTGATGAATAGCTCATAGATGAAGCAATGTTGCTGATGCTTCGCTCTGTAGGTGCCTGCAGTAAGTTGTTGGGATGCAGGAATTGAGCAATGTACTTTTAAACTGTGTCATCTGGATCCTGCACATTTTAAAGACATAGTCTACTGAATTCAGTAGCTGGGATATCTATTTTCATGTGAACCTCAATCAGGTCCTGTGTTTCTGAATTGTTGCAAGTCCAAACATATCTATTATCTACTATATTTATCTATCCATCTTTCCCGGCACTGCACTGGTGTGGGAGAGGAGAATCTTCTATTCTTGACACCAGCATGCATGGGAATGGCCAATGCCATGGTAAGTCATCATGTATGTAATAATGTCGTATATTCCTGTCATGGTTCCAACAGTTTCTTATGTTTACTTTTCCTTTTCATTTATTGAACAAATTACAATTTTAGAACAATTTACATGAAAGCCATATAGCATTTTGTAATCATAATAATCAAACTAAATTCTGTTGAAGTTTAAATTCACAACAACCAAAGAGGCTTCCCCTGTTTGTCTCAACTTCCCTGACATATCTGTATGTTACGCATAATGCCCTGATAGTGATTATATCGTTACGTTCCTGCAATAAGATGATACATGATTTATGCAGATTGTCAATTCTAGACCCCGCACAGAGCGGGAGCTCTCTGCACTGGGTACGCCCTTTTTTTTTTGTTAGACAGAAATTGTTGGATTCAATGGCATCATCTTTAGGATTGGGTCACTATGAGGCTAGGAGCCTAGGAAGATTCAGAATTCAGCATTGCGAGATGCGATACTTACGTAAATTCAGCGTTTGAAGATGACATGCTTATGTCAAGGATGTGCAATATTTGCTTCATTGGAAAGAATGTTGTATTCTTGACCGTATTTCTTGCCGGTCCATTTGTACATGTTTATTATGCACCTTAATCTTTCGTTGATAATGACACCATCTTCAAATTTTTTAGGTATAACCGATACAATTGTACTGAAAGTTTTTTTTTTTTGCCTATATGAGAAAGGTCGATTACTATTATAGTCGAACATTTGTTGTCTAGTCACTTTGTATTCTAACTACACAGTACTCAAAACTGTGAGTACAATTTATGAGACAAATTAGAAAACGTATAGCTGACTAAAACCAACAAGCACATGTCGCTATGGCCAACATGAGAAGATCATAGCATGACAGAATAGGCTGGCAAATAATCTAACGCATGCGCCAGCAGCATGCATACATGGCGTTCATACATCATGTAAGAAAAATAAACCCTTGTCCATTTTACTTTGGATTTTAGCGTTTGATGACCAACATAACTAAATTGGATTAATGAATTTGTAATTAATTGTTTTGTAGTTCAATAGGGTGCAAGACGTGACTTGGACGAAGACGACATGATGATCTGACGATCGACATCATAAACAAGACCCTAGAAGCACAAGAGAAGATCAGTAAAGTCCAAGCACAAAGATTGGAAAAGCCGAACGCAAGGATCGCGAAGAAACGAATGAAGAAGGGGCTCGGCAGAGACGGCCGGACGCTGCCACGAAGGCATCGGACGTGTCCGGTCGTTGCCCGTGCAACCGCAGTGACCGACGCGATGACCGGACGCTGAGCAAAGCAGTGACCGGACGCACAGGTGACATTGTTCATCGTCACGACAACGTTCTCAGCGTGACCGGACGCGACGGCAGGACGACCGGACGCATCAAGAAGTAACATCCGATCATGTCCAGAAATGTTCCAGAGCGGCGCCAGCGTGACTGGACGTATTCGATTGAGTGAGACCGGACTCGGCCTAGAGACCGATCAACGCGCGCGCTCCAACGGTCGAGAGGATCGGACGCGTCCGATCAAGGCGTGACCCGCGTCCGGTCGCTAGCTGAAAGCTGGGTTTTTGCCCCCAACGGCTAGTTTCGACTTGGAGCTTATAAATAGACCTCCCAACCAGCCATTTGAGGAGTGCAGAGCTGAGGAAACATACCAAGAGTGTTATACACCATTTTAGTGATCTTCACTTGCACAGTGTTTAGTGCTTCATTAGGTTATTAGCGTAGGTGCTTAGGTTGATTAGACCACCGCTTATGCGCTTGCTCTAGGTTTAGGCCTAGTATTTAGTGAGATTTGCACACCTCTTATCACTCGGTGCTTGTGCGCACCATTGTTGTACATTAGAGGGGCTTATAGTTTTACGAGATCACACCAACCGTGTTTGTGGTGTAGTCGCCACCGTGTACCGAAGGAAACAAGGCCCGCGGCGGTTCGGTCAGAATCTTGATAGTGAAGATGGCGGAGAACGGTCCGGGAGAGGCTTGCCGAAAGGCACACCGGAGACCCACTTGCACGTGAGAAAGGCCCGAGCTATCTACGGAGTTACCCGACCGAAAGCTTAGCCCTTGCGAGGGATTCCTTGTGAGGGGCTCCAACGAGGACTATGGGGAAGCTTGAGCGTTTCTCAATACCTCGGTAAAAATATCGGAGTCGTCGACGGGAGTTTGCATCTCTACCTTATCTTTACCTTCTGTATTTACATTGTTACCTAGGTTGTGTGCTTTACTTTTCTAGCTTAGTTGATAGGGTTGGAACCTAGGTTGCAAGACTCTTTTGTGGTAGAGATAGCAACACATTCGTAAAACCGTAGTTGCACATTTAGATAGTTACTTTCTTGTATATGTTTTGCTATGGTGAAATTAGAGGCTATAGTTTAGAGTAAATTTTTAAGTTGCCTAATTTATCTCCCTCTTCGACGTCATGGTTCTTACACGTCAAAAACAAAAGAACAGACCTATATAGTGGGCGCGCGTGCCGTCCTAGTCCTCATAGTAGTTCATGCAATTTTGTTATGAGAAGGAACAAAACTTTAAAGTGTAAAAGTAACCCAATAGCTAAAACTTACAGTAATAATGCCACAATGACTACGACTCTTTTTTGTATTCTAATGCAGGCGTCCATTTTCAATATTTTTATTACTCCACACTTCATTCAGATGCCCTGAGAAATGGAGGATCTAATCTATGAGCAAGGGTCTCAGACCGAGAGAGGATGTAAAGCCCATGATCATCTTTATCTTGAGTGGATCAAGCTTACTTTGCTTGTATAATGATATTCTAATATTCTTGGTTACTTTATGGAGAACTAATATTGATGCATTGAACATTTATCAAGTGTTGCCATGTTGTTTTAAAAAGGCTCTATGTACGCTTGCAACCTTTATGTCAGGTATCTTAGGACTTATGTTATCAATGTGTTAGGTTGTAATATCAAACATCTCGACTTTGCTTTGGAACTCTATGTAAGCAATGCTATTAATGTGTGTTAAGTTTGTAATCTGCAAACATCTCGGTACTCACTGGTTCATGTCGTTATCCATAAACATTTCTGGTTTTCAAAAAAAAAAAAAAGGTGGAGCCAGCCCGCGCGCAGGGCGCGCATTTAGCACTAGTGATGCAAGGGATCCAATAATAATCTGTACATTCATTTGGCACGCAGTGGACCTAGGAAAAGAAACTCATTTGACGAGGAAAAAACAAATCTTGGCTCGTAGTACATGACGCGTACGTAAGGCCAGTCTTTCGTAGCGTTGTTTTCAAAAATGCCACATCAAATAAAATACAATAAAACTTGAATGAAACAATCACTTTTAATATATAGTTGCATTCTAGAGTTTTATAGACATTTAATTGCATGACTCATTGTGAGTTGATAACTATTTCAGGAGAGTTTCATCCCTATAAAATTTATTTTTTCTCTCTCTTCTTAAATATAGTGCCACATCATAAAAAATGCCTACATAGCATCTTATTAAATGCGAATGAAACTGAGATGAAATCAGTCTGTTACCTGAGCACTGCTCCACACCTGGAACTGGAGTGCCGAGGAAACGAAGTGGTGTGGACGTACTCACTCCGTCTAGGAAAGAATATAATTATGGGATGCATGCTAGTCAAGATAGCTCAAGTTTGACTAGGTTGTAGCAAATAGTATTAATATTTATGTCTCCAAGTAAATTTATTATGAAAATATATTCTATGACTAATAACCAATCTAATAATACTAATTTTGCATCACGAACGTTAGTACGTTTTTATATAATTTTGGTTAAAATGCAAATCGTTTGACTTATTAAAATACGAGAATTACATTCTTTGTGGAGGCGGGAGAGTACGTACATACACACGGAGACAAATCAAATGAAAGCGACACGCCGTTTCATTCCTGCGACAATTTTTGCTTCCTCGCTCGGCCGCCGAGGCGCTGCTGAGTCAGTGGAAAGGGGCAGGCAAACGAGCTCCAAAAAGGTCGCGCGGGCTGCTGGGGCCGCGCGAAATCTTCCGTCCACTCCGGCCGCAAGCCGCCGAGTGCGTGCGTAGTGCGTACTGCCACTACTGCGTTATGACCACGCTTCCCCCTCCAATTTTACGTGGTCGTCCGGCGCGGACCGACGGGGTCAGCGCTAGCGCGGCCACACCACACCCCAACCCAATACCCAACCACAGCGCAAAAGGGCACGTTTTTAGTCAACTCCCCAGCGCGGAAGACCAAACCCGCACGAAAGGCACGCGAAACACCGCCTGGTCACCCGCCCACCCCACCACGCGCTCCGAGCTCCTCGCGCGGGCCAGCTATATAACACCACACGCGAATCCTCCTCAATTCCGTCCTCGTGCCCCACGAACTTGAACCACATCTCCGCTCGGCAATTCGGCATCCGATCCGCCGCCTTCTTGCTCGTGGCCTGCGGCCGCGGGAGAGGAGACAGCGAGCGAGAGAGAGGTCTCTGCCGGAGATGTCTCGGTACGTGGAGATGCTGGACATGGGCGTGCGCATCGCGGCGAGGTTCCACTCGCACTGCCCGCAGACGGCGCGCATGTACTACAAGCCGCCGCAGACCCAGTCGGCGTCGACGTCGTCGTCCTCCTCCTCCTCCTCGGCGGGCGCGGCCGACGCCGCCGCGAAGGCCAGGAGCTTCGGTCTCGACGCCGCGGTGGTCCTGCGGCCCTTCGCGTCCGCGGCGCAGGGGAGTTCCGGCCGGGGTTCCAGCGCCACGAGTTCGACACCGCGCAGGTCGTCGTATCCGAGGTTGTCTGAGCCATGAGGAGAGATTTCGTGCGACAAGTTTTGGGAGAAGTAGTTGTACATGATCCATGCATGTCTACTCCATTCTTTGATTTGTAATTTTGTATACTGAGACAGTGTCGGGAACTTGTAATTGATCAAGCCCCTATAAAAAATCATTCGAGGGATACCGATGAGCTTGCTATACTTCTGGTTGATGTTCAATTTTACTGCACGAGATTGCATAGTGGAGAGTTAAGGGTGACGCAGCTATGCTCATGCTGGTGCTTCACCGTAGACCAATCATGAACAGATTGGAGGAAGAACTTTGGAGGTTGGAATTGGAAGGGACGGAAGATTGGAGTTTGTGAAGCTATTTTTTGGGAAGCCTGGATGGAAGCATGGGAAACTTTCAACGAAAGCTTGTGGACTTGTCACCTACTAGCTACGCAACGAGAAAATTCGACGCTTGACAATTGACGCGTTTTTGGGGGCGGACTAACTGCAAGGTTGACGGTTCAGAAGGGTCATGAACACCGCAATTTGTTTGACAGGGATGGAGATTAACATTACTCAAACATTCTGGGTTGCGTTAGGTGAGGCAGGGGAAGGATGCAGCATGGTTATTCCAGACCCAGTCAAGTAGTAGTGCACTAAAGATTCTTCTAAGTGACGACAAGTCGACAAACATCGCACGCTCCCGCTCAACTACTACAGCATGACGTGACGCCATTTCATCGTCTGCAAGACAGTTCAAACACAGATCAACCAATGGTATTCGCAGAAATTCAACGCTCAACTTAATACTACTTTAGTCGAAAAAAAAATACTACTTTCGATCACGGTGCGTGATTTCTGAAAAAAAATACAGATTTGAATTCTTTTAAATTTCAACTCGAATGCATATTCTCAAAGATTCTTGTTTCAAATTTCTTACTTTCACATAAAAATTACATTTTTGAAGAAAAAAATCGCGTGAAGAGAAATGGCAGAGACAAAAGGGAAGTTGCAAATTGTGATCGAACACCTTACCATCAAATAACATGCCAATTAGTGTACTCCAACTGTTTCAAAATGTAGATTATTTTAATTTTATTCTCAATCAAAATTCACTTATTTTGACTAAATTTATAGAAAACACTCTAATGTCTTACTACTACTTTAGTTTTGTTAAATATACCTTAATAGTGCATTTATTTAGTATCTTAGATATTAATCAAATTTTTCTGTAAATTTAGTAAAAGATAGATAAATTTTGTTTGGGATAAAACTAAACAGCCTATATTTTGGAATGGAAACACTTTATCAAGTTGAACTAGAGAAGATCCACGTATATCCATTGGAATTTCATTCCCATCCCCGCGTCTGATCCCCCTTGCTTGCTTGTTACCATGGCAGCAGCATTAGGGAACAAGCATGAGTCTTTTTTAGACTGTTTATGTTTCTTATAATTGATTTTTACCGTCATTTCAGAACTTTGAACTAGCCAAATTGATAATTAGAACAATCCCCACATTACGTAATAAAATTATAGGTGAAAACAAACTGAGTGTTAGTGAGTTACACATACCCACTACATTCTCTCATCCTCATCAATCTATTTTTTTCGAAAAGACACAAGCAATAAAAAAATCGTGCGTGTATTAATAGAGAAACCAATCAATTTAAGCAATAGTAACACGCATTTACAAGTCTTGGGACAAGAAAGATGTTGAGCGAATGAGCGATGTGAAATGTGTTTGAATTTGCATCTCCGCTACACCGATACAATCATGCATGTTTAATCGTCGAATACCACTTGACATGGGTCCTGCGATTGTATTCCACTTTAACACGTCATTTTTTCCTTCTTAAAATAGATTTGGAAAAGTTGTAAGTACCCGTTCCAAGTCGGGTAACCAATGCACAATTGGTTTGGCCATTTAAGTTTTTCAACGGACTTGCTAGCGTCCGGATGTCCGATCCGAACGCTAACGTCCGGACGCTGTTCGCATAGGGAGCGAGCGAGCGCCTAGCGCGTCGGATTCGCAAGCGAGCACACCAACATGGGCTCTCGCCGCCTTGGACGTTGTCCGCACCGCCAGCCGCTTTCCTACGCTCATTCCACGTGCAACACCCGATCTACTTTTGAAAACATCCAGATACAACAATTATAACATAAAAAAAATACAGATGAAACACTTGAAACAAGGGTCTGAAATATTTGCGAAAACACCTGAAAATTATTTGAAAACCGTTGCAAATATATGCAACATCCATATAAAACACCTGCAAACATACGTATGAAACACCTAAAAGCACTTGAAACATATGTTTGCAACATGCATATATATGCAACATACAGATCTACTTTTGCATCCAGGTAAAACACTTGCAACATTCGTGTGGACCATGTGCAGTATCATGATCTACTTTTGCAACATCGAAATACAACATTTACAACATACCTTTAAAATATCTTAAACACTTGAAACATACTCTTATAACATGCGCTTTCAGTGCAATATCATCTTGCTGCTGGGACAAATGGAGGCTTATTGTTGCAGAGCTCGACGCCGGCGTATGGAGCTCACCAGTGTCCCAGCGGAGGCACTGCGCGAGGCCGCGAGAACAGTGCTGGATGAGCACCAGCACAAGAAAGCAACTGGCGAGCACGACGGCCTACTCGCGCAAGAACCCCCTTAGCACCCATGACGAGCGCCCAGCAGACGATGAGCACCCCTAACCTGGCGAGCACGAGCAGCCCAATAGCTGGCGAGCACCCTTGGCTGGCGAGCACGAGCACGAGCACTGCCTACCGTGCGGCTAGCACCCCCTGCCTGGCGAGCACCCCTAGTTGATGAGCACGAGCACCCCTTGGCTGGCAAGCACCCCCTACCTAGCGAGCACCCTTGGCTGGCGAAGCACGAGCACCACCTGCTGCACGGCGAGCACCTCCTAGCTAGCAGGCACACGAGTTTGAGACAAGAAGGAGAGTCACAGCCCCACAACATCCTTCCTCTTCCTGTTGCTTTGAATAAACGTCTTGTTCGTTTGGGCTGGTTTGGCTTATAAGTCATGACTGAAAAAACTGTTGGCTGGTTTGGTATGAGAGAAAAATATTATTTGTTGACTAATAAGTCATGACTTATAAGCCAAATACGAGCGTGCGAATAGGCTGGAAGAGACGGAGGATAGATAGAAGATGGAACCAAAAAGAATAACTCTGACCACTTGATAGAAATAGATATTTGTACGGTGAAAAAAATACGTGGAGCACGTAAGGCACGTCGCGTCCGTCGCTCAGGCGCTGAATGGACGCCCGCGGGGAGATTTACGAGAGGACAAATTGCCTCCGTTCGGCTCGTTGAATTTTAGCTAAAATTAATTTTAAAAAATACTATTCAAGCTAAATTATTATAAAAAAAATACTATTTTAACTTGAAAAAAAAAGTCGAACAAGTCAGCGGTAAGCCGAACGGGCCCAAGCTGGACATAATTTTCTTTTTTCGTGGACTGTTCTTTCACAAATCTGGTTGTCTCTATCTAATGTGCCTTTTCTTATCCAGTAGACGTAATTTTAAGAATCAGCCTTCTGTCTTCAAGTGACGAACATGAAAGTCATGAAACGTTCTCCCTTCACTTCAAGCGATCCGCTCCGCTCCGGCCGGTCGCCGCGAGTCCGCGACGGCGTCAGCTCGCTCCCCCACTAAAACCCTAATGACGTCCCGCCTCCTCCGCCTCCGCCGCCTCCTGGCTCCTCCCTCCACCCTCCCCGCTGCCTCCTTCTCCACCGCCGTCACCCCGACCCCGCGCGTCTCCGCGCTCGTCGACGAGATCTGCGGGCTCACCCTCCTCGAGGCCTCTTCCCTCGCCGACGCCCTACGCGGCCGCCTCGGCGTCGACCAGATGCCCCCACTAGCTATCCTCACGGGCGGGGCCGCACCGCTCGTCGGCGGCGGAGTAGGTCCCGGGGCGGCCGGCGAGGAGGCGAAGGCCAAGGAGGAGAAGATGGCGTTCGACGTGAAGCTGGAGGGGTTCGACGCCGCGGCGAAGCTCAAAATCATCAAGGAGCTCAGGGCGTTCACGAGTTTGGGTCTGAAGGAGGCCAAGGAGCTCGTGGAGAAGGCGCCCGCCGTGCTGAAGGCCGGAGTTCCCAAGGAGGAGGCGGAGAGTATCGCCGAGAAGATGCGAGCGGTTGGCGCCAAGATTGTTCTCGAGTGAGACGACGAGGGCTGTGTATGTCCTCGTTTCTTGATTTGTTTCGTGTTTCTTGTATGAAAAAGAGAGAATTTTGGAACAAGAGGTCAATAATTCGTAAATTTGACTGGAGATCTTCTCACTGCCAGCGCAAAGGCCAATTGGGCTTCGAGGAATACGATCTTAGACTTAGTGATCGAGCTTCAAGTTCTGTATCAATGCTTTTTATGAGACTAGTGACATATAGGGAATTTGTAGGATCAGAGTTCCATCTGTTGCTGATTCTGTTTCTTAAAGAGAGGATTGCAATCAGGTGGTCTTCGCTTGTCGATCTGTGGTTGTTGCAATCATCATTGCGAAAATTGATATCTTTAGGTAAGGTTTTGCAAGCTAGGATACTTTGAACGGTGAAGTTGTCTGCACTGCACTGGGACAATTACTGGTACTTTAGTGAGTTATTATCATTTCTGGCAATATTTTTATTGTCAAACAATGCAGGAGAGAATTTTTATTGTCGCACAATGCAGGAGAGCTGCGTGTCATTTCGATAATTGGTTTGAACTATGAACTATTGTAGTAGAAGTTTTCATCTAGAGGGGAGTAGTATGCTAAAATATTTGTGGTCTAGAGTACTTTGATGTGCACAACAACGTTTATAAAGGGCGTACCTAGTGCAGAGAGCTCCCGCTCTGTGCGAGGTCTGGGGAAGGGTGTCAGTGGCAAGCCTTACCCTCGCCTGTGCAATGCGAGGAGACCGCGACTCGAACCCGGGACCTTCCGGTCATAGGCGGTAAGACTCTACCGCTTGCATCAAGCCCGCCCTTCGCACAACAACGTTTATAACATTTTGAAATGTTTCTGCTGGGGTAGTCAAAGTTAAGTGTTCATATGAATGCAATGTGGCTATCTTGTAGTTAAAGTCCAGCCATTCATAAGTTTCCAAGAATGGTATTGAGAATCAGTCACGCCCAGGGCCATGCTTAACAGTTCACAGATTTATGTTTCTGGGAACTCTGTTCATTATGCTTGAATGAGTTCATTTCCACAATAATTTACTGTAGTTGCCTTTTGAATCCCATTGGTGGCACTATGTTACTTAAGATAGGTGTTACATTTTTTTGCAGAATTTGGTTTGAAATTTGAACTACTAGAGACTCTACTTCTAGTTCGAATGGTCATGGCCTGGTGAAACTACTTTTATAGCACCACAGTTTGAGAATTTTATGTAACTTTGATCTGTTGAGCCGAGGTTGTCAAGTGGGCATATGAATGTAGAGTTGTTATATCATGGTTATAGTTGAGACCTTGCTAAGGTCCCATGTTCGGAGTCAATGTTCTGGGTATCAAAACCGGGTATGCTTAACATTTGGCTATGTTTGTGGAACTTCAGTTTCAACAGTAATTTTTGGCTGGCTTAAAATAGTTGACTCGTGAATCTAATTAGTTGTTTCTGCAGAATTACCAATGTTACCGCGAATTATTGCTAAGGTCTTCAAATTCTTCTGTATACAGTTGTGATATGGAGTTTCTGAAATAATTAGCTAGATTCAGCATATAGACAGGGTGAGAATGCCAAGATGAAAGGAAAAGCTCCATTGGAGTGCATGGCCTGGCAGGCAGGCTGCTAGCACAGGAGAAAGTGGTAGTAGATAGATTACATAGCATGGGTATCCTAAGGGGAATTTTCTTTGAGGAAGTCATTTCTTCCCATCAAGATTTCAGAAATGCAAGCACTGCAACATTGTGTAGAAAGTTGGAAGAAAATTGATCATGCTTAACCTCTGGACCAAATGAAGTGAGATATTTCTCATATTGCTCTGCTAACTAAATCTCGAGTGTAATCGATTATCATTGTCTGAATACGCTGTTCTTATCGTACAGAAATTTGTGAACTGTGCTCTTAAATCTCATTGTTGTACCATGCCTTGTAGGTTGTAGGATTAGACAAACCAAAGTAATCTCCTTTGCATATTACACTTGCTACATTTCTGCTTTGAACGCAAATTTAAATCTTCTGACATGAGAATAGCTAGGGCTGTAAATCTCAGTTTTACTGTTTGAAGTTTAGTTTAGAGAAGACAAGTGAAAAATATTACTTCATTCAATTGTTAAAGAACTTAGTATTGTTGAATAAAAAGAGTTATGCTCTCAGTTGCTTCATGTTGTAACATTTTGATGATTCATGAATAATCATGACCAATCTCAGAGCTATATTGGATTGTAACTTTGTTATACATTGTGCATATAGAAGTTTTCACTTGCCATTGTTTAGCTAGCAATGTGTTGTGTTGTGAAATTATGAGATTTGATATGGCACTGCTTGGCTGCCCTTTTTTAGGAGCGGCTGCAACTGTGGCTTCTTGCTACTACAGTTTCTGCTGAGGGGACGAGGGGTGCTGCTGTAGCAGCAGCTGCAGCAACCACTTGCGATTCATTTTCAACTGTATTGAACTGGGGCAACGTATCATGTGCAAACCAACCAACCTATGTAAATTTGGAAACTACCAATCAACACCATTAGATGCTGATCTAATGGATGAGGTGAGATGTGAGATTTTTTTGCGCTTAAGCCCCCCACCCGCCGGCCTGTTTTTTTTTGCGCTTAAGCCCCCTCACCCTATCCATTGGATTATCATCTAATGGTCCTGATTGGTAGTTTTCAAGTTTGCACAAGTTGCTTGGTTTGCACCTGAACCGGATGTTGAACTTTCTAGCAGAATTAGTTTTTATTTTATTTTATTTTATTTTTGGTTTCACTCTGTGTGTTCCTATTTTTGATGGCACGTCCTGTGATCATATAAATTTAGCCTAGCAATGCTTGAATGTAACTTCAAGTCACCTGATTATGGAATCATATGCAACCACTGAATCAATGTTTATGACAGAATTCGTTTACTTTTGCAAAATGACTTGCGTTCAACAGAAATTCTCCCAATTTTGTAGTACGAAAAGGGAGAGACCTTTTATTCAACATCAAGACCTATCTTATTGTTTGGCCATACAAAAGAGGCCGCCGATCAGTGTCCTGCTCGTTTGGACTTGTTTGACTTATAAGTCGTACTTTTTCAGCCAATGAATAATATTTTTCTCTCATAACAAATCAGCTAATAGTACTTTCAGCCATGGTTTATCAATTAAACAAACCCAAACGAACAGGGCGCAGGTTCTTGGGCATTTCTTCACTCTCCCGTCCAGATGGTGCAGCCGTCCTCGTTGGCCAGGCAGCAGTTGCACGCCGGGTTGAGCTTCGCGTTGCCTGTGGACGGGCACGTCATGTAGTTCGCTTCCAGGCAGATCTTGATGCACACCTTCCCGTTCTTGTCCTTTGCTTCTAATCCCGGAATGGAGCCCATCACTATGAGCCCTTCATAGAAATGAGCATCATTTCGTTCAAAAAAGAAATGAGCATCATTCAAGACGGAGCAAGAGAACGATGGCAGAGAAGAATCAAAGCGAGAGGAGAGGGTGTAGATAGGCAGCTACCACACAGCAGGAGAGCCACTGGAAGAAAGTCTGGAAGAGCAAGCTTTGATGGTGGTCATGTTCAACAGCTTCTGATGGTGGCCATGGTCTCTGCAGTAGTGAAGTTTATTGCTGCTGTGGCTTATTTGTAGTGCTGATTTATTGTGAGAGAAAAACACTGTTTCATGGCTGAAAAAGTAGGACTGATTTTGACTGATAAGCTCAAGCGAATAGAGCCTATATATATAGGAAGCTTGGTCAATATCCTGTAGCAGCACCAAAAAAGAGAAAATTGAAGGTATGCAACTTGTGTGAAGGCGAGCTGCAATAAGTCACCAAAATCTGGCTTTGCATCTGACTAGCGTGTATTTCTGATTTCTCCTTTTGGCCCTGTTCATTTTTCTTATAATCCGTCTTTTTCAGTTTATTTTTTTTAGCCGGAACAGTGTTTTTCTCTCACAACAAAGCAGCCGGAACAGTGTTTCGGCTTGTTTTTTCAGCGAAGCGAACGGGGCCAAAGGGTGTTCCAGAATTTAAGAGTGTCAACTGGATCCAAGATGGTCTAGACAAAGAATCATCACTCTTCTTTCTTGTAGATCCTGGAAAAAAATCGTCACTTTTTTCTTTCTTGCAGAACCTTTACTGTTTACTGAGATGTGAGATCCATATTCGTAACAAGCAAAAGGAATAATACCATAGTCTAAATATCTCAGATCGACACGTTACCACCAATTCATGTTTTCGTCCTCACTTTACGTAAAAAGATTAACCAGGATGGTGGTAATGACTCTATAACCTTTATATATTAGTTTAACCTACCTTCAATAACCAAGATGATTCTCATATCAATACATAATACGGGCCACTATGGGCCAAATCCAAACCGAACTCGGGGCATGCTTGGTTTCTAGGTGTGGCTAGCCTATACTTGGCCATGCAGCCCGAGGCCCGGTAGCCCGGCCCACGGCCCGCTAATTTGACCCGACACGAGTCCGGCCCGGCACGAGGGTCTCTGGCCGGGCTGCCCCAAGACGCAACTCTGAGCCGTGCTCAGGCGTCGCAGCAAGCCAGCTGGCTAGCACGGCCCGGCACGCACGGTAATAAGCAGCAGCAGCGCCGAGAAGCTAGCCTCCAGCGCGGCTCGCTAGCTGCCCAGGCGACCAACGGCGCTTTGGCCTCCCGGCCCTCCCCCTGCCATATAAGCGCGAGGCAGCCGGCGCCCCTCACAAACCCTAAACCTAAATCCCGATTGACTCCTCTCCTCTCCACTCTCCAGTCCATTGCGCCATGCCCAGCCATCGCCTCTCGCCTCGCCACCCCATCGCAGATCGCCTCCCAGATGACCAGATCCACTGTGCCGTCGTCGACCCTGACTCCGGTGACCTCGAACCGCCGCCGCCGGCGTGCTCCCCACCCTCTCTACTCTCTCCTTCTCCCTCTACCTTTTCCCTCTAGATCTCGGTGATTATGTGAGTTTGTTGACCCGTTTGTCCCTCCTCCGCCGCTCGCCGTCCTTGCTGACCTTGTGTCGTCTTCTCAGCCGCAGGGGCCGCGTCGTCTTCTTCTCCTAAAAGATCGGGCTCGCGGTTGCGAAGGTAAGCACCTAACCCTAACCCTAACGGCTAACCCTAATCCCCATCTTTCTTTTTTTTGATGAGATCTCTAACTGATCTATTCCTTCCTCCTTCGTAGGTCGGTAGCCGATGCTTCAAGCTCTAGCTGCGGCATAGAGCGAGGAGCAAGGCGGCCACCCGCACTGCTGAGTTACGGTGCAGTCTTTGGAGGCGCTGCCATGGTGAAGACGATGGTGAGCTTCCGCTTTGGCATGGCCCCCGAGGGCGAGAACGACGACGACATCCGTGATGACGCTTTCGCTGCGTTGTTCGGTGTCGATCTCGGAGACGGCGACGGTGGTGAAGGGGCGACGACGTCTGCGAACCCGGTCGGCTCCAACTCCAACGGCTCTGTTCCATCTGTTGCTGCTGCTGGTAATGGTAAGGTTGGTAAGCGCAAATCTCCTGTCTGGGATGATTTTGAAGAGATATTTGAGACTGTGAATGGAGTACAGATTTGCACTAAAGCTAAATGTAAAATGTGTAAGTCAACCTTTCTCGCTAGATCTAGTGTCGGCACCTTTGGTCACTTGAAGAGGCACCGAACTCTTGTAGGCGTAAAACTGATCAACGTGATAGGGTTCAATCTAGGCTATCTTACAATCCTGATGGTTCTGTGCATAACTGAGATTATAAACCTGAGGTAGCTAGAATCGAACTCTGCAGATTGATTGCTAGGCTTGATTTGCCTTTGGGTATTGGTGATCTGAGATGCATTTGAGGAGTACATTCAACGTGCTCATAACCCTAGGTTTCAGAGGGTGTCTAGAGCAGATCCACCACTAGAGACCTTCGTCTTCTATTTATGAACATCGTAATATGCTTAAGAATCATATTTTGTCTGGTGCATCATCTGTTGCTTTGACATCTGACATATGGTCTGGAAATGCTAAGGAGGACTACATTAGTGTAGTTGCTCATTATGTGAGTGCAGATTGGGAGCTACAGAAAAAGGTAATTGGCCTCAGGTTGATTGAGGTGAAGCTGCTTGGTGAGAACATTTCTGAAAAAATTGCTTGTGTGGTTCAGGAATTTGGTATGATTGACAAGATTTATTCTGTTACTCTAGACAATGCTTCCTCCAATGCTAAGGCAATGGAGACTTTGACACCCATGTTTGCATGTTATTTAGGTTCTGATCCAACACCTACTTCATCAGATCCTAATAAGCGTAAATATAATCTTATGCATCAGCGTTGTGCTTGCCATATCATTAATTTGATTGTGAAATCTGGTTTAAAGAGATTTAAAACTTACACAGAGGATTTTAGAACTGCTATTAACTTCTTAAATTCATCTAATCACAGAATTGCCATGTTTAAGAATTATTGCAATGCTCAGGGTGTTAGACCTAGAAAGTTTGGTTTAGATATGGATGTGAGATGGAATTCTACATACCTTATGCTTAAACACTTGCTACCTTACAAGGAGGTTTTTACGTGTTCATTAATGCAAATTTTGGTCAAGACATTGTTGACTCCAAGACATTGGCTCATTCTTTGCCAAAATATTGGAGTTCCTAGAATTATTTTATGAATCAACATGTGTTCTATCTGGTGTTTACTATCCAACTAGTCCACTAATTTCGCACCATATGCTTGACATTGCTCATCATTTGCATGAAAGTGAAAAAGATCAAAATCTAATGGTCTGTTGTCTATCCTATGAAGCTTAAATATCTTAAGTATTGGGAAAATATACCTCTGTTATATTCTATTGCTTTCATTCTTGATCCTAGAGCTAAGTTGAGAGGTTTGTTTAATGTCTTTGGTAATACTTAAAGAGAACATTGGTGTTGATTACAATAAATATTATCTTGATGTTAAAACTGAAATTTACAAGTTATTTGCCAAGTATGACAATGCAAGTATGGTTCTACAAGGTCTCAAAGGCACGCACATCCTGCAGATCAACTCTGTAAGAGGAAACAAAGCATGGGGAAGGATCTTTGGCGGCCTGGATCATCATTTGTTGTTGGTCCTCCCCCCCGCCTCTGTCTCCACTTCAACTCAATCTGCCGCCTCTGTTGCTTGTGAGCTCACAACTTATCTCGGATAGTGACAATGTCACTTTGCATATGAGGATGATTTTGATTTGCTTCTCTGGTGGTGTGACCACAAACTAACCTATCCTGTTCTTTCTATAATGGCAAGAGATATTATGGTACATTCTCGCTTTCTCTCTTCTCTTCGTAATCATGTTTCAGTTTAACGGGAAGGATTATTGAGGAGCGCGCCAAGACTTCTGCCTGAACATGTGGAGCTTGCTTGCTTGCATCAAGGACTGGGAGTGGGTGATAGAAGACTTCAACATTCTCATCGACAACCAAGAGAGTGATGAGTCCTTTGAGAATCAGTATCTTAATGTTCTGAAGATGGATCTGGGCCTCCTTCTGCTAGCACATCTGCAAGTGCTTCTATTGCTTCTGCTTCTGCTGCTACCTGAGAGCTGAGAGTTGAGAGTTCAGTTTGAGAGAGTTGAGATTGAGACCTGTGAGGCTTGAGAGTTGAGACATGATGCTTGTATCTGGTATTTGTATTGTGAACATTTGAACATTATAAGAGCTGTCTCTGCACTTTTTTTCCTTTTCGGGGTTTCTCACAAGGGTGAGTTTTACCCAAAAAGGTTTTTAATGAAATGACATTGCACACTGACTCATTTTTATCTTTAAATCTCATCTTTTGTTGTGTTTGAGTCTTCTTTGTTAAGTTGTTAAATAGTTAAGTTTTTTGTGATTTCGTGAATGACTTGTCAAAATTATGAATGTCTTTGTTGATTAAGAATCGATGAGCGGTTTTCTACATTTCGGGTTGTGGGTTGGCACGCCCGCAAGTTTCAAATAGCAAGGCTATATGGCTAAGACGCCCAATTTCAGCCCGAGGGGCCGTGCTTGGGCATCAACGGGGCACGAGGCCAGTAAAAGCAAGGCACGCACGCAGGGGCACGCGCGTGCGTCGTGCACCGCCCGACACACAATGGCCGTGCACAGCCGTGCTGTGTTCGCCGTGTTGAGCCGGCCGCCCGATGGCATATATATAGGCTAGCCTTGCCTTTCCTCACCTCCCTAGCTCAAGCAATGAGCCAATTTGGCTCTCTCATTAGGGCAAGAGCAAATCTTTTCAACAACCAAGGTGATATTAAATCTCTACAATCACACATCTACATATTATGGGCCACCATAGACCAAATCCAAACCGAGCTAGTCTTGCCTTGCCTTGCCTCCCTAGCGCGAGCAACGAGAAGCTTGCCCACCTAGGAGACCCAATTTGGCTCTCTCACGAAAGGCAAATCCTACGCACCCAGGTCCCAAAGTACTTTGGCTAGACATCCAAACAGATAAGTTGATTCTATATACTCGTCCAGCAAGCCAACATAGTTGCTAGGTAAAGAAGAAGAACCAAACAATCCATGAATGTCACATATAACTCCTCCCCCTTTTCTCAAAGGGACCAACGTCCTCATTAGCCCAACAAACTTACAATTGGGCAAATAATACCTAGAACAATGACCAGAAAAGTTCCTTCTTTGTACATGTGACCTTGCATCCAATGCCAACACATGTGTGTGTCTGCGAAGGTTAGCCTGATACCATCTACAGGCCCCTAGAGTCCAAACAGTTTAGATACACTCTGCACATTGAGTGAACCACACATTACCATCAACCCACTTACACTTTTGTCCCTTACTTCACGTAGAAATGTTAACACAGTGGTGGTGGCAAGGACTCTAGAAACTTTATATATTGGTCTAATCCACTTTCAACAACCAAGGTGCGACTAAACCCCTACAATCTCACATCAATACATAACATGGCTCAATATGGGCCAAATCCAAACTGGTCCGGATATCGCTGGATGAATGTAGATAAAATAGTAAAAGAATGGCTCTGGTACACATATTTCAGAAAATTGCATGGATCTTAAATGAAACTATTAATTAATTAGCAACTTTATTCATTAATTGGTACACCTGAGTACAGGGAGAATAGGTTGATCTTGAGCAGTACCAAGTAATATTTGTTCGTCTTTTGTTTCCTAGCAGTTACCGCACGAAATTTCATTTCTAATTATGATAATCGTCTTGTTTTGGTGTAGGCCAACATTTGGGTGTAGGCCAACATTTCGTCTTGTAAGCTGCTGGCCTGGTGCGATGAAATGACCCGCCAAATATCACAAATCAGCTATTGGCTACTGCAAGATGACATACGAGGTTAAAGGCTTGAAGCACCGAATGTGTACCCCACAAGTAGACTGTTGTAAAGCAATGGATAGAAGGTGAAAGATGGTTCCGTGAACAAATTCTTAGCTGCCAACAACTCAAAGCTGATAAAATGGATTGCATCACTATCTGAAACATATGCAAATAGCAACTTGGAATGCATGCATTAGCATTACCTTTTTTTTTTTTTTTTTGCCTTGGAGCTGCCATATGTGTTTCCTGAAGCAGTTTTATGACGAAGCCTATGTGTCTCGATTTGAGGATATACAATGCTGGAGAAGTGTCGATCAATTGTTACGAGATTGGCTTTGATATCTTCTACTGTGGGTAGATGGTACATGCCCAACTTCTGCCCATGTTCTAGCATCCTAGGGAGGAAACATGTTTGGATATAAGAGCAAATTGTTAGTAAGCTAAAAATTAGATAAAATTAGCACTAGCGCCTAGCACATCCAAAAGGAGAGCTAATAGGTGTTAGCTGAACCTTTAATTGGTTGTTAGCAAGCTAACTACGACTAATCTATATCTCTTATAAATCCCCACTATAAGTTCTATCTCGACATGCAAGTCATCCACATCATCTTTTACTAACTAAATATCCACATCATCTCTCACTTAACCATGTCGTCCCACTAACTTCCAATCTCTTAATGCAAGCTATCCACGTTATCTCCACTTATTTTTATTCTAAAATCTTGTAATCCCTGCAACAACGCGCGGGATATCTTCTAATTTAGGCTAATTTTTAGCCCTAACTATTAACAAGCCCTAGTCATCTAAACATGTTCTAAGTAGGCGGTTGTGTATTTCATCATGTGGCTAATGCCTTATTTCTTTCAACTTTTATTTGGTTTTGCTAGCCAAAAGCCAGAAGCTAAGCTAAACTTATCCCATAAACAACCGAACGGTGTTTTTTGGCCAGCTTTTGAGTTGAACGGGCCTAAAACAAACAAGCCAGCTTTTGAGTTGGCTTTTGAAAAATGAAAAAGCTAGAAAAACATGTTCTGACAAATTTTTATGGTTTTTGATGTGCTGAGAAGCTCAAATTTTATTACAAAAGCCAATAAAAACAATCAAAACTAAAAGTGAGAAAGCCCGCTTTTAAACCAACGCAAACAAATAGGGCTTAAAGTTTGTGAGACAATTCAGAGTCTAAATTTATTTTCCGTTATGTTACGGTCTAGTTTTGAATTTCTGACTTAGGATTTCGTTTCAAGAACATTATTATACACGATTCGAGTTGCTAGGATTGCAAGTGCAGGCTTGCCGTAACAAACTTCACAAGATACTGTATCGTGACTTTGACATCATATTCGCAAATCCATATCCAAATAGCGTACTCCTAATGTTGATTTCTATTTTCTGCTTATTTAGAGCAACTCAAAAAACTTGGTAAAATTAGATGTTAAATTGTGAGATTTAGTCATTATGTAAAATAGAAAGTCCATCTAAAATGTAGAGTTTTACAACAATAGCTAAATTAGAAAACATAGATAGGAAGTATGATTCATTAGGAAAATATGACCAGAGAATGTTGGGATAGCCAGCTAGAAAAAAAAATAAAAAACAATATAAACAAGTTGTTAGAATGTTTTTTTGAAGCACAATAATTATAAATGATTTCACAATTACATTTACCAGTCTGTGAAGCTGCTCTAATCAGAAGCGCAAAACACAGAACGCGAAGGCTCGTGAGTTCTGCCGCCCCAAAGGCAGACACGTACACCGGCAGTGTATATGTCTCCACCATCAGACGTGCGCGCCTCTCGTCCATCCTCCACACGTGCGCTCAAACCGAGCCTGTCCGCAGCCCGCCCCCTGTACGCACGCATCTCCACCGTCCGATTCCCAGCCGATGGCGGCGGAGCCCGCGGCGGACGACCACGATCCCCGGCCACCCCTGGCGGATGGCGCCGCCGCTGCCAGCGGGGGCGACGCCTCCTCGGCGGCGGCGGCGGAGGCGCTGATGAGCGCGTCGTCGGAGCAGCTCACGCTGGTGTACCAGGGCGACGTCTACATCTTCGACCCCGTCCCGCCACAAAAGGTCGCGCCTCTTGCACCCCTGCAAATTCCATCGCCCCCTCCGAAATCCTCTCTCCTTTCCTATATGCTGCGTTGACTTGTTGCGATCGTCGTTAATCGTCTTGGCCGGAGATTAGCGTGCGCCGGGCGCCGGCTATGAATTAGCACATATTGTTCCAGCTTTGCGGAGGCGCTCTGTTGTCGAGTTGCACATAATCAAATTCTGTCTTTATCGTTCTTGATTGAATTCTAAGGGGACTTGATTGCCAATTTTGGCTAAGTTAGTCGCAGTTTCTGTAAATTGACCATATCCCTTTGTTCCCTTGCTGAATTGCACCAAAGAATATGCGTGCTATATGATATGACTGTGCTTTTGGTCATCCTGTAAGGGGAGGGACTAATGTTATTATGAATTGGTTTGGCCATTTTTCGATCAGTATGGATATACCGTTCTACTGTTCGAGTGGAATCGAGCTGAATGCTTGATTGCTGAATCGTACTGTTTTCTGTATGATCTTTCTCAGTGAAGGTTGGTGCATTCCTTCCTTTAATAGGTAGACAGTTTTATAGTTTTGTTGATATGTTTTATAGTTTTGTTGTGGTGAAGTCGCTTGTCTGCTGAACAGTGGAGTAGATGTCTTCTTTCTTCTGCTACTGTTATAACATATTTGTGTTTATGTTATATTGGCCAATAAAATTCCAATAGAAGCGTGCATATTCTTTTTTTAATATCAGTGTCGGAGACCAATACTAGGGTACCCGAAGAGGAGGAACTAATGACCATCAACATTGATTCATCCGAACAATCAAGAGTGCGACTACGCCTGCGGGGAGGCTCAAAGGAACTCCGATCCCTAGCCCGCCGCAAAGCCTGACCGCTCGCGACGATCTCGCAAGTTCAGGCGGCGACTCGACAGGGGAGGCTCTCCGACCCCAAGGTTGGCTCCGGGCGATCCTGAAGGACTTCTAGTCCCTCTCACGGGCTTCTCTCTCGATTTTCCTCCACCGCCAACCACTCTAGGTCTTTTTCCTGGTCTATAAAACTTTGACAGGGAAAGAATGGGGCGTCCCATGAAGGGCATCGGATCGATCACATCAAGTCAAGTCGAACAACAGCAGCCCACCGCGTCTGCCACGGAGTGGAGCGTCAAGACCGGAGACGACACTGCGATGGCGAAAATGAACGAGCTCTCTGGAGCTGACCCGTTCACATCACCGGGGTTTCACCCACAAGAAGGAGAGACTTGGGATCCATCCTCTCTCTGCTTTTCCTTGGCCTATGAGGCGTCCCCCACTATGAACTCAAGTCCAAAGCAGACCCATAGTAAACACGAGCGAAAGCAAAGAAATCAACGAACTAGGATCCATCCTCTCTCGTCTGCTTGGGATTTTGCTAGTAACACAAAGCATCAACAAACTAGACGTATAAACCTCGTGTCCTCTAAGCACACCATCCGAGCCAGACGCACAATATTAGAAATTTACTTGTTGGTGGTGACTCGAAACACCGATAGTTGGCGCGCTAGGTAGGGGCCTCTTGCGCGTCTCGACATCCACACCAGGCTTCGGATGGCTAGTTACAACGTCAGCTGGGTCCCGGGCGCGCACGTGCGCTTTGGGAACCTAGACTTCATCATCACGATGGAGGGAGGGTTGGTGCAGGTTCCCGCCGCCGTCCAACCTCTCCGCTCCGCCGGCCTCGATGCGATCGCCGAGGAACTTGAGGAGCTGCAGCTGCACGCTGAAAGGTCCTAATATGGCTAGAGGGGGGTGAATAGGCTATTTAAAAATCTACAAATCAACTAGAGCAATTTGATTAGTATAACAAATAGCGAAATGCAAACTTGCTCTAGCACTACAAGGGTTGCAAGCCACCTATCCAACAATTCTAGTTGCTATGATCACTAAACACACAATTTGCTATTTCACTACTCATTAAGAGCTCTCACACTTGCTACATAAAGAGCTCCACTAGATGAACTTAAACTACAAAGCAAGCTCTCAATTCTAGTTACATTAAAGAGCTTACTACAACTAGTTTGTAAGAATATAAATGAGTGAGCAGGGTGATTATACCGTCGTGTAGAGGAGTGAACCAATCACAAGATGAATACTAAATCAATCATCGGGAGAATACCAAAGGGCAAGAGACAACCAATTTTTCTCCAGAGGTTCACGTGCTTGCCGACACGCTAGTCCCCGTTGTGTCGACCAACACTTGGTGGTTCAGCGGCTAAGAGGTGTTACACGAACCTCGTCCACACAATTGGACACCTCAAAAACCTACCCATAAGTGAGGTAACTCAATGACATGACCAATCCACTAGAGTTACCTTTCGGCGCTCCATGGAGAAGGCACAAGACCCCTCACAATCACCACGATCGGAGCTAGAGACAATCACCAACCTCCACTCGACGATCCTCGCTGCTCCAAGCCGTCTAGGTGTCGGCAACCACCAAGAGAAACAAGTGAATCCCGTAGCAAAACACAAATACCAAGTGTCTCTAGATGCAATCACTCAAGCAATGCACTTGGATTGTCTACCAATCTTACAACGATGATGGATTAATGATGGAGATGAGTGGGAGGACTTTAGATAAGCTCACAAGGTTGCTATGTCAATGCAAATGGCCAAGAGAGTGAGCTTGAGTCGGCCATAGGGCTTAAATAGAAGCCTCCACGAAATAGAGCCGTTGTCTCCTCAGTCCACTGAAAAACGGGACGACCGGACGTGCAGGTCAGATCGATCGGACGCTGGACCCCAGCGTCCGGTCGCGCGATGTGTGCCATGTGTCCCCTGCTTCAAACGCTGATCGCCCGATCTCAATGGTCATCAGTACATTTAAGTTGTGACCAGACACGCTGCTTCGAAGTGACCAGACGTAGGACCCCTAGCGTCCGGTCGTTTCCAGTAAGGTACCAGTCACGACCAGACGCGTGTCCGGTCACCACCGACCGGACACACCCAGCGATCGATCACTCATTGTCTCCTCTATGCGCCACCACATCAGCGTACGTCAGCATTGATCGGACGCGGACCCTAAGTGTCCGGTCACTCTTCGCGCCAGCGTCTGGTCACAAGACCGAGACACGCGCCATCTTGCTGCTCATCGACCGGGACTTGGACCCCAGCGGTCGGTCACTATGTGACCAATGCCGGTCACTCTATGAAACTGTCTTTTTCAGATATAGGGCGCGCGGTGGTGGCACCGTCGGACTGTCCGCACTCTACAGGTGAACACTCTGCCGATGGAGTTTTGAACCCTTGCTCAAATGTGCCAACCACCAAGTGTATTACCTTGTGCACATGTGTGTTAGCATATTTTCACAAACATTTTCAAGGGAGTTAGCACTCCACTAGACCATAAATGCATATGCAATGAGTTAGAGCATCTAGTGGCACTTTGATAACCGCATTTCACTATGAGTTTCACCTCTCTTAATAGTACGGCTATCAAATCTAAATGTGATCACACTCGCTAAGTGTCTTGATCATCAAAACAAAATGGCTCCTACCACTTATACCTTTGCCTTGAGCCTTTTGTTTTTCTCTTTCTTCTTTTCAAGTCCAAGCACTTGATCATCACCATGCCATCACCATCATCATCATGTCATGATCTTCATTTTGCTTCACCACTTGGAATATGCCACCTATCTCATAATCACTCAGATAAACTAGGTTAGCACTTAGGGTTTCATCAATTCACTAAAACCAAACTAGAGCTTTCACACGCACCGGAGGCCCGCGCCCCCGGGGCGACCAGCTCCTCGGCTTCGACTATGGGAGGTTAGAGTGCCAGATCGGCGCCTTCCTGGGACCCCGACCGTCCTGGGAGAACCTACGCCACATCACCTTCTCGTTCGCTAACGTCATGACGCAGCTCGCTGGAGGAGAGCCGCTCTCCCCAAAATACCTCATTCGGAATGCCTCGATAGCACTCCCGTCCTGTCTCCGCAACGCCACGGAGACCGTTGGCCACCTTTTGGCGCAATGCACGCCTCCATCCCCTGCAAATGACGAGTTTGTGGGAATGGCCAAATATGTCGCGGAGACTTTCCATGACCTCCTCGTTAGAGAATTGGAGTTGCCCTCCAGCTCTGACTCTAGCAGGGGGAGCCATCACCCCTCTCGTGAGTGTTTCATGGTAGGTACCCCCGAGGGACACGTCAAAAGCATCCACGAAGAAGAGGCTACCTCAACAAACAACCTCAACGATGAGGCCGAGGGGGATGCTGGGGCCCCGCCCCGCCTATGGGTGGAGCAGTTGAAGGCTCGACACCAAGAGCTCGAAGAAGCACGACTCCAGCTCGAGCAGGAACGTGGAGCTCGAGCGAGAGATCGATCGCCACATAGACGGTGGGCGCGCGCGTCATGGCCCGTGACGTGAACTGGAGGATCATCGAGAACGATGAAGCGCTCCCACACTTTGCCTGGGCAAGCCAGAACATCGCTGCTGCGGCGGCCTTGCTCCGGGGGCTTCCGAGGCCCGCGATGCCCAAGGATCGTCAGGCCCATCATGAGATTTGCACGCTACTCGAGCACGCGGCGACGCAGCAGGCCAAGAGCTCGTTGTCCCGATGATGTGAGCTCGACGCCAGCTAGCGCACGCCCTCAGAGCGACCTAACAAGGACACGTCAGTCCACCATGCATTGCAAGGTGGCAGGTCGCGTGCCATGGTCCCGGTGCATGAGCATCTCGGCCACCACCGTGACGCATGGGACACCCTCGACGCCCGTAGGCGTACCCATGGCGATGCAGGGGAGGGAGCTAGCCATAGCTACCACCCTTGTCGTGGTGGGCGCTATGACAGCGGCGAGGATCAAGCCCGAGCCCCAACTTGCCGAGACCTCAAGCCTTCGGCCGACACATCCTCAACACCGTCTTCCCACCACGGTATCGACCACCAACAAATATCCCAAAATACTCTAGGGAAACGACCCTTGGACTGTGGCTCGAGGATTATTGGCTTGCTTGCCAAGCCAGTGGAGCGAATAATGACGATTTTATTATCCGCAACCTTCCATTATTCCTGGCCGATTCGGCACGAACATGGTTGGAACACCTTCCGCCCAACAGAATCCAAAGTTGGGTGGACCTAAAAGAGTTCTTTGTAGGGAACTTCCAGGGCACATACAAGCGTCCTTAGAACCCATGGGATCTCAAAAACTACCGATAGAAGGCCGGGAAAACCCTTCGTGGGTACATCCGGCGCTTCTCTCAGCAGTGCAACGAGCTGCCTGAAGTCACCGACGCCGACATCATAGGAGCGTTCCTGTCCGGGACCACCTGCGAGTCCCTGGTCCACAAGTTAGAACATAAGGGCCCGTGAACCACCAAGGAGCTCCTCGAGATCGCCACCAGCCACACCTCGGGTGAGGAGGCGGTTGAGCGATCTTCGACCGCCTCAAAGGCAAGGCGAAGTGGGGTGAGGACGCCGCCGATGAAGGCAACTCTAGCCGTCCCTAGCAAGAAGGACAAGCAGCTGGCGCGAGGGCTCGCTCATGGCCATCACTGACCGCAAGGGGGTCGGAAGCCCGCAGAGGGTACATCAAACCACTTTGAGAAGCTACTCGAAGGGCCATGCCTGAACCATGCTTTCCCCATCAAGCACCTATACAAGGACTACGGCCTCATGAAGCGGTTCTTGTCCGGAAGGCTCCAACAAGGAGGAGCATAGGGGGGATCCCAACCCGGCTGCAGAAGATGTTGAGGAGAAGGACGGTGGCTTTCGACACTGGATGGCTGCCTCATGATCTTCGGAGGGTCAGCGGCCTATGACTCCAAGCGCGCCAGAAGCTTTGCATCGCGAGGTCTATGCAGCTGAGCCGGCCGTGCCTACCTTCCTTCGATGGTCGGAGTTCGCCATAACCTTTGATCGGACCGACCACCCAGAATGCATCCCGCAGCTGGGACGATATATGCTCATGGTCGACCCGATCATCGGCACAAAGCGACTCACCAAGGTACTGATGGATGGAGGCAGCGGCCTCAACATCATGTACGCGAAAACGCTCTATGCCATGGGCATTGACCGAGTGCGCATCCGACCGACCGAGGCACCTTTTCACGACATGTGCCTAGAAAGCAGGCCATGCCACTCGGGCAGATCGATCTGCCCATTACCTTTGGGGGTCTGTCCAATTATAGGACGTAGACCCTTAGCTTCGAGGTGGTCGGATTCCATGGAACCTACCACGCCATCCTAGGATATCCCTGCTAAGCGAAGTTCATGGTCATCCCCAACTACACCTATCTAAAGCTAAAGATGACAGGATCGTGCGGGGTCGTCACCATCGGCACCTCCTTCCAGCGCGCTTACGAGTGCGAGGTCGAGTGCTGCGAACACGCCACGGCAATCATCGCCTCTAAGGAGCTTGCGACCATCATTAAGGAGGTCGCCGAAGAAACACCTAACCCCAAGCGGTTGGCCGGGTCTTTTGAGCTAGTGGAGGGCGCCACGGAGGTCCTCATAGACCCCAGTGGCTCCAAGAGCAAAGTGGTGCGCATTGGCACCACGCTTTCCTCCGAATAGGAAAGCACGCTCATCAATTTCCTCCTCGCCACCAGAGACATCTTTGCGTGGAAACTGAAAGGTCCTAATATGGCTAGAGAGGGGTGAATAGCCTATTTAAAATTCTACAAATCAACTAGAACAATTTGATTAGTAAGACAAATAGCAAAATGCAAACTTGCTCTAGCTCTACGAGGGTTGCAAGCCACACATCCAACAATTCTAGTTGCAATGATTACTAGACACACAACTTGCTATGGAACTACTCACTAAGAGCTCTCAATCTTACTACACTAAAGAGCTCCACTAGATAAACTTAAATAATAAATCAAGCTCTTAATTCTAATTATACTAAAGAGCTTGCCATAACTAGTTTGTAAGAATATAAAAGAGTGAGTAGGATGATTATACCACCGTGTAGAGGGATGAACCAATCACAAGATGAAGATGAAATCAATCACCGAGAGAATGCCAAATGGCAAGAGACAACCGATTTTCTCTCGAGGTTCACGTGTTTGCCAACACGCTACGTCCCCGTTGTGTCGACCAACACTTGGTGGTTCGGCGGCTAAGAGGTGTTGCATAAACCTTGTCCACACGATTGGACATCGCAAGAACCTACCCACAAGTGAGGTAACTCAATGACATGAGCAATCCACTAGTTACCTTTCGGCGCTCAACCGGGAAAGGCACAAATCCTCTCACAATCACTGGAGATGGCCACGAACAATCACCAACTCGTGCCAATCCTCCACCGCTACACCAAGCCGTCTAGGTGGTGGCAACCACCAAGAGCAACAAGCAAAATCCGCAGCAAAACACGAATACCAAGTGCCTCTAGATGCAATCACTCAAGCAATGCACTTGGATTCTCTCCCAATCTCACAATGATGATGAATCAATGATGGAGATCAGTGGGAGGACTTTGGCTAAGCTCACAAGGTTGCTATGTCAATGCAAATGGCCAAGAGAGTGAGCTTAAGCCGGCCATGGGGCTCCTCACTGCACTGAACACGGGCCGACCGGACGCTCCGGTCATATTGACCGGATGCTAGACCTCAGCGTCCGATCGTGTGATGTGCGCCACGTGTCATCGGCTTCAAACGCCGATCGTCCGATTTCAACGGTCAATTGATGACCGGATGCCTCAGTTAGAAAGTGACCGGACGTTGGATCTCAGCGTCCGGTCGTTTCCAGTAAGGTTCCAAACGCGACATTTCACGACCGGACGCGCCCGGTCATGCTCGACCGGACACACCCTGTGTCCGGTCACTCAACGTTTTCTCTATGCGCCTCACGTCAACAGTCGTCAAGATCGACCGAACTCGACCATGAGCGTCCGGTCGGTTTACACTCCACCGTCGGTCCACAAGACCGAGGCGGTGAAGCTTTCTATTATCATCGACTAGACGCTAGACCTCGGCGTCGTCATCGCACCACCAGCCTTGGTCACTCAGTAATCCCCTATCTTTATATATATATATTTGGTGGCACCGCCGGACTATCAAGACTCTACGGGCGGACACTCTCACCGATGAAGTTTCTAACCCTTGCTCAAATGTGACAACCACCAAGTGTATCACCTTGTGCACATGTATTAGCATATTTTACAAACATTTTTAAGGGTGTTAGCACTCCACTAGATCCTAAATGCATATGCAATGAGTTAGAGCATCTAGTGGCACTTTGATAACCGCATTTCGATACGAGTTTCACCCCTCTTAATAGTACGGCTATCAATCATAAATGTGATCACACTCACTAAGTGTCTCGATCACCAAAACAAAATGGCTCCTACTATTTATACCTTTGCCTTAAGCCTTTTATTTTTCTCTTTCTTCTTTTCCAAGTTCAAGCATTTGATCATCACTATGCCATCACCATCGTCATGATCTTTGCCATTGCTTCATCACTTGGAGTAGTGCTACCTATCTCATAATCACTTTGATAAACTAGGTTAGCACTTAGGGTTTTATCAATTAACTAAAACAAAACTAGAGCTTTCAATCTCCCCCTTTTTGGTAATTGATGACAACCCTTTCACAAAGATATGAATTGAGATTTAATTGAATCCACGTTGCTTGCCCAAGCATATTTACCATGTATAAAAGAATATGGACAAGTTTTATGAACTCCAAATGGCAGTAATTGCTTTCCCTACATATGTGCTAAGAGTTTGGATTGTAGCTTGCACATATGCTTAGATAGGAAATATATGAGTCAATTTCTATCAAATGATGCTAAGGTATAAGAGATGGTCACTTGAAGAGTGATACCAATCGGAGTGCACCAATATACCATCCTTAACACCATTACTAACTAGACATACACAAAAACTAGAATACCCCATGAGATCAACATTAGAAGCAATGGTCTAGTTTTCATAATGTGAGCATGAGTCTAGTTACTTAGCCTATGCATGCTAATTTTTCATTTCATCATTCAAACCTATAACTAGCATACACCGCACAAGCATGGATATTGAAATTTAAGACTTGTGCTATGCAAGCAAATATATGAAATGCACATCAAAATGCAACATACAAGTTTATGAGCTTGCTCCCCTATTTGTGTGCATTTTTTATTGATCCCCTTACAAGGTCATTTCATTTGTTTGCTCCTCCTATCTTATAATCTTTGTGAATTTCTCTCCTCCTTTGTCAACAATTAACACAAAAAGTGAGCTCAAATTATAGATAGGTTGGGGTGAAACCATGTGAAATGATGATTATTTTCCTAATTTGGTTCAATCTAGATTACTTGCAAAACTTATTTAACTCGGTTCGATCTAAGGACAAGCTTCTTCACACCTCTAAATAAGGGTTATCTTGTACCATGTTGAGTTAAACACTTATAGCTCATTTTATAGATGAAACACTAGGTTTACAACCCCACAAACATGTCATATGCTACCACTAGATCATTTCAAACATACAAGTAATAGTGGTACCATACAAGCATCAAGTTCATTTGATTTTCATAAATGAGCCTATTCAAATGTGAAATATGTCTAGATGCACTAATCATGTCCTTAGCAAAGATGTATGCCATGCCAATCAACTTTTACCTTGGATTGCTCGAAGGAGAGGCATGTCATATAAATTGGGGGTGCATCAACACATATTGGAGAAGTCAAGTATGTTCAATTCATTCCTTAGCTTGCAAAATCTCTTCTCATTAAATGGCTTGGTGAAGATATCGGCAAGTTAATCTTCGGTGCCCACACTCTCAATGCAAATGTCCCCCTTTTGTTGGTGATCTCTTATGAAATGATGTCGGACATCAATATGCTTTGTTTTTGAATGTTGAACTGGGTTGTTGGTAAGCTTTACGACACTCTCATTGTCACATAGCAATGGCACTTCCTTGAATTTAATTCCAAAGTCACTCAAAGTAGCCTTCATCCAAAGTATTTGAGCACAACAACTATCGGTCGAAATGTACTCCGCTTCAGCGGTTGAAAGTGCTACACTATTTTGCTTCTTTGATGACCAAGACACAAGTGATCTTCCCAATAGTTGATATGTGCCCGATGTGCTCTTTCTCAACTTTGCATCCCGCATAATCAAAGTCCGAATATCCAATCAACTCAAATCTTGCTCTTTTAGGATACCATAATCCAATATTTTGTGTATACTTCAAGTACCTCAATGTTCTCTTTGTTGCCTTCAAATGACTTTCTTTTGGTGAGGCTTGAAATCTTGCACACATGCATACACTAAACATCACATCTAGCCTTGATGCGGTCACATAGAGTAGGCTTCCAATTATAGACCGATACATCTTTTGATCCACCATGTTGCCACTAGCATCACTATCCAAGCTTCCACTTGTCCCTATTGGCGTACTAATATCTTTAGCATCATCCATTCCAAACTTCTTGAGCATGTCCTTAATATACTTACCTTGACTCACAAATGTGCCATTCTTCATTTGCTTGATTTGAAGACCAAGGAAGTAACTAAGCTCTTCAATCATGGACATCTCAAACTCGTTTGCCATCATCTTGCCAAACTCCTCACAAAAATCTTGATTTGTTGACCCAAAAATGATATCATCAACATAGATTTGCATTACAAACAAGTTATTTCCAAGCTTCTTGGTGAAGAGAGTGGTGTCAACCTTTCCCATCTTGAATCCCTTAGAGAGTAGGAAATTCCTCAATCTCTCATACCATGCTCTAGGTGCTTGTTTTAATCCATACAAAGCCTTTCTCAACTTGTACACATGGTTGGGTTTCTTTTCATCTTCAAAACCAGGAGGTTGCTCAATATACACAAGCTCATTGATGTACCCATTGAGAAATGCACTTTTCACATCCATTTGGTACAACTTGGTGTTGTGGATACAAGCATAGGCTAACAAGATCCTAATTGCTTTCAATCTTATAACCGGGGCATATGTTTCTCCAAAGTCAAGACCTTCAACTTAAGTGTAACCTTGAGCCACTAATCTTGCTTTGTTTCTTATTACTATCCCATCTTGATCTTGCTTGTTCCGAAAGACCCACTTGATTCCAATCACATTATGATCCTTAGGCCTCTCAACTAACTCTCATACTTAGTTTTTTGTAAAGTTGTTTAGCTCTTCATACATAGCATTGACCCAATCAACATCCTTCAAAGCTTTATCTATCTTCTTAGGTTCAATGGATGACACAAATGAGAAATGCTCACAAAAAGAGGTCAATCTTGATCTAGTTTGCACACCTCTTGAAATATCACCAATGATAGTGTCCAATGAATGATCTCTTGCAACATTGATTGGTTGGAGCACTTGCACTTGATTGCTTGTATTAGATTGATCACTTGGTTGAGATGATGAACTAGCCACTTGTTGTTGATCTTGCACTTTGTCATCACTAGTTCTTGCTTGAACTTGATCATGAGAACCACTAGCTTGCATATTTGAGTTAGAGAGCACTTGATTCTTGTCATCTTCAACATCGATCACCTCTCTAGGCCTTATATCACTAATGTCCATGTTCTTCATTGCATTGACCAATTGGGTGCATTTTACATCATCTAGATTCTCATCTTCCTTTTGAGAACCATTTGTTTCATCACACTCCACATCATGAACCTCCTCAAGATTACCACTAGCCAAATTCCAAACTCTATAAGCCTTGCTAGTAGTGGAATAACCAAACAAGAAACCTTCATCACATTTCTTTTCAAACTTGCTCAATCTAGTGTCTTTCTTTAATATATAGCATTTACAACAAAAACCCCGAAAGGTTGGGCTTTCTTCCATTCAATAGCTCATAAGGTGTCTTTTCCATCATGGGGTGACAATAGAGTCGGTTGCTATAATAGCAAGCCGTGTTGGTTGCTTCGGCCCAAAATGAATGACTCACATTGTACTCACTCAACATTGATCTTGTCATGTCAATCAAGGTTCTATTCTTTCTTTCAACTAAGCCATTTGATTGAGGAGTGTACTTGGTCGAGAATTGATGTCTAATTCTAAATTCATCACACAACTCATCAATTCTAGTGTTCTTGAATTCACTACCATTGTCACTTCTAACTTTCTTGATGGTTATTTCAAACTCATTATGAATGCCCTTGATAAATGATTTGAATGTTGCAAACACATCACTTTTATCCACTAGAAAGAATACACATATGTATCTAGTGAAATCATCCACAATCACAAATTCATATTTGTTTCCACCAATGCTAGTGTATGTGGTTGGTCCAAACAAGTCCATGTGCATTAACTCAAATGCCTTAGATGTGCTCATCATGCTCTTCTTAGGATGTGTGTTACCAACTTGCTTTCCGGCTTAACATGCACTACATAGCTTATTCTTTTCAAAAGTGACATATTTCAAGCCTCTAACTCAGTCATGCTTAATCAACTTGTTCAATTGTTTCATTCCAACATGACCAAGCCTTCTATGTCATAACCAACCCATGCTAGATTTAGTGATCAAACATGTTGACAATTGAGCTTCTCTAGCATTGAAATCAACCAAGTATAGATTCTCATATCTAAATCCTTTGAATATCAAGTTAGAGCCATCTATACTTATGATTTCTATATCATCCACACCAAATATGCACTTGAAACCAAGATCACATAATTGAGCTACCGACAATAGATTAAAGTTCAAACTCTCTACTAGTAGCACATTGGAAATGCTCAAGTCATTAGATATTGTAATCTTACCAAGCCCTTTGACCTTGCATTTGCCATTGTCACCAAATGTGATACTATCAAACCCATTGCTTTTGTTTTCATTGATTGAATTAAACATTATTGGATCACCGGTCATGTGTTGTGTGCACCCACTATCAAGCATCCAATGCATTCCTCTAGCTTTATAATTGACCTACAAAAGAAGATCAATTGTTTTTAGGTACTCAAATTTACTTAGATCCTTATAGATTAGTTACCAAGGTCTTTGGTACCCAAATGACCTTCTTCTTTGGGCATACAATTGGTGTACCAATGAACTTAACCTTCACACCATTGGCACCCTTAAAAAGTATGTAATAAGAATCAAATTTAATTGAGAATATATTAGGTAGCTTGTTCTTGTTAATCTTGCAATATTGCTCTATATGCCCAACTTGCTTGTATCTATTGCAAAACCGACCATTGCCTTCACAAAGCTAACTTTGGAAGTGACAAAGGCCGCCTTGCCTTTCTTGGGGGTATAGCCTAATCCCTCTTTGTTGAGAGAAAATCTTTGGCTACCCAAGCACTTTAGCAAGCGAGCATCTCCACCATAGGCATTGCCTAAGGCACGAGTGAGCTCATTCACCTCCTTGAGGGTCTCATTTTCCACCATTAGTGAGGCATCACAAGAGAGACCATCACTCAAAGGTGAAGTGGAAGTGGTAGTGCTACAAGAAGAGTTAGTGGGAGCAACTACAATTGGCTTATAAAAAGATTCATCAATAAGATCACAAGTTAGTCCCACATCACATGATACGATCACTTGCTCCTTCATGGCTTCCTCCATTTTGACTTGCTCAATGAGAGAGGAGTGAGCCTTTTAAAGCTTAGAGTGAGCTTTTCCAAGCTTCTCATGGGCATCCATTAGCCTCTCATGAGTGGCATTGAGCTCATCAAAGGATTGCTCAAGAAATTTTATCTTCTTGCATAATTCTTTGCACTCCTTTCTCTTCATCTCATTGCAAGCGTGCACTTGCTCACACATGTCCAAGAGTTCTTCCTTGTTGTACTCCTCATCCTCATCCTCATCATCATCATTATCATCATTCCTACAAGTATCACTTTCACATTCATCATCATCACTCACATCATATTTTATCTTGGTAGGCTTTGCCATGAGGCATGTCGATGGAGTGTCGAAGATGGAGAGCTTGTCGTTAATGGCGATGCTTGCTAGTGCTCTCTTGATAGATTTCTTGTCATCATCACTAGAACTATCACTATCCCATGTGACCACATAGCCTCCACCTTTCTTCTTTTGGAAGGTCATTCTCTTCTCTTTCTTCTCCTTCTTCTTTTTTATCATTTTTGAGCTTCTTCTTCTCATCCTCATCATTGTCACTATTGTAGGGACAATTTGCTACAACGTGATTAGGGCTCTTGTAATTGTAGCATCTTCTTACATATTCTTTTCTTTTGGTGTGATCTCTTCTCTTTCTTACACCATAGCCCTTCTTCTTCATGAATTTTCCCATCTTGATGACAAAGAGGGCCATAGCTTCATCATCAATATCACTAAGATCATCATCATCACTTGATTCTTTCTTGAGCTTGCCCTTGTTCTTGGATGATGATGAGCTAGCCTTGAATGCTATACTCTTCTTCTTCTTGTCTTCTTCTTTCTTGTCATCCTTGTCATCCCCCTCCCTTTCCACATAGTATGTCTCTTGGTTTATGACATCACCTAGTACTTGGTTGGGGGTAATCTCCTTCAATCCTCCTCTTATGATGAGCAATCTCAATATCTCAAATCTTGGAGGTAGGCACATCAAGAACCGATGAGAGACATCGGGCGTGTTTGGGACCGCGGTTACCCACCGCGCGGTGCGGTACATGTATCGCGGCGCGAGGGCCGCGGTGCCAAAAACACAGAAGCCAGTTCATTTGTGCTGTTCCGATGCCGTGTGCGGGGAAAAGAATCATCGCACCGTGGGAGCGTTTAGCACGATTCTCGGATTGTTTTCACCGCCGCCACAAGAAATGCGGTCCCAAACACGCCCATCATCATCCTTGATCTTCTCTCTCAATGCCTTCAAATCATTGATAATCACTTGCAAACGATGAAACATCTCCAGAATGGTCTCATCTTCCTTCATCTTGAAGCTTGTCAATTTATCCTTGAGGATATACAACTTGGCACTCTTCACCACCGGTGTGCCCTCATATGTTTCCTCCAATCTCTTCCACACCTCATTTGCTCTTTCACAATCCTTGATTTGCTCAAACACCTTGGAATCAATGGCATTGTATATGGTGTTGAGAGCCATTGTATTGCATTGCTTGTTGATCTTATCTTGGTTGGTGGGATCATCGGGATCAATGATAGCATAGTCATTCTCGGTCACTTCCCATACTTGATCATTGATTGAACCAAGATACATCCTCATCTTTCTCTTCCAATAATCATAGCATGTGCCATCAAAGAACGGTGGTTTGCCCCCCACATGGTTGAACACAACTTGAGCCATAATTTGACACTGAGGTTGTTAAACCTTTAATCAAACGGTGACCATGGCTCCGATACCACTTGAAAGGTCCTAATATAGCTAGAGGGGGGTGAATAGCCTATTTAAAATTCTACAAATCAATTAGAGCAATTTGATTAGTAAGACAAATAGCGAAATGCAAACTTGCTCTAGCTCTACGAGGGTTGCAAGCCACCTATCCAACAATTCTAGTTGCAATGATTACTAGACACACAACTTGCTATGGAACTACTCACTAAGAGCTCTCAATCTTACTACACTAAAGAGCTCTACTAGATGAACTTAAATAACAAATCAAGCTCTTAATTCTAATTACACTAAAGAGCTTGCCACAACTAGTTTACAAGAATATAAAAGAGTGAGTAGGATGATTATACCACCGTGTAGAGGGATGAACCAATCACAAGATGAAGATAAAATCAATCACCGAGAGAATGCCAAATGGCAAGAGACAACCGATTTTCTCTCCGAGGTTCACGTGCTTGCCAACACGCTACGTCCCCGTTGTATCGACCAACACTTGGTGGCTCGGCGGCTAAGAGGTGTTGTACAAACCTCGTCCATGCGTTGGACACCGCAAGAACCTACCCACAAGTGAGGTAACTCAATGACACGAGCAATCCACTAGAGTTACCTTTCGGCGCTCCGCCGGGGAAGGTACAAATCCCCTCACAATCAACGGAGATGGCCACAAACAATAATCAACGGAGATGGCCACGAACAATAACCAACTTGTGCCAATCCTCCACCACTGCACCATGCCGTCTAGGTGGTGGCAACCACCAAGAGCAACAAGTGAAATCCGTAGCAAAACACGAATACCAAGTGCCTGTAGATGCAATCACTCAAGCAATGCACTTGGATTCTCTCCCAATCTCACAATGATGATGAATCAATGATGGAGATGAGTGGGAGGACTTTGGCTAAGCTCACAAGGTTGCTATGTCAATGCAAATGGCCAAGAGAGTGAGCTTAAGCCGGCCATGGGGCTTAAATAGAAGCCCCCATGAAATAGAGCCATTGGGCTCCTCATTGCACTGAACACGGGCCGACCAGACGCTCCGGTCATATTGACCGGACGCTGGACCTCAGCGTCCGGTCGTGTGATGTGCGCCATGTGTCATCGGCTTCAAACGCCGATCGCCCGATTTCAACGGTCAATTGATGACCGGACGCCTCAGTTAGAAAGTGACCGGACGTTGGATCTCAGCGTCCGGTCGTTTCCAGTAAGGTTCCAAACGCGACATTTCACGACCGGATGCGCCCGGTAATGCTCGACCGGACACACCCTGTGTCCGGTCACTCAACGTTTCCTCTATGCGCCTCACGTCAGCGTACGTCGGCACTGACCGGACTCAGACCATGAGCGTCCGGTCAGTTTACCCTCCACCGTCCGGTCACAAGACCGAGACAGTGTGCTTTCTGCTGTCACTGACCAGACGCTAGACCTCAGTGTCCGATCACTGCACCACCAGCGTCCGGTCACTCTGTAATCCCCTGTCTTTTCTGTATAGGGTTCTGGTGGCACCGTCGGACTGTCCGCACTCTACGGGCGGACACTCCGCTGGTGAAGTTTCTAACCCTTGCTCAAATGTGCCAACCACCAAGTGTATCACCTTGTGCACATGTGTTAGCATATTTTCACAAACATTTTTAAGGGTGTTAGCACTCCACTAGATCCTAAATGCATATGCAATGAGTTAGATCATCTAGTGGCACTTTGATAACCGCATTTCGATATGAGTTTCACCCCTCTTAATAGTACGGCTATCAATCCTAAATGTGATCACACTCACTAAGTGTCTCGATCACCAAAACAAAATGGCTCCTACTTTTTATACCTTTGTCTTGAGCCTTTTGTTTTTCTCTTTCTTCTTTTCTAAGTTCAAGCATTTGATCATCACCATGCCATCACCATCGTCATGATCTTCGCCATTGCTTCATCACTTGGAGTAGTGCAACCTATCTCATAATCACTTTGATAAACTAGGTTAGCACTTAGGGTTTTATCAATTAACTAAAACCAAACTAGAGCTTTCAGAAACCCTCGAACATGCCAGGCATTCCAAGAGAAGTTGTCGAGCATGCTTTGAAGATTAGGCCGAGGTCCAAGCCGGTGAAGTAGCGCCTGCGTCACTTCGACGAAGGGAAGCGTAGGGCCATCGATGACTAGATTGTGAAGCTTTTGGCGGCCGAATTCTTTAGGGAAGTATACCACTCCGAGTCGTTAGCCAATCCGTTCTTGTACGAAAGAAGAGTGGGAAATGGAGAATGTGTGTTGACTACACGGGTCTCAACAAAACATGTCCAAAGGATCCGTTTCCTTGTCACACATAGACCAAATAGTCGACTCGACCTCAGGGTGCGAAACCCTTTGCTTTCCTTGATGTGTATTCCGAGTACCATCATATCACGATGAAAGAGTCCGACCATCTCGTGATATTTTTCATCACTCTATTCGGATCGTTCTGCTACGTCACAATGCCATTCGGTCTAAAAAACATTGGGGCTACATACCAGCGTTGTATGCTCAAGTATTTCGGGGACCTCATCGGGCGACCCATTGAGGCCTACGTGGATGACATCGTGGTCAAGTCCAAACGGGCTGACCAGGTCATAGCCAACCTTGAGCAGACCTTTGCAAAACTCCGAGCAAACGGCATTAAGCTCAACCCCGAGAAGTGTGTTTTTAGGGTCCTGAGGGGTATGCTGCTAGGTTTTATCATCTCCGAGCATGGCATCAAAGCTAACCCGGAGAAGATCTTGGCCATCATGAGGATGGGCCCGATTCAGAACATAAAGGGGGTGCAGCGAGTCATAGGGTGCCTCACCGCGCTCAGCCACTTTATCTCATGCCCTCGGCGAATGTGGTCTCCCCCACTATTGGCTTATGAAGAAGGCTGGCCGCTTCGAATGGATGCCGAGGCACAGGAGGCACTTGACATGGTCAAGCAGCTTCTGATGAAGGCCTCGATCCTGGTCCCCCCTACCGATAGGGAACCGCTTCTGCTCTACATCACGGCCACCACGCAAGTTGTTAGCGCTGCCCTGGTGGTAGAACGAGAAGAAGAGGGACAAACCCTCAAAGTGCAGCATCCCGTATTCCAAGACCCGCTACCCCCAAATCCAGAAGCTCCTATACATCGTCCTCATCGCCAACAGGAAGTTGCATCACTACTTCGAGTCGCATCCAGTGATGGTCGTGATGACTTTTCCTCTCGGCGAGGTCATCCAAAACAGGGATGCTACAGGAAGAATCGCCAAGTGGGCACTTGAGCTAATGGGTCAAGGCATTTCATATGCCCCCCGGACGACCATCAAGTCTCAAGTGCTGGCTGATTTCGTTGCAGAGTGGATCGAGGTCCAAATGCCACCAACAGTCATCGACCCAGAGTACTGGATGATATACTTCAATGGATCGCTGATGAAGAAGGGCGCCGACGCGGGGCTAGTCTTCATTTCGCCCCTTGGGGTACGCATGAGGTACATGGTTCGCATCCATTTCCCCTCCTCCAACAATGTGACCAAATATGAGGCGCTCATCAATGGCCTGCGCATCGCCATCGAGTTGGGTATCCGACGAGTTGACGTCCGGGTGACTCCCAGCTGGTCATCAACCAAGTCATGAAGGAATCAAGCTGCCACAACACCAAGATGGTTGCGTATTGCCAAGAAGTCCGCCAGCTGGAGGACAAGTTCAATGGTCTCGAGCTCAATCACATCCCGAGGCATCTCAACGAGGTAGCCGACGCACTGGCGAAGACGGCATTCGACCGAGAGCCGGTGCCAATGGGCATCTTCACCAGCGATCAACATAAGCCCTCGGTCTGCTACGAGGAGCCAGAACAAGCCAGTGATGGGCCACCCACCCTGGCCTTGGGGGCTGACCAGCCGGCGGCTCCATTTGATCCCGAAGTCATAGAGCTTGAGGAAGATCCAGCGACAGAGCCCGCGGTGCTCTGTAGCCTGAGGATGACCCCAGTCGGGCCACCGGCTACACACCATTCTTTATGGTCTATGGTTCTAAGGCTATCCTCCCGACCGACCTTGACTATGGAGCGCCAAGGGTTAGGGTGTACGATGAATAGGGAGCCGAGGCATCCCTCAAAGATGCCATGGACTAGCTAGATGAAGCGCGCGACGTCGCCCTCCTCCACTCGGCCAAATACCAGCAAGTGTTATGTCGGTACCACAACCATTGAGTGCGGGGTCGGGCCTTCAATGTTGGGGACCTGGTGCTCTCTCCGCCATGGGAGGGACCATACGTCATCGCGGAGGTGCTCCGACCAGGCACCTACAAGCTCAAGACCATCGACGGCATAGTCTTCGTCAATGCCTGGAACATCGAGTAACTACGTCGCTTTTACCCTTAATATACGCACACTTTCTCTTATCAGTTTTGCTATCAAACTCCCCGATCTTTAGTGACACCCGACCCCAGCAACGACAAGGGGTCGGGCCTCACTCGGGGGCTAATAAGAGCATATCTATCCTGTAGACATTCTCTATGTCCGACCCTTTCTCTCATTAAGACCCAGAAGCGAGGTTTGCGGAAACGAACGCTGAGTAAAACTGGTCGGACTTCGAGAAACCTACGCCCCAACGGCTACGGCGCCTTTGCTCACCAGTGTTATCAGAATTTGTTCACCCGCACCCCGGGCTTTCTGGCCTTAGCTATGGAAAGAGTCGGTACGCGTCTAAGAGTATATCCACCTAGCAAACATTCTTCGTGCCCGACCCTCTCTCACGTTGAGACCTAGAGGCTAGTGTTGTGGAAACGAATGCTGAGTAAAATTAGTCAGACTACGAGAAACCTATGCCTCAGCGGCTACGACGTCTTTGCTCACGAGCATGATCAGAGTTTGTTCACCCGCACCCTGGGCTTTACGGCCTTAATGACGGAAGGGGTCAGAACGCACTAACTTTTTTATACGAAAAGGGGAGGAGGGCTAAAAATATGTTAGGCCATAATGAAATTTAAGAGCTTGTCCACTTATTGCAAGTTCACCGCCTGGCGTATCTGCCTAACTAATTTCTTAGGGGGTTGATCTCAACCTCTATCTCCGCAGGTAAGCCCTATGTCAGCAGGTCGCACAAGTTGATCGAACGACTTGGCCGCTGCCGAGAGATGGGTAAGGAGCAGTAGGATGCCCCATGCGGGTTATTCCAACTCCGTCACGAACGACGGACCCAGATTCCACTCGAACATATCCGGTAAGAGCTTCCCGAACCCGTCTCTCATGCCATCAAGGTAAGTCCTGCGCCAGTGAGTCACCCTTAATTTACGCACGTTTTCTTATTAACTTCGCTATCGAGCCCCCGACCCCAGCAATGGCAGGGATCAAGCCTCACTCGGGGGTCGGCAAGAGTGTCTATTCGGTAGATATTCTCTATGCCCAAACCCTTCTCACGTTAAAAAAACTAGTACCAAGGTGTGCGGAAACAAACTCTGAGTAAAACTGGTCGGACCGCAAGAAACCTATGTCCTAGTGGCTATGACGCTTTTGCTCACCAGCATGATCAGAGTTTTTGCCCTCGTACCCTGAGCTTTAGCCTCCGCCTTCCCAGGAAGGGTTTGGAGGGGCCCACCTGCAGAATCACCATCGACGACAGGGGTCAGCGGTGCTAATGCCAACCTCTCGCCTAGCACCATGACTCCCGGGGACCCCTCGGCCATGTCCCCCTCCGTCCGGCCCGCGCTAGGCGCCATCGCTTGAGCCACCGATGGCACGGGTCGCACCGGTGCCTCAGGCGCCGCTGCGGTTGTGCCCGGCTGTGACCCATCTGCCACGGCCGCCGCCGCCACCTCCACCCACATCGACGGGATCAAGACCGGCTGCGCCGCATCCGCCACGAAGGTGCCATGAGCTTGACCCCTCCGTCCCATCATCGGAAGCCGTATCACGGCCGGATAACGATGCACAAAGATCCGGCGCCCTTGAACCCCTCCGGTTGCGAAAACCATGGATGGGATAACGATCACAAAGACGAGCCGACCGTCGACCAGACCCCCGCTATACGTGGGGGATCGAGGAAAGTTGGACTCGCAAGGAGACCAAACGCATGGTCGTAGAATGATAGGCCCCCGTAGAGCTCGAAATCAGGGAAAGACCTTTTCCGACCCACCAAACCTCACGCTATACCCCCGAGGGGTCCGATTGCTACAAAAGGGAATCGCTGTCCCCAGGACATGTCGTGGGCGACAAAAGAAGGCCAAGGCCATCAAAGCTCTCCCGTTCAGAAAAGCCTCCAAAGGAGTATTCTACTCCTCCACAGGCTCGGGGACTACTGTCGGAGGCCAATACTAGGGTACCCAAAATGAGGAGCTAATAACCATCAACATTGATTCATCCGAGAAGTCAAAAGCAGCGACTACGGCTCGAACCGATCCCTAGGCGTGCAAGCTCCGCCTTGCCCAACCTTTGGGGTGAACTCCTCCTTGCCCGACCCCGAGGCCACGGGCTTCGCCTTGCCCAACCATTGGGTTTGTGCTCCGCCTCCCCGACCGCGAGGCTGTGGGCTCCGCCTGCCCGACCCCAAGGCGGGCTCCACTTCGCCTCGATCTCTGGGGGTAGGTTCTGCCTCGCCCGACCCCCAGACGCGCAAGCTCCACCTCGCCCGACCTCTGGGGGTGAACTCCACCTTGCCCGACCATTGGGGGAGGGCTCCGCCTCTCCTGACTCCGAGGCCGCGGGCTCCGCCTAGCCCGACCCTAAGGCGGGTTCCACTTCGCCTAACCTCTATGGGTAGGCTCCACCTCGCCCGACCCCTCGTGTGCGGGCTCCATCTCGCCCATTGGGGTTCCATACCGCCGCCAACCACTCCAGGTCCAGGCGTATCGGCCTGGGTCAAAACTTTGACACCAAGAAAAAGACTAGCACGCCTCGATGTCACCCGCGGCCATGATGGTCCATACGTGAGGATTCACATCAAGAATAGCGTCGAGCGTACCGGTACTATTCTGCCTAACCCTCGTACGAACACTGATAGGCGCGTCAATTCACCACGACGTCCGCCAGGACGGAGTGGAGCGCCATGACCGGCAGACGATGCCTACGCATGGCGCCAGTGACGAACAGGGCCACAACGTGGAGCTATCCCTGTTGACATCTACAGAGTCGACGAGACCCGCATGAAGGAGAAGAAGGACCCAGCGATCCTGAAGGACCTCTAGTCCCTCTCATTCTTTTTTTTCCTCCGCTGTAACATGTGCTTTCCCTTGGCCCATAAAAGGAAAAGCGGGGTGTCCCATGAAGGGTATTGGATCGATTCAAGTCAGGTCCGAACATACCCATCGAACCCCGAACACACGGCTGAGCAGCAACGGAACTCTCTCAGCACCCGTTCACTCCTTTCACCAAGACTTGGGACCCGTCCCTCTCTCGCCCGTTTGTAACCCCTACTATGAACTTTCAGTGCTAGTAACTGTTAGGATCGATGTGTGTACCTCCTTTCACTATGGCAGAGATCTGGGGGACCTCTTCCACTAGAGTTCCTCTAGTCGCCGGGACAGAGAGCCTCTTTGGATCGGATTAGTGGTTTCTCATGTGGCAGGCGACGGTGAAGGTGGTCACATCCCGTCATTGGCAAAGCACTCTTTTGATTACCTCAGAGGTGGATCCGTTGAACCCTCAGCCCTCCCCCACCTTCCTTTTATGTGTGTTGTGCGATAGGGTCCCACCAACCGGATTAGGGTTGGGCTCCCCCGATCAGGGAGCAGAGATAAGGGTCCAATAGGCCATTGGGCCTATTGGTGGAGATCAACTAACATTCTCCCCTTGATCTCATTCCATCTTTCACTTTTATATCATTTGCTTTTGTTCATTCCATTACAGATTAGCTCATAGAGCATGTCTCATCATCACGATCCATTGCCGATAGACTTAACAGCTACAACTCACTACTCTGTTCTGAAATAGATACTTATCTTTGGACCTTCTTTTGTCTAGGAATATTTTAGGCTTTCCCTTAAACCCAAGCTAGCTACATGTTCTCTGAACACCATGTCCTCTGAACATGTTGGGTGGTAAGCCTTTTGTAAGCGGATCCGCGAGCATCCTTTCTGTTCTTATATGCTTAAGACTTATGACTTGATCCTAGACATTATCTTTCACAACATAATACTCTATGTCAATGTGTTTGGCAGCACCACTGGACTTATGTTGTGAACATCCTGTACTGCCAGATTATAATCGCAGTATTACTTTAGTGGTCTATAGATGTCGTCAACCACCTTCAAACCGGGTATGAACTTCGTTAGTTAGTTCACCTGCTCGTTGCCTCATAACACGCTACAAACTGTCATACATTATGGACGATGTAGTGATAGTTTGCTTTGAGCTTTTCATGAAATAGCTCCCCTTTACGAGATGATAGAAAATCCATGTCTAGATATGCATTCACTCTCGCATAATCAGAATCTGAATATCCCACCATGTAGAGTGAATCAGATCTTCTATATGTCATCATGAGGTCTTTCGTTCCTTGCAAATAATGCAAGACTTTCTTTACTAATTTCAGTGTTCTATTCCAGAATTGCTCTGGAATCTGCCAAGTAAAACCCGGTAACAAATGCCAAGTCAGGGCGCGTACATACTTGAGCATGTTGCAAGCTTCCGATAGCTAAAGCATATGGAACCACTTTCACTTTATCGATTGAGCTCATATTGGTTTCCGGGGCATTTAAAATCCCCATATCTGTCGCCCTTGACTATAGGAGCAGGTGAGGGACTACATTTGTGCATATTGAATTTCTTTAAAATCTTTTCCATGCATGCTTTTTGTGATAGTCCTTATATCATTTTTCTTCTATCTTGGTGAATCTCGATCCCTAGAACGAACGAGGCTTCGCCAAGATCTTTCATATCAAATTTCTTTGTCTCCAGTAGTAGACTAACATCACTACTAGCAAGTAAGATATCATCTATATACAAGACAAGGAAGATAAACTTCCCATTCTTAAACTTTGCATAGACACAATTGTCCTCTACATTCTCTTTTAAAACCCAAAATCCTTTATTATCTGATCAAACTTCAAGTACCACTGTCTTGAAGCTTGTTTTAATCCATAAATGGATTTCTGTAGGCGGCATCCCATTTGTTCTTTTCCTTCCATGACAAAACCTTTCGGTTGTGCCATGTGAACATTTTCCTCCAAGTCTCCGTTGATAAATGCCGTCTTTACATCCATCTGATATAATTCTCAATCATAATATGCCACTAATGCTATTATGATTCTAAAGGAAACTTTACATGAGACTAGAGAAATGTCTCATTGTAATCAATTCCTTCTCTTTGCATAAAGCCTTTTGCCACAAGTCACGCTTTATATGTTTCTATATTCCCTTGAGAGTCAAGTTTTATTCTATAGACCCATTTATAGCCTATTGTATTGGCTCATTTAGGAATTATTTCAAATCCTAAACTTTATTGGCATTCATCGATTTTATTTCATCTTCCATGGCATCAAGCCACTTTGATGAATGATCACTTCTCATGGCTTCTTCAAATGAGGTGGGATCATCCTCCATTTGAAAATTCCTTAGTGTTATACACTTCATAATCAGCAGAAATAGCTAATTTTCTAACTCTTTGAGATCTATTAGGGGCCTTCACATTTGGCATATTTTCTATTTGAGGCTGTTGTTGCTCTCCCTCATGTGTGGCAATAGGTTCTATAGAATCCTGAAGAACAGGTTCCTTATTTTCATTCATTTTTGCCATAGGTTGGAATAACAACAGGTGCTGGCACCACAGTACTTAGCATTGTCGGTGCAGCGACAGCAGGTAGTGAGAAAATTGGCTCATGAATCATTGGAATGGGCGCATACATCCGCTTCACTTCAAGGTCAATTTCTCGAGCTACCATGCTCCCCCTCATCTTTTCATCCTCTAAGAAAATAGCGTGTCTCGTTTCCACAAACTTTGTATGTCTCTCTGGACAGTGGAAAACAAAAACCTTTTGACATTTTTATGTTACCAATGAAATGGCACCTTACTATTTTGGGATCTAACTTCTCAATGTTTGGGTTAAATACTTTAGCCTCAGCAGAACTCCCCCACACACACGCAAGTGGTTTAGTGAGGGTACACTTTCTGTCCACAACTCATACAATGTTTTGGGCACCGATTTACTTGGTACTCTTTTGAGAATATGAATGGGGTTTTTAACGCCTCCATCCACAGGCTCAACTGTAAGGTGGAGTAACTTATCATACTGCCCACTATATCTATCAGGCTACGATTGATTCTTTTAGCTACTCTATTCTGCTGAGGTTCACCCGGTATAGAATACTGGGCTACTATGTCATTCTTTAGGGTATGCCGACCATAGTACTCCCCCACGGTCAGACCTGACTATCTTAATCTTTAATATCTAAATTTATCCAATGCTTCTGTTCTTTCTTTGATTGGATAAATATAGCCATAATGAAAATAATCATCTGTGAATGTTATGAATGGATCATAACCATCCACACTCTTTACAGGAAAGTTGACCACAGATGTCTGTGTGAATAATCTGTAAAATTCCTGCACTTCATTTGTCATCTTTCTTAATCTTCTTTACATACTTTCCTTTTATGCATTCCCTGCATTGTTTTTAATCTGAGAGCTCTAATGGAGGAAGAATATCATTTTTAACTTGTCTTTCTATTCTCTCCCTCGAAATATGGCCTAAACGACAGTGCCATAATTTCGATAACGTATCGTGAGCTCTCTTATGCCACTATTTCTAGAGTAGCACATTGTCATCAGCTGCTTTATCAGCTAAGTGGCATATGTCTTTGAAGAGCCAGTGAACTGACTCTTTATTCTATCGAGGTACTCGGTGACCGTGTCACATTCTGAGATTGAGCCCACAATTGCAGGTTCAATCATGTTCTTTATCACAGCCAAACATTTCTTGTTGACAGTGACCCACTTCCTATGCTCGAAAGTCATAGGACATCTTTTGGGATTTAAAATCTCTTTCTTTAGTTGTCCAAGTGGCATCATTCTCTTTTGTCTCCCTCATTGGTGCCACAAACTCAGTGGAACACGGTGAGGTGACTACCCAGTCCACCTTAGACAAGATGAAAACCAGGTCAAAACTTTTCTTAACATAAAACAACACCATTTGCATGCCTTGATTCCAACGTTGGTCAAAATCAAAACATACAATTATTCTTATACACTAATTCTACATCACCGTTGGGCAGAAATAGAATTAATGCATAAATCTTTAACTTTTACAACTGTTCTTACACACTAATTCTACATCACCGTTGGGCAGAAATAGAATTAATGCATAAATCATTAAAATTAACATATGTTCTTATACACTAATTCTACATCACCGTTGGGCAGAAATAGAATTAATGCATAAATCATTAAAATTACGATATTGTTATTAACAACGTTGGTTAGAAAATAACAACATCATAATCATATCAAAACTCTTTTTCTCCAATTAAATACCACATTGGTTCAAAATAACTGGAGAATCAACAATTTCTTTAGCAGCGGAAAAAATCTCTTTTTCTCCAATTAAATACCACGTTGGTACAAATTAACCGGAGAATAAACAATTTTTCAAGCTGTGGAAAAACTTCTCTTTTCCTTGAATTTTACCCACAGGGAAAAATGTTTTTTCTATTTTCTTTAATCCATTAATCAATTTCTAGGAAATAAATATTTACTGGAAAAACTTTCCTTTTCTCCAGTTGAATATCACGTCGGTTCAAAATCACTGGAGAATATACTTTTTCTTTAGCAGCGGAAAAACTCTAACTCAATTTCTTGAATTTTACCCATAGGTAAAATACCTTTTTTCTATTTTTCTTTTGAGCCATTAATTCATTTTCTAGGAAATAAAAACTTTACTGGAAAATGAAAAAAACAAAAAACTGATTGATTCTTTTCTCGTTTTGATTGATTCTGCCCACCATTGGCCCCACCCACCATTGCCTTTTCTTTGCCGCGATTGGGCTCGAGCGCCTTTGGCTCAGCTTCAACAAAGCTCCTTCCGCCTGAAAAGTGGCCCTTTCCACCGTTCATCCGACGGCCATCCGCTCATCTCGGCGAATAAAAATCTCCTCCGCCGCGGTCACCAGAGAAGGGCACATTTACACCAAAACCGAAGACCGAATCGAATCAAGACCAACCGAACCGAAATTTCGTTTTTTCGGTTTTCGTTTCGATTTTGGTTCCAAAATCTGTGAACTTCGGTCTTCGGTTTATATTTCGGTTTCTAGTCGCAACTCAACCGAAACACCGAACAAACCAAACATTCAACGGCAGCCACAAGCTAGCCACTCAGCATTGAACTTCAAGTCGCAGCAGAAGAAGCGGCAGCAGCCCCTTGAGGCCCACCACACTCCAAGTCTCCAAATCACGTGAATATAGCCCAAGACCGCAATCAGCACCGTGCACCACTCGTCGTCCCTAACCCTATCAAATAATGGAGCGAATGCAAAAAACATTTGGCGATGGCGCGACGCCGGACCGGGATGGAGGCTAGCATCGCCACTCGCCGAAGCTGCGAAGACCCTAAGCGTTCATTCCGCAGATCCTTTCGGGATGACCTCTCGAGGGCGGCAGGATGGTGCCGCTCTCTTCTCTCGGTGCGGGCGTGGTACATGGCGCAATGAGCTGCAAGGAAGGAACGATGTGATGGATGATGGGGATGGCGGTAAGCAGACCCTCGTCAAGTTCCCGCCATGGATTTGAAGTGTGCGTGTATTATTATTGTGTACGTTAAATTTCGATTCCTTCCATCGGTTTGCTCGGTTAAAAACCAAAAACGTAATTAAAACCAAAACCGAACTTATCGGTTTTTGATTTTCATCCAACCGATCGGTTCTTGAGTTTGGAAACCGAAATTTCTTTGGAACCGAAGCGAGCGAATTAACGGTTAAACCGAGCGCCCGGTGACGACGGGTCAAGAAAACCCCTAGCGTTCATTCGGTTCTTTCCTTCTCTCTCCGTCTCACGCTCTCTCTTCTCTCTCGGCGCACCCGCAGCCACCGAGAGGATATTGGCGAGCGAGCAGCGACCATGGCGCTCTTCTTCTCTTCACGGCGCAAGACGTGCTCTAACGGTGAGGCCGCCATCGGGTCGTCACGGCCCTTTCCCTTCTTCCCGCCCCTTCTCTCTTCTAGGGGATTTTCTTCTCGTGGTGGGGATGGGTCCGTCCCCTTTTCCCTTCTTAGGGTCCTTCTCTTTCGATTAACGTGGTTTTCAAAATTAGGGTTAGGGTTTTTTTGATTCGATTTTGCCGATTCGGTTTTTTGTTCTTTGATTTCTTTTCTTTTCATTCATCCGAATGGGTTCCCTTCCCATCCGAATCGGTTCCTTTCCTCTTCTCCCTTTCTCCTTTCCCATCCCCTTCTTCTTTCGATTTGGACTGTGTTCTTCTCTTTTCCGAACCAGTGGATGGGAATAGGGTTTAGATCTTGGGTTAGGGTTCGGAAAACGACCTACCCCTTTTCTTTGTTCTTTTCTTTGATTACTTTTCTCTTTTGGAGTTCATCCGAATGGCTTTCTCCTTTTCCCTTTCTCCATGCGAGTTAGGGTTAGGTCTTAGGGTTCGGCCAAATCCGAACCCACTCTTCTTCTTTCCCGAGCTTTCTGCGCGGGTTAGGTTAGTGAACCCCTTCTCTGACCCGAATGGATCTTGTTCTTTTCTTCTTCTTCTCTGATCCGAAGACGGATCTCTTCTGTTCTTGCCGTGCGCCGGTGTAGAACAGCGGTGCTATCATCTTTTCCCCCCGCGCGGTGGCGGTGGTTTTTCTTTCTTCTTTTACCCGGTTAGGGTTAGGGAAACAGAGGCAACATGTCTCTGATACCATTGTTAGGATCGATGTGTGTACCTCTGTGTGTGTAACCGTAGATCCGGGACGACCTCTTCCACTAGAGTTCCTCTAGTCGCCCTGGGACAGTAGCGTCGTGACCTCACGGACACCGGTGGTGAGGTACAGTGGTGGTGGTCGTGACGCTGCAGGGGCGACGGCGGAGGTTGGTCACATCCCGTCGCTGGCAGCACTCTTTAGGATCGGATTAGGGTTTCTCTGTAGGTGGATGGCGGCTCCGTTGAACCTCGTTATCCGAGCCCTCACCCCCACCTTCCTTTTATGTGTGTTGTGCGACAAGGGTCCACCAACCGGATTAGGGTTGGGCTCCCCCGATCAGGGAGCAGAGATAAGGGCCCAATAGGCCGTTGGGCCTATTGGTGGAGATCAACTAACAGTAACACGAGCAGCAGCAACGAACTGGACGTTGGGACATTCTGCCCGAAACAGTATAAACCTCGTGTCCTCTAAACACACCATCCGAGCCAGACGCGTAATATTAGAAATTTACTTGTTGGTGGTGACTCGAAACACCGACAATCAGAAGCATATATTCTTTGTTCCTTAAGTCTTATTAGTGTTGTGATCCCAAATATGAAAATTTGCAAGCATGTTTCATCGTGGTCCTGGACTAAACTGGATTCATTCATATGATGTACTTTTCTCATTGGCAAGCTGAGGATTCTTTTTGTTCTAGTTATTAGGGAAGATTCTTTTGAAAGCTGGAGGCAACTAAATGAGGAAGCTTCTATAAGTGAGAAATTGAGATGATTTACCTGGATTGGTCAAAGTCATGGTCATAACTTTCAGAATTTTACGAGAGATTTAATCATGAAACTACATGATTATTTGGTCTTCACAGTTACAAGGTGGTTTTGCCAGTCTTCAATTGGAATGTGTTTTTGAATTTTTTTTGGGTCTATCTCAATTCCTTAACAACTGTATTAGTGAGAATGCTTGTAAATGCAATCATGAACCCTAGTGATGGTGTAGTGAAAAGCTTCACTGGGATGCATGTCCTAAGATAAACCAAGAACAAAGTAAGCATGATGCAACCATATTGAAGGTTTTGAGGGTGACCATATGCCTATGTCATTATTGATTTGTTTGAGTGTATATGGGATGAGATTGTTTCACTGACACGTGTATCCCAGGGCCACATGTGAGCCAGCGTGTCAGTGAGATATGGGAGTTGCATATGCAGAAACTCAACCTAGGCGAGCTGTATATCCTAAATATTTCTCTTGAACAGGTTCAGGCTGTTCTTTTAGTACTTGGAGGGTACGAGGTTCCACCTGGTTTGGTAAACATGGCTGTTCCTACGGCAAATAATGAGAAGGTATCCACACACTTCCTGCAGTAAGGATAGGTATTTCCAGTTTCTCCTAAAGCATTGTCTCATGTGCAGAATACAACTGTGGCTGCTAGAAGGGTTGCTTCCTTAATGAGATTCCGTGAGAAGAGAAAGGAAAGATGTTTCGATAAAAGGATTAGATACAGTGTGCGCAAGGAGGTTGCCCAAAAGTAAGGACAGAATAATGCCCTTCTATGTTTAGCAATGATATAATTATGCTGCACGTGAAATGACCATCATAACCTACCAGGGTCCATGCATATTTAAAATTTTAAAGACCGCGTAATGAAATTTTGAAAGTATTCTTGGTTAACAAATTATCTTCTGTCATTTGGAGGATTTGAGATATAAATTGTAAGATGTCTGTGTTTGTTAGTCTCCACGTTAGATAAAATTATCAGCTTATTGCAGACTTTATTAGCTTATTGCAGACTTGAATATGTTTGACTTGACATTGCTATACCACATAAATAGGATGTGGCCCGCCTTCTACATTCCTAATGTGAGAATATTCTTTGGTATATAACACCAGGATTTACTTAATTTCTTTTCTTATGTCACTCTGTTTAAATAGGAATACGCATGCCATATTCAGACTATTATCACTGCTATCCTATCCAATCTTAGGTTGCCTTTTTGTCTTGAATAGTTTCTCCAAGTACTAACATCGGAGAAAAACTAAATAGCAGCGATAGCATGGATCTACCTATTGGAGTACTTCTGCACTAAAGGTACAGGCATGTTATTCAAGATAATGTGCTCTGAGAAATCGCTAGAAATTCATGGTCATCATAAGCAATGTGAATGTTTAAAAGACTTATTTCAATTAGATATCAAAATGAACAAGGACTTTCTTTTTATGCCTTTTAGTCTAGGATTTTGGAAGAAGTATCATGTGAAGGCTTATATGGATACCATGGAGAATGGAACTGATGGGTTCTATGATTTGCCATTACCTTGCCAGGCACTGATTTTCCATTTTCACTCCTTCTCCGGAACCAATGTGTTTCTTTTCATTCCTACCTGGTTCAATCCCGTTACTGTTTTTTTGTTCTAATCTTGCTAGAAAAGGTGCTTCTGTTTTTTTTCATCATCCTGTTAACATTCTGTTGCAGCTGCCAGGGAACAAACCCTGGCCTACCTATTGCTGTTCGCCACCATTCACCACTGGGAACATATCCCAGGTTTATTTACCGTAACCATTGCATAACCATATTTTGCATTCAAGTGATCGATACTCGGTGATGTTTTTGTTGTAAATTATTTCTGAATCTTGAATTGCACAATCTCAATAATATTTTAGGATGAAACGGCATAAAGGTCAATTTGCTGGGAGATCAGATTTTGGTGATGGTGCCTCTTCTTCTGCTGCTTGTGTCTCTCCAGCTAACGGCGAGGATGATCATTTTCGAGAAACCCAGTGAGTTAGTTGTCATGTGCCAACTTTCACTTTGTGATTATGTGTATGTGTTACATCAGTTTCATATGCAGAAGTTTGTTGCCTTCATGTATTGACTAATGTTGGCCTGTTTTGCTAGTTGCCAAAATTGTGGCATCAGCTCAAGGCTTACTCCAGCAATGCGTCGGGGCCCAGCTGGTCCAAGGTCCCTCTGCAACGCTTGCGGCTTAATGTGGGCAAATAAGGTACATCTTTCTCTATGCCAATCATAGCACCTCTTGTCCTGTTTCTGTTTGGTATCTTTTTCCTCATGTCAAAGAAAAACATCATTCTCCTTAATTTGACAAACTTCCCAATAACATATTATGATTGGTCAACAAATTACCTGATTAGCATGTGCTTGTGGGCCCTATTAGCAACATTCCTAGTTAACCTTTGGATTTTTCAGAGTACTCTAAGAAGTCCTCTGAATGCACCAAAAATGACTCAGCAGCATCTTGCCAATCCAAGTAAAATGGTGCGCTACGTTTGTAATACAAACTTGTTTATTTGAACACCTTTTCTTTTAACAAAGTTTATCTGAACACTGCACTTCTGATTTACTTGTGCAGGGAGATACTGATGACAAAAACTCAATTGTTCTTCCTGTGGAATATAATCAAGCCACAGTCAAAACTGACTCGATGTAAGCATGCTCTTTACTGTATGTGAAATCATTGTCTCGAAGCTGTGTGATGTATTTTGGTCGGCTGTGCAAATCAGCAAATCTGAACTTCAAGTTCTCTTGAGATAAGTTCAGACTGGGAGGGACAAGCTCTCATGACACAATTTAGCTGGAATTTTCTTCATCTGCTTTATCAGTTCATACAGCTGCCTAGAGAGCTTTTATTTTTTTACTCAAGAGGTCTCTCCAAAACTTTTTACTCAAGAGGTCTCTCCAAAACTTTCTCGTATATAATGAAATACACAATCACTAAACCTTAATTTATTGGTCAGGATTCCAAAACATGAGCAGAAACTGGACATACGCCCACCCACCGAAGAAGATATCAAGACAGTTTCATGACAAATGCTCAAACATGTATATAACTTGAGACATAGGTTTCTGTCAGAAATTCCCGAGTTTAGGATGGCAATATAAGGCAGAGGAACTAAAAAAGGCAGCACCATTGCTAAAAAAAAAACATGCATGCAGTGTGTTGCCACATTTATCTCCCTACCCGATTCGTATTGTATTCCTGACAGTAAAGTAGTTCTTACTCCTTACCCTGTTTCAACCTGACCAGGTGACTGGGCAGCAACTCAAAATGTTTTCCTGAATACTATGGCATTCTTGGGAAATGTTTGTTTATTGTTGTATAAACCACTTCAATGGTAATTTGCATAACTTCAATGCAATTTATTTTATAGAAAGATCCCGTGATATTTTGGTATGTTGTAGTGGAATTATGGTTCGGCAAGCTGATACCATATCTAAAATTTAAACAGGCAATTGGTAAATCGTTCAACATCATGTTCTTGTTGAGCTTTAGTATGAATAATGTGCCATTTATTACTTATTATTTGCATTGATCACAAGAAGTATTACATCGCTTTTATATTGACTTAAGTTTTATATGGCATGCCGCATGTTTGAAGCGAAGTATCAGGACGAGGCAGGCTCCTCTACTTTCAAAACCATCGGTAATGCAGTTTCAAACATGCAACCTATAATGTGAATACATGATCAAGCACATTGAATTTGTCTCAAGAAACTTGAAACTTGGTTGCATACTGATTAGAATAAAAGCTTTTGGTGTTAATTAAGAAAGAAAAATTGAAAAGGTTTGTGTAAATGTCCAAGAAAGAAAAAAATGAAACGGACAATGTTCATGATCTGCAACGTTGTGAGACTTTTTCAGTTCATATGACCAATCCATCAGCAATTTTCCTTTCTTGGATGACTGTGTGAATCCAGTAGCTAGGGAGCTGGTTCTCCGGCGAGGGCAGTTCAGCGGTCGCAGGCCTAGTGCAAACGCTCCTCGCGTCACTGCACTACAGCTGGTGATTTGTGCCTGAACCTTGTATCTTTGTTTCCTCTTAATGAAAAAACACGTCAACAGACGTGTTTTCGTAAAAAGATCTGCAACGTTGTCTGAGTCAAATACAGCATGGTGAGACAAGATTTGTAGACAAAAGTTCTCTTGTATAGACAAGCAGAACCTCGTGACTGCTATACAGCATCTTATTGTAAAACTACAAAGAACTCCTATGATTGTTTCTGCCGCAAATACCAGCCTTGTGAGACCTTTTCAGTTCATATGACCAATCCATCAGCAATTATCGAGTTCTTCAGTACGACAGTGACGCCGGTTCGGATGTAGAAGCCTTCGGAGGTTCTATCAGCTTCCTCTACACCCTGTAAAACAGAACAGCCAGCCAGATTTGGTTTAGAGTTGATGATACATTCTATGAAGATGTATGCATTAGAAAAATAAAAGAACAATACTGGCAGAGGGAAAGAAGATCGTACAACTTGCGATAACACATACATTGTGGCCATCTTATTTTGTTGCAAGTTGCAAACTGCTGGTTATTTTACTGATTTTAGATACTTTTAGTCTGCTAGTCATAAAGAGGTAGAGATGAAGCTTACTTCAGAATTGGAGATTATCACATTCTTTCCTATCCTCGCATTCTTGTCTATGATACACTTTCTGCGGAGAGCAAAAAGGAAGATGTTAGGATTGAATAGTAAAAGATGATGTCAAAGGAGTTACTGGTAGAAGTAAATTTTTTCAGAGCGCAAAAATGAAGATATTAGGATTGAATAGTCAAATGAGTTAGTGGTAGAAATAAAATATGCATTCATACTGAATCGTTGTATTCTCTCCGATCCCAATAGGAACATTTCCTTCTGCAAGCAGTTCTCCTCTTTCCGCATCAGTTTCATAATAATCAGCACCAAGCATTACAGTATCCTTCAGGGAAAAAGATGAAAAGATACATTAGCTGCTAACTACAGGACATTGGATCAAATCTATAACACTTACTACTTGTTTCTCTATATTTGTATAATGAAATACTTCAGCCAACAAAGGAAGAGATGTAACCTTGAGGTGCACATTGGAGCCTATCCGAGAACGAACTCCAACAACACTATGTTCTATCCTGCAGTTATCCAAGAAACATCCGTGGGAAATGATTGAATCAGTGATCTGCAGTGACACCAACGTGTTAGAAGGGGGGCACATCAAGCAGATAGGATTTCAAGGAATAGTAAATGAATGCCCCAAAAATCAAAATAAGGAAGCAAAGGCATGGGAGCATGGTACTAATTTAAGTACAGATAGAGGGCATAACACCTTACTATTGTTGACCATAGATGGTGGTAGGTTTCTCCGTGATGTGTACATTGGTTTGTCATCGTCGTAGAAACTGAACCTTGGAGGCTGCATGGTTTAATCAAAGGTGAGCAGAAGAGTTCAATTTTTTACAACAACCGCAACACCACAAACGTTCAAAAGAATAATGCCAGAGCTGAGAACATGAATGAACAGGTGTGTAGAAGGGTTTGCTTCAGTACTCCTTTTCTAGAGAAATATAAAAAACTTAAAGCAAAGCAGTACAAAGAGTTACTCGAAGAGTTTGCAGTAAGCCAGTAATCATAAAAGGCATACCTGTTCAGCAAGAGCAAGGTTTGCCTCAAAGAAGGACTTAATAGTTCCAATATCTTCCCAGTAATCATTGAAAAGATAAGCCTGAAATGCCCACCATGATATCAAGTCAAGATTTTGGGACGAGATTATGAAACAGGATTAATACATAACTAAGATGGTGATATGCCTGTCTTTAAATTGTGCAAGATTTGCAGCACAACTGTAACTTAACAAGGGAAATGAAGGTGTTGCTGAAAAGGTTCCGACATACTAGCATGCATGACATTTTTTTGTTAAATGGTCATGCATGGTATATTAAATTTCCCACTGTTTGTTAGCAGGAATGCGAATAGCAAAGTGATGTGATTCTGTTTTCTTGAACTATGCAACCATGCTCAAATAGTGTAATTACTACTTGGAGCCCAATATGCTAAATTCATATGTGCACGTACCTTTACATTGATTTCTTTTGCTGCAGCAGGAATTATTTCAGAACCAAAATCATTTGCAGTGGGAAAACGCCATCTGACCAAACGATGATACAGTCCAGGTTAAGATCGACGAGCAATTAAGCAGTTAACTGAATAGAATATTAGAACATAAATGGAGGATCCTAAATCCCCTTTGTCTGGATTTTTTGGAAGGGTCCCCTTTGTCTGGATAATCCCATAGATAATTTAATGAAACTTTGTGAGCTCCAATGAGTTGAATTCACATACCTTAAAAGGTTTAGGAGTATGTCTTTCTTAAAAATATAGACCCCCATTGAAGCTATGTAAGGTTTGTTTTCTGCTTCCTCCTTTGATAAGCCTAGCACTGTGGTGTCAACTTGCTGCAGACAATAAAAAATAATAAAAATGGCTCAAGAGCTTCTGTTTCCTTTAGTGTAATATACTAGGCATGCCTATCCAGTGGTATATGTGCTAGAATGCTAGTGGCAATTGGCTTAGGGCCTGTTTGGTTAGCCTCTCGTAAAGTTTAATCAGCTAAATCTAGTCCCATTTAGTCACTTTTCACCCAAACACTATGACTAAATGGGACTAAATGGACTTTAGCCAACTAGTCACCAAATTGTTGCTAAAAGGGACTAAACCTTTTTTAGAAAGGCAGCAAAAGTTTTGCTGGATTTTTATTAGACGAAGAAAAATAAACAAATTTACAAACGGGACAACGAAAAAGGAGAGAAAAAACTCGCCACCACGGCACTCTGGCCGCCCCCTCGACTAGCAGGCCCCCTGGTGCTGGAAACTAAAGCCGAGCTTCCTACACTGCAGCACCAGGAAGGATAAAAAATCTTAGACCGAAACTGGCCAAAACAAGACCTGTTGATCACTAAAAATAAAACTAAAACTACGGCTGCTGCACTCCCGCATTGGGCCTTGCTGCCAACTCAACTGATACTGCTGTAAATCTTCCTTGCAAAGCATCGCTACTTGGCTTGGTTGCATCGACTTGTTCTGAAAAGTTCACCTTTTAGTCACTTTAGAGCCAAACACCATGACTAAAATGGACTAAAATGCCTCTTTTAGTTTCTTTTAGATACCCAAGTCAAACCCCCAATGACTAAAGTTTAGTCCCTAGTCTAGATGACTAAAGTTAGGGAGGGGAAACCAAACAGGGGTCGTGCACCCAAAGAACTACAGGTCAGTTGGTTGGAATGCAGGAAAACAAAGTCCAACTTACCATTGCCTTTAATTCGTCTCCTTTTGATTTCTCACTGAATGAAATAACTCTTCTAGTGTCGTCTATCTTCATTAGGCCAAAATCAGATGCCCGGCTGACATAGAAAAGAAACTCATTCATGATCACATCCACAAAGAGACAAGGACCAAAAGGGGTATGGAAATACATGAAAGAGAGTTTAGCGGATGCTCAAAATCAAGATTTTGCCTGTACCATATCAAAGAAAGTATAATTAATCTAAACATCTTCTATGGAAAGCCACTTGAGTAGTCCTGTACAGTGACTACTGGCTACTGAAATGGAAAGAGAGTCACCTGCCATCAATTGGCAAACAACAGATACTGATGCCTGCACCTCTTTGCCGATGACTCTGCAAGTGAAATCACAAAAAAAAAACAATTTTAAAATGTACTACTTAAACAGCCTACTGGGAACAATTTTTTTCCTTAGGTAATTACCTGAACAAAGTCCATGTAGTCCATACGGTAGAGATGGTCACCAGAAAGAATCAACACATCTTCAATGTCTTTAGATTTTGCATCCTATAAAACGTTAGTGTATTACCATTTCTGTAAGGAACAATTTTGTGGTATAATATTATAAAAAACAATAGGGAACTGAGCAGTCCCTTTGAACTCAACTTTAATTGATGGGATGACCCTCAGATTTGAACTGTGATGATTAAAAAAAAAGCAAAGATGGTTTTTGTCATGCAAGTAATAGAATATTTTCTTTCGCTTCGGGTTTTTTTATAACTGCTTCGGGTACTTGATACTACACTGACACCATATGGGCATGTTTGTCCCGTCCATGAAAAAGAAAGCATCGAACCGAACTCTTACATCGAAAAGCCAGTCGAACTGCCGAACTGCATCAGCAGTACCCTGAAACCACCTCTTTCCCTCCGATCCAGGCGTCTGGGTTGCTGCTAGAACCTGAAAAACAGTTGAGCCCCGATCTGTCAAATATACCTTTTCAGATCACGAGAGTTGAACCACAAATCCTTTGTGGCTTTGTCAGTCATTCCCCAGAGTACTATATACATGGTCTGGAATCACACCTCGACGAATCCGTCTCCGAAGGCCACGCCATTGGTGCAATCGTAGGCCCTGGAGAGGTGGCGGTTGAGGGATTGCGAGTTGAACTGCGTGAGGATGTACACCTTGTTGATCCCACTGTTTATGCAGTTGCTCATCGGCACGTCGATCAGCCTGTACGCGCCTCCAATTGGCACCTGAAATGCAGAGGAACGGGTTACGGGTGGGCTGCATGTGTCTCCCATTCCACGAATTTAAATCCTCAGACACAACCGACTCACTCACCGCGGGCTTGGCCCTGCGCTTGGTCAGCGGGAAGAGCCTGGTCCCGGCGCCACCGCCGAGGATGATCGCCACCACCGTCTTGGAGTTCCTAGCCTCCAGCGCCTGGTCCTCCGACTGCATCACGCACCCAAAACGAAGACCTCGTGAATTGTCATGGGCTCATGGCTAGCTAGAGCGACGGCCGAGAAGCAGAAAGCAGAAAAAGAGCCACTAAAAAAATTGAAGCCGAGAAAGCAAACTGACGGCGCCCACGGCGGCGGTGGCGGAGGTGGTGGTCTCGGTGGTCGCGACGGACATCCGCACGGAGAGGCGTCTCCTGCCTCCGAGCGCCACCCACGGTCGCTGCGTCACGCTCGCAGCGCCGCCGCCGAGCACGCGCACGCCGGCCGCAGCTGGCGCGGTGGCGGCCACGCGCAGGCCCATCGTCGCGGATAGCTAGCTGACGTCGCAAGACCGAAACCGACTGGACCTAGGTCGCTCGCGCGCTCTCTCCCTCGACAATGGCCGAGAGAAGCGGCGGTCGTCGTGGCGTCTCCAAGCTCCCCGTGAGTTTTAAAACTTTCCAGCAGCGCTCGGCAGCGGCATGGAGGGCGGTGGAGTGAGGTGGAGCGGAAGAAGGAAGGCGAGGCAGCGACGCATATAAAGCTCTCAGCTACACAAAAACCAACGGCTTTGCCTCACTGATCTGTAGGCCCTACAAGGAGTGCGGCGGGGTTGTCAGTGACTGCGGGGTGGTCGTGAAGTCTGTGGGCGGAGGGGGGGCTTCTCTCGCTGGCTCGCCAGTCGGCACGCTATCCGGCGCGAGGCCTGACGTCCACACGTCGCCTCTCCGCCTGCCGTTCTCGCCTGCTGTTGGCTTCTTTTGGAAGCTCCCGTGCCTCTCATGGGACTCTGCGGGCCCACCGCAGCCACCAGCCAGCCACGGAACGAACGACTCCCAGCTGCTCCAGGGCTTCGGCTCGGCCCCGGTGGCGATTGGCGTATTCCAGTTCTTTGTGCCGGCATTTGGACGCTTGCACGCTGCACTGACGCACTGTCACCGCTCTCACGGCTCGCGGTCGCGGCCACCCGAGTGGCGCTAGCGGCGGTGGACGGCTCAGGAGAGGGGCAACCGAGTTTGGACTTATTTGGAGCCTCGTCGGAACTCGGAAGAGCTGAAGTCCTTGGAAATAATGACAAAATAGGTTTTGTTTTGTTTTTTAGTAGTAATAGGCGGAGATCAAAATATCCATTTATACCCTTAGGTATTTAACTTGTTATATACTATACACATTATTAAATAAAAAAGGCGTGCTATATAAAAGATCTAAGGACTATATCTGAATTAATCATGAACAAAAATGGGTCAGTAAGCATGCAGAAGTGCAGAACATTGTTCATGAATACGGATGGGGTTAGTTCTCTAAAAAGGCTGGCTTGGATTGGATTTTATCAACTCAAAACATTCTAGGGGTTATTTAAAAGATGAATAAGACACATGAATAACACTAAAAACTACAGGGTTCTTGTGGGATTTTCGTAAAAGCTTGCAAAAGCTCTCTTATGGCGGATCGATAAGGGCACGATACACTAGAATATGACCTTTCAAGTTAAACAAAGGTGAGCCTGTTTTTATATATGTGAAATGACTAAAAACATGTCGCTACCTAATGTGAATCGTACATTTGTCTGTAGAGAAGGATGTTGTAAACTTTGGAAAGACATCTTCCATGGCATCTAACAGTATATGGGTGTGTGGATTCATCGTATGCAAGGCCCATTTTGAAGAAACCCAATGTTTGGTTCGCCGACAGCTTGACATTATTGTATTGCAAAGGTCATAATTCTTTGATCCGGAGTTCAATTGAGGGCCATGGGTACTTGATTGAAATACCAAATGGTTTTTTAATGGATCTAGTCCCACCTTTGTATCAAGTTGGCAAGAGGTCCCAAAATCATCACAAACATGTTGTTGTTGTTGTTGTTTATGTCGCGTGTCATGTCACCTTTTATCGGGCCTTGGGACTTCTAATAACCACCCATGGAACATTAACCCAATGTGGAGCACGCCCCAAGGGTGCCCTAGGTCATCCTCCGACTTGGGCACCTCCTCTTCCTTGGGTATCGCCACCCATATCGTTGTAATTGAAAGGATCAATATGCCCAAGAGGGGGGGAGAGGGTGAATCGGGCTAATCTAAAATTTCTGCAACAATTAAAGCTTACTACTTAGCCCATTTCATCCCCTATATGCAATGTGCTGCCCCCATCGTCGTCATCGTGAAAATCCGGCCTAGGGCGTTGCCTTCGCCGTCCACACTAGCTAAAATCTCCCCAACCCCAAACCATCTTCCTCACCACCTCTACCATTGCCATGCCCTCACCGGCATCCTCCGTCCAAGCTCTACCCCCAACTCTGCCCTTTCACGGCCGCATCCACTGCTGCCACACCCTCCTCCGGCAGCCTTCACCTAAGATCCACCCTCCCCGGTCGCCTCTATCCTCCCTAGACGAATTTAGAGCCGCCACGCCTATCTCGACCGCATTTGGATCTGACGCACCCCGAACACTACCCCATCAAGCATAATGTCAATGACATATGGGTTCCACATATCGTAAGAAAAAGTGAGGGTACTGATTTTGGGGGCCATTGCTTGAGTTGAGTTTAGAAAACATGACACCCCAAAAGTAGCAGAGTAGGGCGCTGATTTAGGACTATAACTGGAGTTGATCTAATAACAAGTTGAAGATGCTCTGGTGGTTTCACTTGGAAAGTACTCCCACCGTAGAAAAATGCATGTCTCGCAATATCTATATCTCCAAATAAGCTTATTATGAATACATATTCCACGACTGATCTAATAATACTTATTATGCATCATGAATATTAGTAATTTTTTGAATATGTTCTATCAAACTTAAGGAAATTTTCTTTGAAAAGCAAGAGATGTTCTTTTGGGAGTACACAAAGGTCTCAAATTATAATATTTATATACATCGATTAGCACTGGGGAGCAAGCTCCACGTTTCTCTTCAAATTTTTACATCGATTTATCCCTTTTTTTTTATCGATTTATCCTTTTTAGATTTAGACGAAGCATTTGAAACCATTCAAGCCCATTGGGCCAAATCGTTGCTTCGAACAGGCCCTCCGCTTTCTCAGGTCACGTAGCCCGCACGCACGCTGTCGTCGACCAAACCAACCAGCCCTACTTGACCTTCCTCTCCCTCTAAACCCTAACGAGCGGTGAGCCGCCTCTCTCGAGCGCCCACTCTCTCCCCCTGCGCCGCCTGCGGCCTGCCCCCCCACTCCCGCACCATCGCGAAGTCCTCGACCTCAAGGTCGCCCTTCCCGTACCTTCTAGAATACCAGGATCGCCAGCGCCGCCGCATCGGGGCGCTGGCCCATGGACAAGCTCCGCGTCCACCGCTGCAATGGCGGCGCGGTCGAGTGGTCCCCCTCCCCCATCGTCGCGCTCGCCGCCTCTCCTTGCGCCTCCCAGGTCGCCGCCGCGCGTGAAGACGGCTCACTCGAGCTCTGGCTCGTCTCCCCGGGCTCCGTCGGCTGGCACAACCAGCTCGTGCCTTCACACACACACACACACACACACACACACACACACACACACACACCTCCCTCCCCATAGCCCTGCCGTGTCCTGCGAGCAGTCTGAGGATTGTCTCTAACCTGATTGGGGGTTTGCTTGGGTGCAGACTATACAGGGGAACGCCGAGTTGAGGGTCACATCACTGGTGTGGGGGCGGAGAGGAGGTGGAGCGACCGGTCGGCTGCTCTCGTCCAGCGTTGATGGGTCGGTGTCCGAATGGGATCTCTTGCACCTGCAGCAAAAGGTGTCTCTCTTCGCATGCTTACATTCGATTTTCTCGTGGAATTGGCAACTCTGAACTGTTGGATGCTGGGATAGTGGGATAGGGAATTGGTGTATGGGCAGGTTGTAGCCTTGTAGGTATGTTTGGGTACTGAAATAATAGGCCTTAACCTATCGGGTGTATTGAATCACTAGGGATGCCACTCAGATTTCATATTAAGTTTCACCATGTGATCTTCATGAGTCTCCTTATATCTTTTCTCGTTGCAATGTAATATTTGTTTTAGGTTCACCGATATAATTATAGTTAGTTTGTTGTTCTGTTTTGTAGACTGCTCTAGATACTGTTGGAGTTCCAATCTGGCAAATGGCCATCGAGCCTTCAGATGATGCTAAAAATACTGAAAATAATAGCTCAGAGTTTGCTGTCGATGGCCATCCAAACCAAAATGACTCCAGTGATTCTGACTTAAGTAACATTGATGATGGTGACAACTCTGAGGATGAAGATGGTTCTACCAACACAAGATCTTCATATCATGTGAATGATTTCCAGCGACTGGCTCTTGCATGTGATGATGGTTCTGTACGATTGTATAACGTGCCTGAATCAGGTGCATTGACTTACTATAGGTCTCTTCCAGGAGTGAGCGGTAGGTCCTGTATAAATTCTGTTTTCCGTTATTTTGGCAATAAATTCAACTCTAGCAGTTACGTTTGTGCATCCTTACAGGGCGGACTCTGAGCGTGACGTGGAGTAGTAACGCCAAATTTGTATTTTCTGGCAGCAGTGATGGGTATGTTTATATTTCGTTACTGGTCTAAGCAGGCTTCTTTTATTTACTGCATATTCATTACTACGTATACAAATAGTCTGTTTCACATTTGTCTTGTTTCTGTAATTATTTATCGTACTCCTCTCTGTTCATGTATAGTAGGCGCAACTCAAAAAACGCTAAGACCAAGGAGCAGGTTAATTACTACGCGTTTCTAGGAGAGTCTGTTCGGTTTCCGCCTCCGAATAACGTGTTTCACGCTTCTCCGTCACACGATGTGGGAGAGCGTGCATGCAAATTCCCTTCTGGCTTCCAGGCACGAGCATGCAAATCTTCTCCCGCCTAACTGCAGCACGTGCCATGCAGCCATCAACTCCCCGCTAACTGACGCGCTACTTTTTCTTGGTAAAATTTTCTCTCCCGCCAAACTATTTTTTCCTCCTGGCGGCATGGAAAATATTTTGGCAGTGCTTATGCAAGGAAGAGATGCATGCAAGGAAGAGATGCATACATGCCCATACTCAGCTCCCATGAAAGAGTAACGTATAGTCTAACGGAACACGAGCAGTTCGAGGAGTTTGGTCGCCAGCGATAAATGCTTAACACAGAGCTGAACAGCGCACGCGCAGCGAAGAGCCGAGCGCCCTGTATACGTGGACACAAAAAAAACGGTTACTCCTACTATACGTGGACAGAGGGAGTAATTTCTAGTGGTATGAGCTGGCATTCTCATGATTTCAATTTTTGGTATCTTCTTTTCCTGCTATTGGCAGTTTAATCAGATGCTGGGATTCAACATCTTTCCATGAAATGTATCGTATTACTGCTGGATTGGGAGGGGCTGGTAGCTCACCTGACCTTTGCATCTGGACACTATTGTTTCTGAGGTGAGATAGAGTAACTATTTCTGTCTTCTCTGAACTTCCTTTTGCCCCCCTTTATTTTATAGAGCTCACTATTGTTGCTGCTGTCTAGGTGTGGAACTATTGTTAGTGGAGATAGTACCGGGAGCGTACAGTTTTGGGATAGCCGCCATGGAACACTTCTACAAGCTCACTCTTATCATAAAGGCGACGTGAATGCACTAACAACTGTGCCCAGTGAGAACAGGGTATTTTCTGCAGGGTCTGATGGGCAGGTTCGTAGCATTACTAAAACAGCTATTAGGTTGATTAACTAATCTTGTGCAACCTGTGCCTTTCTATGCACTGCTTTGTTTTGAAGTTAATTTGATTTGAAATTCTACTCCTTAGTTTATTGATTTGTCAATGACTTCACGTTTAACTGGTGTACTTTCTGGCTGATGATCTAGGTAATTTTGTACAAAATGTCAAAGGATGAATTTGATGCTACTAAAAATATGGTCAAAGAGCAAGTTCACAAATGGATCTATGTGGGATATGTGAGAGCTCACACTCATGATGTAAGGGCATTGACCATGGCTGTACCTATCTGTAGAGAAGGTATGCCAATATTTTAGTTGCTTGCATTTATTTGATCTTCCTGTACTGGTGCCTACACAGATTTAGCTGTTCTTTTGTCCTGTAGATACATTACCTGAGGAAAAGGCGGTGAAGATTCGGCGGCGTGAAAAACATGAATTCAGTTATCACAAATGGGCTCATCTTGGTGTTCCGATGCTTATATCTGGTGGTGATGACACCAAGTTGTTTGCATATTCGGCGAGAGAGTTTACTCAGTTTGCACCTCATAATTTCTGCCCTGCACCTCAACGCCCTTTGATAAAGTTGGCTAGGGATAGCACAGTCAATGGAGATTCTGTAATGCTTGTCCAGTCTCCAAACTGGTTGGATGTTTTACTTGTGACAGTTCAGAACAAGTTGACGACTCCAAGTACATCATCATCTAGAGGAGATGCTACAGTCCGACAACTTGCTCGTTTGAAAAGCAAGGGGTCCAGAAAAATCATTTCTAGTGCTGCCTCTGCCAATGGAACGCTTTTGGCCTATTCAGATGGTGTGAGACCCTGCCTCTTTGCACTAAGGCATAAGGGTGGAAAGAAGTATACCCTTGACAAATTAGAGCTACCCAAAGGATTGCCCTGTTCACAGAGTATGCTGTTTACTGTTGACTCGTCCAATTTGATACTTGCTGGGCGTAATGGAAAAATATACGTAAGTCACCTGCCATGTTTTTTTTGCTTTTCTATCTTATGATCTTGTATGTGAACATGTGTAGTGTACGTGCTAGAGGAAGCGGGACATGACAGGGTGTCCATATATTCAATTTCAATTTAGAAATGTTACTTGTCTTTACATTTGAAATCAGCAGTTCAGCACATGTAGCTACTGAGACATAAAACTATCCTTGTGATCCTACCTACTAGTAGGCCAATGTCTGTTAGTTACATGATTAAAAGTACTTGTATTTTGAACATTGAGTTATGTAGTAAGTTACCAGGTGTTTGGCTGGATATTGGTTTGCATTGTGGTTTAGTCATATTATAAGATCATGAGGAGGCAAGTAACCATGCCAAGATGATTGCTGCCAAGATCATTGCTTTTTTTTTAAGTTGTCTTCCTTCTGCATCTTATTATTGTTAGCACTTCATACTCCATATTTCTTCTGCATCATTCAGATCATTGACATTGCAACAAGAGAAATTTCAAATGTATTTCACCCTACAAGAAAGGCAGATGGAGCAAAAATCTCAAGAGAATCACCTTCAACAAAGATGTTCCTAAGTGCAGATGGGCAATGGCTGGCTGCAGTTAACTGCTATGGGGATATTTATGTATTTAACCTTGAGGTGCAAAGGTATGCGCCAATTTGGTACTTCCCCACTTGTGTTGCATACACCCTTTTTTTGTTATCTGCAGTAGATGTAAATGCCATATGTCTGATAATCTGTCATCACAAATTCCCCCCCTATATTTGCAGGCAACACTGGTTCATATCCCGAATGAACGGTGGTTCTGTTACATCTGGTGGTTTTTGCCCCAAGAACAACACACTTGTAGTAACTACATCTAAAAACGAGGTTTATGTATTTGATGTGGAAGCAAAACAACTAGGTGAATGGTCCAAGCGATATACGCACCAGTTGCCCAGAAGTTTCCAGGAATTTCCTGCTGAGGTCATTGGCCTATCATTTCCTCCGCAAAGCTCATCGTCAGTTGTTGTATACAGTACCAGGTAAATATCTGAAATATTTGTTTCTGCTAACTTAAATATCATGATGCTGGCCCTTCTGGGCTCCCTATCCCTAGCCTGGGCTTCCTACTGTGGAAGCATCTTTTTTTTTGCACGGAGGGACCACCCTGAATTTCATTACTTAGCAATGATGTTACACAGTTCCAGTGTGGGCATACCAGCAGTACAGAGATAAAACACTAATGCACCAAAACACCCAGGGGTTTACATGCAAAGCACAGCCACTACACTTCCAACCCATAATGCCAAAAGGCCAGCCCAACAGCAACACAATCCCCTATAAATTAACTTGTCTCTGGAAGATCATCTGTATCTGATTTGTGTGTTTAAAGAAGTCGTGAGATCTGTTGTACACTATGTTCCCTAAATGTTAAACCCATTACTTTTCAGGGCTATGTGCTACATTGATTTTGGATTGCCAGTCGTTGAGGATGTTGACTTGCCAAATGGACCAGCTGGACCAGCTGAGAAGTCGGATGCCAAAAAGAGTACAAAAACAAGGCAGAAGCGGAAGGCCCATGATGAAGAGTCTAAACAAGAGAAAAGGAATAACTTCAACTTCTTTGCGTTTAAAGAACCAGTGCTCTTTGTTGGACACCTACAGGACAGTTCAATTTTAATAGTAGAGAAGCGATGGATGGATGTCGTTGAAGGTTTCAGCGCACCGGTTCACAGACATATATATGGCACATGATTCTAGCTAACATCAACCTTTGGCGCTCGTGACAAGCAGACCATTGTTTTTGTTTTTGCTCAAGTAATGCCAAGCATCCGTCTTCAAGCATGGTACCGGTTGAAAGGGCTCCAAGATTTTGCAGCACAAAGTGGCAGCTGCACCTAAGCTTTAGAATCGGGGATTGTGGCAATAGTGTGTTGTTCTTTTGTTCTCGAGTAATGTAGTGGACTCCCTGCGCCAGTTTGTCATACCTTGTCACTGCGCAAAATTTTGTCACATGTAAACTGTATAATCACTTCTGTTATTTGTTGAGTTGATATCTGCTGTTCGCCTCATGTAGCGTGTTGTCTTGTCTGTATATAAGCCCCATTGAACGGCGGAACTGTTGCGTCGGCATAGGTGATAAATTTGAGAATCTAGTGCTTCCCCCTATAACTTTCTTTTCAGCGTGCAACCGTGCTGCTTTGGTCAGATGATCTCTTACTTTCACCCTGAACAGCATGCTTGATGCCTTTCTGTTATCTTGTAAAAAAAACGCCTTTTTGTTCTTTCGAGTGACCGAATGACATTGAAATGCCAAATTTCTCAAATATAAACGGCACATATGTGTAGTAGCAGCAGGCAGGGATTTCTTCGAGCATGCAAATAAATTCTTCCTTTGGTTTCTGCGCCACGGCCGTTCGCTTCGCTGAAAAAATAAGCTGAAACAGTGTTTGGATGGAAAAAAAACAAGCTGAAATATTGTTCCGACTAAAAAACAAGTTAAAAAGTACGGATTATAAGAGAAGCGAACCGGCCCTGTCAGCTGGCTGCCGGAGCACCTTAAATTCTCGAAGACGGACGAGCTCACCTCGCCGTCCACCTCTACGGCGGGCGTGTTTGGATGCTGCCTCGCAGGCAGCTCCAGCGTCCTCAGGTGTTGGATTTCGATCGCTTGCCTGGCAGCAAGCTCAGGCGAGGACGGCATCTAAACACGTCGAGAAAAGCTAATAATACAGTCGGCTGCCACCCATGTTGCAAAAACTAATGTTAATAATATAGCCGGCTGCCAGGCCACTCATATCGCAAAAGCTAATATGCTGCCGGTCGCGCTACGCGACTAGCGCGTGAGTGGCCCGGTGGCCTGGCCTGCCATACGTGCGTCAGCCCATATGTTTCTAGGGTGTACGTCAGCCCACATGTTTCTTTTTTTTACATTACAAAACAAATTTCTTTCCAGTTTGGACTTTAGGTAACGACTTAGGGCGTGTATGTTTATACGTTCTGCGAAAAAAACAAAAGAGATGTATTTAGTACGTCCAGAGTACGTGTTTTTTAGGACAACAAACACACTTTTTATTTGTCAATTTCAATTTTATTTTCCGATTGTCAATTTCAGTTTTATATTTCATTATTATCTTTTATTAAGTCTATCTTACTTTTCATCTTCTATTTGTCATTTTTAGTCCTATTTTATGGTTGTCAATTTAAATTTCAGTTTTTGGTAATTACGGTTTCAGTATTATGTTTCATTTGTTTTGTTTTTCACCTTGTCTACTTTAGTTTTCAGTTTTTGTTTGTCAATTTCAATTTAGGCCTTGTTTAGTTTCTCCCCCTAAAGTTTACTCCCTATCCTATCGAATGTCTGGACACATGCATGAAGTATTAAATATAAACTAAAAATAACTAATTGCACAGTTTGCGACTAATTTGCGAGACGAATCTTTTAAGCCTAATTACTCCATAATTTGACAATGTGGTGCTACAGTAACACATGCGCTAATAACGAATTAATTAGGTTTAATAAATTCGTCTCGCGGATTACTAATGGATTCTGTAATTTATATTTTTATTAGTATCTGAATATCCCATGTGTCGGGTTCATAAACCCGGGGTCCCCAATGGACCCGCTTCTCTGCAAAACCCGGCCCAGCAGGCGGCGCAGTGACAACACGCGCCTGGGCCGGCCCAGATATATAATGGCAGGCCGAGACAATGATCCGGTCCCCGATCGAAAGGACTGGCTAAGGTGGGACCACAGTCCGACTCCGACCCCCTTCTCCGATCGAGGATACGCCGGACCTCTGCTCGTTGCTCTTTCTCGACCGAGACGGTTGGGACCGACTGGAAACGACTCACCGGGGACGCCTGCTTGGTGTGGGCCCGGAGAGCAGGCGGAGCAGATAAGGTAAGGCGCTCAAGTCAACCGCAATACCGAAGACTGTACCCTGCCATGCCCAACGCACCTGCAGGACGGTGTCATCGAGGCATGTCAAACGAACACGGTAGAACTTGCCAGACGTGTGAGTATAAATAATATTGTGGACGCCGTCGTTTACCGTACCATGGCCGATCAAGTTACCCAACTATCAATCGTTGTTTTACATCTATTACACCAATTTTATCCTTTTCCTACCCCTTGGCTGTTCGTTCTATCTCTCCACGAGATTCAATAGCTTTCTAAGTGGCCTTGCCAATCATAGAAGAACCCTAGACGTGCTCCTGTTCCCAAGCTTTTAATCAGATTCTACGTCAACATTTTCTTTTAATCAGATTCTAAACATCGCCCTTTATTTTGTTGATGAAGCACCGTCATTAAAATATGACCGCGAGAAATGTACTGTATTAAACAAAGGCCTAATCTCAACTAAAATTGGCCTTCCCACTACATCAATTGAAGCACCGTCTTTAAAACGTTACTGCGAGTCATGATTATGTCATACTCAATTCGCTATATATCACTGAAAAGGAAACAAAATATCATGATAGTAATCAAATTAATTAATGGTTGTGCTCGACAATTTTGCAAACCCATGTGTGAGCGACGAATGCGCACGCCAAGTATTACAAGTAGTAGAATTCATGCCATTATCATACAAAAGAACTTGTATGCCCAATATTTTCACGTGCACTATTTGCTAAAAAAAAGCTATAAAGACGTCAATCTTCATGGATGCATTAATTGAAGAAAGCAAACTGCACAAATAGAATTAACAATTTAACACAGGGCAAGAGTTGCCATCTGTTAATACTGCAGGCATGAACATAGGGCAAGCATGCTCAGCACTCAACGATCATTGGGAAAACAACCTCTGGCAGCAGGAACATTGAAGGATGACTTACATGATAAAACATGCACATGCATTATGCTCACAACCAAACCTCGCGCCCAGGGAAAAAAAATAACAGACCTCACATGTAACTGAACTGCTTCCAACATAAAATGCTCAGATAACTTATATTTCCCCTGGTATTGATAAAGCATGCATTGAAGGAAACACCAGAAGTCCGCTTGCACTCAGTTCCCTCGCCCGCGACCACCCAGTCTCCCTCTTCCACGGCCACCATATCCCCTTCCAACAGGAGCACCACCACCCCTGCCTCCTTCATAGCCGCCGCCCCTGCCTCCTTCATAGCCGCCGCCCCTGCCACCTTCAGCCGCCGCCCCTGCCACCTTCATAGCCGCCCCTGCCACCTTCATAGCCACCACCCCTGCCACCTTCATAGCCGCCGCCCCTGCCACCTTCATAGCCTGGAAGGCAAGTTCAAAATTTGAACCAATTTAATGATTGAACAATTATGGTTGTGCTCAGTGAATGTAATATTTATTTATGCAGAGCACACAAGCTGTTTTCAAATAATATTATTACTATTATAATATTTTGGCAGTAAAAAAAATTGTAAATTTTGGATGCAACAGTACTTCAAATAACACATCCTCAAATAATTTGAAATTATTTTAATATATTACTACGTCTCACATATAGATTACAATAGAAATGTATTGGCAATCAAATTTAGCACTGTGACAAGGTCAAAAACTGTTACCAAAAGGAACAACAATTCAGCAGAACAAAAGGATTGACTATCATCAACAAATCAACAAAATAATAAAATAAAATGAGAAGGTAAATTCGATGAGAAGCATGACTCCAAGTTGAAGTACTCAATTTTGAAGCACATGTATTTATGCAGGGCGATAGTCATACCTCCACGGTAACCCCAATTGCCTCTTCCTCGCATACCACTTCCTCTCCCTCGGTTGTATCCACCATTTTCTGGGTCAACATATCAAAATATGTCATTGCCTAAAACATCACACAAGATCAAGGATATCTGTACCAAGACACCATCCAATACCTTGATAGTTTCCGTATCTGCCTTGGTTGTAGCCATATCCACCACTATACCCGCCTTGATTGTCATAGCCACCATATCCGCCTTGATTGTCATAGTACCCACCACCTTGGTTATAGCCACCTTGGTTGTTTCCATATCCACCATAACCACCATAGCCACCTCTACCCCAACCCCTTCCACGCCCACGGCCCCTCCCTCTTCCTCGACCCCGTGCATAGGAGTCTAACAGAGCAACAATTATCAGATGCTAGATAATCAACAGAAATACCACAATCAGTGTGAATAGTCACTGCCATACCTTCATACTCCAGCTGCTGGAATTGTTGTCCTGGTGGTCTGCGAGGTTGGCGCTGCGGTGGTGGCGCCTGCTGCTGCCTGGGTTGTTCAATATACACAGGAGCTTGGTACCTATATAAAGAATATTAATATTCAATGACTTATATAGTGCAAAAGTACTTTTATATCTTACAAAAGAAACCCATTCCTGGCACCTTAACACTGAAGAATTAACAAAGATACACATCTGACTCACCCAGGTGTTTGCTTGTCCAGCTCTTTGGGAGACAAAGTAATTGATATCATCGAAACATGCCGAGTCATCTCCAATCTGAAAATGGGGAAGCCTTTAGAAAGTTAGGAACGTGATTTGCACCAAAAAAAAAGGCGGTTACAAAAGAATCTAGAACGAGTAGAAACTTTACGGGACAAGGCCTTCTTCTATGGGTTCCCAGACATCAGTGATGCTGACAGAGCTGATATTGGTATCCTGATGTAACCCAGGGATTCTTTTCTGTTTCAAAAGAAAGTTTGTCATATATGGTTGATTTGTTGGCCAAAAATGCAACAATAGAGAGCGAGCAAGAGTATTACCTTGATAATCTCTGCAACAGCAACAGATTTATTGATTGCCTGTCCCATGGCCTTCAAAACAATCTCTTTAATTCTCCTTTCCTGATTATATAATAATCAACAAGAGCTTAGTAATAAACAAGGAATTAAAAGAAAACAAAATAGTAGTAGTAAATAGGCAATAGTTCATGTAAAACTATTATTCATCGTACATGTATAATGCATTGAAACAAACACAATCAGTAGCCCACCAATGCCCTTCCCATATGCCAAATTTGTGGTACATGGAATTAGTACCATAGTGCATCAATCACCGCACTTGGGATAAGCATACATACAAATTTAACACATCAAAACCCACAAAACTTAAATGTTTGAATCCACCTCTCGAGCCTAACGGCCGAGAACCACCGTGACCTGGCAGCCGTTCCATCAAAACAAAAAACTCCGATTCGAATCGACAGAGACGGGACTCGAAAGGAACGGCGCATCCTAAATACAATACAATACGACGGCGAGGACAAGCTCAGGCACCTGGAGGAGGGAGGTAGCGTAGGAGACATAGTTGCGGATGAGGCCCTGCGCGGTGATGCGGATCTCGTTCTCCTCGATGGTCGACTCGTTCCGCGGTCGCTCCACCCTCTGGTACCGGTCCATCTCGGCCGCGGGCTACGCCGCTCGTCGCCCGGCGGGTTGCGGGGCTAGGATTCGGATGGGATTCGAAGGACGGGGAGGTTGCGGCGGCAGGGGACGGGAGGTTGCGGCGGCAGGGGCTAAAACCCTAGACGGAGCCAACGATACGGTGCGCCGGGCTTACACGAAATAGGCTTTTATTTTATTTGGGAGAGGAAAAATAGGAAGGGGGTGGTGCATACTGCCATGTGAGAGTTTCAATCTGGGATTCTGCTGGACTTCCCCCCATGGCTCTCACGTTTCGGGCCGTTTCCAGGGGTGGCCGTAGGTTCTACGAATCTAGAGACTCGGACTTTGGAATTGTGGTCATGGGCTTTACGACTTTTTTATTTTATATCTATATCTATTTATTTTCTATCAGAGATTGTCTACATTATTATTTGCCACTTACAAAAGAAGTTTATATTTAGGAAAGCTCGTTTTGAATCACTTGATTACACCTCTACATCAATGAACATCTCGAAATTTGTTAGTCTTATTAGTTATGGGCTTAACAAATAACTCCAATCTTGGGTTTTTGATGACATCGGAAAAAGCTCTATCATACATCTCTTTATCCTGACTCCTAACTACCGATATTTTCGCACTTGGGAAAATCGATCAATACGTGCGGAAAAATATGTGTGGCGGCGACTTCTCCCAATGTTTCTTCCTTCTCCCGACGTTTCTTTGCACGAGTCTCTTCCTGACATGCTTTAGCCACCATTGGAGGACTTTGGTCCCCCCCCCCCCACCGACACTACTGGCCGGACACGGGCGTGGCATGGCCAACTTTGTCCGCCGCTGGCCTAGCCCTGCCTGGCTATAGCTGGCTGGCTATGGCCAGCTAGGAGGGTAGGAACAAGCAGAGTGTCCCGCTGATTTGTTGGTGGAGGAAGGACATGGGGAAGAATAAGAAATATAGGACAGGGCTCCTAATGCAAACATATATATGAGAGAAAGTATAAAGGTGGCTAGGTGATTTAAAAATAGTCCGAGTTCTCAATACAAAATTATCTTCTAGCTTTTAAGCGTGAGAATTGGAAATGGTCGGAGAAAACCATCAAATATGCTCCTAAAGTTTTTAAGTGATTCGGGAAACTCATTGTTTTAGAAATTCTTTTTTTAGAACTATTGGAATGTGTTAAAGGTGTTTGTCCGGTTGACCCCCTAAGAGGATATGCATTGTGGAAAAAAAGATGCACTAGCGGGAGAAAGAAACATCCAACCACTGATTTCGCAACTGCAACGTGTGATACCAGAAGAAATTTTCTATCCTCGATGCCTCCAAGATGTGTAGATGCTTGGGAATTAGATATGATGATGTGAGGCCACTATTATTGGGCTCACCCATTACTTAGGGCCTATTTGGTAAGGATTCTCAGTCGAAGCACTCGAGGAAAAGCCACTTTTTACCATTCTCGCTTCTGGCCAAAAAATGGCTCTGGCTTCTCTACTATTTATCACAAAACAACTTTTCCTTCTAAAGTGTTTAGTACGGCTCCTTCTCCTAAAGTGTTTCCTAAAATGCTTGATACAACTTCTCCGCATAAGTTGTTGCTAAAGCTGAAACTGGAGCCATGCTAAACAAGCCTTTAAACTTCTGCCGGTAAAAATAGAAGTACTTCTTTCACTTTTCTATCTGTTATTATGTGGACCTATAAGTGCAGGCTATACAATGCAGCAAAAACTAATACAAAGCATCATTTGTGACATGGGTTGAAGCATCGAATTTAATTGCACACCGGGTGTCTTTCTAATATATTGGTTAATTTGTCCTAACTACCTAGACATATGCCATGTTTGGTAGATCTTTGGCTCCTCCTAAAAGGGCTTTAACCCTGGCTCCTCATGTGGAGTAGCTTCTTTGGTAGAACTGAAGCCGTTTAGAATTTTTTTTGGAAAAATGACTGTAGTGGTAGGTTTGTAATAATTTATATTAGGTTTGTGAGAAGAAGCCATTTTTTCTGCTTCGGCTTCTATGTACAAAAACGGCTCTGTCTGCTCCTCTCTTCTTGTGAGGAATCATTTTTTATGGTCATTTGGTAGGGTTTAGGGTTGGGACGAAAAGTGTAACACCTTACGAAAAAGTGAACTCTAGCTTGTTCGCTGCAGTTGCGGCTGCGCTATTTCTACAGTAACTGCAGAGACCAAAGTACAGACACAAGCTTTGCCGCAGCCGCCATAGTTGATTATTATCCAACTTACTCTGTCATTTTATTTTTATTAGTGGATGTATGGATAATCAATAACTCATTATGGATGCAACATGTATACTATGGAGTATGTGGATCATAGATGTATGTTGTAGTAAATCAATAACAAATCTTATTGATGAGTAAATTGAACCACCTTACTTAGTGGAGTAAACTAACTGGAGTACTGGACTTGAGGAGGGAGTTATATGAACTTTAAAAAAAATACAAAAAATGATATCTGTATGGATTTCAAGACGAGAAAGGTAAACAAAGAGAGTACAGAGATGGCACGACTCTAAGGAACACGGATGGATAATAATGAATTCATTTGTGGATAATATAAACTTCGTAGGAAAATAGAGGATCGTGGAACGACCTTTACAGTGCCGTCGTTTGCACCAATCCTCGTCGGTGTGTTCTCTCTTCATCAGAAAGAAACAAAAAACACCATTGCTGTTACTACTGTGCAGTGTCCTAAGTCGTAATGAGTTCGTGCTGCATAGGATAGGCAATTATATCCGATAGGACTTCAAGTAATCCAGATAATTATCCAAAACATGTATCCTAGTCGGACTGAAAGTTTGTCTGCGCCTCTTGCTGGCCAATATAAATTTGCACGTACACGCGCCTTTCTTCCTCGTACTCTCGATAAACGATACGTACAGAAACTTCAAACTAGTTGACGAGCAGTTAGCACTTTTGATTCGACAACACAACATGGCGATCAGGACTTGGGCATGGGCGGTTTTCCTGCTGCTCGCGCTGCTGTCGTCGTCGTCCTCGTGCCGTGCAGCAGAGGCGCCATCGCCACAGGTGTCCGCCGACGCCGACCTCGCCGCCATCGACGACGCGCACCGCACTGGCTACCACTTCCAGCCTCCCAAGAACTGGATCAACGGTAAGTTCGTGCCTGCAAGCGTCATTGATCTTTCTATATCCTCTGTTCGTCAACTGCTACCGCGCTGGTGAGTCTAACCGTCGAGATCTTGTCTTGCACTTGTGCGCGCAGATCCTAATGGCGTGATGTACTACAAGGGCGTGTACCACCTGTTCTACCAGTACAACCCCAAGGGCGCGGTGTGGGGCAACATCGTGTGGGCGCACGCCGTGTCGACGGACCTCGTCGACTGGGTCATGCTCCCGCCGGCGATCTACCCGACGGCGCCGTTCGACGTCAACGGCTGCTGGTCGGGCTCGGCGACCGTGCTGCCCGACGGCACGCCGGTGATCATGTACACCGGCATTGACGGCGAAAACAGGCAGGTGCAGAACGTCGCGTACCCCAAGGACCTCTCCGACCCGTACCTCCGTGAGTGGGTGAAGCCGGACTACAACCCCGTCATCGCGCCGGGGCCAGGGATGAACGCCACCGCGTTCCGTGACCCGACGACGTCGTGGCAGGGCCCCGACGGGCTCTGGCGGCTGGTGATCGGGACCAAGGACAACCACCGGGGCCTCGCGATGCTGTACCGCAGCAGGGACTTCAAGCGCTGGGCGCCGGCGGGTCGCGCGCTGCACTCCGGCGACACCGGCATGTGGGAGTGCCCGGACTTTTATCCCGTGAACTCTCCAGGCGTCGGTGGCGGCGGCGGAGGCACGAAGCACGTGCTCAAGGTCAGCCTCGACTTGACACGGTTCGAGTACTACACGTTCGGCGAGTACGACCAAGCCACCGACACGTACGTGCCGGACGCGGCGCTCGCCGACGGCAACGACGGGCTCCGGTACGACTACGGCAACTTCTACGCGTCCAAGACGTTCCTCGACACGGCGAAGCAGCGCCGGATCCTGTGGGGGTGGGCCAACGAGTCGGACTCCACCGCCGACGACCTCCGCAAGGGCTGGGCCGGCGTGCAAGCGGTCCCGAGGAAGGTCTGGCTGGCGCCGGACGGCAAGCAGCTGGTGCAGTGGCCGGTCGTCGAGATCGAGTCCCTCCGCGGCAACCACGTCAACGTCACGGACACGCTCGTCAAGGCCGGGCAGCACTTCGAGGTGTCGGGGCTCGCGTCGCCGGCGCAGGCCGACGTGGAGGCGTCGTTCCAGGTGATGGACCTGGACAAGGCGGAGCCGTTCGACCCGGCGTGGCGCGCCGCGGACGCGCAGACGGTGTGCGCGGCGCGGGGCGCGGAAGCGAAGGGCGGCGTCGGCCCGTTCGGGCTGTGGGTGCTCGCGTCCGACGACCTCAAGGAGCGGACCGCCGTGTTCTTCAGGGTGTTCAAGGGCGGCGACGGCGGCAAGCACGTCGTGCTCATGTGCAACGACCCGTCCATGTCGTCGCACGCCGACAACCTCTACAAGCCGACGTTCGCCGGCTTCGTCGACGTCGACGTCGCTCAGACCCGCGGCAAGATCCCTCTGAGGACTCTGGTACGTCACTTGCAGCGCCTTTGATCATGATGATTACTAATTTGTTGTTGCGTGGATTATTTGTCTGATTAATAATCTTGTGAATTTGCTTGCTATCGATGCTGACTGCTGAGTGCAGATTGACCACTCGGTGGTGGAGAGCTTCGGAGCGCACGGCAAGACTTGCATCCTGTCGAGGGTGTACCCGACCAAGGCCATCGGCGACGAGGCGCGCCTCTACGTGTTCAACAACGGCGAGTCGGACGTCAAGGTCACCCACCTGAATGCGTACGAGATTCGGTCGGTTAAGATCACCGCTGACGTGAAGCAGAACACGTGACGTTTCTGGCTGCGCCCGTCTATTGCAAATATGCATATAGCTATCTACTAGAAAGATAGGTTTATTATGTGTTTTACTATTTATGTCAGATTTATGTAATTTGATTAGTTTGGGTGCATATGAGTCTTCTAACGGCAAAATAAGGCTAATGTATATATACTAGATGGAAATTGGGATTATATACATGTGCTGATTTGTGGACCTCTGTCTCGTCAGAATCTTTTTGTTTCACGCAAGCAAATTTAATTATTTTTTAATTAATACTGTGCTGAATATTCAGCTCAAGTATTTTGATAACGCATCCAGAAAAACCATGGTGGGAGTGTGGGACCTGCCGTATTATTTTGAAACAAAAGAGTAGGCTACATCGCAAGTTTTTGTATTTCAAGATGTTTTAATTTTGTACTTTGTAGTTAAATTTCTTCAACATTGACGAATTAGATACATGGAAATAGATAATCAATCATACGCCAAAACGCGTCTTATCAGTTCAGACATGAGAACTACTCCGTTTTACCGCCCATCGGTTTTGGATGAACTTTCAATATTCAATATTCAATCATAGATGAATTGTTGTTACTGATTTTTTTCACTGTGACCGTATATCTGCCGTAACTACTGCACGCACATGGTAACTGGTCAAAATAATACACAATATGGTTTGTAGAATTACAAGCCGTGCAGTCAATTACAGCGGCACGAAGATCACTTCCCTGCCCAGCATGAGGAAGACGACAGCCGGAGTGCTGGTGCCGATGGCGATGACAACGTAGGCCGGCCACCGTGATACGGGTTCCACGGTGATATAGACGGCGGTCATGAGCGAGACGAGCATGCCGAGGCTGGCGATGACGGTGAGCCTGTGACCCCACAAGAGCTGGTCCACCTTGAACCTGACGGGGTCCTGCCAGGCCCAGATGAAGCAGAAGACGACGACGATGGAGCTGCACATGGCGATGGTGTTGGAGACGACGAAGATCTGGAAAGCGACGTGGTGTCCCTGAAGGGCGATGCCGGTGGTCTGGTTATAGCCGCCGGGCATGGTGAAGGTGGCGGCGAAGGTGACGGTGGCGATGAGGGTGGCGACGAGGATGTAGGTCTCGACGATGCGCTCGAAGTACTTGTCATTGCCCCTGCGGCTGGGGTAGGTGGCGAGCGGCGGCAGCTGCTGCTTGCGGCACCTCTTGGACTCCTGGTACCTGAGCTGCTTCCAGAGGTACATCTCGTAGGCGTCCATCTCGCCGGTGTGCAGCTTCTTCTCGACGAGGCTGCGCGCGGTCTGGCCGTCGTGGTCGCGGACGCAGGGGTCGACGCGGCTGTCGTTGAGAAGCATCAGCGCGGAGTGGACGCGGCTCATCTTGGCGGCGAGGTGCAGAGGCGTGTCGCCGTTGTTGTCGGCGCGGTTGAGCAGCTCCGCGGGACGGACGCGGCGGAGCAGGCACCGGAGCGCGTTCGCCTTGCCGCTGATGACGGAGGCGTGGAAGGCATTGCGGCCGTAGCTGTCCGCCATCTCGGCCACGTCCGGGCAGTGCCGGAGCAGCGCCTTGATGGTATCCGTCGAGCCGTACTGCGCGGCGACGTGCAGCGGCGACATGCTCATGTGGTTGCGCTTGTAGGCCAGCTCCGTCCGCTTCTTGAGCAGCATCTCCACAGCTCTCTGGTGGTCCTTCTGCGCCGCGTAGTGCAGGGCGTTGTTGCCGTCGGAGTCGGTGAGGTCGATCAGATCAGGCCTCCGCTCCAGCAGGATCTCCACGATCCCTGTGGCGTACGTGCGCGCGCATGCAATTATATGGAATTTTTGTGAACACGCGATTGTTGATGCGGCACGACTATGTACGGGAGAAGAGAGAACAGAATCATGTAGCGCTTACGGTGATGGGTGCCCAGCACGGCCTGGTGCAGAGCCGTGCCGCTGAGGGAGATGGAGGGCAAGAACTCCTGGCCGACCCAGGGGTAGTCGACGATCTTCTGGACGACTTGGACGAGGCCCTCGCGGGCGGCCATGTCCAGCGGGGACTCCATCCGCTCGTTGAGGTCGTGGCCGCGGTTGGGGTCGGCGTCCAGCAGAGCCACCGCCACGGCGCCCCTGCGGTGCTGCACCGCCTCGTGCAGCGCGGTGTCGCCGACCTTGTTGGTCATGATCAGAGGGCTCTTCTTGTCTTGCGGCCACGTCAGGGCGCGGTTGACGAGCAGCCTGGCCACCTCCAGCTTGCCCGCCTTGGCCGCCAGGTGCAGCGGGGTGTCGCCGTCGTCGTTCCGGGCGACGAGCAGCTCCTCGTTCATGTCCAGGACCTCGCCGGCGAACTCGGCGTGGCCGTGCAACGCGGCGAGGTGGAGCGCCGTGTTCAGCTGGGGCGTCGTGGCGCTGAGGACACTGGGGTCCTCCGGATCCACCAGCTGCTTCAGGCTCGACACTTTCCCCTGCGTCGCCACCTTGTACAACGCCGGATTCATGCGTCTCTCGCTATCCATGGCTTTGAACAGAGCGTTTCTAGTTGCAGGCTCTGCTGTCAATCTAATCTCAGTACATCAATTTCAGTACAAGAACGATATAGGAGCTAGGTGGGCAAAAGTAGTTCAGTTGGTGGACAGGAATGTTGCAGCACTGATGACAGGGTACCCTAAGGGTTAGGACGGCAGTTCCTATATAATATATAATATATGACATGATAAGATGTATACTTGCTTGCACTTCGAACTTTCCAGCGAGCTAGGCTGTGCTTGCAGCTTTGGTAGCATCAAAAGAACTAGTTACTTGCAAAATCGACCTTGGTATATTCCAGTTCTCCTCTTCCTGCTGCATCCGAATGCTTGCTTAGCCCACATGGACCAAGTTTGGTATACGTACTGGATATATTCCAGCTCTCCTCCTAAAGCATGATGATGCCATCAACTTATTATCCTTTTGCTAGCCTCTAACTTCAACGAATCCTACACAAAGAAGACAGGACACCAGAACAGGGATATTGAATACAGACAATGCAAAACAATGCAAGAGATAAACCTTTTGCTTTTTATGGGATTGCATATGCAGGCACCTTGAGAGACAATGCAAAACAATGCAAGAGACAAACCATGAAACAATGCATCCTGTGTAATTACAACCTCGTGCGTTATTGGCGTTTGGGCCTCGGCAATCGTGGGATTACCATGAATCGGTGTGCACTGTAACAAAACTCTGTTTTTGCTTAATGAAAAACATGCTATGACACGGTCGTGAAAAAAATGCAAGTGATAAACCATTGCTGCGCTTGTAATTACTCCCCTGGTTCCCCAGAACAAACTATAATTTGAAATAGAGAGAGGACCAGTGTGAGACCCCACTAATGGGCCAAGTGGGCCGGTCTGATGGCTGGGCCGAATGGCCGAGTACCGTAGCGACAAGGCACTGTAGCTCAGGTTGCCGGTAACTGTAGCACGTGGAACACTGTACCTACAGGATTTTAGTCCCACATCGGAACCTGAAGGGGAACCGAACCAACTTAAAAAAAAGTCTCGGTCTGAAAAGCTGTTAACTCCGGTTTAAACTTTTTGCGCGAAGCGAGGACAAAAGCACCAGAGAGTTAATTAGCAGATGTGATCCATTCAACATGTAGAGTAGATCTTAGCTGTCTTCCACGCTAGGGCGTTACAACCAGGTACACCATTCATTGGCTTTACGAGACAACAGCGGACATCCTACAACTATGGGAGATGGGCTTCGAAGATGGCCTGTAGTTGACAGTTCTCCGTCTGATCACGCGCCGCAATGCCAGAATCTTCCTCGTCTTGCAAATTCTTAACCCGCTCCTAAGTGAGCTCTGAGTACAAATCTAAACAAGAATTCAAATAGGATTTGCTTTCCTAGCCTAGCGGTAACTCTCTTCCTTTTGTGTGCCTTCCAAGTTCCGAAGGGTCGTCCCTGACGAATATGTTGGCACTTGAGGTGTGCCTTCCCGACCGGCTATGATCTCAGATCGGCCGATAGTCGGCCTGTTCGGTTGGCTGGTTCGTATCGTTGCTGGTTCGTGAAGAAGTACTGCTGGTTGGTTTGTGTGAGAGAAAAATACTGTTCCGGCTGGAAATTTACGATCGTTTACGACAAGCACAATCCAAACGAACAGACTGAGTATCTTCATGTACCTCTTTCGGAAGCCAGCGGTGATGCATTTTTGGCCCCACCCCGAAGTACTTCGGAAGGTGGCTTCGCGATGCCGCCAACCCACCATTTTGGAAATCCTTTCAAACGAAGCAAGTTGACATTTTGGGTTCATGCAGTCGGGAGATATGGCCCTCCAACAGGGTGGACCTATCTTCAGCCTGTTCATTTTGGCTTATTCGCTCGTATCTGGCTTATAATCCGTGACTTGAACAATATTTTTCTCTCACATCAAATCAGTCAACAGTACTTTCAGCCATGGCTTATAAGCCAGTTCAGCCAAAACGAACCGGCTTTATGACTCGTTAGTTGGCCGAAATCAATACCAGTCATGTACTAAGAGATTATTGACTTCCTAAAATTTCAAAATTTATCTCACACGGAAAATAAGTAGTAAGGGCTTGTTTATTTGGCTTCTACTAACCAAAAGCGAGCAGCTGAAACAAACATCTCAGCTGTTGAGTTGGTTTTTGAAAATCCGGAAAGTTGACTTATGAGAAAATGAACTTGAGAGCATTTTTCTGGCTTACCGGACGTCGCCTCCTCAGTCATCGGATGGATGGGATTATAGGGGTAGGGGTATTTTAAATTTTTCCCCCATGGTCTAATTAAAGAGGAGAGTATTGAAAAATAGAAAATGAGAGAAATCCTCGGATCAAATGAATTCGTATGCTCATGATTAATGATTAATTTTTTAAAGACATACGAATTGAGTGTTAAATGTAGAAATATGCGCATTTTTTTTTGAAAAGCGTCACTTTGGTTCCAACCCCCGACGGCTGCTTCCCACCCCTTGGGAGCTAGCCACTAGACCTCTGGTCCATCCACGAAATGGGCACATATTCAGGTTTGTTGAGTTGTAATCCAAATTCACTTATGTACAAGATAAAGACTAATTTCTGCCAGAGTGAAACGAGGCCCGTCGCCGGGAGGCTTTATATGTTCAATATTGGTGGTTGTGCTGTGAGTTGGAGGGCAACATTGTAGCCCGTTGTTGCCCTGTAATCGGTTTGGTTGAAAGGTTTATTTGCTGAGTTTTGTGGAGATGATTCTTGCATTAATTTATTTTTGTGACAGTCAAAGTGCTATATGTCTCACTAAAGATCAGATATTCCATGAGAGAACGAAGCACATTAATGTCAAATACCATTATGTTCGCGATGTTGTTGCGCAAGGTAAGCTGAAGGTATGTAAGATAAGCACACATGATAATCATGCTGATATGTTGACAAAGACAGTTCCTGTTGCTAAGTTTGAGCTTTGCTCAATCTTAGTTGGTATAACTGTTTAGCCCAAGAGGCTATTTGGCACCGGAAGTATTTCTTTATCGTTTCAGGGTAAATGTTCGTTTTATGCTACAAGAAGAAATTTGTCTTAAGGTGGAGTTTGTTGAGTTGTGATCTAAATTCAGTTATGTACAAGATAAATGCTAACTTCTGTCAAAGCGAAGCGAGGCCCGTCGCAGAGAGGCTTGGCCGAAGTGAAGCGGAGGCTAAAGTTAACCCATCATATTTCCCTACCGCGCCTCGAGGGGGGGGGGTGGGGGGGTGCGGGGGCGGAGCCCCCCGCGGTATGGATCGTCGCCTATTAGGGTTTTCCATCTATATATACTTTCTATAAGCCGTCGTCTTGGGATAAGAAAAGTTGTAAATCCTCGACGATTGTAACCTCACCCGATATAGTGAATATTTGCTGGCCGATGCCCGTGATTTTTTCCTTCTTCCTTGAAAGGGTTTTCCACGTTAAAATCTCGTATCCCCTGTGTCGGATCTACTGTTCTTCATCGTTTATATTGCCTATCGTTTCTAACGAGGTCAAATATCGAAATTTCTCGTGTAGAGGATGTAGAGTGACTTCAACATTTGTTCGGGTCTGCTGAGTTTGCCAAGATCCGCGAACTACTATACCTGAAGCGGAGAGTACAGATACCAAAGCCTTTGTCTTGAGCACTTGAGCTTGCATTCACATGCGGGACGAGGAATGGAATATATGCCAACGTTGCTTTGCCAAGTAAACGATATATACCTGTATGTGTACAAAAGCAGTGTCATGCTGGTCGAAGTCCAAAGTGCAAGCGACGGATCGAACTTAGAACTCCAACAGTCACAATCAGTTCTTTCCATATGTAACCAATCATGACATGCGTAGTAGTAGTATACATGGATACGGTACGTTGTGCCAAAGCAAAAGCAGAGCTCAGCTTGTAGCCCTTTTTTTTCTCCCAATAAAGCAGAGAGAGGGTGTACCTAGAGGCGCACCCTGCTCGACCTGCATTTGTGTGTTGCATGCAAAAGCAGCGCAGGTCAGGCTTGAGAGTTGAGAGAAGCTACCTAGCTAACCAATACCCATGGAAGCAATGGAGACGGAAGCGAAAGAAGCGAAAGGCGGCATGGATCCCGCCTTGTACAAGGCCGCGACGCAAGGGCGCGTGGGGATCCTGAGGAAGCTGGTGGTGAACGACGTCAAGATCCTCAACTCCAAGACGCCGCAGGACAACACGGCGCTCCACCTGGCCGCCTTGCACGGCCACCCCAAGGTCGCCCGCGAGGTCCTCGCCGTGAGCGAGGAGCTGCTCGTCACCCGGAACGGCGACGGCGACACCCCGCTGCACCTGGCGGCCAAGGCGGGCAAGCTGGAGGTGGCCAGGCTGCTCGTCAGCTTTGCCCTGGCGTGGCCGCAGGACATGAAGAGCCCTCTGATCATGACCAACAAGGCGGGCAACACCGCGCTGCACGAGGCGGTGCAGCACCGCAGGGGCGCCGTGGCGGTGGCTCTGCTGGACGCCGACCCCAACCGCGGCCACGACCTCAACGAGCGGATGGAGTCCCCGCTGCACATGGCCGCCCGCGAGGGCCTCGTCCAAGTCGTCCAGAAGATCGTCAACCCCCCCTGGGTCGGCCCGGAGTTCTTGCCCTCCGTCTCCCTCAGCGGAACGGCTCTGCACCAGGCCGTGCTAGGCACCCATCACCGTAAGCACTGGGAAAACTTTCAAATGCAGAGCACTGCTACATATTTGATATTTCTCTCTTCTCCGGTTCTCCCGTACAGTCGTGCCCGCATCAATAATTGTTCACAAAAATGGCAGGAATCGTGGAGATCCTGCTGGAGCAGAGGCCTGATCTGATCGACCTCACCGACTCCGATGGCAACAACGCCCTGCACTACGCGGCGCAGAAGGACCACCAGAGGGCGGTGGAGATGCTGCTCAAGAAGCGGACGGAGCTGGCCTACAAGCGCAACCACATGAGCTTGTCCCCGCTGCACGTCGCCGCGCAGTACGGCTCGACGGATGCCATCAAGGCGCTGCTCCGGCACTGCCCGGACGTGTCCGAGATGGCGGACATCTATGGCCGCAACGCCTTCCACGCATCCGTCGTCAACGGCAAGGCGAACGCGCTCAGGTGCCTGCTCCGCCGCGTCCGTCCCGCGGAGCTGCTCAACCGCGCCGACAACAACGGCGACACGCCTCTGCACCTCGCCGCCAAGATGAGCCGCGTCCACTCCGCGCTGATGCTTCTCAATGACAGCCGCGTAGACCCCGGCATCCGCGACAAAGACGACCAGACGGCGCGCAGCCTCGTCGAGAAGAAGCTGCACACTGGCGAGACTGATGCCCACGAGATGTACCTCTGGAAGCAGCTGAAGCGCCAGGAGTCCAAGAGGTGCCACAAGCAGCAGCTGCCACCCGTCACCTTCTCCGGAGACAGCAGGACCTCCAGCCACAAGTACTTCGAGCGCAGCGTCGAGACCTACATCCTCGTGGCCACCCTCATCGCCACCGTCACGTTCGCCGCCACCTTCACCATGCCCGGCGGCTATTACCAGGACAGCGGCATCGCCATCCACGGCCACGACACCGCCTTCAAGATCTTCGTCATCTCCAACACCATCGCCATGTGCAGCGCCATTGTTGTTGTCTACTGCTTCATCTGGGCATGGAAAGATCCCATCAAGTTCAAGATTGACCAGCTCCTGTGGGGCCACAGGCTCACTATGATCGCTGGTCTGGGCATGCTCGTCTCGCTCATGGCATCAGTCTACATCACCGTACCACACAAATCACGGTGGCCCGCCTACGTCGTCATCGCCATCGGCATGAGCACCCCGGCCGTCGTCGTCCTCATGCTCGGCCGGGATGTGATTTTCGTCCCGCTGTAGCTACGTACTACTAATCATCAGTCGTCAACTTCTCCCATCTGCAGGTGCTAATAATTTGTGTTGTAGAATAAACTTTCTTGATCTCCATCGGACCATATTCAAAATTAGAATTAGAGTAACCTAATACCCTACTGAAGCTTGAGACAGGTTTGAGACTTTCTTTTGAACCATAACTGCCAAAAATCTTTCAGTGATCTTCAGTTTGTACTCTTATATACACAACAAAACATCCTGACCGACAGCACATCAGCCCACTTTCTTTGATGAATTAAGAACATGAAGACAGGATAGTCTTCAGAGAGGTGGCACTGGCAACCCACTATTTGGGAGGCTCTGAGTCCATACCACGGTATCCCATAGAACCCGAGCCGCTTCCGGCTCATTTTAGAGGAAGAGAGCAAAAACAGTTTGGAGAAGGCCTTCAAATATAAATCAGCACGCGTGTCCTGAACAAGTATCAAAATTTCTCGTCTGCCTTGCCGGCGGGCCGCGGCCATCGGGCTGCAACATGCTGTCACCGTTTCCGGTGCTTCTCATGCCTTCACTCCGGCCACCGAGCCCACGACTGCGGCCGCGGTCGCAGCGCGTGTCGTCACTCATGTTGGCAGGATACAAACCGGGAACTCACCACGCGCTGAGCATCGAGCAGCCCCTCTGCAGTCCGCACCCGCAACCAGAGTTACTCACGTCCAAGGAGATCCTGGGACCACTAGCTCGCTTGGCCATGCTTGCTGCCAACCTTTCGGCAAACGAGATTTTTTAAACTGGGGTGGGAATGAGGAGTGTCGGAGCGCTTAAACCCCAAAAAAGATAGTTTTTTTTCTCATTTGCCACATTCGCATAGTTGTGAAAATCTGTGATTGCCATATGGTTTTATGTCTTCACGACCTTAAGTAAGGGGTTTGATTCTAAGATCCTAGTGAGCATAATCTATGGCCCTGCTCGACTGATGGTTTCTATGGCTGATAAGCCGGTTGATGCTGTTTTATTGTAAGAGAAAAATACTGTACCATGGCTGATAAGCAGTTCAAACGAACAGAGCATATGTTTCTACATTTTTTTTACAATCTTACCTAAAGTCATTTGAATCTACGATTCTGATAACCATGAGTATTAGGATACTAACGGAGACATGGTCTAACATATTTGATGTGTCTCCTTATGAATGATTCCAAATATACTGTGAGCGCAGAGGGGCAGCGGAAGCGTCAAAATGAGCAAGCAAATTACTCACAAGCATTTCACCGAACACCTTATACGCATACTAGAAAACAGTCCCATAGGATTAATTCTTCGAACATGGTGCTGCCCAAACTTCACAGTAAGGAATATACTTGCAAAGATCAGCTCATTAACACATCAATCCCCATCATGAACATATCAAAGAACACATGTATGTCTCATGTGCCAATTCAACATACACCATGAACTTGGACAAAATGGCACCAATAGCAAGCAAGATAGGAACCAATCAACAAGTATGGCAATATAAATATCGAATCACAAATAGACACTAAGATTTATGTGAAAACCCCTTGCGGGAAAAAACCACAGACGACGATGAGCAAGCAATCCACTATGAAAATACAAGAAGTGGGAGCCAACGAGGTTGGGGGAGGCTCCAAATCCCCTCTGAGTTCACTCTCTAATGGATGGGTTTAGTAGATCAAAGCCTCACCCCTCAAATCTCATCTCTCCCTCTCTCAACCCCAACCAAAAGGGAAGAACAAGCACATACAGAGAAGGGGAGCTCAGGCTCCCTATTTAGGCTGGTTTGCCCACCTTACAAAAGTGCCCTCAAAGTTGAATGTTACAAATGAGCCCCTAGATACCTAACCAAAAATATAAGCATTATTCTGTATAACTAGGTAGCGTGTCCGTGCGTTGCTACAGGATAGCTAACATTTTAAACTAAAAACACACGGATCGCACGATAAGATAACAATACTGTAAAAATTAAATACCAACGTTAAAGTGACATTTAATCCAAAAAGCAAAGTTTATGAATTTAACACAGTCACGGAGTGCACGGCGTCGCAGGCTCACAAACTCTACTTTATAGACCTTTCTGTGATGCGTATAAGATAATGTTTTATATTGGCAGAAAAAAATCTCCGATATCCATTTCTTTCGTGCGCCAATAAATCCACGAATAAGTTCCGCTGCATCTCCATACCATCCTGTACACAGGCTCAAGTATATATGTCAATATTAGTGCCTATCGCATGGGTAATACTGTGTCTCTTAAAAAATCTTCCACAAAAACTAAAAACAAAGTGTTATACTCACCGTATAAATATATGTGGCTTTTGGTCTATTCCACGTAGATATATATTGTAGAATAAGATATCCACTTAAGTGTCTATGGTAAGATTCACGATCAACGATATATATAACTTGGAGTACTCGTGCCTAATACTGCAGCCGTCGCTACAAAAGACAGCGCAGCCACCGGTACATGGGCACACGATAAAGGACTTCATCTGCCTTCTGCCACCTAATATTATGGAAAAACATAAACAACAGAAGATGAATCTACATAGAGTAACCTACATGACAAAGTATCTAAAGAAGCCATGCAACACTAAATTCGCAGAAGAAATTCCTAATGCATACATAATTTTTTTCAATTCCCACTGTACGGCATAAACTTATTCCAGTCTGTTTCCACTCATGGGTTGTATAGAGGATAAGCTAATGAGTCATAACAACCATGGTATGCTCCGATATATTGCGGACCACGATCGGTCCTGCCATATACAACCACACTATTATCAAAACGACGACTGACCATAATTATTTCACAAGCTCCTGATAATAACCCCTACATTGACCAAATAAGCATACATTTAATGTGCAATTTAATTTCCTCCCAGAATTATATAAAGCATACCCAATATTTAAGTCATTTTACAGAGATATTCAGAGAGGACGCATGCTATGACATAATGGGCGCCTTGTAACCCAGTATACTCAGATAGGATGCAGCTTAATATTGTCATCTGGGGCTTCGAGCACAGATAGAATTTTCTTCATTTATTTTTTGAATGAATGGGCATGACATGATTCAGATGTAATATAACCTCGAATTACCAGATGAAATTAACAGATGGTATTACATATGATTCAGAGAAGCATTGCATCATATATGATTCATGTAGAAGACAACTTCGAATTTTTGATAGGCCAAATACTGCATAAAAAATGGTCTAGGCCATTTCACTACACTAATCAGCTATATGCTTTCAAGATCGCTATCTACTGCTGAATACTGATCTCATGGGCTTGCTATTGCCTCTAAACTGTGCTACTTGCCATCATCCCTACTATTGGCTGCATGGAGCTTCAGGGTCTCTCCTTCTTTTGTTCACCAATAAAGCCTAAACTACACTGCACATTTACAGGGCTGCATCACCACATGAGCGCCACATTCTTGTCTGCACTAAATTACTGCATTCTTCAAGAGTTTCAGTGCATCATCACTGATTTGTTATAGCACAAAGGATAAGAAAAACTCCTGGCCAGCTATAGCACACGATGGCATCTCATGAATATTATGCTGACAGCCAATGAATCTCACTACTGTTGTTGATGTTTTGCATCATGTAAATCCTGCAATCTGCACATTCTTCTTTCTTCCCCTCTTTTACTGAAGCCAATTATTTTCCTGACATCAATCAGTTAAAGTGCATGCTCTCTTATTAGCTGAACATGGCCTGTACATTTACCAACGCCTTGTAATCATGTACCTCATGGGTCTAAAATCCTCCTCAAACAGCTGCAATCTGCCACCTACTCTCCATCATCTTCTCCCACACATCTGCATCTTGGGATCTGACTTCTCCTTCTACATCAAACTACAGTCACAACTCTGCTGTGCACCCTCCTAAGATGCAGGGCTCTACTTGCTTGCTGTATATACTGTAGTCTATCATTTCTTCTCAACTAAATCTTCTTGGCTCTCAAACTGTGACTCAAAATCTCTCTTTCTCCGAACTCTCAAATTTACTTGCTTTCACTGAACATGCCAGTCTCACAACTGATCAGACACCACTCTACCACTTCCATTGCTCTTGAAATCTTCTTTAGAATACTATTCTGTAAAGGGCTTCTTTGATGAAAACCTCTGAATATTGATCTTGTGACAACTACCATTTGCATACCATGTGTCGGTGTTTCGAGTAAACACCAACTAGTAAATTTATATTTGTTGCGCGTTAGGCCCGAATGGTGCGCTAAAGGACACAAGGTTTATACTGGTTCGGGCGGAATGTCCCTACGTCCAGTCTGCTGCTGCTGTTCGTGTTATTAGCACCGAAAATGGTTCGTAGTAGGGGGTACAAACGGTCGAGAGAGGGACTGGTCCCATGTCTCTGATGGAATGGTCTAAAGGAGGCCGAGAGCTTAGTCGTTGCTCAGCTGTGCGTGATGTGTTGTCAAATCGTGTCGATCAATCTCTCTATGAGTTGATCCGTCCCTCTAGCGGGGTGTCATGCCCTCCCTTTTATAGACAAGGGGGGGCAGGGGTTACATGTCGGAGAAAGGAGAAAAACAAGAGGCCAAGAAGACCCTCCGAAGGCGCTGGGTCTTCCTTTTCCTCTGAGCCAGCCTCGCTGACACGGGCAGACAGTGTCAGAGAGGGCATGTTCGCCGGGCTTTTGTATGCTGACGATGCTACACCCTTACTTGATCAGCAAGTGGTCACGTCCTGTCCCACCCCTGTGGGAGGTGTGTTAGATAGGCTTGCTGACTTGCATCCCTGTGGGGAGAGGACGGCGCGGTGACTGCACGTTCGCCATTGTAGGGGACGTGGGTCTCTTCCTGGACCGTAGCGGTTGTCGTATGCTTATGTTAGGTTCCGTGCCCGAGGGCTTGATGGCGTCGCCTACAACACTGTAGGACTAAAGACGGCGCCTACAACACTATTTAGGATCTGCTATGCCTGGAAGGGTCTAAAGCGCCCGTCCCGTCGTAGCCTGACGGTACTTTCCCGCAGTCGTGCAGGGCATGGTCCTCGGTACTGCGGTTGACTCGAATGTCCCGTCGTACCCTTTGCTCATCATTATGAAAGAGCAGGGTGCAGTCGTCGGGCGAGGTGGAGCTTGCCCTCAACCGTCAGGCGAGGCGGAGCCTACCTTCGGATGTCGGGCGAGGCGGAGCCTGCCCTCGGCCGTCGGGTGGGGTGGAGCCTACCCTCGAACGTCGGGCGAGGCGGAACCTACCCTTGGACGTCGGGTGAGGTGGGGCCTACCCTCAACCGTCGGGCGAGGCAGAGCTGGCCCTCAGTCATCGGGCGAGATGGAGTCCAGCCCTTAGGGGTCAGGCGTGGCAGAGCCTTCCTTCGGTTCTCCGAGCAAGAAGGGAGCGAGGAGAGGAGACAAACAGCGAAGACGACAAAGATGACGACGGTGATGAGGTAGTCGCCGATGTGGATTGGGGTGTCCTGGAGGACGAGGATACGCTGACCGGTGCCCACCCATCCACGCAGGGACCTTTCCCGTTCCACACGGAGGGAAGCGAGCCCTCGAGGCCGATGGAGACAGGCCAAACCACCGACCCTGGTGATTCGTGGGGACCAAGAAAATGCGAGTGGGATCTATCCCTTAGGGTACGCTTTGGGTGCCGGTGGAGGACCGATAGATGGAAAGGCGAATCCCATTCATGCCCACATCGAGGCGCTGCCGGTTGAGGGGTGATTACGTCGCGAGACGCCTTTGAGGAAAGGAGACGAGCCCTCGTGGGCTCATCCCGTTGGAGGCGGGGTGCTCAAAATGGTCCCACCTAGACGATCTAGGCGGGCGGCTGGGGTCATCCCCAAAGCTCCGTGTGGGAAAAGAGTCTGTTCTTTCTGTGAGTGTAAGTCACCGATTCCTCTATTTTTCTATTTCGGCGTGACCTTATGTCTTTTAATTCTTGCATAGTCTTGCGACGGAGCCGCTCTTTGGGGCTGGCGCCCAATAAGAGCCTTGCCCTTTATGCGGGACGGAATCCGTTGCCCGACATCACTCCTATTTCGGGCAGGAGCGGCGCTGATGTTGCGGCCTCGTCGGCCGGTCTGGCGCCGCCTACGGTGGCGCCCGCGCCCTCGGTGGGTCAAGCAGGCGCCGGGGCTGAAGAAGCGCCCTCAGGGGTTGCTGAGCAGGCGGCGGCGGAGGTGACTCCGCCACCTATGTTGGAGCGAATGAAGCTGCCGCCCGTGCTGGTGGCGCCCTCTGTGGTGGGCGTGGCACCGCAAGCCGAGGGCCCAACATCGCAAGTGGAGGTGGCTCATGATCGATCGCGTCCAAGCCATAGGAGCCTTCGGACGTATACGGTGGTGTCTGAAGAAGGTAGCACAATAGCGCATAGCGGTAATCCATCGGCGACGGCGGGGTTCTTGGGGTTGATCCCCAGGAGGACACGGCGGAGGTCCCCAACCCTAACGAAGCTAGGCAAGAGCTATGCGACGACGGTGAGAGCACCACCTGGTGGCATCCGAGGGGAGCAAGCACAATCCGTGCACGGAGGCCCAACGGAGGTGAGGTTCGTGACAATGGTTTTAAGTCAAGAAATGACGTGGATGCGCAGCCACGGTGGCGTCGAGGGAGCGCGCTAAAAGGTCCTAATGGCTAGAGGGAGGGTGAATAGCCTATTAAAAATTCTACAACAACACTTAACAAATCGGTTAGACAATTATGAGGCAAAGCAAGTGTTGCGCTAGCCTACTAAAAAGCAAGCCACCAACCACAATTCTGGTTTCTATAGTCTATATCCACACAATGGTTATATCACTACACTAAGTTAGTGTGCTCTCAAAAGCTATCTAAAGAGCCACACTAACCAAACTAACAAGCTCTCACAACTAGCTACACTAAACAGCTTGATAACTAGTTTGCGGTATTGTAAAGAGAGAGCAAGATAGTTATACCGCCGTGTCGAGGAGTGAACCAATCAATCACAAGGATGGATACCAATGTAGACAAATCACCTCGGAATCAAATGATAACACAATGATTTTTTACCGAGGTTCACTTGCTTGCTGGCAAGCTACTCCTCGTTGTGGCGATACACTCAGCTTGGAGGTTCATGTGCTAATTGGCATCACACGCCAAACCCTTAATAGGGTGCCACACAACCAATACAAGATGAGGATCACATAAGCCACGAGCAATTTACTAGAGTACCTTTTGGCTCTCCGCTGGGAAAAGGTCAAGAAGCCCTCACAGTCACCACGATCAGAGCCGGTGACAATCACCAACCTCCACTCGACGATCCTCGTTGCTCCAAGCCATCTAGGTGGCGGCAACCACCAATAGTAATAAGCGAATCCCGCAGCGAAACATGAACACTAAGTGCCTCTAGATGCAAACACTCAAGCAATGCACTTGGATTCACTCCCAATCTCACAAAGATGTTTAATCTATGATGGAGATGAGTGGGAGGGCTTTGGATAAGCTCACAAGGTTGCTATGTCAATGCAAATGGCCAAGAGAATGAGCTTGAGCCGGCCATGGGGCTTAAATAGAAGCCCCCACGAAATAGAGCCGTTGTACCCCTTCACTGGGCACTGCTCGGGGTGACCGGACGTAGGACCCCAGTGTCCGGTCGCCCAATGCTTGCCATGTGTCATCGGCTTCAAACGCTGATCGCCCCAATCTCAACGGTCAAGTGATGACCAGATGCGCTGCTGCGAAGTGACCGGACACTGGACCTCAGCGTCCGGTCGTTTCCAGTAAGCATCTAGAAGCGAGAAATCAAGACCGAACGACATGTCCGGTCGTGCTCGACAGGACTCACCCAGCATCCGGTCACTCAACGTCTCCTCTATGCTGCCACATCAGTGTGACCGGACGCACCCTGCCAGCGTCCGGTCACAAAGTGACCCAACGTCCGGTCGAAGACCGACGCCAGCGTCATAATGCTTCCACTAACCGGACGTAGGACTCAGTGTCCGGTCACTGCGTGACCAGCGTCCGGTGCATTCTGTGAAATCCTATCTTTTCTGTACAGGGCGCTAGTGGCACAGGAGCAGCGTCAGACTGTCCGCACTCTAGGGCGGACACTCTGCCGGTAAAGTTTCTAACCCTTGCTCAAATGTGCCAACCACCAAGTGTATCACTTTGTGCACGTGTGTTAGCATATTTTCACAAATATTTTCAAGGGTGTTAGCACTCCACTAGATCCTAAATGCATATGTAATGAGTTAGAGCATCTAGTGGCACTTTGATAACCGTATTCCGATACGAGTTTCACGCCTCTTAATACTATGGCTATCGATCCTAAATGTGATCACACTCACTAAGTGTCTCGATCACCAAAACAAAATGGCTCCTACCATTTATACCTTTGCCTTGAGCCTTTTGTTTTTCTCTTTCTTCTTTTCAAGTCCAAGCACTTGATCATCACCATGGCATCACCATCATCATGTCACGATCTTCATTTGCTTCACCACTTGGAATGTGCTACCTATCTCATGATCACTTGATAAACTAGATTAACACTTAGGGTTTCATCAATTCACCAAAACCAAACTAGAGCTTTTAGCGGCACAATCTGTGCCACCGACGGCCTAGGTAGTGGCGCCCAAGGTGGGCTGGACAGAGGAGGACATGGCCGTAGGGTCTCAGGGCGTCGTGGTGGTGGTGGAGAGGACCAGCGGGGGGTCACCCTCGGCCCTGGTGTCGGGGGCAGCCGCTCGCCCGCGCGAGGTGAGTCGCTGCTCCACTGGATGGATCCCTAAGACCCAACGTCGACTCTCTTCTCGCTCAACGATGCTACCGAGAGCATAGAGCGGGGGAGTCTTGACGAAGGGATCTCGGCGATGATGGGTGTCCTAGATCAGGCCCGGGTCATCCTGCGCAACGTCATCGTTCCCAATGGCCGGGTATCCGCTTGATCTTTTGTCTCGTTTTCTTCTTGTCTTCATGTATTTTTGTATTTTTGACACTGGTCTTCTTTTCAGTCCCTCATTGCTCATAGCTAGGAAAAAACTTGGTTCCTCCATGAGCAGAAGGTGGAATGGGACCGCCTCACCGAGGAGGCCCGGCTGTGCGGAGATTTGAGTGCCCAGCTCTCCGCCGCCCAGCTACGGGAAATCGAGGCGCGTCAGGATGCAGAGGAGATCCATGGGATGTTTGAGGATCTATCGGTGAGGGTGAAGCAGGATGAGGAGGCGGCCACCAGGATCTAAAAGGAGCGGGATGAGCTTCTCTAGAAGGATGCCGACGCCAGCCAGCGGGCCATCGAGGTTCTGGCTGAGCTAGAGACGGAGCGGGATCTCAGGCTAAAAGCCAAGGATAGGTCCACGACCCTGCAACAGAGGGCGAACTAGGATGCCAAGGTGATCGCTTGCTCTGTGAGTGCCAACCGTGAAGTGTATCGATGAAGAAAGACTTCGCTCGAGAGTTAGCAGATGGCCCACGAATAGCGTGAAGGGGTTAGCACTCCACGAGATCGCTGACGCAGGCATGTCGGGAGTTAGAGCATCTAGGGGCGATCTTGAGACGTGGTATTCGAAGGCGGAGGTCGAGGAAATTTCTACCGAGCTGAGCTAACGACGCTTGCCTCGACGGCTCGAGCACCACGCTCAATGAGCTCGCTAACGGGCGTGTTCGTGTGATATCCAGGTCCATCATTCGTTGACGGGGTCGGTAGAGCCCTCATGTGGCATCCCACTACTTCTTAACCGCGCCTGATAAACTAGATGCCTTAGAGTCATCAATTCACCAAAACCGATAGAGCTCGGGTGGCCCATTGGCCTCTCCTCGATGGAGATCCAAGGTGGGTTCAGGAGCTCAAGGTTAGGGAATTGAACGAGAAAGGTCGAGATGTCCCTATCCGCTTCGAAGCCTCGGTGGGTGAGTCGCAAGGCCACCTAGGCTCATTTCGACTTTTTCTCTCCCTAGCTCTATTTGATGTGAGGAGTCCTCGAGGCCCTTGCGAGATGGGTGGCTGGATTGAACCTCGGTCATCCTCGCGATTGCCACTCATATCGAATTAGGCGACTACCGCTTCATGACGCGACACGAAGTGTTGAGATGCGGAATCGCATATGCAACATTTGGATGTATGTGATTAATGTACGTTTTAACTGGAACAAAAGCGGGGTTCGGTAATGTTACCTTGGTGGCATGTGCGAAGAGAAGCTCTTATCGGACATGTTCGTGCGGGGTTCGAGTCCGACGTTCCCGATAGGGTCGGTGCAACCTACATGAGCATCACAATTTTTTGTTTCTGTCTTTCGGTGGTGATCTGAGCCGTTCGATTGATTTGGGCGACCTGACAGCTTCTCCTTGGAGGAGATTATGTAGGAGGACCCCTCCGAACCCTTCTCGAGAAGGCAGATGTTAAAGCTAGGGATGCGGGGAACTGTGAATTCGATTATTCTGGTGAACAAAAACACCGTAGCCGCCGGGGCGTAGGGTCTAGCGGTTCGTCCAGTTTTACTCAAAGTCTTATACCCACATACCGTGCCTCCGGTTTTAAACGTATGGAGGGGTCGGGCGACGAGGGTGTCTACACAAGTAGACACTCTTGGTAGCCCCCCACTGATGTCCGTGCCCCTGCCGTTGCTGGGGTCGGAAGCTCGGCAATGAAATTAACAAGCAGAGTAAGTAAACAGAGGTGCTTATCTTTCGGTGGCCGTTCGTTCGCCATTTTACCTGGGCCATGCGATCGACCCGGGAGGCCCATTGGGTCCCCCTTTTACGGGGTTTCATCGTCGGGTCGCTCCAAGGTCCAGGCGCGTCCCATCGGATTCCCGTCAGCATCAATTTCAAATCTGCATTGAATAGGGGAAGGGGGAGAGTTTTTCGTCCCAACCTTTCGCCTTTCCTCAGCCGCCACACCTCTTCCTTAAATAGGGAGGGGGAGAGGAGTTCTCATCCCATTCCGTCGCTTGTTCCTAAGCTGCTACCTTCTCTCCTTCTTCCTTTTCAGCTGAATGCGTTCTTGCATCGTGGTGGTTCCTAAGTGAGAGAGGGTAATGCTATGGAGGGAGAAACTCACAAATCCGCCCGTGAATCTGGAGCGTGATGTCGAGCTGGAGGTTATCCAACGTAGATGAGATGGTGTTGGCCGCCTTCGTCGAGAAGGGACCGCATCCGTCGATGGAGGAGGAGCACTAGAGGGTGCTAAGCGTCGTTAGATTCGTCGTCGGGAAGCCGTCCAGGACTGCGTTGATGGGGGGTTTTGCCTTTGCAGCCGCTCGGATTGTCTGGTTCATGAAGCTTGATGAGATGTGTGGGACATCCATCAGCCATGGCAGCCTTTCTTCGGTGGGGAGGGCCCCCAGTCAAGACGCCGTTGTCAGGGTTGCGGCTGATGACGATGGCGTAGTCCCTGGACGCCCCGGCGACGGTGCCATGGTCGCCGTATGTGGTGCTCGACGCTGCAGATGGCGACGCCGTTGTCAGGGTCACGTCTGATCACGATGGCGTAGTCCCTGGATGCCCTGGCGAAGGTGCCACGGTCACCGACGTGGTGCTCGACGTTGCAGACGGTGGCACCCTCAGGGGTCCTGTGGAGCGATAGGACATTGCCGATGGAGAGCGTGGTGCGTCGATCGTAGTAGTACTTAGAGTAGATCTGGTCAGAAAGTGTAATCATTTAAGTTGTGGGGGAAGCCCCGTAGGAACAGTCTTTTGTATTCATGAATACATCAATCCCCTTTCGTGATGTAATCACTTTGTAAGCGATGAATTTGTGCGAAAATGAAGGTGTTCTCAAATTCTGTTATGGCAAATAGCTTTTCAGCTCTTCTCGCTCTTTCTGGAAAAAGAGGTTTTAATGCCTTCCGACCCTTCCCATAGTTAAGGTCGTAAAAAACTCGGAGTGCGAGTGAGCCAATTCTGATCACGCTGGTGAGCAAGGAGACCGTAGCCACTGGGGTGTGGGTTTCCCTGATCCTACCAGTTATACTCAGATTTTGTTCTCGAGCTCCTAGTCCTTAAGACTTACCGTGAGAAAAGAGGGAAACACAGAGAATGTTTGCGAGATAACATAGAGAATGTTTGCAAGGTAAACGTACTTATATCAGCCCCCGAGTGAGGTCCGACCCCTCGCATTTTGCAGGGGTCGGATGTCATGAAAGATCGGGGATTTTTTATGACAAAAACTGATAACAGAAAGTATACGTTTATTTAAGGGTAAAAACAACGTAGCTGCTCAATGTTCTAGGCGTTAGTGAAGACCTCGCCGTCGATGGTTTTCAACTTGTAGGCGGCTGGCCGGAGTACTTCGCGACAATGTACGGCCCCTCCCAAGGCGGGGAGAGCTTGTGGCGGTCCTTGTTGCTCTACACGAGGCAGAGAACCAGGTCCCCGACGTTGAAGGCTCGGTCCCACACCCGTTGGCTGTGGTACCGACGCAACGCTTGCTGGTACTTGGCTGAGCGGAGGAGGGCGATGTCGCGAGCTTCATCTAACTAGTCCACGGTGTCTTCGTGGGATGCCTCGGCTCCCTGTTCATCATATGCTCTGATCCTTGGTGTCGTCCGTGGTAGGGGTAGGGTCCTTTCCCTGTTCCCCCTTGTTGGAGCCTCCAGACAGGAACCGCCGCATAAGGTTGCAGTCCTTGAGTGGATGCTTTACCGAAAAACAATGGTTCGGGCACGACCCCTCGAGTAGTTTTTCGAAGTGGTTTGGAGTGCCCTCCATGGGCTTCCGGCCACCCTTGCGGTCAACAATGGCCACGAGCAAGTCCTCGTGCCGTTGCTTCTTGTTCTTCCTTTTGGCGGAACGGTTGGAAGTGCCTTCGCCAGCACCCTCGTCCCGCTTTGCCTTGCCGTCGGGACGGTTGAAGATTGCTCCGACCACCTCTTCTCCTGAGGCGTGGCTGGTGGCGATGTCCAGGAGTTCCTTGGTGGTTCGCTAGCCCTTACGTCCTAGCTTATGAACCAGAGACTCACATGTATTCCCGGACAGGAAGGCTCCTATCACGTCGGCGTCGGCGACGTTAAGGAGCTCGTTGCACTGTTAGGAGAAGCACCGGATGTACCCACGGAGGGTTTCACCGGCCTTCTGGTGACAGTTCTTGAGGTCCCAGGGGTTCCCAGGACGCTTGTATGTGCCCTGGAAGTTCTCCACAAAGATCTCCCTCAGATCTGCCCAACCCTGGATGGCGTTGGACGGTAGGTGTTCCAACCACGCTCGTGCCAAATCGGCGAGGAACAGTGGAAGGTTGCGGATAATGAAGTTGTCATTATCCGTACCATCGGCTTGACAGGTAAGCCGATAGTCTTCGAGCCAGAGTCCAGGGTTTGTCTCCCTAGAATACTTAGGGATATTGGCAGGCGGTTGATTCCTTGGCGGGAAAGCAGCGTTGAGGATGTGCCGGCCGAAGGCCTGAGGGCCCGGTAGGCCGGGGCTCGGGCACCGGTCCTCGCTGCTGTCATAGCATCCACCGTGTCGAGGGTGGTAGCCGCGTTTGGCTCCTTCTCTTGAGTCATCGTAGGCATGTCTGCGGGCATCGAGGGAGTTGTGTGCGTCGCGGTTGGGGCCGAGACGCTGATGCACCGGGTGCGCTATCTGCCACCCGGTGGTGTCTGGAGGACTGATGCGTCCTTGGTGGGGCGCGCCGAGGGCGTGCGCTAGCTGGTGTCAAGCTCACGTCACCGAGACAATGAGCTCTCTGCCGGCTGCGCCACCACACGCTCGAGCAGCGTGTGAATCTCATGGTGGGTCTGACGATCCTCGGGTGTCGTGGCCTCTGGAAGACCATGGAGCAAGGCCGTTGCGGCGGCGATATTCTGGCTTGCCCGAGGGAAGTGTGGAAGGGTTCCATCGTCGGTGATGATCCTTTGGTTTACATCACGGGCCGTGGCACGTGCGCGCCCACCGTCTCCGCGGTGTTCGATCTCACGATCGATCTCCGCGTATTCCCACACAAGCTCGCGTCCGGCTTCATTGATCTCTAGCTTTTGGGCTCTCAGCTGCTCCATCCTCACACGAGGTGGGGCCGCTGCCTCCCCTTTGGTTTTGCCGCTGGGGTTGCTGCCGGGGTAGCCTCCTCCATGGATGCTTTCGACATGCCCCTTGGGGGTTTCTGCCATGAAGCATTCTCGGGAGGGATGATGGCTCGCCCTATTGGAGTCAGAGCCAGAGGATGACCCCGGCTCCTCTGTGAGGAGGTTGTGGAGAGACTCCATGATGTGCTTGATCACCCCCACGAACTCGTTGTCCGCGGGGGGATGAACCATGTGTAGTGCCACAAGGTGGCTAACGGTCGCCGCAGTGTTGCGGAGACCGAACAGAAGCGCTATCGGGGCACTCCGTACATGGCGTTCCAGATAGAGGGATCCTCCTCTAGAAGACCGCGCTATGTCATTGTCATTGGAAAGGGTGAGGTGACGCTGGTCCTCCCTGGACTGTCGAGGCCCGAGGGAGACGCCGAGCTGGTGCCCAAACCTCTCGTGGTTGAGGTCGATGGAGGGGAGAGATTGGATGGCGGCGTGAGCCAAAGCTAACTCTCCTCCTACCGTAACGATGAAGTCTAGGCTCCCGAAGCACACGTGTGCGCCTGGGACCCAGTTGATGTTGTGGTTAGCCATCCGTGGCCTGTTTGTGGAATGCGCAAAGGCCCCTATCTGGCGCGCCAACTGTCGGTGTTTCGAGTAAACACCAACTAGTAAATTTATATTTGTTGCATGTTAGGACTGGATGGTGCGCTAAAGGACACAAGGTTTATACTGGTTCGGGCGGAATGTCCCTATGTCCAGTCTGCTGCTGCTGCTCGTGTTATTAGCACCAAAAATGGTTCGTAGTATGGGGTACAAACAGTCGAGAGAGGGACTGGTCCCAAGTCTCCGATGGAATGGTCGAAAGGAGGTCGAGAGTTTAGTCGCTGCTCAGCTGTGCGTGATGTGTTGTCGAATCATGTCGATCAATCTCTCTATGAGTTGATCCGTCCCTCTAGCGGGGTGTCCTGCCCTCCCTTTTATAGACAAGGGGGAGCAGGGGTTACATGTCGGAGAAAGGAGAAAAACCAGAGGCCAAGAAGACCCTTTGAAGGCACTGGGTCTTCCCTTTCCTCTGAGCCAGCCTCGCTGACATGGGCAGACAGTGTCGGAGAGGGCACGTTCGCCGGGCTTCTGTACGCTGATGATGCTACGCCCTTACTTGATCAGCAAGTGGTCACATCCGTCCCGCCCCTGCGGGCGGCGTGTCGGACAGGGGTGCTGACTTGCATCCCTGTGGGGAGCGGACGGCGCGGTGACTGCACGTTCGCCACTGTAGGGGACACGGGTCTCTTCCTGGACCGTAGCGGTTGTCATATGCTTATGCCAAGTTCCGTGCCCGAGGGCTTGATGGCGGCGCCTACAACACTGTAGGATGAAAGACGGCGCCTACAACACTATTTAGGCTCTGCTATGCCTGGAAGGGTCTAAAGCGCTTGTCCCGTCGTAGCCTGACGGTACTTTCCCGCAGTCATGCAGGGCATGGTCCTCAGTACTGTGGTTGACTCAAATGTCCCGTCGTACCCTGTGCTTGTCATTATGAAAGAGCAGGGTACAGTCGTCAGGTGAGGAGGAGCTTGCCCTCAGCCGTCGAGTGAGGCGGAACCTGCACTTGGACGTCGGGCAAGGCGGAGCCTGCCCTCAGTCATTGGGTGAGGCGGAGTCAAACCCACGGGGGTTGGACGGGGCAGAGCCTGCCCTCGGACGTCGGGCGAGGCGGAGCCTGCCCTCGGACGTCGGGCGAGACGGAACCTACCCTTAGACGTCGGGCGAGGCGGGGCCTGGCCTCAACCGTCGGGCGAGGCGGAGTCCAGCCCTTGGGGGTCGGGCGTGGCGGAGCCTTCCTTCGGTTCTCCGAGCAAGAAGTGTAGCTGCATCCTTGTCTGTCACATCCGGCCCAGTTTGGAATTTGGCCCATGTGCAAGTGAATGAGATATTGTAGAGAGTTTAGTCCCACCTTGGTTGTTAAAGGTGAGATAGACCAACATATAAGGCTTCTAGAGTCCATCCCACCATCACCGGGTTAATCGTTTTACGTGAAGCGAGGACGAAAGCGTAAGTGGGATGGTGGTAGGTGTGGTTTGCTCAACATGCAGAGTGGATCTGAGCCGTTTGGACTCTAGAGTGTTACAAATGGTATTAGAGCCGACCTTCGTGGCCACGGGCGCGTGCGGGTCAGGTGTGCGGACATGGGGTTCATTACGCGTGTAGGCCCTGCGGGGTGCACGGCATAGCACATGTGCCGGCACTGGACGTACGGTCGCATGTGCTAAGAGGGAACGTTCCTGGTCATCGTTTGCCGGTTGTGGGTGTGTTGGGCCGACGAGGACGTCGGTTCCTTTGAGGGGGGGGTGTATGTCACATCCGGCCCAGTCTAGAATTTGGCCCATGTGCAAGTTAATGAGATATTATAGAGAGTTTAGTTTCACCTTGGTTGTTAAATGTGAGATAGACCAACATATAAGGCTTCTAGAGTCCATCCCACCATCCCCGGGTTAATCCTTTTATGCGAAGCGAGGACGAAAGCGTAAGTGGGATGGTGGTAGGTGTGGTTCGCTCAACATGCAGAGTGAATCTGAGCCGTTTGGACTCTGGAGCGTTACATTGTCAGTTCGGGAGCATCAACGTTTGATGGTTATTAGTTCCACTCTATCGGGTACCCCAGTATTAGGTCCCCAACACCATGCCAGTCTCCAATTCTATCACTCCTTCGCTCACACATCTGCACTACAACTACTAAGGAATTAAACACAGCAACACTCTTTTCTTCAGCTGGAAACTCTCTGACTTGCATCTACCGATTTGCACTACTTGAACCACCTACACTAAATCTGCCCATTTCTCCTCTCTAATGAAGTACAGTGCCTCTGCCTTCTCATGAAATTCAGACTCCGCCTACTTTCTCTGAACACACAAGTCTGCTAACATATCAGGTTCACTACTCTGTCAAACTATCACTGCTTTGATCACTTGCTGCATACGGTAAAATACAAAACAAGATAATATTTGTAAAGGCAAGTAATTTTGACTAATTTATTTGCAATAAGAGGATCATGAAAAAGTAACTTAATGATACAACATACTCCTGTAGTATAATGACAACCACAATACATGGCAATGTCGCAGGACAATTCTTGTTCTAAGTGTGATAACACAAGACGGTCAGCATTTGTTTGCTAAATAAATCAAGATTGCTGAACGAATTTTATTTTTTTTAAAAGATGAGAACTTTATCTAGTCCCCACTAAACCAATCTAATCACATATGTACATTCTCAGATAACTGAACTGCTTGTCATCTTTCTATTTTTGTCAGTAAAATTATCTGAGCTTCATATTTATAACTTGGACTCAACATGGCCATGCCAAGACATAAAAAGTTACCTTAGTTACAATATCATTATATTAAGCACAATAACATGGCAGCTGGTTGTGCTCAACATCAAGCATCAGTGTATCAATGCCAACCATTGACTCATCCTGTAGAGTTTACAAATGTAAGCCATGACAATAAAATTGCAACAATTCAGGGCAAGTTCAGTTTATTACCTGCAGAAAAGTTCTTGCATTCCCTGTTTTTCAAGGTTTAACTTCAGTGAGAAATCATCATTCTTTTCCTTGCCTGCCTACATCAGATTGTTCAAAAATAAACAAAGATCAATCCACAGACATTTTGCAGTGCAGAGATAACCTTATGGCTTGGCTTGGTGTTGCTGTTATGGGGACACCAATTCAGCGAACGAGTTCTGGAGGTGCAAAGGCCTGATGCCATACATCTAAATACCATCCAGTGTAATAAAAAAAATAGCAAGCCAAAAATTCAGTGGCCATAAACAAAGTTGACAAGAGAAAAATATCTAATATATTTCACCAGTAAAGTATCTAAGATTGGTACACCAAGCTCATGATTTGAGACTCTCAGTAAATAAATAAGGCTCGAGCTACGTGAAATGAGATTGGTATAGACAAATGGCTAACTATGCTAAAAAAAACAATGGCATCCAATGTGTAGGAACACAATATCAAAAAAATTAGATGATTTCAAGGATAACTTTGATGCCTAACTATGCTATAAAAACTGGCTAAGCTAATTAGAAGTATCCACTGGACGCAAGAAAATGGTAGCATTATCGAGCCTCTATTCAGAACCAGGGATACGATGAGGTAGCTGTCAAGATATATGAGAGTTTAATGAACTTCATACTGTATCAGAGTTTATCGGAAGAACGTAGAATACTGTTAACATACCAGCAGGAGTGATCGCTAACCCTTCCTGCGCCTTCTTGCACCATCCAAAAATGGTTTGGTTGGAGTTTGTTTTGTCCAAAAAGTTCTAAGAAGAAATAAGAGAAAAACTTCCCTCACCTAGCCATCTCCTTTCTTCCCAAACCAGGCCAGCACATCCACATCCCTCGGTTCCAGCCTGCCTAGATTTGCCAAAGTAACGCACAGGCTCGGGGTGGCTTCGTGGACATAAGCAAACAGATTTGTTGTCCAACCAGATCGAGAAGAGCGCAACAACCAGATCGACGTAGGACATCGAATTGAGATTAAGAAGAAGGCAAATGGACAAAAAGGAAGATGGAGATCGAGAGGAGGGGACACGAACTTCTGTGTCACAACGGCGACGACAACTACGAGGTACTCAGACGGCGGTGAGGTAGACTTGGGGGAGCCCCACACTTGGCGACGAAGATGAGGATGAGGGCGCCCTCTACCCGGCACTTCTGCCTCGGGCTTGCCAGCGCTCGAAGCGTAGTCGCCGTCGCTCCATCCTGTATCCGTGCGCATACCCGTTGGCAGGGCCAGCCGTCGCATCCGCGCGCGCAATGGGAGTGGGTCGACGAGCTCCTCTCTTAGCCACGGCACGAGAAGGCGGCGGCGCAGGCGAGCGCGGCGGCGCGGAAGAGGAGGCGGCATCAGGGCGGCATGGGCTAGCGCGCGCGACGGCGAGGGCGAGGGCCGAGGGAGAGGAAGCCTGATTGCAGGCGAGATCTCGCATGGGGAGGGGCGCAGCGCGGGCGTCGTGAGCCGCAGGGGAAGGCAAACCGAGGGAGCGACGGGTGCGGGATTGCAGGCGTGGGCAGACAGACGAACCAAAATAAATCTCACACCAAAAAATGTCCACGCTTTGTTCTTTTTAGTTGTATGAGATATACAGGCCCGGCCTTGGGGGGGTTCGAGCTGTGCGGCCGAACAGGGCCCTCGATGCTAAGGGGCCTGACCCCAGATACGTAAGTAGGTATAGTATATTCGTTCTATGGCCCCAAAGCTACAGCCTAGCAAGCTAGAAAGGCATGTACGTGGCTGCCAATTTGTCTTGCCTCGCGTCGATTCAGCTAATTGCCTTCCGCGATCGCGGCGCGTTACGCACTTCAGACTTCCGCTGCGGCTGCGATCGCCTTCTTCTCCGCTGCGACCTGCGACTATGGAGAGGCTGCGGCGCAAGGGGTGGTGGTGCGTCGGCATCGTGTGCTCAAGGCAACAACTAGAACCAGCGACCGGCGCTGCCCACTCGATTCCCGGTCTGCGACGCATTTAACGCATAACGCAGGTAAGAAATTGCCCCTAAGCCCCTTGATTGTGCTTGTGTATGTATGTCAAGTATATATTCTTTAGATTTGGGATTTAGGAATCCCTTACGGTGCAGCACGCATGTTTAGTACCACATTGAAATTTCTGAAATTCCGAAACTAAATTGAGTATTGTATAATTTTCTTAAATTATTTTCTAATTTCTAAATTTATAGTAAACTCATGTTGCCCAAAAAGCATGCATGTGGAAGTAAGAAAACAAAAAAGAAGAAAGGGATAGAAGACTTCATACAATCACAAGAAGAAGAAAAAATAATATATTATATTTATTCAAAACATCGTTATAGTATTAGAGTTATATTAAAGGCGGGCCCATTTTTCTAGCTCCGCTCCAGGTGACTAGATTCACAGGACCGGGCCTGGAGATATAGTTGGTCAAATGAGCCTCGAGATAGTGTTAATGGGAGCTGCAACATCAAATATACAAAGAATGAAATAGAGCTTGCTCCTTTATTTGAAGGGGATATACATGCTACATGCCTGCACAGGCATCTAGTTACTACGTTTTTAGTATCGCAGCCTCACTATCGCTTGTGCCAGCACTGTCACATGGAAGTTGAGGTCCAGGAGAGTCAGCAGGCTGCTCGCCCTTGTACCGATATAAGTGCGAGCATATGAGGAAGTAGATGAAGTTGACCGCGCCGAGCATGGCCATGGCGTAGTAGAAGTAGTCCAGTCTCCCGGCATTGATGTCATCGCTGACCCAGCCCGCGGACCCGCCGTGCCGCCTCGTCCTCGCGTTCACGATGTTGACCACCAGGGTGGCCAGGTAGCTGCTGGCGCCCTGCGCGCAGTAGAACGCCGCGTTGGCCAGCGTGCGCATCTGGTCCGGGAACTGCGTGTTGTAGAACTCCATCTGGCCGATCATGGTGAACGTGGCCGACACGCCCATCAGGGCGAGCTGCGGCGCGAGGAGGAACACGGACAGCGGGGACATGCCGTCGCCGTGGCCCAGCGCGGAGCTCCTCCGCCTGCGCTCCACGACGGTCGCGAGCACGAACGCCAGCGAGCCGACCACCTGACCTGCGCCCTGCCTCTGGAGCAAAGTGATGCCGCCGCTACCTCCCGCTCTCGCCTTGGTGAGAAGCTGCGCGGCGCGGACGATGACCAGGTCGTAGACGGGCACGAAGAGCGCCACGGCGAGGTAGAACACGGCGACGATCGACACCGCCGGAATGGTGAAGCGCCTGCCCATGTGGGGGTCCATGGTCACGGACTGGATGTACGTGTAGTTGATCATCTCCGTCATCAAGATGAACCACACCACGCCGGAGACCCACACGGGGACGATCTTCACGAGGCACTTCACCTCCTCCACCTGCTGCACGCTGCACAGGTTCCACGGCCTCGCCGGGGAGCCGTCGTCGGCCCGCAACTCGTCGGCGTCGGTCACGATGGCCGCCTTGTTCAGAAAGCTGAGCTGCAACGTGAGGGGGAGCCTGAGGACGCGGTCGGGACCGTCCCCAGCCGCGGCCGGATCAGGGTGGTTGTGCTTGTACAGCACCTCCTCCTGCCGCCGAGCGTCATCGGGGTGCGGCAGCCGGAGCCTCCACTTGCGGCACGACGCGACGGCGACCCGCGCGACGCTCGTGAATATGCTGCCCTCGGGCTGCACGTAGACGTAGACCGCGGTGCCGGCGAGGAACACGACGAAGGCAACGAGCATGAGCGCCGTGGGGATGGCGAAGCCGAGGCCCCAGCTCACCTTGTCCTGGACGTACACGATGGCCGTGAGCACCAGGAACGTGGACACCATCGCGATGGCGTAGTACCAGTTGAAGTAGCGCGTGAGCCCGGCCTTTTGCCGCTCGTTGGTCACGTCGAACTGGTCCGCGCCGAAGGGCAGGGCGGTCGGGTTCGTGCCGCCCGCGGACACCACGAGCAGGCCCATTCCGACGTAGAGCACGGCGCGGTGGAGGCCCGACGGGCCGACGCACGTGCCGGCTTGCTGGGCTACGGCGCTGCACGACGGCGGTTTGAGCTGACGGATTGTCGCCGACAGGGTGATGACCACCATTCCCTGTATGATACCCAGTGGTCAGCCACTCAGTGAGACCATTTTTTCCGCAAAAAACAAAGAAAAAAAACTCAGAGAGACCATTTGTACAAGCGACACATGTCTGGTATTTTTCCTTAGTCCGAAACAAGTGTCATTTGGGTTTGCAAAATCTTTGCCCATTGGTGTGGAGACAACAGCTAACAAGTGTCCTATGATGGATAATGAATGACATGGGGCTTGTTAATAACTCACGATAACCCCGAAAACAGATCCGAAGAGCATGGTTCTGAATCTGCCCCAGAAGGCGTCGGCGACGAAGGCTCCAACAACAGGCGCGAAGCTGGACATGCCAGAATAGATGTTGTTCACGTTTGTTGCGGCATTTGGCTTCATGTTATAGCGGCTCATCAGGTAACTCGTGAGGGGCGTAGAGAAGGAGTTGGACGCCATAGTAGCTGCCGCGAAGAAACCTGTATCACAAGATTGAAAGCAATGGGTGAGATGAGACTCATTCATCTAGCGGTCGTTTCTGTTTCTTTGTGGAAAATCAATCTACATTGCCGGCCGAGAGAGATGAGACAACACAACCAGAGCAGTTTTGAGACATTTTTTCAGCGATGAATGTGAATCTTTTTAAGTACTTCAAAAGCAGAATTTACTTTTCAAACACTTCCTAGCCCTTTAGCAGTGGGGATTCGATGCAAGAACCTGATATGATGCTTGAAACCGTTGAAAAAATAGCAAAACTAAACAGTTGAAGAATATGCATATGCATGAAGCTAAAAGATGCCGTGAGGCGTGAGAGACCGATGATGAAGGCGACGGCTCTCCATCCTCTATGCCTGCGATGGCGTCCCCCCTCGCCGGCAGCCTCTTCTCCCAAGAGGCTCAGCGCTGCCGTGGGCCGGCTTGAGGCCATGGATACTTCTGGCCGTCTACCCGTGCACATCTGTATCAACTGCGCTGCTCTTCTTGTTGAAGGAGGCAACAATGGCTGGCCTGCGATCGAACTTCCGATAGGATGGCGTTCACTGTGCAGCGGATGGGAGAGGAGGAAGGATGGATGGATTGATGAAGGGGGTGTGGCGTTGCACACCAGTATTTGTACCGGCCTGCCCAGAGAAAATTAATCTCTGACTTGTCTCTTCAGTCCTCGCGCCGGTTATTATTTGAACCATGGCGCCTACTTTCCTGTATCTTCGTTTCTTTATATTTTCAGGACAAAGTAGTCTGGTGACAATTGTCTTGGCTCTACTTTCTTGTTGTACTCGTTTCTTTTTTATATTTCTCAAGATTTTGGATTACTTTCATTCTTTCTTCCTCGAGCAAGTCTTTGCTTTATTTGGCGAGGTGCGGCACTTGCGCGGGGAGCTGGAAGCTTCCCAGAAGGCAAAAGAGGAGCTGCGCCAGGGTCTGATCAACGCCAACTGCTTAGGTGACAATGACATGGTTCAAATAATAACATGCCAATGTCGAAAAGATGGATATATGGATGCATAACCATGCTAGAGTATGACATTCCAATCTTCTTATAAACTAAACAATGGCATTCCCATCTCGCCCTGCAATCGGGTCACCTAAAAAGGCACGATTCGTCCTGCCGCACCCGCAAGTGGAGGACAGGAAAGTAGTTAATGGAACATACTCTGCTGCTTCGTCTCGCGCACCTGGCCGCTGTTTCACGTCTCTCGTGCGGACAGCATGCATTATATATGCAAGATAGTGAGTCGTGGTCAAAATAATGTCTAGCGACGTTCCTCTCTTTTATTTTCTTCTAATCCTATTCTAGTGTAGCACATCCCCCCCACCCCCACCCCCCCCCCTCCCAAAAAAACACTCACTTGCCAATAGCCGTGGATTTGTGTCTTTCTAGAATGCTTATTAGATTTATAGATTAATAGATTTTTTATATGAATATACGTCAAATTTCACCCCCCGTACATAGGATGGTGGTTGTAGTTGTGGGGTGGGGTGGGGTAGCGAGATAGTAGGGGCACTACTATCCACAAAAGGGATGGTGGTGTCTGAAAAACATTGATTTAGCAAGGCAGACAAAAAACACATCACATCAACAATGGTTAGACGCTATTGCAATCGCCCCTAAGCTGTTGGAGGGCAATGGTTCGTGTCACGTAGGGAGAGTGTATGATGGTCAAGGTGATTGGGAATCTACCCTCCACATAGGTGGAAGTTAACGTTTTCTTTGCTCACTCCTCATTTCAATGCTAGGTGGGTCCTATCGCGCCTCTTCTCCCTCCTCTTCCTTCCTCCTCCGTCATTGATCACCGAGGTTATGGTTAGCGCTCATGGGTTCAGGGTGTTAGGGGTCGGGGATGGAAGAGGGGTTCGAGGGTTATGGAATCTCTAGGTTTAGAATGGGTCTTCGAGGCAATGACCATTCTTATGGCGGTGTCTATGCATTGGGAGTAGGTGCTACGATGATGGACATCCGATGACAATGGCAGGCGACAAGGGACAAGCTAGGTTAGGAAAGGACGGAGTTGGAGGACTGAGTAGCAAGGCGACACTCACCAGGTGCGGGTGGCAGAAGTGGTGGCGATGTTCGGCAGGAAGCTACGATGTTGTAGAGGTGTTGGCACTAGCCGTGGGGATGAGAAGAGCGCCAATCGCTGGGAAGCGGTCAGAGATAGAAGAAAGATGCTGGGTGTTGGAATTAAATTCCTCCAACTAGGTGCATGCCATTGTAATAGGATCCCAAAGTGATGATAGGTAGACTAGGCGGTCACATATGCACACGTGAAAGTTTGGCGAGTTGGTGGATATCGAGTTGCTATGGGGTGTTTGGATTCAAAGAGTAAAAATTAGCGAATCGCGTGCTAATAGACTAAACATGGACTAATCAGGGGTTTATAAGAGCTAATGGAGGCAAATTACCCATCAACTCCTCCTTAATTAGCTCTTATTAGCCCATGATTAGCCTTCCTTTTTTATATCAAAACCTACAGACTAAATTTTACCTAATGCAACAACACTATGCATAATGCCTTCGTGAATGTCTACTTACTCGGGATGTGAACCAAACGAATCGAAATAACTTTGGTTTGTGGGGGGACAATTTTGAACGGTGTCATCATGCAAACCAAACAAGCTAACTGTCGGTTAGAGTAACCACAATGTATTTGGACCAAGTAGTCCATATGAGTAGGTCCGATGACAGTGGTCTATAACTATTTCTATCTCTACAATGTAGCATGATCAAAATGAACTATTTATGTGAACCCTCCAGCAAAAAAACACTAGACCACAGTCTAACATTACACAAGGGAGAGAGAAGATAGAGAAAAAGTAACGTTGTTCTATTCTTATAGGTGGTCTATAAGCATATAGGTAACTGCTGCTATAGACTACTCTATGGACTAGTTACACAATGTATCAGACTTGAGCATTTTACGGGTCGGCCCGAGCAAAAAAAAAAGCTTGGTTATTTCTTGCTAAAATAATCCCGACCATGACCGTCCCATTGGACGAGTCATGCCTGTTTTTTCCGGCTGGGCTCAGGCAGCCCAGGCCTAGACGGACCCCCACGTATTTTATAGTGTAAAAATAGCTAAAATAAATATTTCAGACTGAGCTTAGGCTGAGAAAAATTTCTCTCGACAGCAAGATGTGTGTCCAGGTCCTGTCCACTAATGTCCATACACAGGCCAAAACCCAACGGGCTCAGGCTGGACTCAAAATGTTCAGGTCTACTCTCACACCGAAGTCCAAGCGAAAGAAATGAGTCGGTCAGTGGTTATTGCGTTTCTGGATCTTCTGCCATAGCTAATGACCCCGGATCCAATGACCCACCGCCGCATTCATGGGCTTCTTCGGGACTACAGTCTGATTATCTCCCCGAGATTGGCGAGATTCAACCGCTTGCCGTCATCTTTTTCAGCAGCGAAAAGTTTTATCCTATTTCAACCTCGAGATGTTGCTAATCATGAATACAATAGAACGGCGTATGACTAATGGACTTAAAAAAACATATAAAAACATATTTTCCTTTGGAGGAAACTATCTAGTGCCTTCCTAAGTTCCTAGAACGAGTTAGGGTAATAAGAAACCAATAGATTACGCGTCTGGAAAACATGTGTGTTCTGGATCCAGTAGTATGCTTACTTTTATTCGAGCACAATACATCTAATCTACATACCTTAATTAATAGGTTTTGATTTGACGTTTTAAATCAAGAAAGCATAGCCTTTTACCTTAATTGATTTGACGTTTTATATGTTGAAACTTCAAAACTTTCTTTTTAAAAACAGCTTCAAACCTTATTAGTTGAAAACAGCTCCCTTCTGTTATAAAAAAGAAAAAAAAACAATTACAGGTGCACGTATCTAGTGCGTGTGTAAAACATGTAGCACGGAAGCCCGCATACTTATTGGCCTTTTAATCAGAGGCCCGTTAGGCTTCCACAACACGTAGCTAGCAGCCCATGACCTTCTTTTTGTCAATGTTGGGCTTGGACACGACGGTGCCGTCGTTGCCGGCGAGCGCCTTGTACTTGTCCTTCCGGGTGAAGTTGGTGCACTCGTAGGACAGCGTGGACGCGATGAGGCGCTGGATGTAGTTGGCCACCTCGTGGCTGCTCTTGCCGCCGCCATTGCAGGTGAGCTCGGCTGGGAGCTTGTTGAGGAACGTGACCACGTACCCGGGGCTCGGGTTCATGAAGAAGTAGAAGGGGTCCAGCCCTTTCCACCCTCGCGCCGTCGTCCCGTGGAACATGCTCATCTGGTTCTCCATCGCCACCGGCACGATCTCGTCCGTCAGCTCCGCGAACAGCGCCGAGAAACGGAGCAGGAACGGCTCGCGGCACGTCGTCCCCTCGGGGCAGATCACCAGGTCGCCCTCGGTCAGGAGGCGCCGGATCATGGCCGCGTCGGCGGCGCGATCTCGGGTCAGGCGCACCGTGCGGATAGGCGACAGAATTTCCGACAGCCGCGAGACCTGTTGAGAAATCAACATCATAATATCGGTCAGTGTTGGTTGATCAGTGGATAGATTATTTGATGTGACTTGCATGACATGTGACATCGAAGTCGCATGACAAGTACCGAGTAGGTGACGGCGGTGATGGGGCGGCCCAGGGCGGTGGAGAGGAAGATGGGGTCGAGGAGGGTGCGGTGGGAGCAGATGAAGAGCACACCGGTCTGGCCCGTCTCGCGGCTGGCCGGCGGCGGAGGATTGCCCCTGATGGTGACGCGGACGCCGAGGGCGCGGAACGCGTGGTACACCATGCGCATCGGCAGGAGCGCGCCCGCGGCGATGCGCAGGCACGCAAGCAGGAACCCGATGGGGATCCAGAGCACGGTGAGCAGCGCGAGCGCCGGGGACGGCTTCTGGACGAGCCGCCCGTCGTGGAAGACCACCGGCTTCGGCAGGTTCTCGCGTGGCACGGGCTTCATCTTGGGCGTCGCCGGCACGACGTAGCCCTCCTTGCACAGCCTCATGAACGGGTAGTCCGTCTTCCTGTCGCCGAGGCCGACCTCGGGCGCGACGTCGTCGCCGAACACCTTCCGCAGCGCGTCCGCCTTCTGCTCGCCGACCAGGACGCCGGGGGAGCGCACCAGCCCCGTGGCGCGGCCTCCCCACACGACGAGCTCCGTGCCGATGACGACGTCCGTGCCGATGTACTCCTTGAGGAACGCCTCCACCATGACCCGCGGGTTCGCGGTGAGCACGCACCGGCGGCCGCACGCCGAGAACACGCGCCACGACTCCGGGTGCAGGTCGGCGCAGTAGAACTTGGGCAGCACCGCCCGCGCCACGGCCTCGATGTCGGCCACCCTGGCCCCGGCCATGGACGCGAAGATGAGCACCTGGATGCCCGCCGGTTCGGACACGAAGTAGTAGAGGAGCCCCGCGAGCGGCGCCAGCGCGATGAGCAGCAGCAGGCGCAGCACGCCGCCGGTCTCGAACGCCATGTGCGCGAAGTACGGGAAGGAGCTCCGGCCGCACAGCAGCGTGCCGTCCAGGTCCGCCACCACCGTGTCGCCGGCGCGGTCGTTGGACGAGCACTTCTCCACCGTCGGGAACGGCGAGGCAGCCATCACCGTCGTCGCCTCCCCCATGATCTCCGAGCCCTCCGGAGCTAGCTACTAGCTAGCTAGCAGCTGCTACGCACGCACCAGAAAGCACCAAGCGTACTACGGTACACCACTCCCCCGGCCCTTTGGTACGCTTTCTGGTGTGTTTTGCATGCGGACCTTGAGCTTTTCCTTGGCTGCTTTATATAGACGAAGCGAGCTGCAAAACGCAAAGGACAAAATTCAAAAGGACGTGTATAGAAGAACTCGAGGAAAGGGACGCACAAAGCGAACGGGCATATTACGTCGATGGGAATTGTGAAGGTTTTCCAAGGCTCCAAGGAGGGTTTCTTAGGAACCACCGGTGGCGTTGTTTTACATGGGTGTAGAGCATCGGCAGGGTCGCCAGGTGAAATTTTGTTGTCTTTCGTTGAAGGCGACTTGTTATGGTTTGTTTGGTTTGGTGGTGTACTGCAATTAAGTAACGGTAATAGCTCCCAATATCATTTCGAGGTCGTTCTTACAGGTACTGCTGCTAGTAGACTATAGTACTATTCTCCTAGGAGTAGTTGCCAACCGGCGTTGGCATGTTTTGCAGTTTATTGCAATTATCAATCTGAAGACACTTTTTTTTAAGGTTGGTCATCTTTTACGGTAGATGCTACAAGACGGTTGTGTGTCTCATAACAAATATTGTTAATGATTTTACTGAAATCTTTAATGCATTAATAATATGATTTGACAACAGTAACAGTATCTCGCAAGTCACATACTATTATTAATTAATCAAGAGGGCGACGAGATGTGGGCCGATAATCGATCTTCTATGGATTATCATCTTAGTACAACAGTGCTAAAACACACCACGTCCCCAAGAAGATCCATACATTACTAGATTAATCGAAAAAGGAAAAAAAACTAACTGTTGGATTTTATGATTATCTAACCATCTAGATTAACCTAAAGGGACCACGAGAAATTAATAGGATATAATCCATGCCACACGACTTCATCCATCCTAATCAATCCATTAATTCAAGAGCTGTTTATAATTATTGCTTAACTAGAAAAGATCAGAGGAAAATGAAACGTTAAGGACATGAATGAGATCAAAGCGAGCTTCTCGACTTGACACGGATGCTCATATTTTCCTATATTTGTTTCAGATTTAACAACGTTGTTCTTTCAATGATAGATGACGTGTCCCTCGACGTGATGTACCTAGTTCGTTAATCTCAAGATATGTCAGCCCAATCTCAGTCTTGTGGAGAGAAATGTCTATGGAGTGATTACATGCATGCACAAAATAAACAGTTTGAGAAGAGACTCAAAAGTTAGAAAGGTAAACAGCTTTCAACTAGGGGAGGCTTGTGTCCATTAACTCGGTGCTTAGTAGTTTGCCTCATATATAAAGTTTTTTTTGCCGTTTCAAGGGTTGTATGTGAAAAATTGGATTACTTTCGTTCTTGGTATTATTTGCGAAGTGATAACCAAAAGAAAATGTATCACATCACAAAATAAATAAACAAGTGACACCTTCAACATGTCTTATTTTTTCCTATATTGTCTCTCGTTTTCCTATATTGTCTCTCGTCATCCGCTTATCCATTTTTTCCAACCACTGCTAAAACCTATATAAGAAAATATGAATTCTTGGAGGAACATTAATCTTCTACATCCTATAGGTAAGTAAATATGCCATGTCACTCTGAAACGTACAACAGTATATAGAGATGGTGCAAAAATTAGAGCGAGATTTCCTCTGTTTTGGAACCTTAAAATTAAAAATGGTGCAAATTTTGTCCTGTTTTCAATTTAAAAAAAAAAGAAATCCTTTGTCTAAAAAGACTTGCCCGCGCATGACACAAGCTGTATTTTCGGGGGCCCGCTGAGGAGAAACACCCTTGGTGAAAGCCTGAATGGTGGTGACCTATCACAACTACACATCCTAGCCGCCATCTCCTTTGGCTGCACTGCATTTGCAACTTTGCATGAAGAGCGTGCCATCACCCATCAGAGTTTGCTCTCATCCACTTATGAACGTGTCATCCGGGCCTGCGGCATCGTACTGTCTCCTCTCTGAGCTCAACAAGCTCAGAGAGGTGCCGTGTGTGACCATGGCAGCATGCATGGCACTAAGGCCTCCTCCCAGCAGAGCCGTATTCGTCGCGTACCACCACAGCCATAGCCCCTGCATACAAGAATTGCTCGCGGGCGAGCTACTCCTGACCTGCCCCACGGATGGAGGACTGTTACCCACCCTTAATCCAATTAGTTAGATTGTTAGAAATGTCCTTTCATAAATATTTGAACATTCGCTACGTTTAAAAATATTACTATAACAATTTTATTTGTAGCATGGTCTATAAACAGAAATGAATAGTTAGCTTGCACATCTTCTTTTTTCAAATCACAGTATGGATGAAAGCACTTCATACATGTATGCACACTCACCCTACTTGACACAATTGCACACATACTACTTCTACGAGCATCTCCAAAAGTGTCTCAAGATTGATAAAGTCATCCTAGACGTCTCGTTGTTGAGAGACACGTCTGCTACCACTAAAAAAAGTAATGTCGTTCAAACTTAAAATAAAAGAAAATATGAGCACCATCGTCAAGTCATGGACTTAGAGTTAGATAAACAGGCTCTACCACAAAAATTCTAAACAGTTGAGCTACGCTAAGTTTACTAGCTTGCATCTTCCGCCTCTTCTCTCTATCCTTTTCACTGTACAGGTTGTCACCTGCCTGCTTCTCATGCCTCTTCCTCACAATCTCTTAGCATCATTTGATAAGGTTAGAAGAAATCTTGATAAGGAAACTTTCAACAAGGACAGCTCAACTAACCCATATAAATTCAGCTTAGTATATTATTTACACTTGTCTATCAACTCGTGCTTCCACATGAGCTATATTTTTAGGAGACAAAATCATTAGAGGTTAACATGTAATAACTACAAGTAATACGACTTAGAGTAATTTAGTGTTTGTTCTCTTTGTTCATTTCCTAACGTACTAGGCATACAGATACCTCTAATCTCTGCCCAGTTGTGATAAAGTTATCGATTACTGATTGTCGGTGTTTCGAGTTGCCACCGACTAGTAAATTTCTAATATTGCGCGTCTAGCTCAAATGATATGCTAAGAGGACACGAGGTTTATACTGGTTCGGACAGAATGTCCCTACGTCCAGTTCGTTGCTGCTGCTCGTGTTACTAGCACTGAAAGTTCGTAGTATGGGTTACAAACGGTCGAGAGAGGGACAAGTCCCAAGTCTCTGGAGAGAGGAGCAAATGGGTGCCAAGAGCTCGGTCGCTTCTCGGCTGTATGCTTGTGTGTTCTGATCGGTTTGGGGTTCGATGGGTTTGAGAGTCCCCTTCATGGGACGCCTTGCTTTCCCTTTTATAGACCAAGGGAAAGCACGGATTATAGTGGAGGGAAAAGAGGAGAATGAGAAGGAGAAGAAGTCCTCCAGGATCGCTGGGTCCTCCTTTTCCTTCACGCGAGTCCTGCCGACCCTGTAGACGTCAACAGGGACAGCTTCACGTCACGGCCCTGTCCGTCACTGGCGCCATGCGCACGCATCGTCTCCCAGTCGTGGCACTCCACTTCGTCATGGCGGACGTCGTGGTCAACTGACGCGCCTGTCAATGCTCGTACGAGGGTTAGGCAGAACAGCATCGGTACGCCCGACGTTGTTCCTGATATGAATCCCCAGGTATGGCCCATCACGGCCACAGGTTATATCGGTGCGTGCCGGTCACCTCCCTGGTGTCAGAGCTTTGATCCAGGCCCATTCGCTTGGACCTGGAGTGGTTGGCGGTGGTATGGGTCTCCGTCGGGCGAGATGGATCCCCCGGCCTCGGGGTCGGTCGAGGCGGAGGCCCCCCAAGAGGCCGGGCGAGGCGGAGCGCAAACCCAAGGGTCGGGCAAGGCGGAGCCTGCCCCCAGAGGTCGGGCGAGGTGGAGCCCGCCCTTAGAAGCCGAGCGAGGCGGAGCCAGCCTTTAGAGGTCGGGTGAGGCAGAGCCCGCCCTCAGAGGCCAGGCGAGGTGAAGCCAGCCCTTAGATGTCAGGCGAGACGGAGCCCACAGCCTCAGTGTCGGGCGAGGCGAAGCCCGCCCTCAGAGGTCAGGCGAGGCGGAGCGCAAACCCAAGGATCGAGCGAGACAGATGTAACACCCCTGGTGTTAGTCTTGCCTGATTTCACTTGCATTTCATGATCATGAGCATCATTCATTCATTCATGCGCATATATCACTTGAAACATGTGAAACATGACCATGAAATAAATGTAACATTTCAATTGTTTTTCGTCGTTTCGGTGCATTCTATGCTTGATTCTTGTGTGACCAATGTGTGGTATGTCTAAATATATTTCCAAACATCTTAGCTATGCTTAGAAAGTCATTAGGAACAATGTTCATATTGGTCATTTTGCCTAATTAAGGTTCCAAATCATGGTTTGACTTGTTTTGACCCTAGGACTTTTTGGTTTGACTGGTTAAAAAAATATAACTTAGAGTCTATGCATGTCTCGAGCAACCTAAAGCAAAGTTGTAGCAAATTTTATAAGGATCAAAAGTTGTTTTATGACCAACTCATAAAAATGTGCACAACATGCTCTAATTGGTCCCACAAGTCGACTTGTGGTGTGACTCAACACTTAGAATATTTCTAAGTCAAAAGTCGATTCCAGTTTCATGTACTCAACTTTGGCTCGATATAACTTGTGATCCAATGAGATTTAGGTCTTGGTCCTGTAACATGATTTGTAGTGGTACTTAGAGCTATAACTTTCATTTTCGCTATTTTCGCTAAGAACCAACGGATTAGGAGTTAGAGCCTCGCCAAATGGCTGCTGTCGGCCAGTTCATTGTTGTTGAATCGTAGCTACAGATTTCGACTGTTTGAGAACCTCACCGCTGGCGTGGAGGGACACTGTCATCGCTTGACCTTCGCGAGGCCGGCCACGCGCCACGGGCTTCCTAAGCCGCGGCTGGCCGAGTCTTGAGCACCCAGCGCTACCGCCAAACCAGCTCGCCCGCCCATTTTTTTCATTCGTCATCGTCGGCGCTCTCTCTTGTTGAAGCCTTATAAGGCGGCCTCCATCAACGCCGAGCAAGCGCCGCCGCCCAGCGTGCTCACCGCCGCGAAATCGCCACCTCCAGTTAGCGCTCAGCTCCGCCTTCACCTCCCCTAGCTATTCCATCTCATCGTCGAGCCGGAGAACCCAAGGTAGTGGCCCCATTTGAGTTTCCGCCGCCACCACAACTCGCCGGAGTTGGAGCTCGCCGTGGCTAGCACAGAACAGCTCCTCTCTTCCTTCCCTAGCTCCCGCCTTTGTCTTCTCCGTCGCAAGCCTTTGTTACTCGGGTGATGATGTCACCGCCCCCGTCTGGCCCGGATCTGGCCGGGAGCAGCGGCCAGACGCGCTTGCAGGCGCCATGGCCGAGCCGTCGAGCTCCGTGGCTGGGGTGCTTAGGGGTCAGTAGGGAGCGAGGTTAGAGTACCAATAGACGTGGTTCATCACGTAGGGCACGCCGGTGTGCGTGCCGTCGGTTTCGTCGGGGAGATCACCGCCGTCGGCTGAGCTCCATCCATCGCGCGCTGACGTGTGTGCCGTCTCCCTGTTACGTGTCAATGACACGCGGGTCATACAAGCGTCGATCGCCAAGCCGAAGGTGGGAGCCAGGCTTGGGCTGCGCTGTGTCGTGGGCCGTCGGATCCCTTCCGGCCGGCCCAGTATTGCGTAAAGGAATTGTTTTCATTTATTCTTTATTACTTGAAATCTGAAATAGTTTGAAAAATGTTTGGGGTGCTCAAATTTGCTCCAAATTTATTGAAACAAATTTTCTAGGTTCCTTATCATCAGATCTACTTGGGAAAATTATTGCATATCATTTTGGGATACTTTTACTGTAGGATTATATTTAATCATGTATATTTTTTGATAACTTGAAAAATGTGTAGAAAAATATATAGGCTTGAAAAATATGATTCCAAGTTTGTTAATCTTCTTATGTCATGTACTTCCTAGGAAAAATAAGTTTCATGCATGTGTTTGTGGGAAAATTTTAAAGTGTAGTTCAAGTTCCTTTAATGGCTAATTTTTGTTATTTTTTTGTTAGAGAGCACGGGCTTGTATAAAACATACATGTGATAAATTTTTTCAGTCATTGCATGCTATGTAGAACATAGGAAAATTCTAATTCTGTTGTTTGACACTTTTCACAGTACAAAGTATTTTCATGTTCATGATCATGCCATAGCTTATATTTAAATTGTAGCCTATATTCTTTGGTCCAAATGCCATGAAAATTTTATGGTAGTCTACTTAGAGTATTACTATGTCCTGTAATTTTCTTAGATTTTTATAAGCACTAGAAATATAGATTGCTGTTGTAGCCCTAATTACAAAGGAAATAAAATAATCCTCTTTAATACAAGATTAGTTAATTATAAAAGCTTTGGTGTATCTTTGAAGCAGCGGAAGCCAATTGTTGACTTAACCTACGCTGGAGTTCAAAGAGAAAGTGCTCAGCCAATTGTAGATGACATGATCATGCTCCAACAAGCATTAGACGAGACATAAGGAAATGACCATGCCCATGGTCCTAAGCATCACCCATCGCAGGATAAAGGCGCTGATACAATATTGCGTAATACATCCGGATCATCTCGCAACAAGTGGGAATCAAAACCCCGAGTACGAGAAGGTAGTGTACTAGACTTACCCGCGAGGAGGGCGTTGAAAAAATAAATGACACCAAGGATTATGAAGGCTTTATAGTAGGGTAGCCGACTCATTTGCAAAAGAAGGTTTTTTAGCATTTCAAGAACCCTTCTAAAAGCATTATTGTCATTAGTTAATTATTATTAACCCGTCGATTAGATTTGCACCTATACTAGAGCACGATATGATTGCGTATAATGATAACATGATCGATCATTAAACAACTTCCATAATCGCCATATTCACTATAATCTGCCCAAGTGTTCTATAAACATTTACTACGATGAAGTCACTCAAGTCAAGTGCTCACTATCCAGAGCGATGGCGGCGATTCGAATCGATTCCTAACCAAGTGGTGATTTATTCCTTACACAAACCTCACTCACCCGCTAAAGTGAGATATTGATCACCGAGTCAACTTTCTAGGTATCTCGAGTTTGCCAGAACCACATGTACTGGGGTTGGACGGATCGCACTTTGGTCTTATCATCCCGCCTGTCCTACCACACCGCTTCCCAAGACAAGGTGGCAAGGGCAATCTAGGATGATAAGAAAAATCTCCCAGCCTTCATGGCCGGAAGGTACTTTATCCGCCAACTAAATGTAAGGCATATGCTCAATATGACTCGAGGCCCAACAATGGTCGGTCTTAATCGATACGTGACGGAAACACTACATAGCCCAAAACTCGCAAGTCTCCGTCCCGGCCTCAACTTCATTTAACACTTAGTTATATCATGACTTCATAGTCATCAAAGCAGATCCGTGTAACCACCTATAGCTCGCGTAGTGACAGAAATCACCGACTTCTACCGGTAAGCCATCCTAAGCATTGACTCGATCATGGATACTGTGGTAACAAGGATATAGTATAACAAAGGTAAACAAGGTATAATGCAAAGAACGGTTTTAACAACTCCCGAACGTAATGCATCAATTTAAAGTAAAGCATTTAATGAAATCATTGCAAACCGGGAGAAAGATGTTCGGGCTTGCCTCTCTCAAGGAGCTCTCGACGGTGATTGGGGCATCTGAAGTTCTCAACGCCCCTCGCTTCGCTTCGGCACTTCCTCGCACCGCACTCGAATCGCTTCTTAGGCCTCGGGAATGATGATTGGGTTCTTGGTTTATGATCCCGTATGATGCAATGCGGTAAGTGCATATGCAATCAAGTGCATCGGATGAGATGAATACAATGGATATGTTCGAATGCAAGGTAGTCACATCATCCAAGAAAATATGCCACAAACACATGTCATGGGTGATTCTCTCTCTACTACTAATAGGTTAAGTCAACACATCTTATCAAATGCTTCAAAGATACACCAAAGCTAACATTATTAACTAACTTGCATTAAAGAGAATTATTTTATTTCATTTGAAACTAGGGCTACAACAGCAACCTATATTTCTGGAGCTTATAAAAATCTAAGAAAATTATAGTAGCATAGTAATACTCTAAGTAGATTACCATAAAATTTTCATGGCATTTGGATAAGTAAAATAGTCTACACAAAAATGACAAGCTATGGCATGATCATGAACATGAAAATACTTTGTACTGTGAAAAGTGTCAAACAACAGAATTAGTATTTTTCCTATGTTCTTCATAGCATACAATGACTGTACAAAATTTATCACATGTATGTTTTATACAAAGTTTGCGCTCTAACAAAAATAACAAAAATTAGCCATTAAAGGCACTTGAACTACACTTCAAAATTTTCCCACAGCACATGCATGAAACTTATTTTTCCTAGGAAGTATATGACATAAGAAGATTAACAAACTTGAAATCAAAATTTTCTGAAGCCTGTATATTTTTCTACATATTTTTCAAGTTATCAGCGATATTCATGACTAAATAAAATTCTACAGCAAAGTATCTCTAAAATGACATGCAATAATTTTCCCAAGTAGATCTGCTGATAAGAAACCTAGCAAAATTTGTTTCAACAAATTTGGAGCAAATTTGAGTACCCAATCATTTTTCAAACCATTTCAATTTCAAATAATAAAGAATAAATTGAAATAATTTATTCAATCGCCATCGGGCCAGCCCGAACGGCTTAGGGCGGCTTACCCGACATCAGCGCCAAGACACGGCCCAGAACGGCGCAGCCCACCTCCCCCCTCCCTCAAGTTAGAATGGGCGGTCGACAAACGGGGCCCTGACGCCAAATGAGAGAGAAAACAGGGACGGAGAGGACGACGACGCTGGTAGTCATGGAACTCGCCGACGGCGAGGTCCTCGGCATAAACGGAGGGCACCAACATGCTCCCCATGACAAATTGCGTCGGATAGAGGTGAATAGGGAGGCGGTGCAGGGAAAAAAAGCTCGGCGACAGTAATGGCGAGCGGGCGGCGCTGGTAGTCGCCGGTGGAGCATCTCCGCCACGGCATGGTGAAAGGAGGCGCGGGAGACTCAACGTCGCCAGGCGGTGCTTCTTGCGCCAAGTAAAGGTAGGAAGAGGAGCGGGAGGGGAGTCCACGAGCGGAGCTCACCAATGAAGCTCGGCCGTGCTGTTCGACGCAAGCAATTCCAAGGACGGGATGCTTACCACGGCAAAACAATGAGAGCACGGGTGCGCTGGGTGACATGGCGGAGTCAGAGGCTAGACAGAGTGGTCACCGGTGAGCTGAGGTGGCCGGGCGAGCGAAGCTCCGGCAAAGCGCGCGGCTGTGATGGCGATGGCGCGCGGCGAGAGAGAAGTGAGGAGGAGGCTGGAATGCGGTGTGTGCTGGTGATTCAAGTCATGGGCCAAGAAGTGAGCATGATGGTGCGTGGATCGCGTGTCGTCGCCACTGCCGACGGGTGGCGCCATGCGGCGGGCAAGCCCTCGACATGCCGTAGGCAGGATGCAAGGCGCATGCATGCATGGTGTGGAGGTGTGCAAAGGGCGCTGGATGTTCAGCCGGGCCAAGCGAGGCGAGAGGCGTGGGGGATGCTGGCTGGCTGGTTTTGGCAAGCGGGCTGGCGAGGCGGAATGTCTGCCATGAAGGAGAAAAATCCTTTTTTTCCAAATATATTTTCAAGGAAATTTTTAAATGCCATCTTTCAAATATTATTTTGAGTAAGAAAATGACCTCTTTTGAAAATGAACCAAAAATAAAAGTTGCTTAGAATTTAATTCTCTACAACTTTGCTTTTAGGACCACATCCAAATTCTTTCTAGATTTTGAATTGTAAGATCAAAGTCCACGTTTAGCTCAAAACCCTAATTTTGGGAATTTATTTTTAAAGCCAAATTTTGAATTAATTTGAATACAAACATTGCTCCAAAAAGTGAACTAAACATTGCTAGATGATTTACAATAGTAGCCAAACATGTTTTACTAACCTAGCAAGAAAATTCAGGGCAAAACAATTCTTAAACAGGTGTATGCAACATTCAGGTTTCACGCATGTTTCAGATGTTTCAAAGTAATGTTTCAATTGTTATTCACATGATTAAGCATGTATGATTTGGATGCTTGATGATGCATGATATGCATGATTTGCAGTGCCTAAATGTAGGCATAACACCGGGGTGTTACAGCCCTCCCCCCTTATAAAAATCTCGTCCCGAGATTTGGGTTACGAACCATTTGTTATAAAATTCTTCATAAGCTTTTTGTAGATACTCTCCTGTTTCCCAAGTTGCATCTCCCTCATCATGATGATCCCACTGTATCTTGTATGTTTTCACCACACTATTCCGAGTAGCACGTTCCTTAGTGTCTAACACCCGGACTGGTTGTTCACGATACACTAAATCTGATTTGAGTTGAATACCTCGAGGTTCTATTCTTTCCTCCGGAACACGCAAACATTTTTTGAGATGTGATACATGGAAAACTGGGAAAACGGTACTCATTGTCTCAGGTAACTCTAACTTGTAGGCTACCGGACCTCTTTGTTCCAAGATCTTGTAAGGTCCTATGAATCTAGCGGCAAGCTTTCTTCAAATTCCAAACCTTTTCTTCTTCATTGGCGTGACTTTCAGATAAACATAGTCACCAACTTCAAATGCAAGGGGTCTCCTTCTTTTGTCTGCATAGCTTTTCTGACGTGATTGGGCAGCTTTCATATTCTGCTGAATAATATGAACTTTCTTCTCGGCTTCTTCTACAAAGTCAATGGCATAATACCTTCTATCTCCAGGTTCGACCCAATTCAATGGTGTTCTACATTTTCTGCCATATAAAGCTTCGAATGGGGCCATCTTGATGCTTTCTTGATAACTATTATTATAAGAAAATTCAGCTAATGGTAACCATGACTCCCATGATCCCTTAGAAGACAATACACAGGCTCTTAGCATATCCTCCAAAACAGCATTCACTCGTTCAGTCTGACCATCTGTCTGAGGATGATAAGCGGTACTGCGAATCAAACTAGTTCCTAAGCCTTTGTGTAAATGTTCCCAAAAGTGAGCCATGAACTGTGAGCCTCTATCAGATACTATGGTCTTTGGTATACCATGCAACCTCACAATTTCTGCGATATACTTCTCGGCATATTGAGGTGGTTGATATGTTGTTTTGACAGGTAGGAAATGAGCGGTCTTGGTAAGACGATCCACAATTACCCAAATCGAATCATGTCCTTTTGGAGTAGTGGGCAAACCCGTGATAAAATCCATACTTATATCGTCCCACTTCCAACTAGGGACGGACAAGGGTTGCAACATACCAGCAGGTTTCATGTGAATTGCTTTCACTCGACAACATGTGTCACATCTGACAACATATGCTGTAATTTCTTTCTTCATTTTGGTCCACCAATAACGAGATCTTAGTTCTTGATACATCTTACTACTTCCGGGATGGATAGATAGCTTAGAAAGGTGAGCTTCATCCATGAGTTTATTCCTAAGCTCTCGATCCTTGGGAACCACAAGACGGTTGTCAAACCACAACACGCCTGTTCATCCACTTTAAAGTGTTGAGATGGCTTTTCTTTTTTTTTTTCTTTGATGTGAAATATCCCTTGTCGGTTTTTCTCGCCTTCTATTATCTTACTCTCCAAAGAGCAACTAATCTGAATACTATGTAACACAAAGCAGGATGCATTAGATCGAACCCATCTTCAAGTAATGGTCGCACATTCAAGTAATGTGACTTTTCGCTCAAAGCATCCGCCACTACATTGGCTTTTCTAGGATGATATTGCACATTCAAGTTGTAATCCTTGATCAATTCCAACCATCTGCTACTGTCTCATGTTTAGCTCGTTGGGTAAAGATGTACTTAAGACTCTTATGATCTGTGAAAATGTTGCACACATTACCCAAAGAGATAATGTCTCCAAATTTTTAGGGCGTGCACAATCGCAGCAAGTTCAAGATCATGTGTTGGATAGTTGACCTCGTGCTTTCTCAATTGACGTGATGCATAAGCAATGACTCTCCTTTCTTGCATAAGAACACATCCTAATCCGGTCTTCGATGCGTCATAAAACACATCAAATGGTTCCTCGATATCCGGTTGTGCTAGAACAGAGCAAAGGTGGTTAGCAGCTTCCGCAAAGTGTGGAAAGTCGCTTCACACTCCTCCGTCCACACAAACTTGTGATCCTTCTCAGAGGAGGCTTGTCATCGGCTTGGCAATCTTTGAAAAGTTCGGTATAAAGCGACGGTAATAACCGGCTAATCCTAAGAAACTTCTAATCTCAGGGCGTGGTCGGTGCTTTCTAATTCATAACTTCTTGCACCTTACTTGGATCGATGAAACCCCGTTCTCTCGATAGAATGTGACCAAGGAAAGGAACTTCCTTCAACCGTAATTCGTGACTTGCTAAACTTAGCATACAGCTTGATGATCCCTAAGTCTGGTCAAGACGGTTCTCGAGATGCTCTTCATGATCTTTCTCATTCTCGAGTACACCGTAATGTCATCGATGAACACCGCCACAAACTTATCCATTTCGCATGAAAACCAGATTCATCAAAAACATAAAGTATGCAGGAGCATTTGTCAAGCCAAAGGACATGACAAGATACTCATACAACCCGATCCGTGGAAAATGCGTTTTCAGGGTATATCCTGTGGCCTTATCTTGATCTGATGATAACCGGATCTCAAATCTATTTTTGAGAACACCTTGGTCTTGGATAATTGGTCAAACAGAACATCAATATGAGGCAAGGGATACTTATTCTTGATGGTCACGGCGTTGAGTGGCCTATAATCTACGCACATTCTCAAAGTTCCCTCTTTCTTTTTCTTCACAAACAAAGCGGGACATCCCCATTCAGACTTGCTTGGCCGAATAAACCCCTTTTTGACAAATCTTCTAACTACTTCTTCAGCTTAGCTAGTTCATCTGGAGGCATCCGATATAGTCTCCTTGAAATCGGAGCTGTTCCGGGGACTAACTCAATTCCAAACTCAATCTCCCTATCCGGCGGAAGACCAGGTAGCTCATCCGGGAATACATCCGGAAATTCACACACTACCGGAATCTGATGAATAGGAATGACTGTCGTAGCACATGTAACACTTATAAGGTCTGTTCTCCGAGGCAATGGTACTTGGAAAGTACCCTCACCTAGGGGATCCTTAAGGGTAAGTACTCGACTTCCAGTATCTATGACTACTCCCCAATCCTTCATCCAATTCATCCCTATAATGACATCCAAAACTAATCCAGGCATAACTATCAAGTTCACTCGGAACTTCCTCGCTACCTAATTCAAGGGTTGCCCTCGAACCATCCGGTTAGTCAAAACATCAGCCCCTCTTTGAACTTATACGGTAACCATAACCCAATTACGTGCATAGTTGTTCATGTTTCGTGCAAATGCTTGACTCATAAAAGAATGCGATGATCCGTAATCAAATAGAACAACCGCAGGGGTTTTCGTTGATGTGAAACTTACCAAATAGTGATTGACGGGCTCTCCTCGTGAATTTCATCCATTGTGGTACTATGCACTCTAGCATTATAAGTCTGCCATTTCTTCTCAATGGTACGGACAAAACCTTGAGAAATGGCCGAGTTGATCACAATTATAGCAGGTCCTCTCACCGTCTCCAGAGATCCCACAGTTCCTTTGAATCGCCTTTGTACCGCATTCTTGGTCGCTTTGTTGAGTCAGATCGCCATCTTGTACGGCTTTTGAGGTCCACGGAAATTTCGACTTCTTGGCCGAGGTGGCTCGAACCTAGCGCAAGTGCCGATGGGCGATATGGAGGACGACCTCCCATAGGTGCTCTAGCTTGGGACGGACCACCTTCAAAGGCTCTCTTGCGTGTCTTGGCTGCAAAGGTTTGGCGTTGTTATTCTTCTCTCCGCTTGCAGACGATTGTCGATGAAGTCATTGAATCGACATGGTTGTTGGTACCAACATGCTTCATCATTTTGGATTGAGTCCCTCTTGAAACTGGCTATTCTTTTAGCATCCTGTGTCAACCATGTCGGGAGCATAGCGACACAAGTTGTTGAAGGCATGCGTGTATTGCGGCCACGGTTTTGGTGCCTCGGTTCAAAGCCGTGAACTCTCCCAACTTCATCTCGGTCAGCCGGGTGGAATATAGACTCCACGGAAGGCCTCAAGCAAACTCTCTCCAAGAAATTGGGCATTTGGAGGGAAGGTGGCGCGATGGTGCTTCCACCACATTCCCACCGGTCCCCGCAATTGAAGTGCAAAGATACTCCGCTTTCGTAACCTCACCATCCTCAACACACGGAATTTATCTTCCATCGTGTTAATCCATTCCTCAAAGATCGAGTGGCTCTGTTGCTTCCTTGAATCTTGGTGGCCTGGTGTCCATGAAATCCTTGAAGTCGCTATATTGGTTCACTCCCATGCCACCACCTTGATTGTTACCACGTTGAACATTGTTGGCGATGGTTCGCAGAAAATCCTCCATGTTCTTTTGGGATTGTTCCGCATTGCGCTGACTCCCGAGCAACTGTGCGAGGAACATTTTGGGGGTAAACGGGGGAGGAGGTGGCAAATGTGGTTCATGGGGAGGTTCATTGTTGTTGCCGTGGTTTCCACCATCAATACCACCACCACCGGTCCCCGCACTGTTAGCACCGGTCTCAAATTCTCATCACACACGTGGTTTGGCGAGTATTCGTCATCCGTGATTTTTTAGCAACAAGTAATGATTGAGTGAAGCTGTAATAATTATGCAGTGAATGAAAAATTATGCCGCATCTTGAATTTCATCGGAGAGAATAAATTCATACAATAAATCGAGGCACAACAATCGCATCCCAATTAAAACAACAAAGACTTAATCAAATTACTTCAACGGCCACATCGCTATCCATACAATCCAATTGCCAAAGATACATACATCGGACTTTTTATGCGTTAAGATATTGCATTCTAAATCAAGTTCCAACCATATGCCAAGTCTCATACGCTCAAAGCAACATACCATAGGTTACATGCCAACAAAAGAAAGGTCATTGCGATAGGACCTAGATACTAATGCAAGGCAACTAGCCTACCTCGGGCCATCGTCGGGATCGGAGACGCCACCATCGCCCTGTGTGAAACTACAGTGCTCGCCCCCGGTTGTCGTCGTCGATGTCCATGCCGGCCAAGCGTTCGGTGGAGCATATGGGCCAACCCCATTGTAGAGCGCGTGAAACTCCTCTCGCAAAGTTGCCGTTGTATTCCTCTAGCTCATCGACTCTCTGCAGCAGAAGGTTTCTTGCGTTCTAGGCTTCATTCCTTTCTCGAACCAATTGTCCAATCATGCGGTCCGCATTGTTGTTGGCTTGAGTCAACGTATGCACTTTCGCCGCATAGCTCTATCACCTCTCTCAACCGCTCGATCTCATTTTGAAGTTCATATCAACCGCCGCCCTACAAGCTAGCTATAGCACGTGCTCTATCTCTTCTTCTCGCTTCTTCCTTTGAGAGCTTATCCTCATCGCAATAAGCCTACCAAAGTCCAAGAGGGTACTCTCGAGACCCTCATACGCCTCGATGACGGCGAACATAGCACTCATTGCCTCGGTTGTCGCTAGCCCGTTGTTCTTCATTTGGACTCTCGACCAATGCACTTCCCCGAGGTGAACCCAAATGGCATCACGAGGATCATCCTTAGGAAAAGTACTACCAGAGAGCCGCAAGCTCACCGGGAAATCTGCTCATAATGTCCTCGATGACACGGAAGGGTGCTCCCTCTCGCACCCTCACCGGAGTGCGACCCTCAAACTCCAAATACCAACCATCCCAACTGGAGCATCACCGAGAGCAGGAACCGTGATTTCCACCATCGCAAGTCCATCCTCTCGCTAATCTGGCTCTCATTCCAAGAGTACACGGCTCTTGACCCTCTGGGTACCCCACATCATGGAGCACTCTCCAAAGCAAAGTTGGCATGCCAAACTCGCTCAAGAAGGTGTCGTAGTGCGGTGCTGCCCTCCAGGGCCAACGGACGTCGAGGTGCTCTTCCTCCGGTGGACTTACTGGGGGTCCGCTGCCTTGCAAGGGCCATCTGTAGTAAAAAGTTCTCTTATTACTTTGGGGAAATATTTTTTAGGTGATACCACTTTTATCAAAATGAGAGAATCAATTTATAAGGGAGGAATGCATGACATGAATGAAATGCACAAGTAACATGATGTATGAACGCGTGCAGACGTTCTCACAAACTTAGGAAATAAATAATTTCTAACGATTTAATTCGGTGGCATACAAACGATCTCTCAAATACGTAACTAATACGTTCTATACGATAGCGTTGTTATGTACCTGCAGAAGATTCATTTCAGCCCAATTCCCAATGAATGCATAAAAGTAGTAAAGTTTTATCTACACGCTCTACACGAATCCCCAGATATGTGTACAACGGTAGTAACTACCAACCATCGTCCTATTGACGGCATCGCCTCCATAGACGGAAGACCCATACATGAGATACCTTTATAAAACATGCGAGAACATGTAATTACTCCAAAGATCATATAAGCACCCACCCTAGATCGGCGGTGTATCCGATCATGCTCTCACAACTCACACTTACGAGGAAGGCGAGAGGCAAATGATCCATTCATTACCACTCAAACAAGTGGCACTCATACAATAGCACGCCGTATGAGCGATTTAAAGAGAAATATGATGCAAGAACCCCATCAAGATTTTAATTAAGCCACCTAAAGTCCTTAATCGGGCATAAAGGATATAATCATCGGCACACTTTATATTTTTAAAATCACATTTTCCAAATGCCTTTTTGTTTTAAATACACTTGTGAACAAGAATACGCTAAACCATGCTCGATACCACCGTAATCAGAACCAATCAATTATACGAAATTAAGTGAGAAAATCATCCACCGAGGCGCACGATTTAGCAAACTTAAGCCCAGATAACCCGGTAGTCCGTGAAATCACGAAGGATTTCAAACCAACTTCCATTCTAGCCAAGATCGTAATAAGTTTAGCGGTCACCATCACATATTACATAAAAGTTCGCAATCTCGTGTACATCGAGTTTAAACATAGTTATTACAAAACCAGTTCAATAAAAGTAGCGGAAGCCAATTGTTCAACCACACACTCACGCTGGAGTTCAAATATAGTGTGCCAAATAATGATCATCTCCAACAAAAGCATTAGACGAGACGTAAGGAATGACCATGCCCATGGTCCTAAGCATCACCCATCGCAGGATAAAGGCGCTTGATACAATAGCCGTAATACATCTCGCCCCATCTCGCAACAAGTGGAATAAAACCCCGAGTACGAGAAGGTACTCACTAGACTTACCCGACATAACCAAAAATAAATGACACCAAGGATTATGAAGGCTTTATAGTAGGGTAGTGACTCATTTGCAAAAGAAGCATTTTTAGCATTTCAAGAACCCTTCTAAAAGCATTATTATCAAGTTAATTATTATTAACCCGTCGACTAGATTTGCACCTATACTAGAGCACGATATGATTAAGCGAGATAATGATAACCACCGATCATTAAACAACTTCCATAATTGTCATATTCACTATAACTCGTCCAAGTGTTCTATAAACATTTACTACGATGAAGTCACTCAAGTCAAGTGCTCACTATCCAGAGCGATGGCGATTCGAATCGATTCCTAACCACCGGGTGATTTATTCCTTACACAAACCTCACTCACCCGCTAAAGTGAGATATTGATCACCGAGTCAACTTTCCGTGTATCTCGAGTTTGCCAGAACCACATGTACCGGGGCCGACCGATCGCACTTTGGTCTTATCATCCCGCCTCTGTCCTACCACACCGCTTCCCAAGACAAGGCGTCATGGGCAATCTACTCGCCCAAAAATCTCCCACCTTCGCGGTCGGAAGGTACTTTATCCGCCGCCTAAATGTAAGGCATGCGTTCAATATGACTCGAGGCCCAACAACGGTCGGTCCTTAATCGACATGCACGGAAACACTACGGTCCAAAACTCGCAAGTCTCCGTCCGGTCTCAACTTCATTTAACACTTAGTTATATCATGACTTCATAGTCATCAAAGCAGATCCGTGTAACCACCTATAGCTCGTAGTGATGTGAAATCACCCGACTTCTACCGGTCTAAGCCGCCTAAGCATTGACTCGATCATGGATATCGTGGTAACAAGGATATAGTATAACAAAGGTAAACAAGGTATAATGCAGCAACGGTTGCAAACAACTCCTAAACGTAATGCATCAATTTAAAGTAAAGCATTTAATGAAATCATTGCAAACCGGGAGAAAGATGCTCCGGGGCTTGCCTCTCTCAAAGGAGCTCGGACGGTGATTGGGGCACTCCGGAAGTTCCTCAACGTCCTCCTCGTCGGCTTCTGGCACTTCCTGCGGCTGCACCTCGAACTGCTCCTCGAGCTCCTCAGGAATGATGACTGGGTTCTCGGTTTGCGATCCTGTATGATGCAATGCGTGTAAGTGCATATGCAATCGGTGCATCGGATGAGATGAATACAATGGATATGTTCGAATGTAAGGTAGTCACATCATCCAAGAAAATATGCCACAAACACATGTCATCTACTGCATTCTCTTCTACTACTAATAGGTTAAGTCAACACATCTTATCAAATGCTTCAAAGATACACTAAAACTAACATTATTAACTAACTTGCATTAAAGAGGATTATTTTATTTCATTTGAAACTAGGGCTACAACAGCAACCTATATTTCTGGAGCTTATAAAAATCTAAGAAAATTATAGTAGCATAGTAATACTCTAAGTAGATTACCATAAAATTTTCATGGCATTTGGATAAGTAAAATAGTCTACACAAAAATGACAAGCTATGGCATGATCATGAACATGAAAATACTTTGTACTGTGAAAAGTGTCAAACAACAGAATTAGTATTTTTCCTATGTTCTTCATAGCATACAATGACTGTACAAAATTTATCACATGTATGTTTTATACAAAGTTTGCGCTCTAACAAAAATAACAAAAATTAGCCATTAAAGGCACTTGAACTACACTTCAAAATTTTCCCACAGCACATGCATGAAACTTATTTTTCCTAGGAAGTACATGACATAAGAAGATTAACAAACTTGAAATCAAAATTTTCTGAAGCCTGTATATTTTTCTACATATTTTTCAAGTTATCAGCGATATTCATGACTAAATAAAATTCTACAGCAAAGTATCTCTAAAATGACATGCAATAATTTTCCCAAGTAGATCTGCTGATAAGGAACCTAGCAAAATTTGTTTCAACAAATTTGGAGCAAATTTGAGTACCCAAACATTTTTCAAACCATTTCAATTTCAAATAATAAAGAATAAATTGAAATCATTTATTCAAACGCCATCGGGCCAGCCCGAACGGCTTAGGGCGGCCCACGACATCATGCGCAAGACACGGCCCAGAACGCAAGAGCCCATCTCCGGGCCCCTCGCAGTTAGCCATGGCGATCGACAAACGGGGCCCTGACGACAAATGTAGAGAGAAAACAGGGACGAGAGGGACGACGGGCTGGCGGCAGTTGCTGAAATCGCCGACGGCGAGGTCCCCGGCGAAACGGAGGGCACCAACGTGCTTCCCATGACAAATCGCGTCGGATAGAGGTGAATAGGGGGAGGGCAGGCAGGGAAAAAAGCTCTACGGACCAGTAATGGCGAGTGGGCGGCGGCGGGTAGTCGCCGGTGGAGCATCTCCGCCACAAGATGGTGAAAGGAGGCGCCTCGGGAGACTCAACGTCGCCGTGCGGTGCTTGTGCGCGCGAAGTAAAGGTAGGAAGAGGAGCGGGGAGGGGGAGTCCACGGGAGCGGAGCTCACCAATGAAGCTTCGGCCATGCTCGGCGAAAGCAATTCCTAAGGGACGGATGCTTACCACGGCAAAACAATGAGAGCACGGGGCGCTGGGTGACGGGCGGAGTCAGAGGCTAGACGGAGTGGTCACCGGCGAAATGAGGTGGCCGGGCGAAGCGAAAGCTCCGACAAGGCGCGGTCTTGTGATGGCGATGGCGCGGTAGGTGAGAGAGGAGAAGTGAGGAGCGCTGAATGCGGTGTGCACGCTGGTGATTCAAGTCAAGGCCAAGAAGGCTGTAGAGCAAGGCGCGTGGACGGTGTCGTCATTGCCGACGGGTGGCGCCACACGGCGGCAAGCCTCGACGCTGGCGGGCAAGGCTGACATGCCATGGCATGGCATGGCAAAGGCTGGAGGAGGAAGGCAAGGTAAAGGGCGTGGCCGGGCCGAGCGAGGCGAGGCGCGCGCGGGGGATGCTGGCTGGGCCGGCTTCGGTAGGCGGGCCAAAAGCGAGGCGGCGGCCCACGAAGGAGAAAAATCCTTTTTTTCCAAATATATTTTCAAGGAAATTTTTAAATGCCATCTTTTAAATATTATTTTGAGCAAGAAAATGACCTCTTTTGAAAATGAACCAAAAATGAAAGTTGCTTAGAATTTAATTCTCTACAACTTTGCTTTTAGGACCACAACCAAATTCTTTCTAGATTTTGAATTGTAAGATCAAAGTCCACGTTTAGCTCAAAACCCTAATTTTGGGAATTTATTTTTAAAGCCAAATTTTGAATTAATTTGAATACAAACATTGCTCCAAAAAGTGAACTAAACATTGCTAGATGATTTACAATAGTAGCCAAACATGTTTTACTAACCTAGCAAGAAAATTCAGGGCAAAACAATTCTTAAACAGGTGTATGCAACATTCAGGTTTTACGCATGTTTCAGATGTTTCAAAGCAATGTTTCAATTGTTATTCACATGATTAAGCATGTATGATTTGAATGCTTGATGATGCATGATATGCATGATTTGCAGTGCCTAAATGTAGGCATAACACCGGGGTGTTACAGGAGCCCACCCTCAGAGGCCGGGCGAGGCGGAGCCCACGGCCTCTGTGTCGGGCGAGGCGGAGCCCGTCCCCAGAGGTCGGATGAGGTGTAGCCCGCCCTCAGAGGCCGAGCGAGGCGGAGCCAGCAGTTAGAGGTCGGGCGAGGCGGAGCCTGCCAGATTCGGTGTCTGGGCGAGACGGAGCCCCGCCCCCAGAGAGGTCTGGACGAGGCGATCCCGCCTCAGAGGCCAAAGGCGAAGTGAGCCCCTCAAAGGTTGGGCGAGGCGGACCCCGCGGCCTCGGTGTCGGGCGAGGCGGAGCCCGCCCCTAGAGGTCGGGCGAGGCGGAGCTTGCGCACCTGGGGTCGGTTGGAGTTGTAGTTGCGCTCTTTACTGCTTGGATGAATCAATATTGATGGTTATTAGCTCCTCCTCTTCGGGTACCCTAGTATTGGTCCCCGACACTGATCTATATATATTTTTTATCTACATCACAGCTTTTTTTTTACTTTGGGTGGCACCACCGTGTATTTTCAACATGAATTTTAGGTTAGCTTAAATTTTTATATCATGAATCTAGATTTTGATTTTCAAAATTTGATCTTATTAGTTACTATAAACTTTTTATCCTTAAGTAAAGTTGAAACTCTTATACTTATTGTATCTTCCATTAACTATCCTTTTGTATTTTATTGAAAAAAACAAAGCTATTAGGTCATAGATTGCACTCTTAAATACTATGAATGCATAAATGGTCATTTAAAATGCACCATGTCGCTCAAATTACTATTTACTCGAAGGAATCTCATAGATCATGAAAATATAGTCATCTTTGGTTTGCACTAACTTCCTCACTTCTCAAGATGTTTGAATGTATAATTTATATAAAATAACAATTTATATAAAGTATATGACATGGATATTAATATAGTTTTAAATATTTTTTTACTATCATTCATATCTAAATTAGAATATTTTTCGTGATTTTTGAAATATAACAAATATATTTATTGCTCATGTATGCTTGTCTCTTGTTGTGAGAGAGTTCTTGATTGTGGCTTATGTTTGACTTTACTTGTTTGGTGGTTTGCTCTCGTTGTTGATGGCTTGTAGTAGTTGTTGCTTACCATTTTTTGTTTTATTTAGTTGTTATGTAAATTTCTCTTAATTAAATACGTTCTCCGCATTTTATAAAAAAATGTAGGCTCAATATGGGAATAAGAACATTTTCTCTGTCTGAGGCGTCGTTCATCGACAAATAAGTAAATAATGATAACAATGGGAGAAATTAGAGATATAGTGTATGAAGAATATGAACATAGGTCTGTATATACATAACTATGTATGCGAAACTCAACTTTTCTTTTATTTAATACTCTCTAAATTTCAAATTGTAAGTGTTTTGGGTTTTTTTAGATACCTATGCTAAATTACTGGTTACCATTATGTTCTTCGGGAACTAAATAAAGTTTAATCTTGAAAATTTAGTAACGTACCTTCCCTGCAAATGTGTTTTTTTAGAAAAAAATCTAAGCTTCTAAACAGTTCGTACATTTCTAGGGGAATGGTTTCAGTTCCACCTCCTGTCATTCCTACCTTTCGTACATTGCACATGGCTACATTTCTAGATGTTTGACCAACTTAATACGCATGGACAGTGGCGTGGAACGTGACTTTTTTAATGGAAGCGACACAAATGTTCCTGTATTTATGCCCATACCATGCTTTTATGCCGTTTGTGGACCCAGCCACGACAACAAAGATAGAATTCAAGGCTCGGAAAGGAACTAAGGAATCGTACTATATATCTAACACAGTAACACCTTTACTGTTCCTATACCAACAAGAAAGTATGATGGCCAACGGGCAGTCAAGGAAAAGTTAATCACCAACGGTCCTAGTGAAACGCGTGGCAAATTGTTGTGATTCCCGGTTAGACAACTCCTAACCGTGTAGTAAGGACACTTGGCTATTGGGTGAACTATATATTGGCAACTGTTTTTGGTTGACCATTGGCCTATATATCAACTATCAAATGGCCAATAGATCAATCTTTTCACAGTGTACAATATAGTACATAGTAATTAGCTGGAAAGGCTAATGTAACCCACAAATATTATTTGAATCAATCTATATATTTGGTGACATGTGTTTCCTTTTTAAAAAAAAGAGTCATGGATGACTCATTGGTTGTGTTAACTAAGGTTATTAATTTCAAAATTCCACAGTTGAGATTCTTCAAGCCCAACTTCTGTTTTATTATAGTTTTCTTTAAAGTAAACTACTTTTATATTTCGAACAATATTTTGTAGAGTTGAAGTTTTTTAGGGATTAGTTATATGTTATTTACTCAAGAAATGGAGTAGATTCATAAGACCGCTTATACTTTAGGCAACATATATATAGCCTTGATTTTCATTGTTCTTCTAAGAATAGCATCGCGAGCATAGTCCATCCTCTGATGATGTTTGTAACTAAACCAAGTTCTTGGTGGTGCATAAAGCACAAGTGTGGTCGGCTGGTCGCTCATGATTGAATAACCAACGGTACAAGGGAGTAACTATGCCAAGTTACTTGTACACATGTACCTATAGTTCTAGCTTTTCCTGTAGTGTTACTGTACAATTGCAAAAGCTGATTGTGACTTAATACAGGTGAACCAATGATTGAATCAGGTCCTGTATTTATGTGCTAACATTATTTTTCTGATGTCAACTCCCTAGAATATATTGCCAATTTATCAACTCAGCTAATGTGTTCGGAGCTTCTTCAAGGGTATGTTGTTATTGTTTCAGTCTTCCCCATATGAAATTCCTTCACTATTTGTCAGATATGGACTACTTTAATACTACTGTATTGTAAAGGAGCTATTGGATTATTGATTTCCCCTTTTTATGTTTTTTTCTTAGGAACAAGAATGACGAACAGGCGATCAGGGCAGTACGCATTCGGCAGTAACCTTCCCGCTCAAAACCCAGCGAATTCAGGCCCAGCCCAACCAGCCAGTAGTTACTCATGTGCACCCCCTCCTCTGCCCCGTCGCCGCCGTCTCCTTCCCCATCTCCGTCCCCGTCCCCGTCCCCATCCCGCCTCGTGCCGCAGCTCCTGGTCGCCCTCCTCCAGCGCCGCCGCTTCGACGCCACGCTCCGCGTCTCCCCGACCTTCCCGGGCTTCTCCCCGCACTCCATCGCCGCCGCGCTCGATGCCATCCCGCGCCTCGTCCTCCCGCGCTCCCCGCGCCGCCTCTGCCCGCAACGGCCGTTCCCCTCCGCCTCGTCCCCTTCCAACCGCCGCCTCTCCGCCGCCCTCACCCTTGCCTTCCTCTCCTGGTCGCACGCCCACGCCCACCCCGTCCAGATCTCCGAGCCCCCGCTCCGCGCCGCGGCGCTCGCGCTCACCCGCGCCCACGCGCTCTCGCCGCTCTTCCGCCTCCTCCGCGCGCACGCCCCGCTCGTCTCCACCGCCGCCATCACCGACGTCATCCGCGCGCTCGGGGAGGAAGGGCTCCCGCGCCACGCGCTCGCCGCGTTCCACCGCATGCGCCAGCTCCGCTGCGCCCCTGACGCGCAGTGCTACAACACCTTGATCGCCGCGCTGTGCCAGAACGGGCGGTTTAGGGATGCCCGGTTTCTGCTCGACCAGATGGAGCGACCCGGTGCGCGCTGCAAGCCGGACACCTACACGTTCACGGTGCTCATTTCCTGGTACTGCCGGATCGGGGTGGGCACGGGGTGCCGGAAGGCGGCACGGCGGAGGATCTACGAGGCGGGGAGGCTGTTCAGGAGGATGGGGGAGAAGGGGCTCGAGCCGGACGTCGTGACCTACAACTGCTTGATCAATGGCCTGTGTAAAACGTATCGCGTGGAGCGCGCCCACGAGGTGTTCGATGAAATGCTTCGGAAGGGGTGCGCGCCCAACCGGGTGACTTACAATTCGTTCATCAGATACTACAGTGTGGTGAACCAGGTGGACAAGGCTGCTGAATGGATGAGGGAAATGGTAGCGAGGGGGCATGGAATGGCTTCAACGAGCACATACACGCCCATCATCCACTCCTTGTGTGAGAGCCGGCGTGTTACCGAGGCGAGGCAATTCTTGATTGATATGGCTGAAAGCGGACATGTGCCTAGGGAGCATACATACAAGCTGGTGAAGGCTGCAATTGACGATGCTGGTGAGGATGCCTTGCCAGCAGAGCTATGTCAATCAATTGAGGATGTCATTACAGCAAGATTTCGACAGGTGATGCAAATTAAACCCATAATGCGACCAGTCACAAGATGATCTGAAACAAACGAGCTTATGGATAAAGCCGAATCTGTTTGCATGAGAGATGATGGTCTTGCAAGAGAAGTGTTCTTGGTTGAGATACCTAGGATGGTAGTGGTTCATGGCTACAAATTAATATATGTGTAAACTAGTGCCAACTGAGTGCTCCTGTAAGAAGGGAGGATTTGATGTAAGGACTTGCCAGCGAGCAGGCAATGAGACCAGGGAGAAGTTTTGGGACAGGCCATTATTCACAAGATAATTCGAGGCTATAATAAAGTTTGTTTGCACATAAGGTAAAATATTTCTAAGAGTGTTCATCTTGCTGACCATTGACTAGGGAATAACGATGCAAGCAGGTTTATTCTTGAATCCACAAATGGGTCATTTTAAGCGGGTTTCAACCTGCAAATGGGGCACTTTAAGCAGGCTCCCGCGTGGAACCTGCTTAAATGGTCGATGTGTGGGTTCATGGACAAACTCACTTGCATACATAGTAGGGAATAATCGTTATTTTACGTGCATTATGAACTTTTTATGTCATTTAACTTCCTGGGATCATGTAGTTTGCAGAATAACTTGTGTAAAAATTGCCTTTCCTTTCAGCACTATGCATTGCAGTTTATCAGCACCGCAACTTAAAACTCTGTTGTTTCCTGTTATCTAACCTGAGCCATCCACATGACTATTTTTATTTCTCTGTTTTCTACCTTGATTGCATTGTTTACAAGACCTTATTGCATGGATCATGACAATATGTTTTGTCTCTAAGATTCACACATGTTTGATTTATCATGTTGTTGGTCTGTGTTCGATGAAGTTCTTGTGTTCTCTTGCGATAATAGTTCGTTAACGATTGTAAATGCCTTCCAATCCCTCAAGGAAATAAAAGAATTGTTGGAAATGCCTTCATGGGAAGTCACTTAGGTCATCATAATTTCTGCACAAGTTCTTAGAGATACTTTTGCTTTGCTTCAGGGCATGCACAAAGAAGTCGCCATAGATCATTTTCTAATTTGTGCTTTTGCCATTCCCTTGTAATGTTTGAGAACTTAGTGAACATGTTTCCCCTGAAATAGGGATTTTTAAATACAAAGTAACAGGATCAAAATGAAGCAAGCGTATAGGTCACACAAAATCTTTACTATGATGAAAAGTCACTCCTATAAAATAATTTGTAAATGTGCCATTTCTACAAAAAGAACTTCACACATGAGCTGGAATGCCAATAGCAACAAGACCCCAAAAATTAGCTTCACGCGATGCACACAAGTTCCGATCTATGTTTGACAGAGGATTTTATACTGATCTGTCATACTGGTACAGAAATAGAAGCTCTATAAGCTTATGCTGTCCGCTTTCCTTTTTCTGGCCTTTGCTATACCAAATGATCATATGTTTGCTCCATTTCCCTGTTTGGTGCTTTTGAAAATATTCAGAGATCTGTCTCTTTATGGTTTCCACGCTGATGGCGGTGGTGGGGGTGTTGGGAACATTGGAGGAATTGCAGAGAAGATGGTGTTCTTATCAATGCCGAACCGTCCAGTTTTGATATCAGATATAGAAATCAGCGCTGCAACCAAACCAGCATTTGCTGCAAGAGTAGGCTCTGTGTAATTGTAGTTTGTGCGGACATCTTTGTAGCCATCATGCCTGTCAGGTCCAGCCACCATTGCTCCAACAAGGATATTAGGGTTTGCCTTTTTTGTATCCCTCCATTTGTAACCTCCTTTGCATCCATACTTGACGCCATTATGAGGTATTGATGCACCTCTGTGATGAGGGCGCTTCGGGTACTTGTTTCCAAAACCCACAACGTAGCTCATCTTTAATGGGTTCTTTCCAAGGATGTAATCAAGCTGCAAATTGAACAGATTTAACTATCAATTCACTTTCCCTGCTAATGTATGTTTGGGCACTTAAAGAGCATTAAGAACAACACTTTACCTGTGACCTGGCAAACTTGCGGAGGACTTCTGTGGTGTAGAAATTAGGTCCACAGTACCACCCAGGCGTGTCTGCAGCTTCAAGATAGTCACTGTATAAAGAAGCAAGGAAAGCTGCGTTGACAGCATACTGAAGTGGTTGAGGCCTTCCATGGTTGAGTTGTATTAATCCTCCTGCAAAATGTTCCATTGCTTAGCTTTGTTCTGTGTAGCAAGGAAGAGAAACAAAGAGGGACATCACCAACCTTTAGTGAAGTTGAATGAATTGAATAGAGGTAAATATGAGCACATAACGTTGTCAGTTTGGTTGTGGAATGTCCTCAGTATTTCTTCGTAAGGGTACCCTGGACTTAGGAAGAGTCGCAACCTGCTGAGAAGAACCTGGGATAAAGTAGAAACTATGTTAATGATGATCAATATTCATTAGAAAGCTGCATTATCACATTGATAAGACTTTTCTGATTTTCTTTGACAGTGTAGTAGTAGCTTGAGAAAGAATGAAGTTTTTTCTTTCTATGTTCAGCTTATACAAAATGTTTCTGGCATGTATAGAGGATCATGTTTTTCCTTTCCATTATTAAGATCACGCTGAATACTTTTATGGATTCAATGCCGGAGTACGAAGTATGCTAACCTGAGCTCCTGGAAGTTTGTCATCCCAGGTAAATACTCCATAGTTTGGACTTCCAAACCAGTAGGCTCCAGCATGCTTTGCCATTCCTGGGGCCGTGGCGACTGTGAGGTATGAATTGTTCCCTGTGGCAAAGTACAGCCACGCACCACCCCACACAAACTCATCCCAGTAGCTGGTGGAATTGTAGAAGATTGCCTGGTCAGATCCATTGGGGCTGTATCGCCCACGCTGCAGCCTGCCAAATTTGTACAGTGCTTTTGCACCTTTGACGAGCTTGTCAGAGTAGGTTTTGCTGTCCTTGAACACTATGGAAGCTGCAGCCAGGGCGGCAGCCATTTCAGATGCTAGATCTGAGCAAGAGTGACACTCAGTGACTGGCCTTTTGTAATCGATATCCTCTGGTCTCATCCAGCAGTAATGGTCATTAGGCTGACTGCTGCCTTTAGAGGTGTCACCTACACCCACCTGCAATAAGAAGTTCATATGTGAATCAGTGATCTGCTGTCTGCAGATGTGTTGTAAAAAGGACACCAGAAGTGTACTGAATTGGGTGGATCTGATGACCAATTTCTTGGGACAGAGCAAATCAGCCATCAAGATGGTCTATATGGTTACCAACCTGAGCGACAATCCTGTCTATCGTGTCGGCAGATGAATTGAAGGTTTTGAGGATGTAGTCTGTTCCCCACTTGATCAGCTCCTTGATATGGTCGAGCTCACCGATGGCCTCATACTTTGCCCTGTACTCGATCACACTCCAGCTGAGCATGGTCATGGACCAGGCCATAGGATAGTTGAACTTGATGGCGTCCCCTGCATCGTAGTAGCCTCCGACCAAGCTCCGGCGGACGGTGCTGTCGGAGAGGCCATCCTTCATGCAGGAATTGCCCCTCCAGCTGACGCCATTGTGCTTCGGCAGCGGACCGGCTGGCATTCCAGAAGACAGACACATCGTGAGTGAGCAGAGCAGGTGAAACAGAATTTCTGTCGGTGCACTCATTCTCTTCGTCAATTTTAATTGGTTTTACGAATTCATAGTCTCTGGCCTTATTTTTTCAGGTCAGAGTGGGATTTGGTGGTGAATCTGGTGATTTCCTTTGTCCCCCACGTGGACTATGTTCGTGTTAAATATACGACGGAGTATACGTCTGCTTGAAAAAAGGTCAGATCTTGAGCGCCCAAACCATGCTAAATGTAGAAACGTCGAATGAAATACGCGGCAGCCCAACTCAAGCAACAAAGAGAGGCAAGAAAATGGCATGGCGAACATCTCTAGCTGCCAGAACGATGTGCATGTCTACGCAAAACCGGATCTGATGGCAGAATTCAGCGAGAGGAGGAAGGGAGGAACTAGGACGGGAGCTGTGCAGCAGCAGCAGCAGAACAGAGATGAAACTCACATCGCTGCGCGTTGAAGAACATGAGCGCCTTGTGCAGCGCCTGCGTGTACTGGTCGGGCGGCGGCGGCGGGGGCCGCTTGTGCGGGACGAGCTTGACGATCATCATGATGAAGCCGATGAAGACGCCGAGGCCGAGGATGGTGCCGACGGTCCACATGAAGATCTTGCGGTCGACGACGACGCAGCCCAGGTCGACGTACTTCTTCTTCTTCTTGCCCGCCTGGTCGCCGGGCCCCGCCAGGAGCCAGCTCTGCTGCGTCTCGTCCAGCTGCCGCATCAGCGCCGCCCGGTCCAGGTCCCGGCTCCGGTCGTCATCCGTCGCCGAGTCGGCGTTGGAGATCTCCAGCGGCCCGCCCCAGGGGTCCCGCCCGAACATCCTGCCGCCGGCTGCTCTCCTGCTCCTCCTCCTCCCTGCGCTGCCGCGGCCGCTCCTCCCCTCCCCTGGCTGGCTCGGCGGCGGCAATGCGAGTTCTTGGCGCGTGGGGTGGGAGGGGACGGCGTGCACGACACGAGTGAGCTGGGGGGAGGGACAGGCAGAGGCGGGTGCGCGTGCGGAGGCGAGTGAGTTATGGGAGATGGCAGGGCGGCAGTGCGGCGCGGCACTGCGTGGGGGGCGGTGTGGAGGTGTGTGTGCCGTGGTGCTCTGCTTTGTTATGGCGTGCGATGGGGTGGAGGGATCAGGTGGTTGGGGCATTGCTTTCCCCCGCTCGCCGACTCTTTGGGCTGGGTGAGGGTGAGAGGGTGAGGGTCCTCTGTCGTTGCCGCTGCGCTATCGACCGACGGGTGGGTCGGTGCGCCGCGCCGCGCCAGGGTGGTAGGCTGGTAGCCAGTGGCCACTCCACTTCACTCGTGGGGTCTGCTACGCCTGTGCGCGTCCGCGCTGGCTGCCCCCCGATCCGCCCTCTCCTGTGTCTATGCAGGTGCAGCGCAATTGCGTGATTGCATGGGTACAAAAGGAGGGACGCGTACAAGGGGAGGCTCCCGCTCGGCAGTCGGCACCATGGTTGGGTTGCCCCGCTTTGGGGGCATTGCTGAGGCTCGGCCGGAGTTTGTACCGATTCATACGGTACGAGTTTTGATCATTTGAAGCTGCTATACGAACCCACTGAGTGCCCGTTGTTCAGGCCTCACATGCTGCGGCTGCCTGTACTGTTTGGAACCCGGCTATAGCTGCAAAGCAATTCAGCATGCATGAGAAACCGCGGTCGTCACCGCGTTAGTTGCAGGATATTGTAAGAAAAGGGTGGGTAGGTCTTTGCTATTAACTTTTGTACAGTACTGTAGACCTCGATGGGGAGGCGCAATTGTTTCATTGTTTGTACGCGCCCTCATGAAAGGAGTAGTACGTGACAGATAGACTGGGGGCCAATAATGCATGAAAGCGACGGCGTTAACTTGTTCCCATCTGCTTTGCTTTCTATTCCTTTGCAAAGCAGTAACCTGTAACCGTTCCCCAAAGGCTCGATCACGACGCATTTAGTGGTAGTACGGCTACACTAGGTGTAGTACACTAACCACCCGTTGCTGATTCTGGCACTCTTTTTTTACTTTATTGTTTGCCCTTTTTCTAATGTGTACTAGTAGTTTAACAAGAGCTGCTGCATTATGGGTCAGGACTCAGGAAGAGAAGACGACACCAGTCACACCACAGAGCATGTGGTGGAGAGGAAATGGGTGAGGTGCGCTTGGCCCTTGGCCCTACCTATGATGGTTATCCCTTTCTTTCTTTTTTCTTTTTAATAACCAACAACCACCATTTCTTAATTTCAGCCCCGGCATACGCATATATACTACGACTACTAGCATTATCTGCTTAGATATACATGTATTAAACTAAAACGAGATTCCTATCTATCTAAGTTGCCTACTAGGCTACGAGAACCAACTTTTGCCAATAAGGAGAAGCATTATGTTCCCCTTCAAAAGAAATCAGGAGAAATGTGAGGTGCTGGTTACACTACCTGTTCGCAATGGTCATGGATACCACCGGTGTCGTGTCATGTGCTACTGGCGTGTACCGCACCCTATAGTATTAGTAGTAGTGTGAAATAAGTCACGTACTTTGTCCTGTGAAAAAAAAAAAATTAGTTGCGCCCCACGCGACGCGAAACCGATGCGTGCAGTGCCTTGTGGCTGTTAGTAGCTAGCGTGGACGTGAGCCCGCGCACCTTAATCGGTCAGGGGTCACACTCCCTCTGTCAGTCGTCACAAGGTGGGTTACGTTAATTAACGCGGGACGGGGACGAGGACGGGGACTAACCAGCGGCAGCGGCAAAGGGGGAAAAAAAGGTTTTCTTGCTGTGGCGCGGGAATAAACAACGAGATCTGGGAGAGCTGTCGGTGGCGGATTCCTTGTCCTTGGCGGGCCCGCCTGCATTGGCGTGCCGAGGGACTCGTGTCGTCAGACCATCACGTGGTTCATTGGCTGCGCACGCCTGGGCTCGCCACCTACTAGTACTGCCAGCTCTGTGGCCGTCATCCGCTGAGCCTGAAAGTCCTGAACCCGCCGGTGAGAAATGGCCTGTGCAGTGCACTGAACCCCAAGCAGATTCGCCTGTTGGGGGACAGATGGCCGAGAAACCTGCTCCACCGTGACCATTTTCTCACCAAAAGGATGCCAGAACGAACGGACCGGATCCACCAGGAGAAAAGGTACGAGTGTTCCTGTGCTCAGTGCTCGGCAGCCAGCGCTTTGTGGTCTTGTGGAGCGCACTCAGCCTGCATCGAAGTGACCTGACACGCACATGCTTTTGGAATACGTACCATCCTTTTGTTCTCGAGACTTGAAAAAACCGGGCACTGATTCTTTGGTGAGCAAGTTTTGTACTCCCTCCGTCCCGTTGTCTCTGTCGTCGTAGCTCTGAACCAGATGCATCATTGCAGGTCTGAACCTGGACATCAATATGACTAGATACATGGACTTCTTTATGAACCTGGTCACTTAAATACTGAGCTAGAACGACAATTGTCGTGGGACAGAGGGAGTAGGTGTTTAGTTGATGATTTTTTTTTTTGGGAACATTGATTGATGAGATATTTAGTACACCAGATATTGAGGCCCGTTTAGATCCAAAAAATTTTGGATTTTGGCTACTGAAGACTTTCGTTTATATTTGACAATTAGTGTCTAATTATGGACTAATTATGTTCAAAAGTTTCGTCTCGCGATTTCTCACCCAACTGTGCAATTAGTTTTTTTTGTCTACATTTAGTACTCCATGCATGTGCCGCAAGATTCGATGTGACGGGTACTGCGCAAAAAATTTTTGAAATCTAAACAGGGCCTGAGTACCGGTTTGACTTGAAAAGTTAGGTCTTACTATTAATCCAACCCGAGCATATTTTTGTTGTCGTCCCATTTTCTTCTGTCTGTCGTACCAAACTTCAATCTCCATGGATCTTCTTCTTCTTTGGTTCTATGGCCACCAGCATGACGGTGTGTTGTAGCCAACTCTCCTGGTGCTAGTCGAAGCCGACGGAGACGACTGCCCCTGGCCCGCCTAAGGGCGTCCACATCCATGCACAGATTCCGGCTTCAAAGAATCGATCGTGGGTTCGCGGCCATGGACCGTGACGACGGCGCTTGCGCTTCTGCACCTTGGCTACTAGGTTCCGGCAGTGCTTGTGTGTCTACGTACCTCCGGCTGTGGGGCATGTAAGCGACAGAGGGATGGGTCGGCATCGGTGGTCTAACGGAAACACGTGCTAAAGCTGCTCTCCTTCTCCAACGTGGAGCTCCGCTGGTGGCTTCAGCGACTTGTTAGACAAAGCACCGGCTGCCTCTGTTGGCTGCTCGGACAGTATGTAAAGCTACCATCTCACTGCTTTTCCTGCCCAGATGGCATCCGAACCTAGCTGGCTTAACGAGACCACGAGCCACCGTGGAGCATTGGGGAAGGCCTTACAGGGCATCTACTTTTTTCGAGGTTGGCTTGACGAGGCATACACTGAAAAGCCCTGTGTTAGGGTGCTCTAAGAGCCTAGGTCATGTGCCACGCCACACCCATAGCTGCCACACCTCATCAATGCTCCTGTTTGGTTGATGCCACATGTTTGGCGACCGCAACTTTTTCACACAGTAAAGTTCGCCACAGGTGTGGCGCCAATTTTCCTATACCACAGGTGTGGCGCCGCGACAATCACGGGTGGCAAAACAAGGCTGGGAACCAAACACTCTATTAATTAATAAGGATAAGGCTTTGTTCTGTTGCCGCCGCAACATGCCCTGCCAAAAGTGCGGCATGCCGCAGTACCATTTGGTTGCTGCCGCATCTTAGCTTTGCCAGAACTACGGCGCCGCTCGTAGTGTATACGCACGCCAATGGACGCCAAAAGTCTGGCGCTCCTTTTCACCGCCAGTAGTTTTGGCAGACGCATCTACGGTGTGGCGCTTCGAACGAATGAACCAAACAGGCCCTAAGATTTTATAACAACAACAACATAGCCTTTCAGTCCCAAGCAAGTTAAGATAAGCTAGAGTTAAAACCCATCAAAAGCCCAAAATCATGGTTCAGGCAGTTCAATATCTGCTTTCCAAGCACTCATATTCAAATATAGATCTCTAGGTATATCCCAAGCTTTCAAATCTCTTGTTATTGCCTCCCCCATGTCAATTTCGGTCTTCTCTACCTCTTCTCATAATATTAGCTTGGCTTAGAACTCTACAATGCACGGGTGCCTCTGGAGGTCTCTTTGGACATGGACAAACCACCTCAACGGATGTTGGATAAGCTTTTTTTCAATTGGTGCTACCTCTAGGCGATCACGCATATCATCGTTCCAAACTCGGTCCATTCTTGTGTGACCACAAATCCATCGCAACATACACATTTATGCAACACTCAGTTGTTGAACATGTCGAATCTTTGTAAGCCAACATTCTGCTCCATACAACATAGTCGGTCTAATCACCGGTCTATAAAACTTACCTTTTAGCTTTTGTGGTACCCTCTTGTCATAGAAAATGCCAGAAGCTTGTCGCCACTTGATCTCATGCTTTGATTTTATGGCTAACGCCCGCATCAATATCTCCATCCCTCTGTAGCATCGATCCCAGATACCAAAAGATATCTGTGGCAGAACCGCCTAATCTAATATCCTCCCAAGAGTATTTGTCTTACATTAGACACTAAGTACCCAAGAGAGTGCACTAAATCATGATGTTCCGTCGAGCACACCCCAAGAGAGAACTCGAAAATCCACATTTTTCCATCAGGATCATAAATGAGAGAATAAAGCTTACAATATTCTTAACCATTTCTTACACCACTTTATTACAACATTAGAGTACTTAAACAAATTGAATGCAATAGCGGAATTAAGACAATTTTAAATGTAAAAGAGTTTATACATTTTAGGTTCACATTTTTATCTTGCAGCGGAGAACAACATATGATTAGAGTTACAGTAAAAATGATGATTAATGGTGAATCCTTAATATAGTGAACATTTATAAACCAGTTATGATGGCAGGTCATAAAACTTTTCTTCTAAAAAAATTAGTGAGGGTTATAAATAAACACTACGATCGTAGCGTGAAAGGAATCCTCTCTGAGCCCACCAGGGGGTTTCCACACACAAGAGTCAGCTCTAGCATCCACCTGTCACTTACAACAGGGGGAATAAAACCCTGAGTACTCGATTGTACTCAGCAAGACTTACCTGACAGGAAAAAAATAAAAGACTCCAATGATATGAAAGGCTATCTGGCTTGTGGGTTATTGCATCTGCCGGAAGCATTACCAAACGTGCATCCTTATATTCAATTTTATTAGCAGTCATCATTAGTTCCTTAACTAACCATTCTATGTAAGCACCTATGCTACTTTCAAGCATGTGGTAAGCAATAAGAACCATTTTACTATCTTTCATTTTCTAGTTCTTACTACGGTGCTAAACCATAGCCAAGTCGTACCGTCTCGCAGAAACGGCAATTCGCAAATCAATGTATCCCAACTGGGTACCCCAAAACACACGCCCCGCTTGTACCCTAGGCACAAATGGAACTTACTCGTCCCACTCCTGTCAAGGGGTCCAGGTCCTTGTCCAAACTTGGACTCTAAGCCCCCAACACCTGAGACCCGGTCTCAGTATGGTGCTTAGACCTCCACCTAATACCCACCCCTAAAATTCGATCCGGAAAGAGCCGGAACCCATGACAAAAGAGCAACAAATCTTCCTGCTCCCATAAGCAAATATGTGCTCAGGGTAATAAATCTGTGACCTGACTACCATCCACAGCAACGGACGGTACTCAATCGATACAGGCGGAACAAGTGCAATCCGAGCCTCGCTCGAATGCCTATCCAAGTCCAGATCCAAAGTACCTTTCTACCTGGTCTCCAATTATCCTTCATATATATTCCATGTGATAGTAATATAATAACAACAATAATACATTTTCTATCTTTCACGAGTGATAGGTAATCACTCGACTTCTACCGGATTCTATAGCATAGCAATCTACACGATCCTGACATACTAGTAGGACTCATAGGATAAGAATATATATATATATATATATATATATATATATATGCAAGTGGGTTTCATTCAACTCCTCAAAACTTAATGCACAAGCATAAAATAAAGTCCAGAATATTAGAGGTTATGCATCGGGACTTGTCTGGGCAAGATATAACCAAGGATTTACATTTCACCGTGGCAACACGATCACCAAGGCACCATCCTCCTGCTACTCCGATCGACTCTAGATCCATCACGTTTTTCTATTATGATATTCGCAGATACAGCGCAGAAAACGTAATTAACCAATGGCAACCGCAACTCTAAAAATACTATTACGCTTCTCAAGCTAATGAGCTAGCTCTAATGACTAACGCACTAGGCTACGTATCCGCATTGTAAGTAAGGCTTCATTTCCGAAAAATGTTTTAGTTTTACAACCCCAAGGTGTTTTGGCATTTTATTAATTAAATATATATATTTGAAGTAGGGCTCATTTAGCTACCTTAGCAAACTAATTATTGTGGAGCTATAAAAATTACAGTGAGCACCTAATAATGGTAGGAATTCACTGTGAAAGTTTCAGAGCCAACACTATTACCAATTTATCATAAAATTCCTACAAGTTTATATCTTAATAATATTAAGCATCCTAATTTAATTAGACAGCCCCTGAAAATACTATGAAACTATGTGAACAAGACATACCAGTAGATAGATCATGATTTTAGGAACCTAACAAATTAGTTTCAAAATTTTTGGACAGGTACATAAATTGATATTGAAATTACAAGTTTGCTTAGAAACTAAATTAGAAAAATGCTTTAGAAAACAAAAAGGGCCGGCGGCAAGCATTCGTCCCAGCAGCCCATTGCGACTTGCGCGGAGCATGGCCGCGCGCCAGCAGGCCGGCCCAACTGGCCCGCTGCGCGAGCGCTCCGACGCATTTGCAAAAGAGTCATCAGTCTAATAAGTTATTACGCGGCATTATGCGCACTATTACAAAAGAGACACGCTTCATACCTAACACCTTGTAAAAACTCGTCTCTGCAACGGCATGCCCCTGGGCGCGGGCGTGCGACGGTGCGGCTCACCGACGACATACGGCGGTTACGCTGGGCAACCTAGTACACTTCGGTGAGACCAAGGGGTCCATTGAGCTCTATGGGCAAACGCGCAAGGATGGCGGCGGTGGGGAGCTTAACGGTGCACTACCGAGGCTTGATCTCGACGACGGGCAGAACCGTGCGGCGGCGCGACTGTTCTGGTGACCTAAGATACTATCGGGGTGATAGAGATAACAGGTAAGCACCAGTAGCTCACCGGAATTCGTGCTGCGGTGACGGTTGAGGCGGAGGAGTGCGGGGGTGGCCTGGCCACGTACGAGCCGCTAGGGCGGCGGTGCTCCGGGATGGACACCCATGCGTCACCACGTCTCTGGCAAGCGCCCTGGCCAAATGGTGCGAGCACCAGATAGAGGAGGTCAAAGCAAGCTCATGGATACAAACAATTGAACCCATTTGGACCTTACCCCAATTTCACTGGCACGGTGGCGTACCTGGCCGGCGGCGAGAAAAACACCAAATTGGCGGCCAGTAGTGCTTGGTTGCGCCAAGGTGAGGGTCGGGCTGCTAGCTGGCTTTCCTGTCTAACTGCTGGAACGTCGAATTGAGGTGTGGTGCCCCAAACCGCCCGTATTTGTCATGCGAAGCGGGGCGATTCTGTCGACGACAAGGGCAGGCGGGGGTGACAACTCTTCAAGGCTATACCTGCTTCGGTCGAGGCTGCGTTAATGAAGCAAGGCGTCCGCATGGGGAAGACTCAGAGAGAGAGCGTCATGGAGCACCGTGATGGGACTGCTCATCCATGGCGAGACGTGGGCAGCGGCAGTGAAGCAGCGATCGCGCGTGGGGCCGTCTCGCAGGGCCGGTGCAACAAAACGACGCAAGGGAGGGCAGTGACACTACGACAAGGGAATTAGTGCGATGTGACTATGGAGGCAAGCAGTGGCTCGGCGAGTTGGTGGTTCGAGTGGCGGAAAGAGTGCCACGTCGGCTAAACGAAGGCCGCCGCGACATTGGTCTAGCCCACGCACGTCCAAGACGGCAGCGCACACGCGACGACCGTGCAGCAGCAGCCCGGTGCCGTGGAAGGGGACCGTGGCCAACCCCTAGCTCGACGTGCGGCCGGCAGCCAGTAAGGCTGGCCATGAGCACGATCGTGGCTAGGAGCGGCCAGGCATCGGCAACGTGTGCACGTGGTGACTGCGAACTCAGGCCGACCGCCCGCCATCGGTGTCACGTACGCATTTTAAAGCGACTCAAGAGTTGTTGATCCTCACGTCTAGAACTCAACCAATTTCACTACTCTAAAGTCCACACTACCGATTATCTAACGAAGCAATCGTCAAGATCAAAGAGCAGTTAGGGAGGGAGATAAACGAATGCCAACCTGAGCTCATCCCCGAAGTGCCAGTTCATGAACAGAACGTCAACGACATAGTTCATAGCGTGTTTTAACGAATTTTGGGCAATTTTTACGAGATCAACGTGACATCCAACACAACAACCACCTATGACATGCCCAAGTACTCACTTTGATGCAATCAACAATACCAAAACATGCAGCTAGTGTTTAAACATTTTTGTTAGAAATTAAATGTCAAGATAGCATTGTCTTACTACTTTTTCAATACTTAGAAAAGTTAAGGTTCAGTTCGAACTAACAGCCATTAACACTTTTGTTACAATTTTTAAAAGGCCTAAACCCTATTAACTCCAACCCACAAGTATTTCATGCAATGGTCCATACTTCATACTAATCCATAAGAACAAAATATTTAAGCATTAATTAATTATTTTGCCCACAATAAATAATCAAAAATAGTACTTTAAACGGAAGTTCAAGTGTTTGCCGTCTTAACGAAAAGAGCTTATCTTAACTTTAAATTTGATTTTTGAGCTCCCAAGAGCACTAGTTAACAATATTTATTTTGATTTTTCTCAACCACAAAAGTGAATCACATAGAATTTGTTTATCATTTCAGATAAGTTTTAAACTATTAAACCTAGCGAACTTGTTTTGCTAATCTCTTTTAGGTCTTAATTTTGGTGCTAAGCAAGCTCGTAACACCAGAGGTGTTACATTATCCTTCTTAGGCACTACTTGATCTTCCAAACTCACATCTCCCTCCTCCTATGCAGCTCCACAAAAGTCACATCTTATGTATTCGGTTTTAGTTCTGCTCAATCTAAAACCTTTATACTCAAGGGTCTGCCGCCATAACTCTAGTTTTTTATTTACTCCCGTCTGGCTTTCATCCACTAATACTATATCATCAACGAACAACATACACCAAGGGATATCCCCTTGTATGTTCCTGGTAGCCTCGTCCATGGGCTCAAGACTGACCCTTGATGAAGTCCAATTTTAATCAAGAAGTAATCTGTGTTACCATCGTTTGTTCAAACATTAGTCACAACATTGTTGTACATGTCCTTGATGAGGGTCACGCACTTTGATGGGACTTTATGTTTGTCCAAAGGCCACCACATAATATTTCTTGGTATCTTATCATAAGCCTTCTTCAAGTCAATGAAAACCATGTGAAGGTCCTTCTTCTGCTCTTTAAACCGCTCCATAACTTGTCTTATTAAGAAGATTGCTTCTGTGGTTGACCTTTCGGGCATGAAATCAAATTGGTTTGTTGATATATGTGTCGTTTCTTGCAGGCGCTGCTCGATGACTCTCTCCCATAACTTCATAGTGTGGCTCATCAACTTAATTCCCCGATAATTAGTACAACTTTGGATATCTCCCGTGTTCTTTTAGATTTGTACCAATATGCTTCTTCTCCACTCCTCAGGCATCTTGTTCGATCGAAAGACATTATTGAACATCTTGGTTAGCCATACTATAGCTATATCCCCAAGACATCTCCACACCTTATTTGGGATACCATCAGGGCCCATCACTTTGCCCCCTTTTATCCTTTTCAAGGCTTCTCTAACCTCCAATTCTTAAATCATCCGCACAAAGCACCTGTTAGTGTCGTCAAACGAGTCGTCGAGCTGAACGATGGTGTTCTCGTTCTCACCATTGAACAATTTATCAAAATACTCTTGCCATCTATGTCTGATCTCATCCTCCTTCACCAAGAGCTACTCCCTCTTATCCTTTATGCACTTGACTTGGTTGAAGTCCCTTGTCTTCCTATCGCGAGCCCTAGCCATCCTATAAATATTCTTCTCTCCTTCCTTCGTACTCAAATGTTGGTAAAGGTCCTCATAGGACCGCCCCTTTGCCTCACTCACCGCTCGTTTTGCAGTCTTCTTTGCCACCTTGTACTTCTCTATATTATCTGCACACCTGTCATGATATAAACGCTTATAGCACTCCTTTTTTCCTTAATAGCCTTTTGCACATCTTCATTCCACCACTAAGTGTCTTTCGAGCCGCATCCGCTCCCTTTGGTCACTCAAGCACCTCTGAAAGCAACCTTCGGAACGCATGCTGTTATTTTCTCCCACATGTTGTTTGCATCGCCTTCATCCTTCCAAGGGCTCTCTTCAATGACATTTTTCTTAAAGACCTTTGATGCCTTATGTTCTAATTTCCACCACTTCATTCTAGCAACCCTAGCTTGTTTGTTCCCACGAGCTTGCACCAGAAAGCGGAAGTCAGCCACCACCAGCTTGTGTTGAGCGATCACACATTCTTCAGGTATCACCTTACAGTCCACGTATGTTCGTTTATCCCTCCTTCTTGTAAGGAAAAAGTCGATTTGATTAGAGTACTAGCCGCTACTAAAGGTCATTAAATGAGACTGTCTCTTACGAAAGAAAGTGTTAGCTATCATCAGATCAAAAGCTATGACGAAGTCTAAGACTTCCTCTCCCCTCCTGGTTCCTACTACCATATCCGAAACCCCCATGAACCACCTCGAAACCTGCACTTGATGTACCTACATGGCCATTACGATCACCTCCTATAAAGAGCTTCTCGCTACTAGGCACAGCTCTAACCAAGCGATCTAAGTCTTTCCAGAAAAAAGCGCATCTAAGCCTCTGGGGCATACACACTAATTACGTTTAAGACCATGGCTATGCTTAGCACTCTCATCATGGCATTTAAATTTGAATGTGAGGAAAACACTAGGATGAAAAAAGAAGCGGACCATATCACTAATGATAATGACAAGTTTAACTAAGATGATCCTATCCCCTTACCATCTCACCTCCACCACACCATCCTTGGGGCTCTTATCAATCAAAACTCACTCCATTTTTATTTGAAGTTGTCATTATGTACCAGAGCTTGAAGTCGGTATTGTCCACCTTCACATTCTGCCCCTTCCATTTAGTCTCTTGGACGCATAAGATGTTTACACGCCTCCTAACCGCTGTGTCCACTAACTCTCTTAACTTACCCGTAAGGGACCCTATATTTCAGCTACCTAAACGGATCCTAGTTGGCTCAACTAGCTTCCTTACCCTTCGCACTTACCGAGGTAGGTGTGAAGACCCTTGCTCATTTTGCACCACACCCGGGCGCCGATGTGGCGCGCCACCAAGGATGCGATGACCCGATCCTTGCTCACTTGACACCGTGTCCAGATCGTGACACGACGCGTCACGGGGGTGACGACCTGGCCCTTGCTCATTTAACACCATACCCGGGTTCCGACATGGCGCGTCGTTAAGAGGGTTACGCCCCAACGGGATTTTTTGGGTTTCATCTAAGTTTTTACATTGGCTCGCCGTGCCTAACATAACCCTCCTCCTTTACTCGAGCTTGGGACCTGCTATGCTGAGAGATCTAAGGCGTCCCACCATAAGCGGAGTTAAACAGACCCTAAGATTTTACATAACTAAAAGAAAACAATGGAAAGACAGCAATAACTACCACGAGCAACCTACAAGTTCCAACACAATCAATCGGAGAAGCGATAGAACCACAAAACAAGCAAAGCAAAACAAGTGCTGCAATAAACACACACTCTCTCTCTCTCTCACTCACAGGACAACTATAAGCCGCAAGCTGTTTTACCGCAGTAAAAGTGCAGCCACCACAAAGCACAAAGCTCTCACACGTTCAAGTTCGAACACCAATGTAGCATCCAGAGAAAGGGACAAACGAGTTGCCGCGCCACGACGCCAGGCTAACATGCACAGTACGCAGCAGAGCGTGTGATCAATCTAAACATCTCGACTTGATCCGCGGCAAGGTCATACAGAGACAACGGTCCTGGGAGATTAATTAACCAACTGATCAGGGACTCGCTCCAAAGATGCAGGGACTGGGTGGATAGCTGGACTACGATGCAGCAGACCAATCGCCCGAATCATTTGACAGTTCAGTGCTGGTACAGCAGGAACAGGCTCTCCATTCTCTAGCCTCAACTAAACTGAATAGCTAACCAAAAGGAAATATGAAATGGCACGTGTGCAGGTCCAGTTGCTGCAAATGGAAGGAAAAAAATTCGACTAATATACAGATGCCGGGACAGCCGGACTCGTACCGTACCGTGAAATGCAAGAAAGGATCAGGAGATTGCTTGCTTCGGATCGCTGCACTCGCGCATTTTGTTTGCACGTCTTTATCCTGCCAGCGATATCATGGAAGGCTGAAGCGCAAGGCTGTTGTAAAATACCAAAAGGTGAAACCGTGAGAGGGATTGTTAATTGGCTACATCATTGGCATACGTACTGCGAATGAGTGCGTTAAATTATTGTTAACAGCCTAAAAGCTGAACTAGCGTAGTACCGGATACATCTGGGTACTCTTGCTATCATACCTCCCAGAAAACATGGGGTAGATAGAGTGATAGAAGTGTACAAGCCCCTCTCGAAGAATACTAGACAGGGTATCAATTAGAATTGCAATGTAGGACATGCGTATCTCTTTTATTTTCCAAGGTGTGCATGAAATGTGACTTTGATGCTGATGCTTGGAAGGTAGACGACCTTTTTTTTCCTCTTCTTGGATGTGGATCTCTGACCAGAAAGGAAAGGGAAATGTGAGCGCTCTGTGTTGTGCAAGTTATTCAGAGATAGACCCAGAGAACCAAGATCAACCGCCTTCCTGTGCCTTGGTAGGTCAAGTATTTCTGGTACAAATGTTCAAACCTTAACCTTGCCCAACCGTGATTTACACTTCTTCACGAGTGATGTTATGGTACAGAAAGCCCTCTTTGTCATTACACCTGCATAGAGATTGTGAAGAGTTAAGATATAAAAAAAATGTGCATAAAACGTCAGTGTATTACTGCGACGAAGACCTAAAATGTGCACCATGAAAATAAGATAGTACACCTTGTATGCAAGCTTTGCCTGAACCCTTCAGAAATCAACTCTTCTTCTCTTTTTCTCTGACCAAGTTGGCCCATATATTAGCAAGTTGGTCCTACCAAACCTCCTGTCAGCTATCTGCAGCATTTGAGAATACATGAGCAACTGCAACAACCGTCAAGAGAGCTAAGCACTACAGGATCCATGCTTAGCATTACATCATATCAGGACTTGAATGGAGTCAAGGCAGAAGGCAAACCCACCTTTATAAGGTTTCCGCAGGATTCAGCCATATCTGTTTTCAATGGGTACTCAACTAGCTAATAACATAGATGAAGTCAGAAATGTGCATAGGGGAAAAGTAGTTTGGTTTATGTAGCATGAGGAACTCACGATGAAGCAATCTTTTCCAACCAATGGTGACCTTGCAAGTTGGGCGAGTAGTGTGCTGTAGTTGACCTCCAGATATGGTGGTGTTACACTAATATAATCAAAGGAAGGATATTTACCTGAGAGATATAAAGAGAAAGTGTTAGGGAAGAGAAAAAAAATCTGTTAAAAGAATCCAAATCACCCCGCTGCTATGACTTATTATATGAATTTTATCAGTTTAACCCATTACAAACCTGATTATTTTAAGTCATTATGATTAAAATATAAAGGTGCAATTGTTTCTTGGATGCTAAGCAGACATTCTACCCCTTACAATACGATATGCAGATCACTGCTAATAATCAAGGTATTTTCGCATTTGCATTTTCTGCACATCTTCATTCCATCTAAGAACAATGTTTACATAAAATGCAGTTTTCACATCAAATATCAATCTGAATAAAATAATCCACAATTTTCCTAACAAATATCAGTATATTAGTTTCTGTACGATATTTGATCATAGAATTTTATTGTACATTTGTTCACTCACAGCTGTCTGTTAATCTCATTGGTCATACCACAATAGTCATATGTGTTACCTAAGAAGATTCCTACCTTGGGATTTTTCTGCATTGGCCAAGAATTTTTCAACACGGAGCATATGTATGTGTGATACATCAGTAAATCCAGTACACTCCAGATTTGGTTTGAGGACCTCAGATATGACCCAAGGATCCATCTCAACAAAATGTGCCTAGATAAAAAAAGACCAAAAAATCAATGGATATATTGCATTACTTCTCGTTCACATCACTCACCAAATCCAATTTCAGAATTAGCAGCTTCATGAAGGTTTTATACACTTTATTTGTCAGCATTTGAAATCAATCCCATAGCTATAATACTAGATAAAAAATTGACCAACCTAGGAGGAACTAAGTGTCATCGTAAATAAGAAGAATAGGCAACCAAAGTGGTGGGGGTTGTCGGAGTTACTAACGAGGAAGATTAAGCCCATTTCCTAAAATAGATCCTCATGCAACAATCATGGGAAAATCCATGGAAGAAGACTTCCGCCTACACACACCTAGCTCGGTTTCTCGACTATTAGACTAGACAACCCTTGAAAAGATCATCATGAATATTCATGAACAGTTGGCATGTATGCAGTAGTCCTAGCTCGGTTTCTTAACATAAAAATACACTGCACTTGATGTGCTTGTGTGCATGAATGATGAACAGTTGGCACATATGCAGTAGCCCTTGCTTGGATATATAAAAACAACATAAGTAATTTGTCTTAACCACCATATTGGTTGTTCAGGATCTGCATATGCTCATTGCTTCATAAGAAAATATTGTAATTTTACATGCTACCATCAATGATGATTACAGTGTAAGGGCCCATAAAGATGTTAAAAATGAGGTGACTGAAGAAATATTTATGTAACATGCACAGATCGGTAGCATTTTGCACACCAGCTCTTATTTTCCACTAGAGCACCCCCCCCCAACGAAATGACCATAGACAGATTCCATGAGGTTATTGTTAGCCTAGTTTGTCACTCAGGTGTGTATTGTCACACCCCTCACTCACACTCACACACTGGAAAATTGAAGAAGAGGAGATCAGAGCATACACACACATCAAAACTAGTGAATGGTGTTGCAGCTATGCCTCTACCTTTCATATACAGTGGTTTTAGGCAAAAGTACATGAGGTCATCTACCAACCAAGGGCCATGCTGCCCATACTACTTGGGCAACCAATTATACTACTTGCTACTGTCATATAGACAGGCAGAGATGAAAAGAAACAAAGGAGCAGTCCCTGATCCTATACTCCAATGACAAAAGAGAGATTTGGGGAGAGCAGCAGATTATCTAACACTTGTAATAAAAGTGATAAAACTAGAAGAGGTAATTAGATGAATGGGTGTTTTGTGGGATTATCTGCATTCATGTCTAGACTATCATGACTGAAGTTTCAACATGAGTTTTTGGACAACCTCTGAACATCCTCGGCTCATAGCTTCAATTCCAACAGATCCAGTACCACTATACAAGTCTAGCCACCGACCTGGTCTAAGTGAAGCAGGAGAACCACCAGCTGACTGCAAGTTATGATCATGAATCAGTGAAGGTCTATGAGTAAATCAAAAGGGAAACAATGATTAAAGTGACATCAACAAATTACTTGTAAAATGTCAAAGGCTGCTCCTCGGACAACTTCCATCATTGGACGGACATTCCTATCTTTGGGTGAAAGTAATTTCCTTCTGCGGACTTTTCCACCTAGCACCTGAAAGAAACATACATACATTGAGTACCAAAAGTAGCTCATTTCGAAATAACCACTTAACTAAGTTTCAAAAATAGATGCAGAAGAGGCTCCTATGCCAATTCTAATTCTTAGGAAATCATGCAAATCAGGGACTTTTTTCTGTGGAAAGCATATGCACCTAAACTCAAACAATTAAAGAATGATTCCAGCTCACAAACCTGTTTACTTGTTTAGACAATAAAAATGTTGCTCCACAAATCTGGCATTACAGGTTACTGTAAGATATGCATGCATATAACTAGGACAAGCAACAAGCAGATCCTTTTTATTAAGAAAAGCATTTCAGGTTTGTTGGAACGGAAACAAGCAGAACCTTTTTATTTGGACAAGCACAATAGCACATCAACAGGTGGACACCCTTTTCTCAGAAGCTGCAACTTTTTACATACTTAACGGAATGACAAGATGGGAGAGAAATTGCTTTCTTCAGCCATGTACACGAATATAATATGTGTACAGGCCAATACAACATACCTGCATCAAGCTCAACAGTTTGTATGGCTTACATATAAGTATAAATCACTATAAGGTCCATGGCATGTGATAGGAGCCAAGATGCATCACTTTTATCAGCTCAAAATTGATAGTATTATTTGCTTAAAGAAAGGGGCAATATATGCTAGTTAAATACAGAGATACTAATCAATATTACTATTTATCCAGTCTATCAATCACACCATAGAAGACAGTTGAAGCAGATTTTAGATTTCTCTAAAGCTTAATCCATGTCTCTAGCACCATTAAAACAAATGGCTGATCAATTATATAGCTCATGCGGGACACTGAACTACAACAAATACACGCTAATCTTCAGTTGGATCGGGTCTAAAAGCAAAATCCCTCCCACCTAGATAAATCAGTGCAGGCTGTAAGTCAAACTATCTTAATCCATGTCGCTAGCACCATTAAAACAAATGGCTGATCAATTACATAGCTCATAGGGGACTCTAAACTACATGCCCTACACACTGATCTTCAGATGTTTTGGGTCTAAAAGTGAAGCCCCTTGCACCTTAATGAATCAATGGAGGCTGCGTGCAAATGGATGCGACAGACATGCAAGTCCAAATGATAAGCACAGTTGCACTAAATGGAATCGTATTTTTGTGTGATTCTGAAGAGTACTAGATTGATATAATAACTGCTGACATTACATTACACAACCAAAGCAAAGGAACAGTTTCCGTCCAAACCTGAAGCATTTTGTGAGTCTCCCGAGGCTCCGCCGCCTTCGCTGGAGTCACTGCCGCTTCCGCAGTTTGCTCCCCTCTCCCCGACTGCCGCCGCCTCCGCCTGTCTCTCCTCTCTTCCTGCCAAAGAAAAAATCCCACTCAAAATCACACCAATCCGCAGCGCCAATCATTACGATTAAGTTCAAACTAATTGAAACGAACCCTTGGATCCTCCTCTGCATCTTCCTCGAAGTCATCTGGGTTGAGCCCGTAGCGCTCCAGGAAGCGCCTGCGCTCCCTCGCCGCCGCCGCCGCGGCGCCCGACGGTGCTGCGGAGGCTAAAACGGGAAGACGGCGAACGGGGGTTCGAACGGATACGTGCTTAAGCTTAGCAGGGTCCGGGGCCTGAAGTCCGGGAAGAGACGGACGGAAAGGGAGGCTGGCAGAGTGGAGGACGCCATCGGCGAGGAGTGGCGCGAGCACGGACGCGCCCGTTCCTTGTCTCCCGGACCAGAAGGGATAAGAGAGGTTTCATCGCTGGGAAACAGAACTAATCACCGTTCATCTGTTCTTGGCTGCTCGATCGTATCTGGACGGCCAAGGTGAGCAAACCTGATACTGTCCCAATGACAGTGGGCCATACATGTCAGTGAGCAGGGTACCCATCTCTTTCATTCGTTCGTTCCCGTCCTGTCCCCGTATCGATCGCATCACGCTCGGTAACCGTTGCAACGATGGGGGAAAATCTTTTTTTTTTCCAAAAAAAAGAAGGGGGGAAAATCATCTCATAGCCGTTGCCCTGCATCGCCTCCCTCCCCGGCCACCGCCTCGCCCAACGGCTCTATTCCCGTGCACCCCGCTCCATGTTGACCGTTGCGAGTTTAAAGCCTCCCCTTCCTCTCACCTCTCATCCCCCGGCCCCCGATCGCTCTTCCTTTTGCCCGCCGATTCGTTCCACCACCGCGAAACCCTAGCCATACACAGAGAGAGCGGGAGAGGCAATCCAGAGATCGGCGCCATGAACGACCTCATGACCAAGTCCTTCATGAGCTACGTCGACCTGAAGAAGGCGGCGATGAAGGACCTGGAGGCGGGGGGCGACGGGATCGAGCTCCCGGAGTCGGGCGCCGGCGGCGTCACGGACGAGCGCCTGCGCGGGTTCTTCGAGGAGGCGGAGGCGGTGAAGGCGGAGATGGCGGCCATCTGCGACGCGCTCGACCGCCTGCACGCCGCCAACGAGGAGGGCAAGTCGCTGCACCAGGCGGACGCCCTCCGCGCGCACCACGGCCGCGTCAACGCCGACATCATCGCCGTGCTCCGCCGCGCCCGCGACATCCGCGCCAGGCTCGAGTCCCTAGACCGCGCCAACGCCGCGCAGCGGAGGCTCTCCGCGGGGTGCCGCGAGGGCACGCCGCTAGACCGCACGCGCACCGCCGTCACCGCGGGGCTCCGGAAGAAGCTCAAGGACCTCATGCTCGACTTCCAGGCGCTGCGGCAGCGGATGATGTCCGAGTACAAGGAGACCGTGGAGCGGCGCTACTACACGCTCACCGGGGAGGTCCCCGAGGAGGAGGTGATCGAGCGCATCATCTCCGACGGCCGCGGCGAGGAGCTCCTGGGCGCCGCCGTCGCGGAGCACGGCAAGGGCGCCGTGCTCGCCGCGGTGCACGAGATCCAGGACCGCCACGACGCGGCGCGCGAGGTGGAGCGCAGCCTCCTGGAGCTCCACCAGGTGTTCCTCGACATGGCCGTCATGGTGGAGATGCAGGGGAGAAGCTCGACGACATCGAGAGCCACGTCGCCAACGCCTCCCACTACGTGCAGGGCGGCAACAAGGAGCTGGGCAAGGCCAAGGAGTACCAGCGGAGCAGCCGCAAGTGTCTCTGCATCGGCATCATCATCCTGCTGCTCCTCGTCCTGCTCGTCATCGTGCCCATCGCCACCAGCCTCAGGAGGTCTTGATCGAGTTGTGATTGGAGGAACAACGCCCGGGGTTGTGAATTGTGAAAAAAAAATGAGGGGTTCGAATTCGTTGGGGTTCTAATGTCAGGACACTCTGCGGTTGTGTCTCGTTGTTTGATTTCGTATTCGTTAATTTGAGCCTGAATGTTTCTGTATGCATCACATTTAGCTGATGATACCACCGTTAATTGCAATTCCTATCTCTTAAGACTCTTATTACTGGGTTGTATTGTATGATATGAGATTTGGTGAATCAACTAAGCACTTGGCAGTTCAAATTTAAAATTCACATTACCATGAGATTGTATGGTGCTTGTTACTGTTTGGGTTCCCAATATCTGTGCCAAATCGTTGCTGGTACGCTCTTGTCATTTGCTCCTTGACCCCAAAGTAAGGAAATTTTCCGTTGCTCTGTTTTGTCCTGTTGTTAATTCTCATCACTAGGAAATCAACATTGTTGGCTGATTCCTCGCATCTGAATCTGAGAAACCTCCGGTGATGCTGTTATATACGGAGTACGATCTACTGTGGCAGATAATCTGGAGCTGCCCTGTTAAGTGTTAACCGCTTTGCGACTCTGTCCTAATAATCCACTAGGAGACTCAGCAGTATTCATGCTCCAGTGTTCACTACGTACTTCACTCCAATTCATCAGCCACACGCCCACACACAGCCCTGAAAGAAACAAACAATTAGTTTTTGGCCCATAAGGCCATCAACAGATTCCAGAAGCCCAGACGGCTCGGCCCTGCATCTCGGCCGTTTCCTCATACAGTGACACAGTCCATTCCGCTCTCTGAAGACTTGAGGTGACCTAATGCAAAGTGCCGATTGGGTTCCAGTGCGAGGTGAAGGAGTAAAGCAGCCTGCCAAATGCAAGAGTGTAGGCCAAAAGTCCATGATCTGCAGCTGTACTTGATGATTTACTGGATGCATTACCGCCGGTGGCAAACTTACACAACAACAGTGATGTGGACCGTGGACGCGTTTATATAGGTTCGGAAGAAAGTGAAAAATGCTGCTGATGTTTGGACCACGTGAAAAACGGGACACGAATGTCTCTAGTACTTTTTAACGAATGAATAATATTTTTTCTCACACCAAATCAGCATTAACAGCTGTTAAATTTCAACGAAACAAACGAGGCCTCTGTTCTTTCACAGTGCCTGGAAATTAAATGACCGAAGTCTCAAACTCATTGAACTCATGTTAACTAGTACGCCGGAGAAGAATAGAGGCCAAGGGCGAGGTTGGGGGAGGGAACTCAGCTTCCAAGTTTGTTCACTTGGCGCCAGGTTTAGAGGATGCTGGGACGGTGAGGGATGGTTGTTCACCCACTAACCTTTAATCATGCCAGGTTTAGAAGGATGCTGGGACGGTGAGGGATGGTAATGTACAATCAAACTATGTAATAAGTTATTTTTTTATCTACCTTTAACCATGATGGAGAGATGAAAAAAATGAATCTAAACGAGGCCTAAAATGAATTCGCTAGCAAGTGAGAAGAGGTGGGAGATGGAGCGCGAGTTCAATTGCTACGGTAGGAGTACAAAGTTTAGTAAAAAAGGAAGAATAAGAAAGAAAGTGTCAGTAATATCACAATCATGGCCCAATGGCTGAGAATTGTTGCTGACAAAAGGGGAAAATTACACATTCATTCATTAATATTTACGGCACTTCTCCTTTATGCACGGAAAGAAAAGCCTTCTGAAATTTTGCGAGCACAGTTGGAGAACAACTGATTTTTTTTAAAAGATGAAATCAGAATCTAATCTTTGCCCCTCAAAAACAAGACGGAGATTTTTTTCGCAAAACGATCCGAATCTACAACCGGCAGGCTACGACGCCAGGGAACAACACTCCATCGTACTCGCTAACAATAACAAGGCGAGCCATAAAAATCACATGTCCCGGCCGCAACACGCAGAGCTCCATGTGGTGGCCACATGCATCGTTCCTGCATTCCATTCCATGAGGTGGCCCGGACCCGGAAGGCTGGGCCCGGCGCGAGGCGCGGCCGTCCAAAACCGTGACGCCCCGTCGCGCGCGTGGAACACAGAGCCGATAGGAGGCGGGGCTCGTGATGGAAGAATGACCGGTGACCACTCGGGGATTGGCGGACGCGGCGCCGGCACCGGCACGCAGATTTCCCCGGATGGGGCGTGTGCGGCTGCCGGGGCCGCATCGTGTGCACGCCAAATTCTCCCGTCCTCTTCCCCTCCTCGACGCCAGCTAGCGAGCCAACGCAGCAGCTGCTACCTTATCCCCCGTCTTCTTCTGCTCTACCCACGTTGGCTGCTTCTTCTCCCCACCCTCGCCTCAGCTTCCCTGCCGATCCCTCTGATCACCAGCTGCTTGTGCTGCTGCTGAGCCAAGGTTAGCTCTGTGCCATCGCGCTTCACTGTTCGAGTTCTTGCTATCGTATATGTTCCTGTTCTTGTGCTTGCTGTTGTATCATATATAGGAATAGTAGAACTCTAGATGTGTAACTAGTTCATTCATTCGTAGCTGGATTACTGTGTATAAATGAGCAAATCCGATTGTTCTTGCCGAACCTTCGTGGGCAATTGCAAGTTGCTAGCACGTTTGTGCTGATGCCAAGTAGCTCGAATGCTTAAAGAGACCTAGTTCGATCGACGCAGTCTAATGATTACTGGAATGCGTCCGTGCAGGGCAGCGATGAACATCTTGAACCAGCCCATCAACCCAGGCGGCCACCCGGTGTTCCCGGCGGCCAAGGAGAGCGGGCATCTCATGCCGGCGTCGGTGCGCTTCGACGGCGTGCCGGCGCCGCAGCCGAGCACGGCGGCCGCGGGAAGGTCCCACGCGCTCTGCCCGAGGTGGCAGGCGCAGACGCTGCGCCGGGCCAGCAGCTACGTCGGCGCCGAGCACGACGGGACCACCGCGTCCGTCCCGGTCCCGGTCGCGGCCCTGGCGCCGGTCCCGTTCAGGCCGATCACGCTCGACTTCCTGCGGTCGCTCGTGGACACGAACTGCAGCATGACCCCCGTCGCCCCGGACGCCGAGGCCAGCGCCCCGCCGCCGCCGCAGATGGTCGCGCTCCGCGTTGTGGTGACCTCCGCCGTGGAACTGGACGCGCGGCAGACCGAGCTCATCGCGCGCAAGATGCGCCGCCTCACCGGGTTCGTCAACCTCAAAGTCGAGAACGTCGTGGACACGTCCCTGATCGCCGGATTCGTCGTCTGCTACGGTACCGACGACTCGCACGTCATCGACCTCAGCGTCAAGGCCCAGCTCGCCGCGCTCAAGAACCGCGTCGACTCCATCGACCAGACCGTCCACGCCCACGGACACCCACACCACTGCTGAATTGCTGATTGATCCAATCCAACACCTGATGCACTGGAGCAAGGCGCTCCATCGCTACGCCGTGCTACAGCTTAGTATACAATCCTATCTCCATGATTATGATTATATGAGACTACTATATACAGAACCGAACGCCGTGGCAACAACAGTTTTCCTATCTAATGTTGTTGTAAATCGCGAGAATTCTTAGCTGCTGCCTTCTTGCTGAGCCTATATGTGTTCTATTGCTAAAAAAAACAAACGTTATTGTACATATATGACCAATGCGGAAACAGCGGCTTCTATGGTGTAAAGTCTAATATGCTGTTGCAAGGTTGCAGTTTGCATACAGGGTTGGAGCACTGTAATGTACTCCATGAGAAAGATGGCTAAATGCGACCTTATCAAGGATGAAAGAAATAGTATTTTGAGAGACGCAGCTAAAGCTTTTATCTCTATTTTCTCTGCGCCGATCAGATTAGCGACACAAACACACTAGGATGGCAGTATTTTTCGTTGTTCCTCTTATTCAAGAACATCAGATCGAGATAAAAGGAGGGCACAGTTCATCATGAACAAAGTACAGCAGCAGTAGGACCGAACCGAAGCCTGATCAGCATCAGCTGCGCTGGTGGCCGTTGACATCGCGGTGCTGCAGGGCCTCGTAGAGATTCTTGAGGGCCTTGTCGTAGTTCACGAACCCCATGAACCAGAATTCGTGGTTATCCGTGGTCGTGATCTGAATGTACCTCTCCGCCCGGTTGCGCATGCTGGAAGAAGGGTTCACTGACATCACTTGGCTTAGGGGAAGCACCACCTGCAGGCAAATTTCGCACACAATACCATTTTTTGTTCTGTCAGTCTCATGGAACCGAAGAACTTGCAGTTGCAGGTAACTGAACTGAACTGAACTTCTGAAGGAGACTGAAAGGCAGGCTTCCACAGTTCCACTTGCCTTGTAGTACATGCACTCTTGCTGCTGGCCGGCAGGGCCCTGGTAGCAGAGCGGGCTGTCGCTGCAGAAGGCGAGGCGCGCCGTGGAGAGGTAGAGCATGCCGATGACGGGGCCCGAGGAGGTGGAGAGGTAGCAGGCGTAGGCCTTGCGGAGCTGCTCCCCGGGCATGGCGCCGAACGTCTGGAAGAACACCCTGTCGTGGCCACCCTCCGCGTACACCTTGGTTCCCTGCGACAGCCGCGCCACCGCCGCGTCTGCCATGTTCGGCGCCGTCCGGACTGTCGATCAAGGAAGCAGCAAATCACACATCGGAAGCCACATCGCGTATCAGTGTATGATGACGATTGACTAATCGATCAGAGAGAGAAAGAGAGAGTATCAAAGCATGAGGCACGCACGGTGGTGCCAGATGTTGCCGGTGGCGTCGGCGGCCTTGCGGGTCCCGTCCTCGAGCAGCTTGCCGTAGCGGCACAGCGCCTTCCTGACGGCTGCAACGCATCCAATCCAAGCGAACAAACACGTAAGCCGGCCGACGGATTTCTCTCAACTTGAAGGGGGCGCAAAAGATGAGCAAGAGCAGATTCAGGCGCGTACTCTGGCCGGTGGAAGGTGTCGCGGACGCGGGGGTGACGACCACGTAGGGGTTGCCCACGCCGTTGCTCGTCGCCGACACGGCCACGGCCGTGGCGGCCTGAGGCGGCGGCGTGGCCAGCTGCTGGTTGCCGTACGCCTGCCCGTGCCCGGCCGGGTAGCCCGGCGGCGGAGCAGCCCACTGCGACGCCATCTGTTCACTGGAGGATCGGATGGAACGGGAGGGGTCGAGGCGTCCGCCGGCACTGGATTTGATCAGGGGTCAGGGGAGGGAGGAGAGAGGCGGGCGATCTGGTCTTGCGGAACGGAACTGCGGGTGGTTTGCTTTCTTTTCGTGCGGAATCGGAGGTCCACTCCAGGCCTCTCCACTCTCCAGCCAGTGGCGAGGAGTCGAAGGTTCTGCGGCGCGATTCCTTTACTCCACGGCTGTAACGGCTCCACCCGAGGAAGGCAGGAAAGGGAAAAAAGGGAGGCAGCTCGGTCGACGAGGTGAGGAAGACAAGTGGAATGTTTTGGGGGTTCGCAGCGTCCGGGCCGTGCGCGTACGTCTGCCGCACCGAATCCGCTGGGCGGTGCACCGAATCACCGGCGCGGCGATCGATACGATAGCCACGCCGGCGCGGCGCCTTCATGGGCAAGGAAAAGGAACGGCTGAGGGCCGACCGGGCCCTGTTGTGTGCAAGAGCGGCATCGGGTTTTGGTCAGCCCTGGGCTGATGGTTGTGGGCTTCTGAGTTCTGACCCAGGAGAGTTGAGCCTTGTCATGCTTACTGCTGCTGGAACAGGGGGGAGTAGGACGTTGTAAAAAAGAAAAGAAAAAAAAAGAAAACAGGGAAGTAGGGAACCACCCTATTTAGGGTTGCCAACTCTATCGGTATTCGACATTGGTTTTCACCAAATTTCAAACCAAACCAACCAAGGTAAGCAGGTGTTTTCTCTCTCAAAAAAAATCAAGACCAACCAAATTTAAACCAAAGACCAAATTTCAACCAAATGTAACAGCCCTATGTATCAAAGAGTGCGCTAGTTACGAATAGGCCTGTGGTCGAATGGTGGCGGACTGCCCGTAGGTCCACGGCATACCCTGGGATCCGGCCGTAAGTATATGTATACTATGTACGTACGTACGGGAAAAAAAAACTTATGTGGTGTTTGGTTGCTCCTCCTAAATTTTAGTCGTTGTCCTATCGCATGTTTGATACATGTATTGAGTATTAAATATAGACTAATTACGAAACAAATTGCATAGTTTATGATTAATTTGTGAGATGAATCTTTTAAACCTAATTAGTCCATGATTTGATAATATGGTGCTACAGTGACATGTGCTAATGACTAATTTGCGAAACTAATTATGAAGTGCTTGGTAGCTAGCTAGTTGGTCTTGACGCATGTGCTGACATGTGTCGTCAACATTTTTTCTATGCTACTCATACAACCAAATTGGCTCGTCTCTCATGGTGAGCTCCTAGAGTTTTGTGGGGCTGTTTAGTTTCCTTACTTATTATTGTGTAACCTTACTAGGCAGGAATATAGAGCAAGCTTGCTTGTTTGGATGCTTTATCTGAGTACCTCGGGGCTTGTGCGGTCAAATTTTCTCTTACCAAGGCCTTGTTTAGATACCCTCAAAATTCCAAGTTTTTTCATTCTCTCTCCATCACATCAATTTTTAGCCGTTTATATGGAAGCATTAAATGTAGGTAAAAAAAAAAACTAATTGCACAGTTTAGTTGGAAATCACGAGATGAATCTTTTGAGCTTAGTTGGTCCACGATTGAACAATATTTACCAAATAAGACGAAAGTGCTACTATTCATCGGGTTGAAATTTTTTTTCAATCTAAACAAGGCCTTAGATAGCAAGTTTTTTCACTCTCTCCATCACATCAAATTTTTGGACACATGCATGGAGTATTAAATGTAGATAAAAAATAACTAATTACACAGTTTGATTGTAAATTACGAGACGAATCTTTTGAGCCTAGTTAGGCCATGATTGGACAATAATTATCAAATACAAACGAAAGTGCTACTAACCCCAATCTAAACAAGGCCCAGAGAGCCAAATTGGCTCGTCCCTCTAGGCAAGGTTCTCGTTACCTGTGCCAGCCAGACCAGCCTAGGCTTGCTCCGTAAGCTTAAGAAACCAACGTTAGTTAGGCAAGACGAGCTCACTAAGGCCCCGTTCGCGTGCTCTTAGGTTCGGCTTGATCCACTTCTTTTTTCATCCAGAACAGTATTTTTCTCTCACAAATTTCTCTAGAATTCCTCCCAGCGAACATGCCCTAAGAAATCAAGCATACCCTTAGTAGCTCCAATGGTTAATGCCCCCATAAGTTTGGCATTTTGAAGATATGGACAGAGAGGCAAAGCTACGTTGTAACTATGAGGTGCAAATGCACCTCCTAAAAATGTTAAATCAAATATTGTAACTAAGTTTTTACTATATATACTTACCTTCTTTGGCACATGCCTATGCATTCACAAAGGAAGAGCACACTCCTCTAATTTGTTTTGTTATTGTGAAACTAGGTGACATCACTCCAAATTTTATACTAGGGCCTTGTTTAGTTGGTGATTTTTTTTGGGAAATGGTACTATAGCACTTTCGTTGTTTTTTATCAATTAGTGTCCAATCATAGTCTAATTAGGCTTAAAAGATTCGTCTCATGAATTTCGTCTAAACTGTGTAATTAGTTTTATTTTTTATTTATATTTAATGCTTCATGCATGCGTCCAAAGATTCGATGTGACGAGAAATCTTGAAAAAATTTGCAAAATTTTGAGAACTAAACAGGCACTGGTATGAGTATGCGTTCGCGGGTCTGACTTCATTTCAAATTGTTTGTCATGGCATGCATACTAGCGCAAACGTGCACCATACAGTATGGTCCATACAGCTATAAACACACGTTAAAAATAGTACTTGAGATGGTATGGAGTTTGTGTATCACCGATTGCCTTGGAAAAAGATGTTTTCCAACGCAACCCTAGAAAAAGATTTGGAAGAGAAGAATCATACTCGACTACTTCGTATCACAACCCGGTCACCAGTCACCACGGCCACGGGGACCAAAACCCCACGCCAGAGGGCCCGTGTGTCTCACGCCGCGGGCGCGCCAGGCATCAGGATCACGAGCAAAACGAGATCCCCACGCCGCCACGCGACCACGCCGCGCGCGTTCGCTCGCTGGCCGGTTCAGGCCCACACGGGTCGGTGGTGCAAAGCGGAACGCCGAAACCCCGCCACCCGTCCGACGTGTCCGTGTCGCGGCGCGCTGACCTGTCCGCCCCGTCCACCGTGGCTCGAGCAAACCCCTTCCCGCCTCCCGCCCGCTGCGTGCCGGAGCGTGCCGCGGCGCGCGAACCCGCGCGCGCCACGCTCCCTCGCCCGCGCATCACACCGCGCACGGATCCGCACCAATCGCAGCCCACCGACCAGCCACAACCCCACCCCACAGGCCCTCCTCGCCCGCACGGGATCCCGAAATTGCGTCCACGTAGGACGCCACGCGCGCTGCAGAGCCGTTCGGAGACCTCTGCCGTGCCGGCTCCCCGCTCAACCTATTTCTACGCGCACCACCCGTTCGTCGCCGGTGACTCGTCTCGGCTCGCGCTACTTCTACTTCGGAATTGCCCACCGGTCTCGCCACCCATACACCGGCGCCTCGGATCATCATCAACTGTCGCAGGAGCTCGCGGGCGGTCCGATTGGTGGTGCAGCGCGCGATGGCGGCGGCGTCTACCGTGCGGGGCTACGGGCCAGCGTCGCCGTCGTCGTCGGTGGCGCTGCCTCGGCCGCGATCGCGGTCGCCTGCGTCGCTCGCGCCCGTGACGACGCGGCGGGCGTCGTCGTCTGTGCGCCTGCGCGCGGCGGTCGCGGACGCGCCCCGCGGCGGCCTGCAGCTCCAGCGGCGGGGGGAGGAGGAGGAGGGGCTGTCGGGGACCGTGTTCGGCAGAGGAGAGGAGGATGAGGTGTTGAAGAAGGTCGGGGAGGAGAAGGTGGAGGGGTGGATGCGGGCGTCGATCGCGGAGATCGTGCGGCACATCGGGGAGGCGCCGTTCCTGGTGCACCTGTTCAGCAGCGACGACGGCGAGGGCGAGCGCATTACGGTGCGGCGGGAGCCCGCGGTGCCGGAGAGCTGGCCGGACGTGCGGCGCCGGTGGGGACCGGGCGGGCAGCGGAGGCCCGACGGGATCATCCTGGTCGAGCAGGTGGCCGCCGCCGCCGCCGCGGACGGCGGCGCCTCCGCCTCGGAGGCGGCGCGGCAGGTGTGGGGGCTGGTTGTGCAGGCGCGCGGCATGGAGTGCGCGTCTTGCTACGTGCTCGACACCTGCCGCGTCCGCTCGCCGGCCGGGTTCTGTACGCACTTCTGCCTCGCGCGGGTGCAGTGCTTCGGCGACCCCGTCGAGCTCCAGCTCCGCAACGCCTGGCTCAACCGCCTCGCCGGCCGCCGATAGCCGCCCGTTGGCCGCTGCTACTACTGATTCTACTACTAATAGTATTCGATTCGATGCGCCAAGGACCAAATGCAATGATGCCTCCTCTTCGCTGGCAAGAACGAGGAAGAGAAGCATGCAGATTGGGAGCAGGGGAGGCGAACAGAATCCATCAAATCTTTTCGTTCAGTTCGGTTTCTCCCTGAATTGGATATCAATTGTACAGATTATTGGTTGTAATTCTTGCTAGCTTTCTTGCTTATTCAATCAAGAAGCGATTCATCGAGGCAAATTACAATTCATTGGCTAATTGCTAGTCAATTTTATTCCGAGCACTTGATCTATTGCAACCTCTTGCTTTCGTTGCACGGCAAGTGACGACATGGTTACGATTCCATCGATTTGGATCGCGCCGTAAAGTTACGGGATTACGCCTCTTTAGTTCTTTATTGGTTTTTTTCCTCCTCTTTTTGACTTAGTTCTTTATTACTGTAGTTTTTTTCCTCCTCTTTTTGACTTGTGTGAGACTTAGTGTGATTTTATTTAACAAATCGTTTTGAGTGTAAGATAATGACTTGGAGACATAATCAGTGGCAAGAACGTGGGCTAACAGTACTTGTCGGCCCCATTGCTCTGCGGATCTTTTTTGTGGCTCCAGCGTTTGCAGCAGAACAGCAGCTAGTGGCCTGTTGCCTATCAGTTTCGGCCATTTAATACCATCCCTAATTTGCGATCCAGTTCGGCATCAGCATGATCCAAGCATTTAAGGGATGTTTTCTTCCCTTGGTGACATGACAATGAGGCTGTCGATATTGACAGCAAAATCAGCTCTGGCCGCCTGAAGAGCTAGCAGCTGTACGATGTTAGAACAAGTGCACCAACGAAGTTGCCTTGTACTAATCAGCTCTGGTCACGTGTTGCTCTGCAGACGTGTGGGATGCATGAACAATGCCTTTTGACAGCTGACAGTGTCGTTGCGATGACTTGCTCGCATCCTGAGACTGAGACACTGGAGAAGCCAATTTGACGAACACGATGAATTTTCGGCACCTCCCATCAGGCGTCGGTTTAGACCACGAACAATTAAACTTGGCTACTAAGACCCATCAACTTTTATAGACTAATTGCAACAGCAAAACAAGTCAGCAAACGCCTGAAGCCCTGGACTATTCAACTTGAGGGTCAACAAGGCAAAGCCTGAACAAGCTGCAGCAAGTTCGCTTGATCATATTTGGTTTATAAGCCATGGCTTATCAGCCAATAAATAATATTTTTCTCTCACACCAAACCAGTCTACAGTATTTCCAGCCATGGCTTATAAGTTAAACCAGCCCAAACGAACCTAGCGCTGAGCTATTCAACTTGAGGGTCAACCAGGCAAACATCGGCACGCTCAGAACGCCTACGAGGCTAGGACGACCGTCTCCCCAAGGGAGGAACTGACGCAAAGGCTACTCCAATTCCGTTTCACCTTCTGTCTTCGTCGGCGTGACTACGTACCATCAATTCAGTCTCCAGAAATCCATACCAGACGCCTTTACGGACTCCGCAACAACTGCAGCAGACAACATATACAACAATAAACAATTCACGAGGACCGAGACACGAACATCCTTCATTCCTTGGAGGGAAGCACACGGCGGCACGCTTTTTATTTCCGGTGTTTCCACCATCAGATCGTCTTTGCGCCCCAGAACAGCACCGGGCGCATTGCTCACGCATGCCTTTGGCAATATTATACACATAGAACACGCGGGGAAAAAAGAAAGGAAAATCGTGCCCAACTTAACAGCATTGTCCACGAAAACACGGCCTATTTCGTCATCATTATTGTTCCGAGTTATTGGATTTCACAAAGGCGGACTTCACTGGGGGAGTGTCGATGCACTCGTCGTCCTAGTAGCCTCCCTGGATGTAGTCGTTGAGCCGGTTCAGCTCCTCCCTGTACTCGGCGACCACCGCGCGCACGGCGTCGCCGATGGAGACCATCCCCAACATCCCTGTGCCGTCAATCACCGGGATGTGTCTGATGCGGTTGTCTGCACGACGCAATGGATCGTAATCAATTCCAGTGCTGTCACGATTCTAGTAGTATTTTCTGACAGAAGAACACATGCTGGTTACCTGTCATGAGCTGCATTGCCTGCAGGACTTTGGTGTTGGGATTCACTGTGATCAGTTTGTTCTGGCATCATAATGGTTCATCAGTTAAGTTGTGTCCAAACACCCTTTCAGTACTTATATAGTCAAATGGTCACCAAGTATAGGTCCTGTGCTAATCAGATTCTAGGTATCATGCAAACCACAAAAAACAAGATTAGTGTATGACAAGGGATAATACCTCTTCAGTCATGATGTCGCCAACCTTAGTTGACTTGGAAGATCTTCCCTGCACTATGATTTTCCGGAGGTAATCTGAAAACACGAGGTTTCAGATGTTAGTCTCATGGTTATGATCTTATGCATGTCTTAAAAGATTGCCATGCTTCCATTTCCGTTTTCAGAATGTAAAATCTGTCAAGTACTGGTTCTATCCTCAAAAACACCATCTATGTATGCTGATCGACTGTATATGGATACCATTTGGTTACATTCACGTCCAAGATGTAATGTGGTGAACAGTGCAGTAACTAGTAAGGCGTGTACATGAAAAAGAAAGCATCATGTGGTGTGCCTGAAGTTGGCTCAGTTTGAAAATCATATGCAAAGAACTTCACAATGATTTCCAATGGTATATAGAAGTCAAGGATCAGAAGTTTATGGCATGCAAATAAATGGCTTGAAGTTTACACTTTCTTATTAGTTTTTACCCCTGAAATTTCTCTGAACATGAAACTAAATCGCCATGCATAACTTTCTGACGGAAATGTAGACAGGAGAATCGGGAAACACCCTCACACCCACTGTGGGCGGTGAACTTCATATATATAGCCGAGTACATCTTGTGATACAAGAATACAACAATTCAGGGTAGTTATTTATACATCTCTAATAGGAAATTCAGTGTAAAGTGGCGGCTATTGTTGTGCCATGTGAATAAAATCCTATGTTACTTACCACATATGTTTTAACTTGCTGTATTTTCTGTTGTATCAACTATAAAGTGCTCTGAAGAGTTAAGACTTAAGACTCTTTGAATGCCAAAAGGACTATGATGCACTGCTGAAGCAAAAACAAAGTGCAGTTATACATTCACAACCTACCAGTAGAACTTTTAATACTTTCCTTTCCAATGTGTTAAGAGTTTCTTATATGTTAATATCACCATAAAGGGGCAGTAATAAGGCTTTGCATCTAATGTTATTTTCCAATAAAAAGAACAGGAAAAGGCAACACCTCTCAATATGTAGACAGAGAGAAAGAATTGGGAAACACCTCACGCCATTGTTTCAAATAGCAAGCTACAAGCACTAGCTGACTAGCTCTATCTTATTAGTACAATAATTTTCTCCTCAAGTTTTCTGATAATTGACTCTTGGCGGTCATAATTTTCATAGAATATTACTACAGTGCACCTCTACCATCTAAAGCACAATGAGGTAAAAGTTAAGGGACACTCTTTGAAGATATGCATTGAAAATAGTAAATCAAGTATTTATAAACAGAAAATTTTGGTCAAGGGTGCCAGTTAATTGAAAATGCAGGCAGTGGTATATGATTTTGTATTTTCCCATCATACCCACAGGTCATGAGTTAGATGCCAAGAGTACAGAAATTTGTTCATTACCTCTCTCAGTGACAATGCCAGCAATTGATTTATCCTCTCCAGGTTTGACAACCACCAAAGCTCCCACGTTGTTGTGCGTCATCTGTAAAAGGTTTAAGTAAGGTACCAAAAGGTAGGTTGTTTATCTTTGATGCATAACCGTTGACTATAAAGGAGTTAATATGACCATCACGAAGTGAACACATACCGATTTGACAGCATCATAGACAGTATCTTCTGTGGTGCACCAGAGCCAAGATCCATCAGCACTCTTCCCTTTAGACTTCAAGACATCTGATACAGTGGCAGTTTCAAATCCACTATCCTCTAGGCGATCAGATGAAACTGACATGAAACGAGAAAAGACAGCAGGAAGCATTGCTGGTTTGGGAGCGCTGATGTGTTGTAGAACAGCATATTTAAGCACATTGCCATGTGACCTGACGGCTTGCACTGCCCGTTGCATTTTCTTCTGTGTCATATCATAAATCAAAAGCAGCAATCACTTCATTTTGAACTATAAATGATTTCAAATATGATTTTTTTGCATCATATCAATTTGCTTCCTGCCTTAAATGCTCAACTTATGAATAGTGCGCTAAACCAAATCTCAGACAACAGATGTTCAGCATAGAATCCGTGACAAACAACATTATCCTCAAAACTACAAGACAATGCCACAAACTGCTTTCCAAGAATATTAGAACTTGGAGACATCAGCCTCAAAACTACATCCAACTCTAAACATTTCATAGTATAAGTAAAACAAATGGAGAGATATTAGCATGTCATATATATTAATGTAAGTTTTTACCAACATATATCATTAAGGAGCAAGCAGGCAGTCAAGGTCATTGATTAATTTGCGCCAAATAATTCACCTTATCAGAAGTAGGGGGAGTCCGGTACAAAGGAAAACAGAGACAGGGAAATGAGCAAATACTTATTGCTTGATCTCAATTTAACAACGATGAGGTGAGCTTGGTTAAAATAAGGTTGTTGCCATGAGCTGGTCTAGACTAAGAATTGGGAAGGAAGCAACAACAATGATTGGATAATTGAAAGCATTTCATCAATAATGCAGTCATTGTACTGTTCTGCATAAACAAACAAATCCTATCTTAATCAGAGTGGAAAATCCTATCCTGATCTTATTGGGAACACAATACTAAAGGCAGTTAGTTTTTCAAGTTGCCGCCACCATGAAAGGGATGTCTAGCATATCACTTTGTTTTCTGACCAATAAATAGTGGAAGAAGAAAACATTTACACACACCACTAGTAGAGAACAGAACAAATACTTCATCTTGCTAGCAACACGACGACATGCCATATTCTATCTATAAATCAGCATCTGTGCTGAAATACTATTAGGAATATGTTAGCGATATTCAGCCAGCCACAGTGCCACTCAGAAAAACTATATATATTCAGCTTGGGCGCAGAGAGGTAGTATGCGTAGACACCTTTTGGCAGGCCTGTATTCTGGATTTCTGATAATTGAGCCCACCATGACATTGGATTCGGTTTTATGTCACAATCAAACCAATAAGGAATCACCACCAAACAGAGAATCCGAATAATGGCGTCTCCACTCAGGACGCTGAACTCCTCCCATGCACTCGACTGCCTCCATGACATTTAATTCGGGTTTATGAAATCATTGCAGATACAAGAATCAAACGAACAATCGAATCATAAAGTGAAAATCTAGGTGCCATGCCCGCCTCGGGGAAAAAAACTGAGCCAAGTAGAGTTTTTTCGTTTTAACTTGTACAGAAGAAAAAAAAGGTTAAAAATAATTAATGCAGCAGGCCTCATCGATACAAAGCTGAAATCTCGAAACGACAAGAACTAAACAGAACCAACGAAAAACAAAAGAAAGAAGGTAAACTCCATCTCTCCATGAGAGGCTTTAGATAAAAACTCGATCTATATCTACTGCAAGGGGTAAAAAGTTAAAAACGAATAAGCAGTCTATGTGCACCGATAAAGATAACAAATGGAAGGCATAGATACGGTGCCTCACCTATAAATAGCCTAACAAATGAAAACCTGGAAACCCGTAGCAGAGAAGGGACATATCAGGCACTGAATAGCCAGATAAACGAAGTAAAACAAGCTCTTCCATAGTCTTTCATCCCATTTGCTAGAGCGCGGTGTTCTCTTCTTTTCTTTGCCTAAAAAAAACTATCACCTTTTGCTATATAAACCACTTATTTTCTTTGCCTAAAAAAAACTATCACCTTTTGCTATATTAACCACGAGCAGAGTTGCTTGCAGAGGAACAGAGCAGATCGTGCAGAAATCAAGGGGAGGAACAAAGAGAAGAGAATACTCTTCTGTCTTCTCACAAAGTGAGACCACAGTAAACGTCGAGCTAGCTTTACTTGCCCAGAAACTCCTCTCTCTTTTTTCTTTTGGTACGAAACGGGCGAGCAGAGCTGCTTGCATTCCTTTACAGCTTAAGAGGAACAGATCAGCCCGTGTGTAGAAATCTAGAACAAGAAAGAACGCACGGCTAGCTTTACCGATCCAAAGCTATGTAACACTAGTTCCATCAGAAACACCTATCATGACGCCTCTAGGCTTGCTGCTTGCAGAGCAGGCAGTTCACGGTTGGGGCATCGATCCGATTAGCCTAGGCTTAAGCAAAGTGGGGTGGGTTCGGCCGCTGCTTTACCTGCTCGAGCCGATCCGAAGCGAAGCCCCGCGCCGCAGTGAACTGAAGACGGAGTTGGGGGTGGTGGGAGTGGAGGAGGGCAGAGGAGGACGAAGGAGGAAGGACACTTGTTACGCTGGGAGGCGAGGGTGATGAGCGCTAATTAAAGCGACGTCTCTCTGCGGCCTGCGGGTGGGGATCGGGAGTGGTGAAGTCATGTGCCGTCGGTCTTATCCACACGGCCCGCTCTTTTGCTTTTATTTTGGCAACTGCTAGCGCGGCCGGACGTCCGTTCCGAGCGTCAGCGTTGGACGCTCGCGCTCGCGCTGTTGTCCCTGGATGTCCCTCGTCCAGTAACCCCTCGCCATCCCTAACCTTGTCCCCATCGCTCGCAACTGAGCCCGCTTTTATCGGGATGCCCCCGCGCACATCAGACATCTCACATCGCCATCCTCACCTCGTCCATCATCTCCATCGCCATCCGTTCATCCCCGCCCCCTATCCACCCCACCGCGTCGTCCCCCCGCAGGAACGACCACCGCATCGTTCTCCCCGACGATGCCCTCCTGTCCCTCCCCCGTGCTCACGTCCCTCTTCCTCAACTGTAACATCAAAAAAAAAATATAGTACAACATTAATAAACATACACTGCAACATCGAAAAATATCTACTGCAGCAACGAAAAATATCTACTGCAACAAACAAAAAGTATGTACTGTAACATCGAAAAAACATGCACTGCAACATCTAAAAAAATCTGATGCAACAATAAAAATATCTACTACAACAACGAAAAAAATGTATCTTGCAATATTGAAAAACATATGTTGCAACATTCAAAAAATATATCTGCAACACATCAAAAAATGTGTACTACAACATAAAAATATTATTGCAACAACATTCAAAAAAATATATTGCAACATCAAGAAAATCATCTGCAATATCATAAAAAAATAGTGTAACAACCCAAAAAATCCTATTGCAACATTCGAAATCTTCATTGAAACAAAAAAGCCAAAGCAGCATGCTTGAGATCCGGGAGGAGGAGGGCTCAAATCTAGTAGAGGAGGACCGCATCCCTTAGATCGGCCGGATCCAGAGGAGGAGGAGGAGGAGGCTCAGATCCATATCCTCCATGAGCTACCTCGTGAGCCGCCACTTTGTCGTCCTCGCTCACCTGGGAGGAGCAGGTCACAGGGAGAGTGGAGGTGCATGGAGGTCGCGGAGGGCGAGGGACGGAGGGAGGAAGGGAGCACGGGCGAGCGGGCGCGGCGCGCGGTGTCCCTGTCCCGGGGACGGCCCGGAGAGCCGTCATGAAAGAGGGCGGAGGAGCGGTGGAGGAGAGATCGAGTGTGGGGGAGAGGGCGGAGTGAGTGCGAGAGAGCGAGTGGAGGCAGCGGGCGGAGCGGGGGAACTGAAGTGCGAGTATAGAGCGGTCTGTAGAACGGTGCGTCTAACCGCCCGGACGCCCGGTCTATAGCATTTCCGTTTTATTTTTTGTTTTATAATGCGAGTTGTTTGTTATGAGAGATATTGTCTTTTTAAAGAATGGAAATATTTTTTTTCGAGAAACTGGAAATATTGTTTGTCATGAGCTGCGCGACAGGCCAGGCCAGCGCTCGATTATTTTCCATCTAGTTTTCGGTTTGTTACCGGATCAGTCAGCCGTGCACACCGGACGGGCAGAAGAAACCACGGGCCGAGAAGTGAGAAGCCATCGCTGTTGCGCGGTTGCGTGTAGGGAGGAGTCCCGGTCCTGGGCGACGAAGAACACGCATGGCCGCCGGCCGCGCCAACCGAAGTACCCAACGCTAGACCACCGCGTGGAGGCGGAGCAACGGATCCCGGTACTGGTACTGGTAGTAAGTACTACTGTTAGCGTAATAATCAATCATGAATTCATGACAGCAGGCAGGTGAAGGATTAGAGAGGACGCAACCCCAAACGGACGGAGGCATCGGGAGCGTGGGTGGTGGCGAGCAGTACGTGCATGGGGCAAAGGGACAGGGCCTGGGCCCTGGGGGAGGGTCACCGTCGGCGTCACGGGTGCGCGTAAACAAAACAGGCGTCGCCGTCACGGTACCTCGTCGGCTCGGCAAGTCGGAAGTCGGGAGTTGGGAGGGGGAGGAGAAGCGGATGGATCGGTGGAGGCGGGAGCCGGAACAGATGGAGGGACGTGCGACACCGTGACGCCGACGTTTTGCTTGCCCGACCCTTGATGAAAGGAACTCTACCCACTCCGTCGCTCTACATGTCGTCGCTGTTATCTGCTGCTGCTGGTGGTGGTGGCCCGAAAATATCTTGGCCGCCGCGGAGGCCGGATCGGATTGGATTGGATTGGGTTTCGGTAGGGACCGCTTCGTGGGTTCCCTGGGTGGGATTCTTCAATCTTCATCTGCACCTTTCTGCTCTCGCCAAGTTCGTCCTGTCCGTCTCTGACCCTACTCTTAACTCTACTCGACTACGCGAGCGTGCTATAGGTCCTAGGTTGCCCTCCCGGAATTTCACTCTCCACCGCGGTGGTAACGCGTTCCACGCTCGGTAGATTCCTAGCCCGAAGCAGTAAAGATTTCGCTTCACGGGCTCACAGGCGCCTCCGAGTGAGTCACAGAAACACCGACGCACTGGCCTCCGGGCGCCGCACAATGCTAGGCTACGCTTGACCTTATCCGTAAGAATCAATTCTACTTTTCAATCGTAGAATAGTGTTTTTCTCTCACACAAATCAGACAAAACAATATTTTTTAGCCACAAAAATCATCAGCCAAACAAGACTTTGCGGGTGCAAAGACGGCGGCTGCGGGACCTCTTCTCTCCCTCACGCGAGCTTGTCTTGTGGGCACCATCTTTCTCGGACGAGGCGGCGACAATGGCGACTGATGCCGGATCCCTTGTCTCGGCGGGCGGATCTGGCAGTCCCTAGGCCGGAGGGCCGGATCCACTCGATGCTCCGGCCTTTGCCCTTCTCCAACCGCGACAGAGGTCCGGGCGTCGCCGGAGTGGTGACAGCGGCGGCTCGGGGCAGATCCCCTTCCCCAGCAGCCAGATCCCGCCGTCCTAGTGCTGGATCCGCGCGGTGCCAACTGCAAGAGACGGTGGCCTTCCTCTCCCCGTGGCGGCGCAAAGGCTCGGGCGGTAGCACGGCGACGTGAGGCAAGCGGGCCCCAGTGCAGCGTTGCAGTGATGCGGGTGCTTGGTTCGGGCATGGCAGCGGTGGGCTAGAGTGAGCCCTCTGAAAGCTCTAGTTTGGTATTTGTGAATTAATGAAACCCTAAGTGCTAACCTAGTTTACCAAAATAATTATGAGATAGGTAGCACATTCCAATTGGTGAAGTAAATGATAAAGATCATGATGATGGTGTGGACATGATGATCAAGTGCTTAGACTTGGAAAAGAAGAAAGAGAAAAACAAAAAGCTCAAGGCAAAAGTGAAACTTGATATGAGCTTTTTTTTTTGTGATCGAGATACTTAGCGAGTGTGATCACATTTAGAATCGATAACCGTACTATTAAGAGGGGCGAAACTCATATCGAAATGCGGTTATCAAAGTGTCACTAGATGCTCTAACTCATTGCATATGTATTTAGATTCTAGTGAGTGCTAACACCCTTGAAAATGTTTATAAAAAATATGCTAACACACGTGCACAAGGTGATACACTTCGTGGTTAGCACGTTTGAGCAAGGGTGGAGAAGTTAGTGAAGTGGAGGAGTTGATTTTCACTAAAAATCAGTGACCGGACGCTGTGCTCGAACTGACCGGACGCGGGGTCAGTAAGTCCGGTCATTTATAAAAAGGTTGGCGCGCTCGGCCTCTGTCTGGTGCTTGACCGAACGCTGAGGCAAACGGCGACCTGACGCGAAGCTGGTGCGTCTGGTCAAGCTGACGTCTGATGATGTGGTGGCGCGCAGCGAGGTGAAGGGCGAGTGAATGTTGGGGCACGTCCGGTCTTGGTGGACCCGACGCGTCTGATCGCGTGTTGGGCGCTCTGGAACCTCTCTGGAGTTGACCTAACACACGGTGGCTAGAGTGATCGGCGCGTCCGGTCATTTGGTGCAGCGGGCGTGGTTTCATTGATCTGACACAGGGCAGGCGCGTCCGAGCTCTTGATCGGTGCATCCGGTCCTTCATTAACGCGAGCGCGGGAGTGAGTTAGCCGTTGGAGATCAGGGGGCTCTCGTTTGAAGGATGAAAGGTCCTAATATGGCTAGAGGGAGTGAATAGCCTATTTAAAAATCTACAAACCAAGTAAAGCAATTTGATTAGTATAACAAATAGCGAAATACAAACTTGCTCTAGCTCTACAAGGGTTGCAAGCCACCTATCCAACAATTCTATTTGCTATTATCACTAGACACATAATTTGCTAAGTCACTACTCACTAAGAGCTCTCACACTTGCTACACTAAAGAGCTTCGCTAGATGAACTCAAACTACAAAACAAGTTCTCAATTCTAACTACACTAAAGAGTTTCCTACAACTAGTTTACGAGAATATAAATGAGTGAGTAGGGTAATTATACCACCGTGTAGAGGAGTGAACCAATCACAAGATGAATACTAAATCAATCACCGAAAGAATACCAAAGGGCAAGAGACAACCAATTTTCTTCCGAGGTTCACGTGCTTGCCAACACGATATGTCCCTGTTGTGTCGACCAACACTTGGTGATTCGGCGGCTAAGAGGTGTTGCACGAACCTCGTCCACACAATTAAACACCGCAAGAACCTACCCACAAGTGAGGTAACTCAATGACATTAGCAATCCACTAGGGTTACCTTTCGGCGCTCCACCGGGGAAGGCACAAGTCCCCTCACAATCACTAACTCGTGCCAATCCTCCTCCGTTGCACCAAGCCGTCTAGGTGGTGGCAACCACCAAGAGCAACAAGTGAATCCCACAGCGAAACATGAATACCAAGTGCCTCTAGATGCAATCACTCAAACAATACACTTGGATTCTCTCTCAATCTCACAAATATGATGAATCAATGATGGAGTCATGGAGATGAGTGGGAGGGCTTTGGCTAAGCTCACAAGGTTGCTATGTCAATGCAAATGACCAAGTGGGTGAGCTTGAGCCGGTCATGGGGCTTAAATAGAAGCCTCCACAAAATAGAGTCGTTGGCTCCTCAGTCCACTGAAAATCGAGGCGACCGGACGCGCTGGTCAGATCGACCGGACGCAGGACCCCAGCGTCCGGTCGTGCGATGCCCGCCACGTGGCACCTGCTTCAAATACTGATCGTCCGATCTCTACGGTCATCAGAACATTTAAGTTGTGACCGGATGCGTTGCTCAAAGTGACCGGACGTAGGACCCAGCGTCCGGTCGTTTCCATTAAGGTTCCACTCGCGATCGGTCACGTCCGGTCACACCCGATAGGACGCGCCCCAGCGTCCGGTCACTCACGATCTTCTCTGTGCACTGCCACATCATCATGACCAGACGCTGAATAGTGTTCAGCCTGCGTCCGGTCACCTGCGTCCAGTCAAGAGACCGAGAGTACCATCTTCTTTTATAATTGACCGGATGCTGCTCCCCAGCGTCCGGTCACCACGCGACCAGCGTCCGGTGCACTCTGTGAAACCATGTCTTTTCTGTACAGGGCGTCGGTGGCACCGTCGGACTATCCGCACTTTACGGGCGGACACTCTGCCGGTGATGTTTTGAACCCTTGCTCCCAAGTGCTAAACACAATGTGCATCACCTTTGTGCACGTGTGTTAGCATATTTTCACAAACAGTTTCAAGGGTGTTAGCTTTCCACTAGATCCTAAATACATATGCAATGAGTTAGAGCATCTAGTGGCACTTTAATAACCGTATTTCGATACGAGTTTCACCGCTTTTAATAGTATGGCTATCGATCCTAAATGTGATCACACTCTATAAGTGTCTCGATCACTAAACCGAAAAGCTCCTAACAATTTCACCTTTGCCTCGAGCTTTTTGTTTTTCTTTTCTTCTTTTCCAAGTCCAAGTATTTGATCATCACCATGCCATCATCATCATCATGTCATGATCTTCACTTACTTCATCACTTGGAGTAGTGTTACCTATCTCATAATCACTTTGATAAACTAGATTAGCACTTAGGGTTTCATCAATTCATAAAAAATCAAACTAGAGCTTTCAAAGGTAATGACACGTGGAGGTCATCCGTTGATCGAACACAGGAACCGTGCATCAGGTTGATATGACCTGTGCGTCTGGTCATCGCGATGACAGTGAGGTGCAGGGAGCCAATGGCTCTATTTCGTAGGAGCCTTTATTTAAGCCCATTGGCTGACTCAACCTCACTCTCTTAGCCATTTGCATTGACATAGCAACCTTGTGAGCTTAGCCAAAGCTCTTCCACTCATCTCCATCATTGATTTATCATCTTTGTGAGATTGAGAGTAAATCCAAGTGCATTGCTTGAGTGACTGCATCTAGAGGCACTTGGTGTTTGTGTTTCGCTGCGGGATTCACTTGTTACTCTTGGTGGTTGCTGCCACCTAGACGGCTTGGTGCAGCGAGGATCATCGAGCGGAGGAAGGTGCTTGTCTCCGGCTTCGATTGTGGTGATGTGAGGGGTTCTTGACCTTTCCCCAGCGGAGAGCCAAAAGGTATCCTAGTGGATTGCTCGTGGCTTATGTGCTCCTTATCTTGTGTTGGTTGTGCGGCACCCTATTGAGGGTTTGGCGTGTGATGCCAATTAGCGCGTGAACCTCCAAGTGAGTGAATCGCCACAACGAGGGCTAGTTTGCTGGCAAGCAAGTGAACCTCGGTAAAAAATCTTATGTCATCTTGTTCCGTGGATTTCTTGATTGATTGTGATTGATTGGCTCCATCATATTGTGATTGGCTCTATCCTCGACACGGCGGTATAATCATCACATCTCGTACCTTGCATTTACATTTCTAGTGTTACTTCGCTCTTTAGTGTAATTAGTTTTGAGAGCAAGCTTGTGTCGGGTCTAGTGGTTAGTGTGGCTCTTTAATTAGTCCTTAAGAGCACACTAACTTAGTGTAGTAACATAGCCATTGTGTGCTTAGAGATCATAGACACTAGAACTGTGATAGGTGGCTTGCTCTTTTAGTAGGCTAGCGCAACACTCGCTGCGCCGTTTAATTGTTTAACATATTTGCTAAGTGTTGTTGTAGAATTTTTTTAATAGGCTATTCATCCCCTCTATCCATTAGGACCTTTCACCCTCTTCCCCGGCGTCTGCCGGCGTGGGGGTGGACGACGGGTGCTGGGCACGCGGCGGCTGTGGCGGCTTCGGTCGGTGCGTGTGCTGGCGCATGGACGGCGGCTCCGGCGTCGGAGATGGCAGCCGACAGCGGGTTGGCTTCACCGGCAGGGCGGTGACCGACACAGCAAGTGCACGAGGGCCTTGGCCACCGCCGCGCACGGGGTTGAGGTGCCACGGCGAAAGCTATGTCCAGTGGACCGATGGCGGCGACGCATTTGGGCGCTGTATTCTTCCTGAAAAGCGCTCATCGATCGGCCCTCTCCCCTTTGTGTGGCGTGCTCTTTCTAGGTGTAAAACCTTGACCTTGTGGTCAGGCGCCGGTGGCGTCGCATTCCTCCTTGGAGGCTTCGTTTTGGAAGCTCGTGCCTGTCAGTCGCCTCCATCATGGCGAGAAAGGTGGAGGCCTAGCTGAGGATTCAAGTTTACGGTGTTCACCGCGGCGGAAGGTGGACGGGAGGAGGATTTGGCGCACCGATTGGAGGGTTTGGCAGTTGAGTTGCGACCACGAAGTTGGCGAGGATGCCGGCGTGGAAGGTGCCCACGGAGTTGGCGAGGAGGCCGACGTGGGAGGTGGTGGCCAACAGACTTGCGTTGCCGAGGTGACCTGCGTGGAGGCTTCTGACCGGCAGCCGGAGGGCGTGTGTGGCACTTGTACATCGATGAGACAGCTAAGTTTACTGGAAGCTGCGGTGTGCATGCGTGGATCTCGGCGGACGGGGTCGGCGTGTGCTAGGCTCTCTCGGCATTCTTTGCGGAAGCTACGGTGTGCATGTGTGGATCGGTGTGGGACAATGTATCAAGAGACGGCGCAAGTGGAGCTGATTGCGGAGGGGCTGCACGGCTTGCAGGGGATTATAGCGGTAGCCCTGCTTAGCAGTTGGCTACTCGGTGTGGGACATCGTCAGCAACGACGGCGCAAGCAGTGATGAGGGTGATTTCATCTTGATGGCTTTGTCTTTCGGGGGATTGCGGTGCAGTGTAGCGATCAGTTCGTGATAGCTAGGTGGCGGTGAAGCGTGTCTTTGTTGAGTTGTGGCTCGGGTCGATATCCCAATTTGACCGGATAGAGTTGTTTTTACTTCTTCTTTGAGTTGTGGTTTACGGTGCATGTTGATGTCCCAATTCAACCGACCTTCCTGTTTATTTTTGTCGTGTCTAGACTTGCGTCTGCTTTTTAATATAATCCTTATTCGTTTCAAAAATCAGTACCCGCCCGCACGTTCCCATTTCCCACCGACGACGCTCCGCACCGACCCGTACGTGGACGTCGTGGCGTGCCGTGGCAGCAGCCGGCAGGGTACACGAAGTGGATTGATTATCACTCTAGGCTGCGCGGTTCGAGTGCGTAGCACCCGTGCCGTGCCGGCCGGCTACCGCCCTGTCCGCGAGCACGAGCGGCCCAGGCTAGCATAGCGGGGGAGGGAGAGGGACGCACGGGCGTGTCGCCGACCAATCTGTTTGGCTCTTAAACCGGGAGGCCGGCCAGGCCGGTAGACAGCCAGCCTCAGAACGGACGGTCGGCCGCCGACCGTGGCCGCGCCGTCCGTCCCACGCCGCCACCACTCTGCCATCATCACGTGGGCGCGAATGCTTAGGACTGGAGTCCGTGGTTACTTTCTGAGCCCGCAGCAAATCGCACATGCTTTGGTTTGGTGCAAACCATGCACTAATAAATCTCGGAACCCCCGCACACCGCTTTCTTCTTCCTAGTTTTGAGATCCGAGTGAACAGGACGTACAATAAAAGCTGCAGTATCTTTCAGGTACCATCTGAGCATTTCTTTTCTTCTTCTACTTCCTCTTTTTTTTCTTTTTTCTTTTTGCTGGGAGCATGTTAGCGTCTTTTATGGTTGGCAAGTGGCAACAAACAGAGGCCGCAAAATCAAAACTCTCTGTCATCATGACGAGGGATAGACGGATAGTGCAGCAGCAGCCCTGCCCACGGTATTGCTGGTGTGTTGCTGACAAAAGTCAGCATCGCAGCACACAGATATCAGTGCTACAAACCATAGCTAACCCATCAAATGCGTGTAACCTGCACAGCAGCCAGGATAACGACTCTTGGGACAGCTCAAGGCTCATTCGGAACGTAAAGATTCTATACAGATCATATGGTAATTTCACAAAAATCAATTCAATTTCATAGTAAAACACACGATTCAAAAGAAAATCGTTTCCTAAAATAATAATCCAGCGTTCCTAACGAGACAAGAAGGTCCCACGTTTGGAATAGAGCGGATGTCACCGGGTCTGTCGCGTTCCAGGCTCCCATGCGTCCGCATCTCGTGATCTCAACCATTTTCTCACCTACTCCGTACACTGGTACTACAAACTCGCTGGTTTTTTCAGCAATCCATCTGGAGGCCGCAAATTTATTAGTGTCGTATTGCAGGCCCCTCACATTTGTTTTTCTGCCACAATGATTTCATAAATAAATACCATTAGATATATGATATCATACATACAACTACACAAGTCGTACGTATTGGCCATGGAACTTTTTGACGCAGACAACAGTACAAAGTACCAACAGCAAAGAAATGAGATTAGCACGACTATCGGACTTGCACCTAACGTGCTGAACATCATGTACATTGCATTTGGTACAAAAGTTGGAGAAATATAATTTGGTACAACATGCCTATGCCTTTTCATTTTTGTTTTCTAGCATCCTTGGTGACACTCGAAACTACATCTCGGCCATGGCAGTGTAAAGTATGCATGATAACTTTTCCCTTGAAACAAAGTATTGTTACATTAGGGTGTAATAACTGTGGAGATATTAAAACAATCCTCCCCTGCAAACAATTAAAGATCCCTGAGGATGTGGGTACATCATCTTCTTGAAAATCTAGGTCGCCTTCTAGTAACAAGAGAAGCTGCGCTCTCCCAGTTTGTTCTCTCTTCTTCATCTTCACTAGACTCATCGGATCTCCACCTTGACACACCTTTGCTGGCTTCTGCTCCATCAACTGAAGATTTCTTGCTAAAGCTACAGAGAATAAAATCATACTTGGTTGTAAACCGGCCACATTGACAGGTAGGAGAAAGAATAGACGACTAAAATAAAAAGGCTGCAAAACCAGCCACTGCAGTCATCTAACTCTAGTATTTAAAAACTAATCAGTAAAAGAATGGCTGATATATCAGCCTTTCCTGGTGTACCAGAATTACACCCGAGTTACTGAAAACACACAAATTTAGTTCTAATAATATTATGTTTTGAACTCTGAAGCCAAGTTCACACTAGGTACCAACAAGGACCACAACGAAACATACTGCCAGAAAGCAGAGTGCAGAATCATGATTACCTCAAGATGTTCTCCTTAGTTGGTACCTTATAATCCTCATGAAAACCAGCATATCCGGAGACCTTAGCGAGGCCATTTTGACCTACACCAGTTCCATTTAAGATGAAAGGCTTCTCAGCACGTGAACCAAACTGGAACTCTCCTTTTACAACAGAACCTTTTCCTTGAAAATAAGTGGTTTTGTTAACATCAGTCTTCAACAAACTTGTTCGGTAGTCTTTCGTAGGTGTATCACCAGAACTTAAGTTCAAATACATAGGCAGTGGATCATGATCAGCATATTTAATCCCTTTTTTGAAACCTGACTCTCCTTTTCTAGAACTGATATCTTTAGCCCCCCTCAAAAATGGAGACTCGACATTCTGGCCCACTGTGGGGAACATACCCCCTGCGGTTGATCTCATATTGGATGTAGGTGGCCCCTGGGGTGATGCCCTGGTCTGCAGAACAGATGGGACCTTTCTACCAAACTCTGAGCGGCTGCTTCGGATTAGACCACCAGAATCAGTCGATGCATTGTTTTTTGAGAGGAGGCTTGACTTATTTTGAAGAACAGTTGTAAAAGTTGTGCTCAAGTCCATGACAGGATTTTGTGATTTGCCCACATGAGCTGGAGAAGACATTTGAGCAGTTCGAGCAAATTGACTTTGTTCTCCGCTGTTGATGGCTTTCACAATCTCTCTCTGGACCTCCGGAAGCATGTCAAGGCATTTAGCCTGTATGAAAAATAAAGAAAATCAAAGCATTGCATAAATATAACAAGCAAAACATATTTATTTTGTGTTGAAGAAAGCAGGCTTCCACTGGTCTGTAGAGAGTGTACAGTTTATTAGTTTGCTTAGAGTGAGGAAAAGCAAAGAAAATGCTAATGGCAAGGTCCAAGGCTGTCTTTAACAAATATCATGGAGAATGTTAACGGGCACACTATTCCAAAGACAGAATACTAATCCACAAGAACCTAACCAATAACTTAAACCTTAATCAATAGCAAGTTTAATTTTGATAGGAATCTAGGTGCTGAAAACCCTTGCAAAGAGTGTTGTCCTAGTTTAGAAAGAAATGTTAATGCCATTGTGCTAATAAGAGCAACTCCAGCAGCACGCAAAAGATTGTTCGGCGGTGGCTGCCGTGAGCGCAAGACTGTTCGATGCTTAGCATCGGACTGTCCGGTGTGTTGATTTCCACCATGAAGATGCACTTAGGGTTGTTCTAGGGTCGGCAAGGTCACCTAGAATGCCCACAAACTCTGCCGAGAAGCTTGCAGAACAACATATTAGGGTTTGGAGGAGATTAGGGAAAAGGAGAATAAAAAGTAAAGGCAAAAAGATAAAAGTTGTATTGATTGATCGATTGGATGTCTCAATCGGCCATGGCCCTTTATATTAATAGGGTGGGAGGTCTATCCCGGGGGTAGAGTCCAAATACATCATGAGAAACCGACCCAAAAGGCCAAAACAAACATAGAAATTGAGTCCTTCTCGGACATGTCCTAAAATACACACACCGGACAGTCCGGTGGTCACGCACCAGACTGTCCGGTGCGTGCGTTTTGCGCGGCTGTCAGTTTTGGTTGCGAACAGTATCCTTCCTAATATCAAGTGTCAAGTGTAATCTTTTCTGATTACATTATGAAGAGAAAAAAATTGCAAGTTGATGAGTTGACAAAATAAAACATAACAATTAGACATGCATAATAAAGCAGAACTGCGGAAGTATAAAGTGACAGTACTTACAATCAAACTTTCTCTCCATTGAGCAATTGCTCTGATTTTTGAAGCAATCTCTTCAGTGGTATTTTCCAATTTCTTTTGCTCAAATTTCTGAAGACTACGATCAACCTCATATGCCTCCAAATACCGATAACGCTAACAGAACAGCAAACACAGGTAAATTACTAAGGTATTTATGCACCAGCATGTTTCCATTATGAAGTGGAAAGAGGAAAAGATTAAAACTGTAAATGAATGTTTCTCCTTTAAAGATTTAAACAACAAACAAAAGTATGGAAGATCTTCATCATGAAACATGATAAATAATTAATAAAACTTGAAGATAGAAATCTTCTTATGCAAAAAGAGAGGTATTGAGGAAGCCTTTAACCATGCCTTCTAAAAGAAGTACATCAACATGAGATGCTTTGAGTGAATGTTCTATTCGGTCTATTTTTTTGAATATGCATATATATATGTAAGAATCCGTAAGCACCATTTTTCTGTCCTAGATTAATATAAAATAATCATATACGTCAGATTCTGTATGCATGAAAAAAAATGCTACACCAGCTAATCCTTGTTGCTTTGAATTACATACAACTGTCATATTTGTAATTTCAATGTCTGAAAGACATGCATATTAAATAAAACAAATGCAATACATCAGTATATAGATGAGAAATGACACAAATGAGCCTGACAATTTCATCATACCAGGATATCCTAAAGTTTTAGTTCCATTAGTAATTTCCAGAGTGCCTCTTAATCTGGTTTTAACTTTTAAATACAAAAAAAAATGAGAATCAGAATATTTACCCGAAGGTAGTAGACAACAAGCAGACTACCATTTGGTTTCATGGGCATTTCATGAGCAGACTCGAAGAGGGACTTGTGAAGAAGTTTCTCTTCCTCAGAATCCCAAGGCAGATCAATCATTTTATCAACTAAATTCCTTTCAATGCAGATAATACAAAATTCGGTCATCATCATCTCAACATGATAAATCCAAGAGCTTTTGAATGCATCCTCAGAATGTGTCACATCTGCTGAGCGTTGCTCTTTCACCTTAGAGCAGTAGCTCCTATGATACATAAACGCTTCTGTAAGGAGCCCACATTCAATTCTAACACGGACCACAGTAATTGCCTCGCTAAGAGATGAAATGCCATCTTTTTCAAAGTTTTCTGTAGCAGAGAAGCTATCACGCCCTGTGCACTTCAGCACAAGAAGTGCCATATCAGGTTTGTGACGTTCCAAAAGAACTTGTGCTATCTTTGGATGTGTTTCCTTGCTAGAGATCTTGGGAAGAAGAGAGCAGGCCTCCTGCACAGGAAGTAGGGGTGCATCACGAACATAAGATAACGAAGACAAAACCCATGAAACTGATACTGTGCATAGATATACAGACGAGATCCAAGTGATACCATGAACAGGAAAAAAACAAATCATTGTACATAGCAGTATCGTGCCTGAACCTTGATGGCTTCTGCTGGGTTTCAACTCTAGCCTACCCCAACTTGTTTGGGACTTAAAGGCTTTGTTGTTGTTGTTGTACATAGCAGTATGTAACACAAACTATAACACGATTAAAAAAAACTACAATGCAAATGCGTTAAGGTAAGCGCAGGCGGCAACCAAACCAAAAGAACGGTTGCAATAGCAAAAAAGTACACACAATACACCTGTGATCCTTGCAATCGCAATGCTCATTAAGTACTGTGAATTTTTAAGAGAATTATTAATTGAAACTTGTAGCATGCATTATTTTGGGTTATAGTAGAGGTTGCAAGAATAATATAGACTGATCTAGCATGATATGTTTGGTTATAGAAGCTAACTATGTTGATCTAAGGATTAGAGTTCAAAAGTGAGTTCAATACTGTACAAGGTGGGAAAACCATTAAAGTAGCACATAAGCATCAAAGCAGAAACAGTGCCCAGGAGGACGCAAGTCCTGGACATCGTGACCCTAGCTCCGCTCCAGAAAAAAAAAAGTAACAGAGGATAATGGACCCACTTCATCTGTCTGTCTTCCTCACCGATACACCGCCGTCTCCTCCATTACCATCCCCACCCAGCACACCATGCATCCCACTCCCCTGCCTCCTCGCCCTCGGCTCTGCCAGCACCAGCGCCGCCACCCTCCACCATGGCCGGCGCTAACTGCTCTGGCCACAACGCCCCCACCTCCTTCCCTGCCCGACAGCTGTCCACCACCACCGCTGCATCCCTGCCACCTTCCCGCCCACCATCAGCCACCATCACCAGATCAGCGAGGCTCCCAGGCCATCCCTCTACAGCTGGAGGCCACAAAAATCCCCAAACCCCAAACCCCATCCTGTAACCTCACAGGGCGCGGAATCTGTGGTGACGGGGACGTGAACGCTGTCACAGAGGCGTCGAGAGGGAGGCAAAGCAGAGGGCAGAGGAAGAAAGCAAGGCGAGGAGGAAGGAGGAAGAAATCTGCCGTCAATTGATCCCGGCAATCCAAGGTGATGGACCTGATGTCCAGGATGTGCGTCCTCCTGGACACCAAATAATTTTCAGATAACTGTATGGAAATAGGGAATTCAGGGGCAGAGCCAGGATCATTCCGTGCTGCCCTAGGACAGCAATTGAGTTTCACAACCTCTATAGGAACTGAATGTTTATTAGTGCTGATTAAATGAGATGACATCATGATTATATGGAGGTGAAGGGGTGGGCATTCGGGTTACCCAAAAATTTTGGGTCGGGTATTTCGGGTTTCGGAAAGTTCGGGTTTTCAGAAATGATATCCAAAGTTTGTCCCAAAAAACAGCTACCTGACATTTCGGTACCCGGAATCCGGGTTCGTGTTTCAGGTAATCCCTAACCACCCTGTTGCAGCATATATAATGAACAAATCAAACAAATTTTCATAGATCCAACCGGATCAAATACAACAAGAAACAACTCAGATTCATGAATTGATTCCAAAACAATTCTTGCTTGAGAACTGTACCATCTGGAGGCGATGTTTGGCAACACCATGGTCATCCAGGCAGAGAGAGGCAGGGGTGAGATGCAGCAGCAGCAGCAGGCGGGAAGCGAGAGGTGGAGGGCGCAAGCCATGAGATGCAGCATCAGGCAGCAAAGGGCGCAAGGAGCAAGGTGATGAAGTGGGCATGGGCACAACAGGAGCTCGGGTGGGATACGGATAGGGTATGTTTAGGCGGTGAGATTGGGCTGGGGCATAGGGAATTCGTCTGGGATAAAAGTGTAAAATAGAATGTTGGGCTACTGCACGGCTAAAATTCGGGTACCAGGAGACACTACTCAAATTACCCAAAGAAAGTTCGGGTTTCTTGATTTATTACTGAAGATAGTATCCGATTTTTGGGGTTTTGGGTTTTTGGGGTTCGGGTTTTCAGGTTTAGTTTTCGGTTGTTGGGTTTTGTGCCCACACCATGACACCAATGACCTTTTCATCTAGATACGCCCGGAGTTCACATTCCAAGATAAGGACACCTGAATAACAGGATATGTACATGATAAAGTGGCACTGTGAGATGAAGTACTGTGGGAACCAGTTGTCTCTTTCCTATGTTCTGTTTTCATATTTTCTTTCTCCCTTTATTTTTGGGTCCATGAAAGGAGTACATGAACATAGAAACTATAATTTGAACAACTTTGGACAAACAGTAAGAAGATGATTGATAGAGGACTAGTCTATATGCACATAAATAGCTGCTCAAACTCCACAAAAGTGACGCAAACAGGTAGTTAGGAGCAAATACAACACCCACATCCAGGACATTGCACAATATATATGACAATTCAAATTTAAATGTCCAGCAAAAACAGGTACAGAGCAGGTACCTCCAAGGCTTCTGAAGAATGATCGTCTAGAAGACAAAATACAAGGCACTCAAGCAATGTTCTATTAGTAATCCCAAAGGTAGCAGCAAAATCATCCACCAGATACCTCCATTCTGAATCTGGTCTACTCCAATGTCGATCAAATAGATAATACAATAACTGAGAAGCGTTAAGGAAATTTAATGATGTAGCATGCCTGAGGAACAATGTAAATATGATATCCCAAGCGACAAGTGAGAGAGACCAAAGGTAGTACGAGATAAAGAAAAAAAACTGAAGGATACAATAGCTTGCTTTGCAATCACCATGTCCGATGCTCCGTGTAGAAAGAGTACATCAACTGCCTCACGCAAATTCTTAAAAGGGTATCTGTCAATACTAAAATGATCGGTTGTAATTGTGGAACAGAACATAGATGATGATTGTTCGTTCTGTAAACATGCGATTGCTATTTCTTCCTCCTTATCCCTATAACTTTGTTCAATCCCAAGGTTTTGTAGGGCCTGCTCGATGAATAGTGTACTCTGATTGGCTTCATTTATATCTGACCCTTTATCAGAAAATCCAGGCCATTTTCTTTCTTCTGCATATGCCTTCCTTTGAATCACATCAGAGCTCCATGATGTATGATCAGTGTACCTTGAGCAGATGTCCTGAATAAATCTATGCCTGATACACCAGATCATGGCCTCCAAATGCTGTAGAAAAAAGATACAATTAATACTTTACCAGGATATAATGATTCTTCTGGAAGGAGTGTATCCTTTCAAGCATTTCAGTGACGTACAAGTGGATATACATGGCCCTAAGATACATATTGTTTCAAGATTGGAGTTTATTGAGGCATTATGCACAGCTTTAGTGTAGTGAGTGGCGGAAGAGGAATGGGAAACATAGGACATCACCAATTGGAGTGAGTGACTCCTCAAAATACAGATTATATATCAAGTAAAGTAATGCTACAAAATCAACTAAAAGGACTGTTGATGTACAGGCATCTTTAACAGATGCGTTAGAAGCTGTCATAGCACATACTCCACGAAACCAATGGTACAGAATTGTTATGTGATCTAATGCCATAATGCTACATCATTAGCAAGCATCAAAGTGTAAGAAAGCACAAGGTTTCATAAACAAGAAAAGTGCTAGACATATACTCCATCTGATTGTACATATAGTCGTCTCAGGATTCTTGCCGGTCTAATTATTTTTAGTATTGATGCATAAAGAATTAGGTAGATTGAAAACGTAAGATTGATTTTTGTAGATTTATCATGAAGCTAGTTTCATAATATACAACCCCTTTTGTTTTAAATATGATATTTTTATGAAAATTGTTAGTCAAAGCTCCACATAGTGGGTTTTATCAATGTAGCAAATGACTTATATCCACGATTGGAGAGAGTACTTATTACCAAAATGAACTAGCAAACTATCTTAAGCAGTTATGTCAATACTTATCCAGGATCAGGATGAGACTAAGGCAAAAGGGAGATAAAAAGGTTTTGTTCCAATGTGTGCACAAAATTATATAATGAAAAGTAGCCCCGTGGGACACTCATCTTATAGAAATTTCAGCAATGCATGGACAAATTGAAGTACCTAGGCTAGTTCAGTGTTAGTTTTAAGCAGTGGTCTAAAATCCTTAGCAATAGAGGGATTAAGAAAGAAAGACCTGCTTTGCCTTCAATGTGTTCTCAATGAGTTGATGCAGGTCATTAACATGCGCTGAAACTGCATCAGTGAAAGATGAAACCATAACTTCAAGTACACTGTAAATTCCTGCCAACTGTGTGGCAAACTTTTGCAGTTGAGATAACTTAGATCTCATCGTTTCTAATCCAGACCTATCTAAGATATCGTTAAGGTTACTTAACAGATTTGCAGTACCACTCCCTCAACATGCGTGGCCCTGAACGCATGAAAAGCGAAGCATAATAAAAAAAATATATATAAAGCATGTAACTGAATCTAGAGTCAATTGAACATTTTTGGATACAGATCACGCCAATCTCAGTAATAAGCGCATTAACAGCCCTCTTGCACCAGTCCTTGATGACCACCTCATCCAAAAGAAAAGCCAGAAGTGGATCACTTGACACAGCATTCTCATCCAAACAAACATCTGTGATATCTGATCAAAATGTTAAGAAAACAACAGAGAGAAGATGTGATATACTGATATAGAAATGCATAAGCAGCCTCCTGAAGAGGATACAGTGGCAAATAAGGGAAGTAAGATTGTTCTGGACTGCAACATCAAACAATGAATGCAGCCGCTGGACATCCATGCTAACAGGATTGCCATGGTCTTCCTTTTCCTGAAACCTTTCATCGTGCTGCTTAGAAATAAGGCCCGCTTCCAGGCACTTGTAGTAAAGACGTAGCCGAACCCTATTTCCATTGTCCGGTATTGGACTCCTGCAAATTGGGCAGACGTCGCATCTTTGGCTGCACTCAGCACATAATGAGGCATGGCCACATGAGTTAAGCACATGATGCACATAGCGGCCACAGCTACTCAAGTCTCTAGTTGCACGGCAACGCTCAATTCTGGCCTCCTTGCATAGCTCGATGAGATCAATGGATGCCAACTGCTCCAAAGCATTCTGCCAACAGAAATAAATTTTTCAGCAACTACCATCAAAATTTTACTCCATATATACGACATTTTATTAATTGATTTGAGGCCACATGGGGCTCACTCAAAAACCAAAAAAAGAGACTTGTACTTCTTAGCCACTAAGCTAATCAACGCCATGAAAACTGCTAGATGGGAGTACAAAAGAAAACTAAATGCTACAGTTACTTAAGCTCACAGACAGGTTGTGGATGTAAACACACACACACACACACACAAAGGTTTGTCATGATTTGAATCTCATACACCTCTAGTCCTCTACTTTCAACTATGGGCTCTTATGTGCGTATTTCTGTTGGGCTGTGGAATAAGGAACATATGGGGTATGTGCCTTGCCTCCGAAACATAAACTAGACCCTTGAAACAGAGCTCCATGCTCCCAAAAGTGAATGAAATGCAGGAACAAAAGGACTTGCTGCATTCAAAAAATCAATCCCACTATAAATTATTGGAAAAAGTCCATTTTTGGCCCTCTAACTATGGCAGCAGCTTGTTTCTAGCCCTCTAACTCGAAAACCAGACACGCGCAGTCCCTTAACTCTCAAAACCATTTAAAATTGGCCCTCGCGCCCATTCGACCATGGTTTCGGCCCAGTCAAACCAGCCACGACCGCGGTTTCGGCCCGGTCTCCATCTGTAGAGGAGGGAGGCCTGGCTGGAAGTCTGTGTGTTGGCGGCTCCCTTGCGGCGGCGCTGGCACTCATGGGCGCCTGCGCCGCCATGGTGACGATGGGAGCAGCCGCCGGGAGAGGGGCGCGCGGATCCGGTGGGTGGGGGCGTGGGGGGTAGGCGCCCGGGGCGCGCGCAACCGGGCCTGGAGAGGAGCGGCGGCCAGCGCAGCGACGACGTCTCATCGGAGCTCGCGGGTGCGGCCTCTCCAGACCTCGCGCTTCATGGTCGGGCGCGCGAGGAAGAACCGGCAGGCCTTCGAGGATGGGCCGGGGCGCGCTTCGCATGGCGGCGCGGCGAGAGAAGGAGGCCGAGCGCGCTCACGGTGGCAATAGCAACGCAGCGACGGCGTCTCGTCGAGCTTCGGGAGCATGTTATCTGTCGCGGCCTACTGGCGCATGGGGCTCGGCGACGTAGGGCACGGCGAGCCATGGTCGCCTCTCGGGTCGCGCATCGGCCGGCCATGGCGGCTCTCCGGCGCGACCTCTTCGCTCGTCCAATTTAACACGCAACATAGCGGCGGCATCGGGGGAGATGCACATGGCGGCGACCATGGGCCGGGCAGCGGCGGCGCGCAGCGGCAGCGCCACGGCGGGGGCCATCCCGCGGCGGCGGCATGCGGCGGGGCGAGTGGGCCATGGCGGGAGCGGCGGTGAAGAAGAAAGTGCGGCCAAGAAGAAAGTACGGAGGAGTCTGCTTCCCTTCTCTCCCCGCGATGAAACGACCGAGCGCGTGCGCTCGTGGATGGCGACCAGCGTGGCCGACTCTCTGGAGAAGAGCTCGTCCAGGCGCTCCCTCTCCCGGGCCACCGCGTCGAGCATGTCGAGTCGCTTGAATGATCTGCGGCTCACGCCGCTGCGGCGCCACGCCGTCTGCTGAAGTGGAAAAACGCCCGCGATGTTGCGGCGGCTATCTTGGCGGGCACTCGGGCCAGCCGGTCGTGGCGAGGGCTCGAGCACGCTGCAGCAGAGCCGGCGCGCTCATGGCGAAAGCACGGAGGCGATAAGCCACGTGAAATGCGGGCTCCATAGCGCCATGGCCGACTCCGGCGACTCCCACTCCATGGCGTCGATCTCCTCCGGTGTACGACTTGAGGTATGCGCGGGTTGAGCCGCCTCTTGGACCAAGGGTTGGTCCCTCCGCAACGCCCCCGTCGGGCGGCACCCAGAAAGCAAAGAGCAGCTCCTCATCCTCGTCCTCGGCGACGTCGGCCTCACCCAAGAACACGAAGCGGTCCAAGAACTCCAAAAGCGCCGCCGCGTCGTCGCCGCCGGACCGGACGCGCCAAGACCAAGACGGACGCCTCCACCGCCCACCGCCGGCGTCGCGAACACGGCACCGTCGACGGAAGCTGCAGCAGCGGCGACGGTTGCCGCCGGGAAGCCGACCATGACGGAGCGACCCGCGATAGCGGTTGTCGCCACGGAGACGATCGCGCCGGAAGCGCTCTGGGCGTCGTCGTCGGTGTTTTCACGGGACGACACGTCTACGCGCCCGGCTCGGGCTAAGCAGATGTTGGCGGCGTTGGCGGCGGCAAGGAGCTGCTGCCGGACCCGAGCCACTTCAAGTGGCCGTCGGGCTGCGACCTGGGGTCCTACTAGGGCACCAGCGTGTTCGCCGACACCGACCCGGCGCTGTTCCTCAACCTGCCGTGAGCCCGTGACGCCGCCACCATGGACCCGGCTCGTCAGACATGGAGACCGGGCCGAAACCGCGGTCGTGGCGGGTTTGACTGGGCCGAAACCATGGTTGAATGGGCGCGAGGGCCAATTTTAAACGGTTTTGAAAGTTAAGGACTGCGTGTGTCTGGTTTTCGAGTTAGAGGGCTAGAAACAAACTGCAGCCATAGTTGGAGGGCCAAAAATGGACTTTTTCCTAAATTATTTACTCAAAAATTCAGTGAGGAAATGTATAGTGTCTTAATATCCAGGGTGCCCTAAAGTAATTCTACCCTGGCTATCAGAGTTTCACAGGTTAAATTAACGTTTACTCGTTCTGTGGCATTGGCAAGAATAGAACATTTTGCTCTGAACCAAATTGGTTCAACCAATTGAATGTCCTAAAATGTGCCGAAATAAAACCCAGACTTCCTGCAGCTAGCAAGCAGCTCATGAGTTTTGGAGGCAAAGAGAATCGAAGTTAGTAGGCATCATTCATGTATACGCTTGCAATTAGATCAGGTCCCATTACAAATAACCAACTAGCTAGGTTAGGCTTTGGGTGCTGCTCGGTTTCGCACAGCAGAAGTGAATAGAAGGGGCGGGCCAAATAGCTTAGGTTAGGCTTTGGGTGCTGCTCGGTTTCGCACAGCAGGAAGGGAAGAGAAGGGGCGGGCATACCATTTGTTGGGTTCTCGTTGCCGGAGACAGGGCCGACGAAGACCTGGGAATCTGGCGTAAGCCGGCGGTGTCGGTGGCGGCGGCGGCTGCGGCGGTAGTCGTCGCGCTGAGAGAGAGAGAGCACGCGCGGGGAGAACGATAGCCCAGTGGGGAGCTGTTCGGCCGAGGGGAGCGCAACCGCACGGGCCTTCTGCTGGACTGGACATGGGCCGTTAATTGTTCAAACATTTTTTTTCAGATTTTTATTATTTCTTTCCTTCTCCTCTTTTTTAGTAGTTTTTATTAATCCTATATAATTTTTTATTTACTCTTTCCCTAAAAACGATGGGTGGCGGAATATTTTTGTTTTAAATTGTTTATTAGGTGGAATTTTTTTTCTCATGGATGGATCTTGAAACATTTTATCTTGAATCTGAACCAGGAACATTTTTATCCTAAATATGAACCAGTTGTACCATAAGGCCATAAACCAAAGACAGTGTTCTTAGAAAAATATTCTCTAAGAAAATATCGTCCAGATGTATCTGAACAGGTTGTCATTCTAGTTCATACTCCATCAAACAAATTGTCATTCTAGTATCGTACAGATGACTAGATCTAGACCGATACATAAGTAGTTCCGTCCCAGCGCAACGTCTATACATGGCAGTACTAGTTAACATTGGCCACACCAGCCAACACTAGTCATTTCGGTGATACCATGGCCCTGTTCGTCGGCAGGACTTATTGCTGTTGCGGTTGATTTGAAGACCTGATTTGTTGTGAGTGAAAAATATTGTTCTATGGCTAAAAAAATTAGGGCTGATTCTGACTAGTATCAAAACTCAAGTAACACCCCATTTGATGTACCCAATTTTATGAAGTTACTGAACCATATATTATCGAGCATATGAAGTCACTAAGCACAGAGTAGGCGAAAATGATGAAGTCGTGGAGACGGTGGAGTGATTGGACTGTCATGTCTTCATTTGGTTCACCCTTTAAAATTGCAAGCACTCGAGACTTGATGGGTCAACAATGTAAATGCTAGTTAGAGAAATGGGGAAAAAACTAAGGGTGCGTTTGGTAGTGTTTCAGATTCTTGTAGAAACGTTTCGGATTCAGATTCTCTCAAGAGACGTTTCTGATGATGAATCAGAATTATTTCGTGAAACTGTTTGGCTAGTAAGCTGGATTCTGATTCAAAAGAATTCAGAACTTTTTGTGAGCAAAGAATAACTTAAATGCAACCTATTTTAACTTATTTCGCTTAAAAAAAACTAAATAAAAATTATGGTTGCTAATACAAAAGGGAGACAAGAATCAGAATCATGCAAAACCTAACAGGTGTTTCTCCTTGCTAGGCATAAAAATGAGAAACGTTTCTAGTGATTTTCGAGTCAAATGTTTCTCGTCTAACCCATTTGATAGTGATTCTACCGATTCTCGTAAGAACGTGAAACGTTTTTTTGTTGCAAAACGGGCCCTAAATGAACCAAGCACATGGGCCAAGAGGTCAAAACCCCTTCTACAAACATGTGATCTGACTAGAAACAACTATGATCGGTGTTACAGAATGATCCGAGCAATCAACAAGCTAAGGCAACGAATCCGATAGTCTGAGCAGCCTCAAATAAGACAGTCGAGGTCACACTTGTTCCATCAGATTAATCGGCATTGCTACCAACTTAAAACTTAGGTAAACAATTAGGAGCATGAAGATCCCAATCTAGATGGCATAAGTGGCATCAATCGTGCAGCACCACTCCACTCCATCCTTGCTTACAAATACCGCAGCCCCAGCTATGAAATGACCTATGGCGACTATAGATATCCCATAGGGCCACCATTCTGACACAAAATAAAACAAAACAGATGCTCCAATATATTGTTTTGGCACATGAAATAAAGACACGCGATGCTTTGCCTTCAAATAAATATTAGACAAGCGTTGCATCAGTTCAATAGCTAGTTTGTGAGGTCATCCTTCAGCAACACATTGTCCATGAATAGGGGCAATTGATTACAGGAAACTCAAGCACAATGTTTTGAGGGTATTTTCTTCGAACGTATCACTTCTCCTCGAGGTTACTTGTCTTCCTTTCTGCTGGAGGCAGCATAGTTAGTTGCAAAGTTACTGAGACCCAGCTTAAACATGTCAAGGTTCACCCCGTTCTCTACTAAAACACTCTTCACCCCCAAATTTGATACCTGAAAACAAGAGATGAATATATTTATCAGTCAAGGTGACGTGAAGCCAGGAGTGTCATAAAAGTAACTTCTGTGCGAGCATACATGCAATTGAGATGGACATGTATGCAAGCGCAATTACAATATGACCACACCTACATACTTATGCCATATAGAGGAGTGCTGTGTTTTGGGGAACCAAGGTGTATGCAAGAACCCAAATAGCCTATACCTAAACGTATGTAGTTATTTTGTGTGTTTCCTCGATAATCAAGCCATTTGATCCACATAAAGCCAAAATATTGTTTTTAATCATATAGTACAGAGAAGAACGAGCAGACCCACTAACATATAATTCAGCTAACTCTTACGTTTTTGTTCTATATGAAGTAAGCTACGCATCCCTTCCAATAATGAATACTTGAGCATGGAATCAATTAGCACGTCTAAATATCCATAGCCTCCAGCAATATAGCAGAAAGTCGCTGAAAATATATTCTAAATTTTGGATATAGCTAGAATGAGGCGAGCACAATGCGAATAAGTGATTACCGGATCAATATTCCTGTCCTCGTCATCAAAGAAAAGCATGGATTTGTAGGGAATTCCAGTTTTCCTCTGGATCTTTTGGAAATGCTCAGTCTTGTGAGTCCAGCTGGAGAATATTTCCTTCATACAATGACCAAGAGAAAATAATATAGTATTCAGCATTCTGTTCTTACACCAGAAAAGGTATCTGATCCAGAAAAAAAAACTTGAGCAAGGAACACAGAATCGTGTGGCGTGCAGGATCATTAAAGGAACATATCATTGGGCATGGAATTTTTTGATAGTTACATAACCGAATTTACTGTACCATAGGCCACTATCTTAGAGCAACTCCAGGAGTTTCCTAAATGAACTCGTTACTTAGATTTTCTGGCAAAAAGAGAAAAAAGATCCTTACAACAGTTTGGTAAAACTACTACTTAAAAGTAAGAACTTGGTAAATTGCCCCTCCAACTCATAAGTTTCCGCAGTTGATATCCGCTCCCCGTGCGGCGTTTTTCTCGGGAGATCAGAATAAACTGGACGCATAAGTAAATTAAGAAAATAAAGGATTCCAGGGTAGAAAGTGGTAAGAGACAAAGAAACAATTCAAAAAGGTTTGGTTGGTTAAAAATAGTTCGGGGTTCTCAATGCAAAATCATTTAGGAAGCTAGTATAGGAAACTATTGGAGAGGGAAATAAATTAAGGTTGCTACTTCTTTTGTTAACTCGCTAAACTTATTGGTTTATCAAGTTAATTATAGGAAACGCCTAGAGTTGCTCCTAGAATATTACAGCAATATGTGCACTTTTTGAGGAAGATAGGACTACAGTATAGTAGTACTAGTTAAGATGGACTGAGATTTGCAAATTCTAGAATTGGACTGAGATTTCATTATTTTCTTTGTGGCCAATTAACAAAAAATATTTTGATATAAGTTGTTCATTACCAATGTGCTCTTTGAAACTAACCCAATAACCCTCAAAAACCTGCACAAGTAACGCATTTGCATTGCTCTTAGCTTGCATATAGCGGTATAGCCACATAAGGGCCATTTCCAGTTTCATATGTTATCGATCGCCCTGTTTTCTAAGAAGAATTTGCCTGAACTATGGCGCACCAAGGAATTCTTATATGCAGAAAGGGAAACAACAACTCACACGAAAATTAGGCCCGGCTGGCTGAGGAAGGAATAAGGATTCTTACTTGGGCGACGAACATGGACTGGAGCTCCAACTTGTCGAGGAACACCTTGGCTATGTCCGGGGTGGGCGAGCGAGACGCAATCGCCATGTCGATCCCCTTCTCCTTGAGGGCGTACATGATGCCCCTGGCGTGCTTGAAAAGGCTCGGCGAATCTCTCTTGGACCGGCAGTCGCTGTCGAAATCAGAAACCAGCCAATCGAACAAACAAGGAACACCTAGCGGCGGTAATCAAATTGGAGACCTCTCACCAGCGAAGCTGGGTTGGGAGAACTGAGAAGAGAGGGCGGGAGGAAGGAGACGAGACGGACCAGTAGAAGGGCCAGAGGGTATAGTCGAGGTCGAAGACGACGAGGCGGGGGAGCACCTGGAATAGGCCCAGGATCTGCAGCGCCTCCGCCTTCACCCTCTCGTCGCTCATCTCCGCTCTCTTCTCCTCGTTGCAGCGACGGCCACTCGCCGGCGGAAGGAGCGACTAGAGGGGAGCGGAAAGCCGGAGACGGCGGAAGGAGCTCGGTTCAACACGGTAAGCGTGATAAGAGTCAGAGACAGACAGCAGGGTCGGCCAGAGCGAAACGCGTGTGCTCCAAGATCTTACTGGGCCTAAAACAGGCCAGACGGTTGGGCTGGGCCGGATCCGCGCCACGTGGAAAGACCGACTCCGTTCTCTTCTCCCTTCCCCCACCGCAAAACCATCACCACCTCCCCGGCGCTCGCCGTTGCCACCCATCGCCGCGCGCCTTTCCGCCGCCCGCCGCCCGCCACCGCTCTTGGCGCCCAAACAGCGCACCCTGCTGCTGTGTCATCCTTTTCATTCCACAGCCACCTGCTCTCTAAGTGGTGGGTGTCCCGCTATACTCGCCGCTTGTCGGAACCGAGGGTTCGATCGGCTGTGGGTGACTGAAGGAGGAGGAGCGCAAAGATGGCTGATTTCCGGACCTCCACCCAACGGGAGAGGTGGATCTTCCAGTCGCACGATCTGGTGAGCCCGGGCGCTCAGGGTTTGCTTTCCTATGCTTTGTCACGGTCTCGTCGCCTTTCTGACCTTCTGACAATACGGCGCGCACGCGCGCGCCCTTATGCTGTGCTTCGCAGATGGAGAGGTGGGCGGCGGCAAACCAGCGGGCTGCTCAGACCCTTGCGCAGGTTGGGTCGCATTGCTTAGCCGTATCTACTTGATCAGCGGTTTTGGTTAGCTAATGCCGAGTTTACTCATCGTTCCTGTCGTGCTCGTTGTGAAGTATGGGACGACGCGGCTTAGTGTGGACCTGCTTGATGGCTCGGTCTCCTACCCAGAGCCCGCACCGGATCATGGTATGCGACATTGGTTGGTTTAGAACTCACCCGCGCTATTTGTAGCGCTCCAAAATATGAAATATGCATCACCGGTTCACTCCAAAGAACTGTGCTTTCATGATTTTTCTTCGTGTTGAAATAGTTTTCTTTGGTTCAGTTGAGGGTAGCTCGGGTATAAAGCCTCTGTCTTACGAAGAGGAGCAATTGACACGGGTATTTTATGAGCAGAAGATTCAGGAAGTATGCGCTGCATTCAAGTTCCCTCACAAAATCCAGGTAAAGAATCCCCTCTTCCAAGATGGAACCTTTGTGAACTTATGATTTTGGTTGCTCATGGTTGCTTATTGCTTTGCAGGCTACAGCAATAATATACTTCAAGAGATTCTATTTACAATGGTCTGTAATGGAGCATCACCCAAAGCATATTATGTAAGCAGGGCACTAAGCAGTAATAATGATAACAATTATGGTTCTATGTTTGTGAATGTAAAGGTTGATTTCTACTGTACTCATGCTTAGCTAAGTTCTCTTAAGCATATTATGTGATGAGTGATGCGTGTGTCTTGATGAAAACTATGAGTGTGCTGTGTCTTGTTCTATGCCTATACATTCAAGGTTGATTTCCTGAATGTATTTAGTGTTTTGTCTGGAAATTCCAGCTAACCAACTTTCATCTCACAGGTTAACATGTGTATATGCTTCTTGCAAAGTGGAAGAAAACCATGTTTCTGCTGAGGAACTTGGTAAAGGAATTCAGCAGGACCACCAGATCATTCTAAATAATGAGATGATTCTTCTTAAAGTATGCCACTTCCACATTTTGTTTTTTTATAGTACCTCCAAGCAACCTGAATATGACATTAAGTTTCTTGTTGGCTTCCAGACTTTAGATTTTGATCTCATTGTTTACGCTCCATATCGATCGATTGAAGGATTTATTGATGACCTAGAGGTAAGTTTGTACTTGTTTTGTGCTGTAAATTAACAAGTAGAGCTTCTTGTGTTGCTTTGTTTTAGGAGTTCCATGGCATTCACTGTTATAAATTCTTCACAGTTCAATCTTTCCACTGAACTGTTTATTGTCTAATACTATTGCTTTTTGTATGAAGGATTTTTGCAGGGCAGGTAATGGTCCATTCCAACGTTTGAAGGTAACATTTGCTGTTTTTGCTTCTTCTTCTTCTTTTATGTGTTCCAATGTGCACAAGCTTAGGTAAACCATGTTCATGTGCAAAATATTTTCTACCAGCTACTTTCTTTGTCGCAGTCTCTTACAAATGCCAGAAATCGATCTAGAAATTGTGAGTGATTATGACACATTTAGTATTGTAATTGCACAGGGTTGATGGTACTAGTACCAAGATTGTAACATTAGTTCACACCTTTAGAATTAGATTAGAAGTTTATAATTTTAGTTAGAATACTACCATGTTAATAATTCTGCATGTGACAAGGGCAAACATTGAATCATCTTGGTTACAGTGTTTGTATTTCATATTCGGCGATCTCAACACTGATGGAATAGGACAAATCTAATCAGGAAAACTCAGTCGGGTGCCAAAGATGTACATAGTAGATGAAACACAATTTGCAGCTATCTACTACTCCATACGTCCCAAAATAATTGAAGTTTTAGGATTTTTTCGGACCAATTAGTGGTGGTGGGTAAGACGCATGTTCCCCTAGTTAGTTGAGCACTTGCTGCCATGTAGATTTGGTTGCCTTTTCGGTTCCCAAAGGAATTTAATGCACATGCACAATTTAAAAGGAAACGCCTGTGCATTCCCTTGGCATGCCGTATCCCTCCAACACGGGCTTCGAGCAGTAGAGGAGCATAATAGGAAGGGAGGGGTTGAGGGCCCGAATGGCCGGTGGGCATCTCCCCAAAGCCGTGCCCATGGCTACAACCTCTCCCATGTCTAAACCGGAGGCTGCGGGTGCAGATCGGCCGCTTCGCTTCATGCCCCAACTCAACCTCCTGCTGCAGCAGCAAACACCGCACAACAGCATCCGCTTGCTCTGGTGATTGTCAACACTTGTGCCACCATACTTGCTGCCTGGATCTGAGGGGAGGGAAGGGGCTAGGGAAGGGAAGGGAGGGGCGTGGAGGGAAGGTGGAAGAGAGAGGAGCGGCGACTGAGAGGCCGATGGGAGCCTGTGATGACTTGCGTATGCTGAGTAGATAAGGCATGCGTTTCTTTTTCCGATGCCGATTCAGTTCACTAAGTGGGCCCCATTAGGTGGCTAAAGGATAAAACTGTACTCTTTTTTTTGGGACAAAATCCAAACTCTAAAACTGTAGTTATTTTGGGATGGAGTATTTATCATGGCTCACTATTGGACATTAACTTCTTTTCCCTTCAGTAAAGCACAACAATTGAATGTGTGATAGGATCAGTCACCGAGACTTGGTCACTGACGTTGAAACTCGGGCACTGGGGTCCATGTGTCAGTGACCAAGTTTCCGGGACTTTGACGTCAGAGGAACTGCTTTTATTTGAATATTGGCACATGATTTCATGAGTCATAAGATTGCTATTCTCTGCAGTGAAGATACACTATTTATTTATATATTTTCTAAAACAGTGTACTCCAACCATCATTAGATGAGGAATTGTGAATTTCCAAGCTGGATTAGACACCGTATGGTCTCTCAGTTTAGAAACAAAATAATTACTACGCCATATTCTGCAAGTTGTACAGTGTTCATCCTTACCTCTGATTGGCTTGCAGGAGTTGCGCCAGGCTGCTATATCCCATGTTGACAAAATGATGTTGACTGATGCACCTCTTCTCTATACTCCTGGGCAGGTAACCTTACACTAACTCTTGTTAGTTATGGTATCATTACCATTTTGTTGAATTTACTGCTTTGGTTTTGTTTCTGATTGAGAAAGCATCCAACGTGCATACTTCTCAAGCTTAGCTTGCTCAAACTTCTATTTTTCAACTGATCTCATTATCTACTTCTTTTCAAATTTTGCAGTTGGCACTGGCTGCCCTTCACAAGTCCAATGATCTTCTCAGGGTCGTCAATTTTGAAAGGTCATGAACATTTGATCTGAATTATTATGAATACGATATGTCATCGTTTTGTGTTTCAATATGTGGTTGCTTTCTCTAATTTATTGTTTTCATGTTACTAAATTCATTGATTGGTTGCAGATACTTGGAAACTATCTTCTCAAGGCAACATTCTGATTGTCCGGTCGAACAGTTTGTTCAGTCGATCAACACAATCAATTACTTGGTAAGGATTTGGCTTTGGGAAATAAAGTTTATGTACATGTGGGTTGTGCCAGTATTAATTTCCAATGATATAATCTATCACTAAGAAAAGTACTGATGCCATGCTTCAGTTGCCTAGCATAAATTTTGTGTTACACAGGATGGTTACAAAACTTGATGGTTAGTTGAACATGTATAAACTATCAGAAAGCTGTTGATCTATCTAACAGATATGTATTATCTCTAAAACCCCATGTTATTTTGGAGTCATGCAAGATAAACATCAAGACCAGAGTCAGATGTATCTGCTGATGGTTAAATCATGATAAGTGGAGTTTTTTTTATCACTAGTCACTGCTAGTAAAGGGTAGGACTTACATGTGGTCTCTTTTTAAAGAGAATTCACAATGGTAAACTAAAAGGCTCACGAGAGCCAAATACTGAACACTGAGACTGAGAGTAACTCCTATTTAGGCAGCAAGACAAAGCACAACAGATATTTTTTTACCAAATTTTAATATTCAGTGCCACTATGGTATTGTTGTACTACACTATGATATCTTATTATGCATAGGAGGTGTATTTAAAAAAAAACTCGACCTGCGGGGGGTTATGATGGCCCCCGGGTTTTCCCTTTAAGAAGAAGATCTTCTCACACAGATCGAGAAAACCCCCGAACCCCCGCCCCCATCCTGACGCTTTGGGACATGGGGACGGGCGAGGGGATTTTTTTAACCTCAGCCTGCAATTCGCTCCCACGGGGAGTCGAACTCACTGAGGAGTGCCGTTGGGTCACCTAACCGTTTGAGCTAGGCGCCCTTTGGCGGAGGTGTATTTTATCCAAGTAAAATATTTCTGTTTGGCACAAAAATATAGAAGCTCGATTTAGGTTCCATCTAGACTGACCCCACGAGGTAGTGAGAAATTTTGTCTTTGCAGTAAAGAGGCCTTTATTTATTTTTATTATTGTTAAGATTCCCTTTTGACTTTTGTGCCCCCTAAAAAATGTCTTTAGTGCATACTCATAGAAGAGCTAGCCCCATTGACAATTGTGGTGTAGATCTTGCAATTGGGCCCACAGAACTATGTTGGAAACTTAAAGCTGGGCAACATTAGGCTTAGTGAGCTAATATGAGTTTAAATCCTACAAAAATTAAAGATTAGAAATTTAAAATCCATCTGTCATTAATATGGTAGAAAATATAGAAGACTCTTCTAGTATGCCAATTCTGCTCGTTATTTTGTAACCATATGGGCATGTCTCTGCTATTCTTTGTTACTATATATCATAATCATTTTGATAGCTACTGTAACTTTGTCATTCTCTTTGTATTCTTTGTGCATCTTGCAGGTTGACCAGCTTAATATACCTACTGTTAAGGACATGAGGCACGTTGACCGCAAGCTGAAACATTGTTGGGATCCAAGCTCACATGATGAGTAGGCTCTCTCGTTTCTTTCATACTTTGTGCCAGCATCTTTATGGTTTATTAGCCGTTTAAAAAAAATATTTATGGTTTATTATAACTCACCATGCTCATTTTTGCAATCCACGCATCTCTACAGGCATAAGAAGAAAGAAAAGAAGTCAAAGCACAAATCAAAAAGAACATCTACTGATGCCCAACTGTAAGCACCTTGTACGGCCAACTCACATATTCGATCATGTTCTATTCATTTCTTGCTTCTGAACACCTTCTCTACAGCAACAGCTAGAAAGCATATGGTCGAGCATTGGCTTTGTGTAAGAATGTGGTGGTGAGGAGTCTTGCAGTCTTGCTACTCCTCTTGTCTAGTGTGTACTTTATTTTGTATGCTACCACACTAACGACTGGAACAGCTTCATTAATAATTTCATTCAGGGTCTCTAAACGATCGAAACTAAACAGCTTCTTTCTGCACCAGTTGAGGCAGTTATACCTGAGGTCAAGCAATTTTGTGACGAGGCATTGCGGCCCCTACCAATGGGTCTGCTTGTGGCTTTGGTAACTTATTCATTGTTGCAAGGAGTTGCAGCAAGATACAAACTAAGAGGGGTAACATTGGATGTCTATCTCCAGCGTACAGAGAACTGGAAATTTTCTATGGCTGACTTTGTCTCGGCCACAATTACTCGACTTTCTTCGTTGCGGATGTAGCATTATTCATTAAGTTTAAACGCCTAATCCAAGATGGTCTGCCTATTGTTGTGAATCATTTTTTAACTGGCCAGTGATTTTGAATCAGAATTGTGTATATGTGTAGAGCTTATCATGGCACCAAAGACGTTGAATGAAATAATTTCTGTTACTTCAATTGGTTCTGTTTGCAGTAACCAAAATCAAAATGCTAAGTTGAAAGCGAATTCCGACATCGGTGACGTGCTAACTTGTGTGTTGGCCGTTCTCAGTTCAGTAAGTTCAGCCAGGATTAAAACGCTAGATCTTGGTAAAAAGTCGACATAGAATGGTAAAAGGTTAACCGCACGAATGCCCGGAAGCTCAAAACGGCACACTTGTTCAGCGTAGAAAGCATGATGCGTACAAGCGCCATAGCTCGACAACTACTCACTTGTTTTCATTTTCTCATTAGCAATAGCACGTAGAAGCGAACCCTCACGGCCTCACCAGCAGTATATAGTATAAAACCGGGGAGAGCCTATATGTACTGAGAGCGTCTCCGAGAGAACTCTCCATATCCTTTCACTCTCCATATCCTTTCTATATACTTTCTAAATGGTAGGAATAGAGATTTGGTGAAAAACTTCCTTTTCAACAGCTTGGCTAATTGGTCATTCAAATATAGCCATCTTCTGTTCCGGATTTTTAGCTAGCCAAAAATAGAAGACGAGAATGGCTCTCTAGAGTGCGCATGAGATATAGAAAAACTGTTGGAGAGTAAAAAGATATAGAAAACGATTTTTATGCAAATGACTCTACAAATAATAATTTAGAGAGTGAGATTTAGAAAAGCTCTTGGAGATGACTCTAGAGTGAGATGCTCTAATGTACAAACTTTCTCCACTTGTTGGCAACGTGTTTACAGACCTCAATGTGAGATATGTATTGCAGTGCTGGGGTTATTTTGCCACAAACTTTCAGTTTGGCGTCTGACTGCTTCACTGTGAAGTAAGTTCCCATGGCGAGCAAATATCCCCACCATTGCCGTTCGCCTTATCAGCCTGCTGCTGTTCAGACATCAGCATCGCCGCTTCTTGGAGAGCTGCGTGTAACTCATTGTGCATATTTGACTTCTCCAAGGTAAAATTAGTGCCGTTTATACATGGACTATATCGTTTTGTTGTCTTCTCTTCAAGTATTTCTTTAACTGCCTGCACCCAGTTGAAATAAGAAAAGGATCAGTAATTCCATAGGAGTGAAACATTTGGTACACCAAATACAAGCCAACAATGTTGAGGCATATATCCCTAACTAATATTAATGAAGTTCTATTCAACTGTCGAGCAACAAAGAATGTGTAACTAAATAGATAGTAACTATTTACTCTTACAAAAAAAATCAAGATTTTTAATCCCTGGAAACAGGACAAAAAAAAAGTTAACCCTGGAAACTGGTAACAGATGCTAAGGTGTGAATGATCTTGAGTATAAGGTGTGAATGTGACAAATGTTTTTTTTTGGGTGCGTATGACAATTAATAACTGGATCAGTGGTTCTCAGAAAAAGAAGAGACAGAATATCGTGGATGTTAGAATTAGAATATGTTCTTCTAACCAACCAAGTCACCATCCACATAAATTGAACGAGAAGTGATAGGCCAAGATATACGCTAATGCTAGCCACAAAATATATTTTCAGGCACACCGTAAATAGAAGGATCATAACTAGAGTGGAATCTTCACACGAGACATATATACTCATTGTTCTCATTTTAGGTATTACTTATAAACTGGATGACTTGTAACTGATACTCCTACAGTTCCACCCAACACTCTTTTTTTTTGCCGATTAACACATCATGCTCTTTTATGGCTGCTATTTCCTTCAATCTCAAAGACACCTGAATAAATGGTGGCTACTGGCTAGATGATTCAGCCCTTGATAATATCGTCAGAAGTCAGCATTTGAAAGTCTTCGAGACTCATTTTCAAAATATCACATCTCTTCAAATCTTGCCTAACAGCCAAATACTACTCCAGCATAGGTCTAAATTATTTGGAAATGCCATCGATGAAATCGTGTATTTTCGAGGCTGCCGTCTGTTAAAGCTACGATTTTGCCTCTGATAAATGACGCATTTAACAAAAATGGTTGATCAACATGAACAGAATGATTCTTCCCAATCCGACTGTACAAGGAGCTGAACAAGTGAAATGGTGCAAACCTGCAACATCTTGGAATGGAAGGTGGGCACGCCGACCTGCGATACGGCAGCGGCGCCGAAGAAGTTCCCCAGCAGCGCGGCGTCCGTCGCCGACAACCCCCACAGCAGTCCGGTTGCAAAACCCGCGAGAAAGCTGTCTCCGGCGCCAGTAGGGTCCACCTGGACGGCGGGGAACGGCATAACGCTCGCCTCCCCACCGTTCCAGTACAGCCGGCACCCGTCCCTCCCCTCCGTGACGATCACACAGCACCACCGCCTCGCCGTTTCCACCCCGACGTATGGCGCCTCCTCCGACGACGCCTTAACGAACGCCACCCGGGGCAGAAGCCGCGCGTACGGCGTATCGTCAAGCGCCACGTGGCCGACGGCACCGTCGCCGTCGAACGCCCGGATCAGCGCCTGCGCGTCCACGAGCACCGCGCGGCAGAGCCGAATCATCTGCTCGAGCGTCTCCGGTAGCACCTCCCCGGCGACGCCGACGGCGAGGCCGTAGGCGAAGCGGCGGTCGGGAAGGTCGGCGGGGTAGATCGGGTCGCAGGCGCGCACGCGCCGGAGCTCCCGGTCGGGGGCGTGCGCCGAGGCGGCGGTCTCCGAGAACTGGGCGTGGAAGGAGGTGGTCGGCGACGCGCAGAGCAGAGGCGGATGCCGCGCGGGCGCCGGCGCCGAGGCGTAGACGAAGTCGTGGCCCACCTTGGCCACAACGACGAAGGGGGCTGTCCCGTTGAGCGCGGCGTCCCAGGGCGAGGCGGCGTCGAGCACGTTGGACACGAAGGCCGCAGCCCCGCCGAGCGTCTCCCCCACTACGCGCCCGCCCCGGATCAGCACATCGTGGCAGTAGCTCCCCACCACCAGTCCCTCAAGCCCGGGACCTCCCTTCGTCGTGATTAGCAGCTGCTGATTCTCCCCTTCCCCATGAGTGTCGTCGGGCTCTGCCGCGAGTGGCATCGCCGCGGCGGCGGCGGAGGCAGCGGGGGGAGGCGCCACGGTTCGGGGGCGGAGAGCGAAGCGTGGGGGTCTCGGGGCGGTGAGAGAGAGGAGGTGCGCAACGGCATCGTAGGGGAGGGGGAGATGCGGTGCAGTGGGGAATAAAAGCGCGGGGGCGGGGTGGACGCCGGGGCGGCGGCAAGGGGGGGCTTTACAGATGCCGCTGGCGCGGGGCGTGCGGCTGGACACGTGGTTGCGGCGCACGTTTGAGCTGCGGCGGCGGCGTTGGCAGCTGACGCCGCTCAGCGCGTTGGAATTTGGGATTGTCAGATCCCGGGTCGTCGCCCTCGCCAGGCCTTGGAGGGGGTAGTAGGCTAGTAGCTCTGCTGCTTCGTCCATCATCGTCATGATGATCGCGAGCTGCTTGAGCACAGGTCCAATGGTACCATGTGAGAATTTTCTTCTGTGGCTCTAGCTGTCTCAGCTTTTGCTTTTGCAATGTGATCAAAACTCCAACCATCAAACTGAAAATTCGAACCGAGCACAATATATGAGCATCGAACCTTTTTTCAGAAGCCAAAATTGAACTTGAGATCTAAGAGAGAGAATGGATCAAACATCGTGGATCGTGACATCCTAGCTTTACTTAAACTAAGTCCATAATGACCCATATACCATGTGTTAAGATTGTGTGGATTTAGCCCACTGCTAGCTGAGAGGGGTTATTAAACAAACATATATGAGAGGCATATATTGTCAACTTCGGATTAACTCTTTTAGGGTTTGTTTAACTGCATTTCAATCCACCTCAAATTTGTCTTAGTACAGTGGATTAAGGTAGATCAGAGTGCAGCCAAACAAGGCTTTTATGTGAAATAATGATAGTGATGGAACAACTCTAGATTGACTCTTTTACATAAAGTGAAAAATTATAGTGTAGAGTGAATTTGAGCCGTAGATTGCTATTTACTATTTATTAGACAATAATCCAGGTATAGTTGAATACTTTAATATAGGTTAGGAAAAAAAGATATAGGCATGATTCTAATTTACCCATGCAAACATTTAGATATAAAAAATTGCTTCAAGATAGAAGCTGAATAAGCAAAAGATGCATGTAGGTTGTTGTTAATCCCATTCAATACCTTCATGGTCGTCGTCATCTCGCTCGTATTTCTTGCTCACTTGATGCTCACATTGAGAATCAGGGACAAAAGTCTAACGGTGCAAATGGATCTGAGTTACTTCAGCAATACTTTTCAGCGGACAAACAGCGTTTTTCTCTCACAGCAAATCAGCATAAATCAAATTTCAGCGAAACAAACAGGGCCATTTAGAATTTGGGCTATGGGGTGCTGCATTGATGGAGAGAGAATAAGGGTGTATAATTTGCAAAACGCACCTCCGATCTCCATTCACAATAGTACCAGAGCTACTCTAAGGTCACCTGGGCGCTAGACATCCATGTCACACTGTGCAATGGCCTCGTAGGGTGACATCAACGTCACAACGAACAATGGCCTCATGGGATATCAACACAAGAAACAACGTCCCACGTAGCAAAAGACGAAAGTGGTGGATGGAGCACGTGGTGTGGTAACTGGTAAATAGTAACCTAAGTAGGGACGGATCTAGCGGTGTGTGTGTTGGGGGGTGGGGGCGGTCAAGCCCCCTAGAGACCCTCCGAGAATTTTGGCATGGTTGTTTTGAGAATGAGAGGCTAGAGGTTGAAGATGATGACTTCAACCCCTCTTGAACTTTCATCCTAGATCCACCACTAAACCTAAGTATGCCATTTTTTTAGAAGGTGTCCACTAAAGATAAGAGAGAATGTGGTCATGGCAGGCCTAATTCAAGGCAATATAAGTGTTAGCCTCGAACAAACAAAAGTATTACTCCACATAGGTAGCAAAGTATGAGGCTCTTAAATTCTTCATAAAAAAAACTCTATAGGGGAATCCGAGTTAATTAATCATGAGGCCACGCTCATACCCATCCCCACTTTCTATCCCGTATGACCTATGTGATCTTCAATAAGGTCAGTATCAATGAGAGTTTTATGTCTATGTTTCCAAAAGTTGTGAGGTGTTAAAATTAGTGTAAACAAGTTTCATCCCCATAAAACTCATTTTATCCCATGAAACTTTTGTCATATCTCTCTTCATTTATATTATGCCATGTTAGCTTATTTTATGCGTATGAAACTACCATTGAGACCCATTTAGGATTGGCCTAACTTTGGACGATATATTAAAGTTAGATTGTTGGAGGCATATTCTTTTGTGCTATCTCTAAATGACGTGGCGGTGACACATACCTTGGTACCTAGCAGCTAATTATAATTGTTGGAAACAATCTAACGTGTTGTCGTCACTGGTTGTTCTATGATAAAAAGAATTTCAAAGATCTAATAATATATGGTGATATTAATACCCTGGAGTCATATAAGATTTTAGAGGGTAGAAGAGGGAAACAATAATGTATGTAAATTCACATGAGTGAGTGGATGACATTTGTATTTATTATACTATATTTCAAAAAGAATCTCAACAAAGCAAGCCTTTTGTCATTGGAAGTATTTATACAATGTCTATTATGCGATTATGATTCATTTTACAGATGAATCGTGAATTTTACTATTTTGTATTTATTGGTAGTGTGAGCATAGCAGGCAAGAGTTTGAAAACACGACAGAGCATTGTTGGCGTGGATGTGTAGAACACCAACATGTAGCAATAACAAGATTGATTGAAATATGTTGCACGATACTCCTATGCACCAAGCTTAAAACAACTTCGCTTTATTTTTTAAGGAAAAAAGAAGCTTTAAACAGTATGCAATCGAAGAGCTAGATTTAAAACCCTGAACTGAGCTTACCTGCAGTTGCAAAAACAAACAAACACACAGTAAAAAGTGAATAATCTCGTATTCTCGTTTGCATTTCTTTAGCCCTGTATAATTTTTTTTGAACATAGCCCCTGTATAATATCGAATATTACAGAGCTATATGCGATATTACGCTTGGAAACGAAACTTTCCAAAACACCCCTTCATTCTCCATCTTCACTCCCACAACCTCTGGTCTCTCTCCGGCGTCCCGACTGCGAGCCCCGCCGCGAAGGCTCAACGATATGGCGACAGCCGGTGGCGCCGCACCGCCGGCAATGGACGAGAAGGCGCGGCGCACGCGCGACCTCCTTGCTAGCTTCTACAACACCGACCCATCCGCTGCCGCCGGGGCCGCGGCCCCTGCGTCCCTGGCGCGGCCGTCCCCTACCGCCGCGCCCGCATCTCCCCTCGACTCCATCAACTCCGCCTCCTTCGATCCCGACATCTACATGAATGTCCTGGTTCGTGCCCGTGTCTGATCCCCACTCCGTCCCTCTTCCTGGTCTCTCAGATCCAGCTCCCTGCTTCTCGGTCGGATAGTATAGTTGGGAACCTGTTGCGTAGACTTTGAATGGATGTGATGAACTTTGGTCTGTAATAACCCTGAATTTACTAATCTCTTTCTGGAATTGACCTGATTAGTGCATATCGCGTTTGTCTCGAGATCAACTGAGCCAAAACGTCATATCCTATGATGCTGTTAACTTTTGTATTTAAACACAGTCGGTTGTGCAATTTGTGTATATGTTGCTAAAATTTCTGATGTGTGCGTAGCTCATGGAGTTGAGTTTTGGGTGAAATTTGTTCCAGTATCTTGTCATTATAAGAAGGGCGGGCCTGGTGCAAGCGGTAGAGTCTTACCGCCTGTGACCGGAAGGTCCCGGGTTCGAGTCGCGGTCTCCTCGCATTGCACAGGCGAGGGTAAGGCTTGCCACTGACACCCTTCCTCAGACCCCGCACAGAGCGGGAGCTCTCTGCACTGGGTACGTCCTTTTATCTTGTCATTATAAATGTAATTGTGCTCAGGAAATAGAATCCTCAAGAGATGATAAGGCAGTGAGTTAAATACATAACATGAATTGTAGCAAGTTTACAAAACAGATGCAATTGAAATTGTGCATTAGAGCACTTCTATCAGTATGTACATAGTGTGCTTGCTGCATAACTACACTGTTGAATTTTGCACACAAGTCTAGATTGTTTTTTTTTTATAACTAAGATCTCAATCATATTTATTTTAACTAGGAGCATTTCCATGCAGCATATTTGAGTTATGCTGCACAAGTATCCTTAGAGTTTGGGATCTAGACACATGAATGATGTGAATTAGAAAGACTAAATTTATTGCCATGCTACTTATGTAGTTAGAGTTAGACTACTTGTTACAGTAGCATTACCTTTTTATAGTTTCAGTTTACTCATATAGTTTGTTTATGCTACGTAGTTTACACTGGTATTACCTTTTTATATTATCACTTTTCTGTTCTGTACGTAGCTTACTGGCATTCTGATTATATGAAATTTAGCATGACCTATCACTCGAATGGCCTTTTTCTGCATATATTTGTTGCATGCCTTGCCATTTTCACTTGAATGGCTTGAGTTATTCACACTGTTCCATACTTGGATTGCTGCAAATGGTTTTATAAGAAAGCTGAAATGGTTTTGACCCTTTTTCTATATGGACCTAGGATATCTTTGATTTGTGCCTTCAACTGACCTTGTTAAATGATTGGCTAGCTGGAATTTTGTTCAAGTTTTTTCTAATACTGATGAGGCAATGAGTTAACCAAGGTTTGGTAAAAAACTGTATTGGATGTGACCAAAGGGCTATATGCTTGCCAGAATTTCACAGAAATTTAAAAATAGGCCATTACTGAAAATTGGCAGGATTTTTTGGGCCCAAACTACCTACCCTAATATGCTATTGCTAGTGTAATAGCGTTTGTTGAAAGCGTAAATTAGTATGTCATAATATCATGATTAGTTTGTTAGTCCCGATACCTAAGAGTATGATGCTCATGCTCACTACTCACGTGGATTTCAGGTGGAACAATCCAATCTGGAAGGTCTTCTACAAAGGCATGTGAAGATGGCTGCTGAGATCAAGAACCTAGACACAGATTTACAGATGCTAGTGTATGAGAATTATAACAAGTTTATTAGTGCAACTGACACTATAAAAAGGTGATGCTATTTCCTTACTGATAGCTCATACTTCTCCTTCTGTTAATGGGTTTGATGTACTAGTACTATTATTTTCTATAGTTGTAACGTGTATCGCTATCTATCTGTGATTTTTTCCCACAGGATGAAGACTAACATTGTTGGAATGGAGGCAAATATGGACCAGCTCCTTGCAAAGGTATGCATTATCTCGTTGTTGGTTCATGGTCGACTCATTTTTACATGGTTGAACCAACCTATGTTTGCCTTTTCCAGATAACATCAGTGCAATCAAAAAGCGACACAGTGAATACATCTCTTTTTGACAAAAGGGAAAACATCGAGAAATTACATCGTACACGCAATCTGCTCCGGAAAGTTCAAGTATATACTCTCCTGCTTACATTATTAATCTTAGAATTATGATTTATGCTGCTCCGTTAGTCATTGTTGTGTCAAGAACTAACAATTTGTAGTTTCATAAATATGCAAATTTCTGCAATAATATAATAATATGGTTAAACATAAGGCTACTCCCAATGGGTGGTATCATGCACATCAATTAGGTGCTACATAGACATAGAATTTTTTATTGATGCAGAATTAAATAGGAGAGAAACAATACCTAACACGAAGTCCAATATTTTGGCACCAACCCAACAGCTTGGGCCCACTCTCATAAACACAACATAACAGCGATTAATTATTTTTTTAACTCTTAAGAAGCAACAGTATGGTACTATGTGTTGGAGGGATTTTATCTACACATGAATTTGGTGATCTTTGTATGATGTGGCAGTCTTGGATATAACAACATGATATTATGCATTGCGAGTAGCCTAAGTGGTATATATATGTGTCATTGTCGTTGTCCCAGCCCTTGTGTTGTGGGAGGCCCTAGTGATCTACATGTTTAGTTTAACATGAAGTTTTGGTGTTGCATAGGGAATTTCACATTAAGACATACCATGAAGATGTTTGTTCGAGACTGCTTGTCATTAGTTTACTCTGTATACTTTTTTTTTGAAAAAAATTCTCCAGGGTATTTCTACCGCCAGTGAATTCTAATAACTAATTAACTAAATGTAGGTGCAGAAAAAAGAAAACTTTTGATAAAATGTTACTTTCCATCAACTTCTGTTGCAGTTCATATATGACCTTCCAACTCGGCTTAACAAATGCATCAAGACAGAAGCATATGCAGATGCTGTCAGGTTTTTTACTGGAGCAAAACCTATTTTTGAGGTAAATTTGAGCTAAGTGAAATTCCTCATCTTAGAAACTCCCTGCAATACCTTTTACCATGCTCTTTCATGTACTTTCTTCTGTATTATAGGCCTATGGAGATACGTCTTTTCAAGACTGTAAAAAGGCATCCGAGGAGGCAATGGATTTAGTTATACAGCACCTTCAGGTGACTGCACATTTTGACTCAGATTTGTACGGAAGATGACATAATTATTTGTCCAAATGCCATCTACTACTTATCGTTTGTTACATAATTGCATTATTCTAATTGTGTAGATTTTTAATACTATTTACTATTTACTGCCCATAAATTACAGGCAAAGTTATACTCAGATTCTGAACCTATTGAAGCAAGAGCAGAAGCTGTAGTTCTCCTTAAACAATTGAACTTTCCGGTATGTATTTTATCACTGCTAGTTATATTAATGTGCATGTCGATGAGGCTATGCCAGAGCCCCTCTCTGTCTTGCAATGTACTACTTGCATGTTTTGCCTTTTTTTTTCTGTAAATGCCCATCTCATTATTTTTTTCATGTCAAAAGGTGGACAACTTAAAATCGAATCTACTTGAGAAGCTTGAAGATTGCCTCTTGAATTTCCAGAACGAGCCTACGCAGGTGTGATGTGTATATATCAGAATATTACAACTGAACAGTTTCCATTTAGTATTGTATGGAAGTCACAGTTTGGGATCGGCACTGCTTCTGTTGCCTGTATTACTACTAAGTCTGCACACTATGTAATGTGATGTTGCTCATGCTGTAACATGCAGCCTAGTTGTAATGCCCATTTACGCGTTTGCTCTACTGTATTGATTAATCATCTAATTCCTCGTGCTATTTTTTTGTTAGGCTTCAATTGGTGACATCTCAAAGACATTCCGTGCTTATTTAATAATATTTCCTGATTCGGAAAGGCGTCTCATTGAACTTGCACAAGCTTTGTTCTCAAAGTAAGTTTAGTTCAGTCGTTATGCAACTGTGCCATCAAACAGTCGGCTGTCCTTAGACCATTAACTGTATCCTGCCAATTCTTTTCTGTTTTAGCTCCCAGAATATAAACCGAGATTACTGATGTGAAGAACTGAAGATACATGACATGCCTTCTTCCTTTAATAATATCAACATTCTAATCCTGAAAGATGAAGCCTTTGAGTTGACGTGTGTCCATAAAGCTTTGTAGATATAACTTCAGATGATTATTTTTCTCACTTTGTTTTAAATATTAAATTCTAAATTCTTGAGAAGACCAGAGCATCTTGCGGGTGGATATCGAAATTGGTCTTGCTGCTTTGATTTGCACTGCCTGGGAGTGATGGAGGCATGGGGTGGGGGACTAGGGGCACTCCCCCTATTCTACCTCCGTTCCTGCTAATATTAGGGGCTGAGGCTGATCAGGCAGCTTTGTTGGAAATAATCCTGTGTCTAGGTGCATGCTAGTGTCTAGGTTCATAGCCTTAACTTTAGCTTAATTTCGGCATGGAGTAATAGGAGCAAGGGCTGAATAAGTGTGCAATATTCTTCATTACTAGGAGGCTATCACAGCCTGATTTGCTCACGTCTGTCTATAAGTAGAAGAGAAAATCAGAAAAGGTTAAGTCATTTCCAGCCACCAAACACACTGTGTTCGTGTGTGTTCTTTTGTGTGTGAGTTCCTGGTTGTCCTGTTGAAGGCTATGTCTTTCAAGCTGCAACTGCCTTTTGAACCTGTTGCTAGATGGGAAAGGAGCCTTGAGTGTATGAACAGCCTGGTGCATGTCCTATATTTTCAAATGCAGAGAGAATTGGGAGTGAAAAAACCATGGGGGAATATTTTCTTTATCTGCTTCCTACCATTCTACTTATGAGCTGTTACATATTCCTTATTGTGCAATGGGGTAGTAGGTAATTACTCCAATACCCAGTTCTGTGTATGAGATAAACTGACACATTTATCTTCTCCGTATGGCCTACGGTTGCTTTGTTGTTTTATCTTACATTTCTACTAGATTCATCACATATACACTTGTCTTTTTCTTTTGATGAAGCCGATATGAAACAGTCAGAGAGAATCTGAAGAAAAGAATTCCATCAACAGATCTACTGGCAATGCTACGTAAGAACTTTATCTATATTCTATGCTATAGCACCATTGCAATTTTATTTGCAGAATATGCTTAGAACAATAGTGTAAACCTCTATTGGCCAGTGATCGTTGGAATTTGAATTCATATGTCAAAAGACGTTCCCTCTGTGGGAAAGCCTCCTTAATCTTAACATCTTTGGCATTTGTTCAGTGGTATTTTTACCTTTAGGACCAGTTAGCTGTTGAGTTCACTATGCTGTATTGTATTGACATTGAAACTTACTAATTGTACTGAGATTTTGCTGTTATGACTTGAATAGGATTCTTTTGAAGTGCTGCTTCTGCAATGCCAACAATTTTTTGCTTAAGAATTTGATATTATTGTAAGATTATTGAGCTGTTTAAATTTAATACTACTATTCTTTGGTGATCAAAGGATCCTTATGGGAGGATGCAACCGCCATCGATGAAGTTATTCCAGAGGCTGCGCTACCAGCTTTTTCTTTGGAGGTTACTATCAGATTTACTGTTACACTTTTCTCTCTTCACTCAACTTTTATGTTCTGCCTAGAATCAAGTAGCAATTATGTTCTCTCTTCCTACCATTCTCTCTTCACTCAACTCTTAGTTGTTGTATGTTGTCAAAAAAAAAAAAACTCTTAGTTGTTGTCCTGCAACTCCTGTTCATTCCTCCTGGCAGTTTCTTACTATGGAAATTTGGCTTAAACCAAAGTGCTTTTCCGCGCTGAGTATTGCTATCTGCTTCCACTAACTATAGGGGACATATGGTTTAGGGTTAGGTATAATGCTCCTGGAGGCATTGGATAATATGGCAGATAATGATGTCTTGTTCTTTAAGACAGTGACTCCTGTCATAGGAGTGGACAAGTCCACCAATTGATGTCTAGATTTAGGTTTGTCACTATTTGATATCCTAATTACAAACATTCTTTTTATAATGAAGTGATAAATAACTGGTAGCCACCAGTTCTCAGAATTATATCACGTCAATTGTTACTGTTAGTGTTGGGACATATTTGAAGCATTGGTTTGCTATGGGTGTATAATTATCATTTATTAGACCTGTTGTCTTGGAAATAATATTCTAAAATCTATTGCTAGTATTTATTTATCGGGTTATTTCCTCAATGGTGATTATAGTATTATGTTTATTTTCATATGTAACATGTAGCAGCACCCACTCAGTAGACTAAGTTTCTCTCTGCCTGAGAACGTATACATTGATTTAGAAATCAGCAAAAACTGTTTTGTACTATATGTTTAGCTGAGAATTGTTTGTTAGTATACTTTGGCTGTATAGTGTTACTGTATAGGTTATATGATATGGTTCTTTTGGAAATACTGAAGGTTTATTTTCTTCCCTCTTATATTTTCTTATTCAGGGACAAATGAATATACTTAAAAACACCCTTCTGTAATTGCTGCTTTTGATATCTTTGATGTCCACTTCATATTTCTTGATACTGATTTTGCGCGTGGCAAATTCTTTTTTTCTACTGGCAGACTACTCGAGACATTATTAGGCAACACATAGCAACTGCATTTCTCCATCTTCAAAGTGAAATATCAGGTCCCTACCTCCCACCATACTTTACTCTGCATTTTTTCTCCAGAACTTGCTTCATTTTGAAGTTCAGATGTGATTTACCAGTAACTTATTTTGGTTTAGCTTGTAATGGTACAAGTATGAAAGTAGAAAAAGGTCTTGAGTAGAAAAATTCACATATGTTGTACATGGGTGAGCAGAGGCACTGGTTAGGACACATTCAACATCAAATGAGGAATTAGAAGAGTCACAGCTGCAAACTGCTATGGAGGCAAGCAAAATCAAAGTATCCCAAGGATGCATAGATCTCCTTCAGGTACATACTTGGAAGCGTCAGAACTTCTGAACACCCATCCGTTTTGTCATGTTGTCAATCAACATAAATGTAACACGCAATTAAAGTTCATGACTTTCTCGTGCTCTGTTTTAATGTTCTATTTCTGGCCATGCTGCTTCCAGGAATTTCATCATCTGATAGATGGCAATATAGAGTTGCTTGTAAAGCTGAGAGATTTGATTATTGATTGGGTACAAGAAGGTTTTCAAGATTTTTTCCAGAAACTTGATGGGCATTTTCATGTGCTCTCTGGGAAAAGCAAAAAGAAATCACAAGAGTCAACTATGGATTCTCTGCAAATTGATAAGGTCCCAACAGTCTTGGTACTTATGCTTGCACAACTCTGTGTTTACATTGAACAAACAACAGTTCCTAAAGTTACAGAGGTACGTTGCGTCGTTTCCAATCACTTGGCCACTGTCCAATGTGAAGCTTCATACTGAAACAATTCTGGCTTCTGTTACCTTTTTTAGGAGCTAGCATCTTCTTTTTTTGGAGGTGGTGCACGTAGCTACGAATATGGACCACCTTTTGTGCCTGGAGAAATATGTCGGCTATATCGTTCATCAGGAGAGAAATTCTTGCACCATGTAGGAAGCATTCTTTATCTTCTGTTCCTTCTCATTTTATTGTTCATTGTTACTGGCTTTTATGTAGAAGTTTTATCTCACTGTCCCATATGGTGGCTTATTTTCTTTGCTTCTCATCAGCTGCTGCTTGGAATTAAATAACTACATAAAGATAGAAAAGAAGGCTTGCAGAGTAGTATTTTGTCTTGTACTTTTGATTCTCCTTGTTACAAAAAGTTGGGTGCACTCTTGTAACAGGGAGAAAGTGCTATGTGTGCACTATTTAGTCTTTCAATTTTTTGAGAACCATAAATCTATTGCATTGTGGATACATTTAACTCCGTAAACAATGTTAGTACATGCATGATATCTTGTGTCATGAAAACATAGTATCCATAGTGCCATGCCATTACTTTCTCTAGAATTTTGTTTCCAAAAGCAACTATTTTCAGTCTCTAAGCAGCCAAGGCGCAGTTTACATGTGAAGGGTCAATCTCCCGTGCCATGGGAGCATAATCAGAAACATACTCAGAAACTCTGCTGTTTGTAATTTGAAATAGCTTAATCCTTTTCTCCTTTGTACATTTTTTTTAAAAGTTGATCTGGCAGTGTCAATGACTGAATATTGTGTTCCTTGGCGCAGTACATAAATATGAAGACTCAGAAGATCTCTAAACTTCTTAATAAGCGATTTACAACACCGGTTTGGATTAAGGTTAGCCTTTGTATTCAACAGAATATTCGGTGATTTGGCTTTTGTCTGGTTTTGTTGCTCAGATTTGCATTTCCTTTTTCTTTATATGTTCAACTAAAACAGCACAAGGAACCTAGGGAAGTGAACATGTTTGTTGATCTACTTCTCCTAGAGGTTTGTCCAGTTCCTTTTCCTATTGCATTATGTGTACTTATAATACTAGTATGGCTACAAATTCATAATTGAGCATGCAGTACCATGCCAATTTAGGTATTGGAGTCTGCTTTCAGAAAATGAGTTCTTACTGGAAATTCTGGTTCTAAAGTTTTCTCTAAGTAAACGGTCATCATTTTTCTTTTAGATCAATGGTGTGGTATCTGAAGTCAAGCAGATCTTACCTGGTATAGTTCGGCGACACCGGCATTCTGATAGCACTGGTAGCACGACTTCCTCCAGAAGCAATCCAATGCGAGAAGACATGTTGAATCGACCAAACACACATCGTGCTAGAAGTCAGTTTTTAGAAAACCACCTGGCAAAGTTATTCGAGCAGAAAATGGAAATATTCACCAAAGTTGAATACACACAGGTAATCTCCCAGAATTAACTACTTCCCTTTCCTTTTAGATGCAAAAAGTTGTTATCAGCTTTTGGTTTCATTAATCTTTTAGCTTGTTAAATATTTGGACAAGGGACATAATACTGCATCAGTAATCACAATGGTGATCTTGTAGTTATATGGGTTATAACTTATAACAGAAGTTGAAAGATTTGAATGCACATTCTGATTGTATGCGTTGATAGTTTTGCTGTTGTCAGAATTTTCTCAAGTGCATCGCATACTTGCTCAGGAAATTAGTTATTTCCAACAGCTGAGAGGAATATTTTTATTTACTTGTGCTCTTGTGACAAGATGAATATAACAAACTTATAGTTATGCTATAATGTTATCCAGGAGAATTGCTAAAGGATCACCTATTCAATGGGACTACTATAGACTTGTATAACCTGATCACTTTTGGGCATCACGTAGTATTTATTATCTCTGCCTTCATTTCCTTTTTCACTTGATGACTAAATTGAAGTTTCATTAGGTTGCAGGAATATACTGCACCATGCTGTGAGATATATTGATCCTGGCAAAATATTTTTGTCAACATTTTAAGTAGTATTTTAACAACTTGTAATTAATATTGCAGTCATATGAGCTTGTTCCAGTTGGAATGGCATGATAATTTTTGCAGTCTATTCTTCTATGCTTCTCCCTCTTAAACATCTGAACCCCTTTTAAAGTCAACGGAGTGAACGGACATACCAATAGGCTTGAATGCTCATCTAGTTTATATCCCAAGTTTTCCAAAATAAATAGGCAAAAATAAAACCTGCTGATTTACCCAAGTATCAGAATCAGTCGCCTCCACTTTTGGCCTTTTGGGCTCTCGTAACACTTGTTATGTTATTGGGAAATCCCACAGATTCTCGTAAAATCCACATCAATGCCAACTGCATCATAGTTTTTAGAATGCATTGTCTGATTGAGGTCATAGAGCAACTATCAATTGAATTTTGTGATGCTATTAGGGAGATATGCTATAGTTCAAGTATAATTTTCTTCCATATACAGGAACATCACTTAGCCGCTTTTGACTGTAATTCCTTGTATTCTGGGTAAATTTCAGGAATCTGTTATTTCTACTGTCCTCAAGCTCTGCCTGAAAAGCTTGCAAGAATTTGTCCGTCTTCAGACTTTCAACAGAAGTGGATTTCAGCAGATTCAGCTGGATATGGAATTTCTCAAGACCTCCCTTAAGGAATTTGTGGATGATGAAGCAGCTATCAGCTTTTTACTCAAAGAGGTCAGATACTGCCACTATACATTTCAACTTGCCACCGGTTAATTTTGCCTCAGACCAGTCAAAACTGCACTTGTGTGTAATTGTTCCGTATTGTGCTTACCTGTAACTCAGATCTTCATATGTCTGCAGGTGAACAATGCTGCCCACGAGAGATGTCTTGACCCAATCCCTCTTGAGCCCCCCATATTAGATAAGCTCATAAATGCAAAACTAGCAAAAATTAAAGAGGAAAACCCAAATATGCGGTAGCTATGCACAGATTGGTACCATTTACTAGAATTCAGTTCTGTCCATTTGAATTCAATTCAGATGTTTGCAACTTCATAGAGTTTAGGGCACATAGCATGTTGTTGACCGCATGTAAATCTGGAGACTGGAGTCAGACTCAGAACTGAATAACACTCCCCAAATGTATGCTAGTATACTTGATTTGAGGCGGTTGAGTCAAGTTGTCTTCTGTGCATTGTTTTTTTTAATCCCGGGTCAGGAGAGCTCTTGTCTGAATTTAACCAGATGGGCATTGTGAAGTTTTTGAATGAAAGATAGGTAAATACACTTTTCTGAGGACGCTGCACATATAGAAACTAAGTAAGCATTCTTTAACTGTACTTCTCATGATGAACTTATGTTAACTGATATTGGTACTTCAAGAATGTCTTACTGTACTTTCACCTTATTCTCATGATGAACTTATGTTAACTGATATTGCTACTATGATCAAGCACCTAAGGGCACCAACTGTAATAGATTCACCATTTGGAAAGCAAGGACAGTTATCATGATTGCGAAGATGGTTTGTTGGGATTGCGATTTCCCTTTATGCACCCTGATTTTTTTTTTATTTCTCACCTTCTGTTATATCATCCTTTCTTTCAACTATAGTTTCCTGTGGTACATGTCACTCTTTTTTTTACCTTCGCCACAATACTGCTCGCGGATAACATTTTGAGCCATATTACTATGCCTTGAAATAAAACTTTTATTCCCCCTGATCCTAGGAATGGATAACCCCTTTAATTTTCACATTAGATATTAACAGAATAATAGGTCAGATCATTACATCATTAGAATTTGGTATCTGAATTCTTTAACTAGACTAGATTGCTGATTTTTTCTTAGCATAGTGTTTATCACAGCAATGTATGATCTTTGAAAGTTTGGATGGTGGAATGTGTGTGGGACTAGTAAGGAAAAGAGACCACAATACCACATCCAACTAATAAGGAAAAGAGGGGCCAAATATTGAAGACCAAGCACACAATAACCTTGGGAAAACAAAATTAAGCTTCACCTAAGTGATCAGGGGCTGGCTGCATGCCCACTTACACAGCAATCTCTGCCTACATGCTAAACTTCTCTCTATCTTCCAAGAGCAATAACATTACAAGAACTTGATGTCCAAACAAGACATAGGAAATGGAGTTTGATGCATAGCAAACTAGCTGGCTGAAGTCACAGACTCACAGTAGTCCAGGGCGGGAATGGAAGGGGAAGTGATGCACCACGATTGGAGCTCTCTTCCTCTTCCTCTCCCCCTCCCCCCTCCACCTGTGCAGCATCCCCGACATCGTCTGCCATCTTCCGCGCACCCACAACCTGGGCAACCAGTTCCTGATCTTTAGCTGATTGCCGGTTCATATTCGGTTCTCCGCCTTTTGGTTTTGGAGGTGGTGAGGCCGCCTTCTTTCCTGCTGCAGGAGCAGCACTAGAAAGGCTGCCAGCAACAGCAAGTCCGAGCTGAGCCATCGGGATACTGGGATTCACTGGAGCCTGCTAGTGGTTATATAGTTGTTGCTGGCACTATATTTTTTTCATGCTAAGGATGGACATGAAGAATCCGAGACAAGCCCTTAGACGTATGCATGCATGCTTCCATTCCAGGTAGAATTCTAGTGCTGACTACTTGCTGGTGTAGTGGTGTATGCCTTCAGCGCCAAGGTCCTCCATTCCTTTGGTCGCGGCGTCGTAATTATTGAGCTATTCAAACACAAAAGCGAGAAAAAACGAGTCATCCACTTAATTATATTATTACTCCATGAGGAGGCTGTTTGTATCAGACTGTTAAACGTGAAACATAAAGGGGTAACAGTTATATTACTCTATAATTAAATTATGCTCGAGACCACAAGAAAAGAGTAGCGGTGAAAACTCGAAAACCAAGAAACCAAAATCATCAGCCACCAAGTGGTAGTAGCTGTGATCTGACGGAGCACGTACGTCGCAGGTTAACGAACCCACCACCCCACATCACTCGTCATTTTCAGTTCACAGCGCCGTTTTCGCCTTTTTCTCTCCCACAGCCACGAGAAAGTTACTCACTCGCACATGTTGGATTGACTGGACGCCCAAGAAGCTTGTCGACCAGGTCAAATGGAGCGGAGCCTTGGCAGCCAAGGCAGCGTCAGCAGAAGAACAATGAGCAAGCACGTCAAACAGATGGACTGTTCACCCAGCCTCCTTGGACGAAGCTTCAAGCTAGCCTCCTCCTCCTTCGACCCCCCCTAGCAACAAAAGCACCGCAACTCATCAGCTAGCAACCACCTCCTATATAAATGCACGCTACCAGACCAGCCTACCACACAGCAAGACACAGCAGTGCAACTGTACAAGTGCAAGATCATCATCGGGGCAAATAGCTAGCAGACCATCCAGACGCCAGAGCACAAGCGCAGTCATCAGGAGGTGATCGGCTGACGAGGAGGAGGTCGTGCGGTGCGTTCGATCGATCATCATGGTGTTGGGACTGGGAGGATGCTGCAGTGGTGTCGCCGTCGCCGCGGTGTCGCCTGCTGCCGGCCGGAAGCAATCGGAGTCAGGAGGTGGAGCAGGTTACCCAGAAGCTAAGCAGCAGCAGCAGCGGGTGGCAGGAAAGGAGGAGACCGCCGCCGCCGCCGCCGCAGCAGCAGGCAAGGAGAGGAAGAAGAGGGATCGTGAGAAGGCTCCCGTAGTTGTGATGCATCAGTTCCCCTTCCACTCGCGCCCCGGCTTGCTCTGAAATTCGCTGATTGATTCCTCTTCTATTGGCGTTTTTTTTATTTACTTTGGATACGAGCGAGGTGTAGTAAATTCTTTAGTTCTTCTATCAGAGAGAGAGAGAGAGAGAGAGAGAGAGAGAGAGAGACACACACATATACAAATTCAATTTCGCCACCATTCGCGCAGCAAATTATACTTGGTTCTAGTCAAAACGAAAGTTAATGCGTTCCTTACCACCTCTGTATATTCATTCCATCATCCGTGATTTGGTTTGATTTCTGAATATTTTGATGACATGTCTGGAGCATATGCGCGACACAGCGACTGTAGATCAACGAAAATACACTAGATTTTGTTCAAAAAAAGAAAATATACTAGAGTTTCCTGGCCCGTATGCCTGATTTGAAGGGTAGAGTAGATAACTGGGAATTCCAATTTATGCAAGAGTATTTAAGCTGAAAGAAAGTGAAGCTGTCTGCCTGCCCAGACTGCGGAGCCTGGTACCTGCTGTACAACCACTGGAGACAAGTTCAGACAAAATTCAAACGGATTTGCACACAAGCAGCAGCAAACACAACTAAAGCATCACCGCAAATGAGCCAGAAGTTTATAGACTGAAACTCATAGTGGTACCATACCATATATTACGCCAAAAGATGATGGTTCACAAGACTCATGCCGATATATAATTACAGACACGGGAAGCTGATCTACTGATTGACAAAGCCAAACTGAACGCGGCACACAAGCGTGGTGCATTACCAGCGTGTATCTACCTCATCGAAAGGGCAGGCTCAGCATTGCCTCTTTTATTAACCCAACCCAGGTCAGATCACAAACCAGACAGCGAAATCTGGTTCTCCATGCGGATGATGCAGCGGATGCCCTCCCCCTTAGCCATCAGGTCGAACGCCTTGTTGATCTCCGCGAACGGAACGCTATGTGTGATGAACTTCTCCACCTCCAGCTCCTGTGCACAACCAAGCAGAGTTGTAGGACCATTCTTTGGGTATGACAATTTCAGCAAAGGTCAACTGGTAAGGAAACTGAACAAACAACACTTTGCATTTACCTTTTTCATGTACAGCTCCACCACATTTGGCAGATCAGTGCGTGGTTTGAAGTTGCCAAAGAAGGTTCCCTTCAGGGTCCTCTCGTTCAGGAAGTTCATTGGGTGAGTCTTGAACTCAGCATCCTTGTGTGGCACACCCACTAGCACAGCAACACCCCAGCCCTGGATTTAAAAGCACAGCGGTTAGAACATGTCTCAATAAAGGGAACTTGGAGAACGATAGCTGAACAGTATATGTATAAGAGTACTTACATCATGAACACATTCAAATGCTTGGATCATAGCGTTGATGTTGCCAGTGCATTCCACACTGCGGTCAACACCTCCGTTGGTCATCTCAGCAAGTACCTAAACCATAAGAGAATTGCATGTTATGGTCAAGTTCAGCATAAGCTGTGATAACCTTTTGTTGTCTCAGGTAAAGAAACAGACCTCCTGCACGGGCTTCTTGTGGTCTTTTGGGTTCACAAATTCAGTGCAACCAAACTTCCTAGCTGAAAAATGGACAAAGGGATAAGCTACTGACTTATCAAAACAAAATAGTAAAATGACTATTCAGTTATTAGATTAAAGGGATCCACCTTCTTCGAATCTGCTAGGGTTCAGGTCAACACCGATGATTCTTGACGCTCCAGCAATCCTTGCACCTTCTGCAGCCTAATCGTGTGCAGGGTAATCAGATGCAAACCCAACACACATTCTCATTGCAATTGAAAGGTCATAGAACAAGCGAATCATTTCAACACTTACGGCAAGACCAACAGCTCCTAGACCGAAAATAGCCACTGTCGAACCCTTTGGTGGTTTTGCAACATTAATTGACGCACCAAGACCTAAACATAGAAATTATATAACTCAGCATCTAAAGATAAATATATTCTAACATCCATACCAAAATGTAGTAAATGAACTCACCAGTAGAAATACCACAGCTAAGAACACAAACTTTATCAAGTGGAGCCTGAGGGTTGATCTTTGCAACACAACCAACATGCATGACAGTGTACTCGCTGAAGGTGGAAGTCCCAACAAAGTGGTAGATAGGCTTTCCATTGATTGAAAACCGTGACTTGCCATCACCAATCATCACACCCCGGTCAGTGTTGATCCTGAGCAGATCACACATGTTGCTCTCTGCCGACTTGCAGTGGGGGCACTCCTTGCACTCCCCAGTGAACACAGGAAGGACATGGTCACCCGGAGCTAGGTCAGTCACACCCTCTCCAACACTCTCTATGATACTGTCAAAATCAACAAATTTCAGGGCGGCTAGAATAAGCAAATTTGGCTCAGATGACAAAGCTAAAATTATTCTACAGCAGTATACTGAAAGCACAACTTGATATATGTCAATTAAAGGACTGCACAACCCTAGTTGTACTGTCTTTTGTAAACTGAAAAATACTACGAGTAAATTAGCTGAAGAAACTGCTGCTGAAAGAATCATAAATCTATCAAAGTCCACTGCCAGGAGCCCAGAACACCTGACGTCCACACGGATAATATTCAAACCTTGATGTACCATTTCAAACAAAAACTATTTCTAATGACTCTTTCACATGCATCTAGTAAGCCATTAAACAAAGACTACCAACGATAAACATAAATTCAGGCGCACGAACATAATAAGTATGTAAAGTATAAACACACTACACCTATAGTCAGCAACATATAATGAAGTAAATTGGGAAAGAGACATACCCTCCAGCCTCATGACCAAAGATCCGAGGGAACACCGGAGTCTGCCCCTAAGACAGATAAGCCGCCAAGAAAACGCAAGTCAACCGCGAGTTGTTGCATCATATCTACTGACAAGGTACAAATGTGGGATGGCTGATTAGATACCTTGGCCTCCCAGAAGTAGACGTCAGTGTGGCAGAGTGAGGTGAAGAGGATCTTGACGCGCACCTCCATGGCCTGCGGAGGCGCTACCTCCACCTCCTCGATCGACAGTGGCTTGCCGGCCTCCCATGCCACCGCAGCTGCACGGGTCCAAGAAAGCAATCACATAGTCAAGCTAATCATCAAGATGCAAACTTTCCGCCCTTGCTATACACAGGCAAAATTCTAATGAACATGGTGGATTAGCAAATGTCTTCCGTCAGAGAAACAGAGCCACTCAACGAATTAGTTAAATTCAAAGAAAGATTGATCTCCACCAATTGGCCCAATTGGGCCCTTCGATCCGCGCCCTGATCGGGGGCGCCCAACCGCTCCATGGTTGATGGGCCCCCGTCGCACAACGTCATAAAAAGGAAGGTGGGGGCCAAGGCACAAGGCACGAGAATCAACTGCGCTGCCAGACACCCCACCTACACTTCTAACCCTAAGCCGATCTAAGTGAGGGGGCATTGCCAGCAACGGGAAGCACCGCCACTGCATCACCGCCTTTCACAGTCACGCCTCCACCGAGCACCGTGATGGCCAGCTCGTCTTTAGCGAAGGCGGCCGATGGTTTGCCACCGGCATCCCTCTCTCTCTCTCTCTTTTGTTCGCATTAGATCCCGTTCTAGAGTTTGCTATTCATTCAAATGTCAGCATATATGCTAGATCTATGGCTAGTGATCCTGTCATGCACCTAACAAGCAATGCTCCATAAGTAGTGTCAGTGCAGCCAGACTGTCGGATGGAACACACGGTAATAGCAGTGCTGGAAGATGTAAGAAAGTTCAATAGCAATTTCATGGGGGTTAAAGGATAGAAAAGAACAAGTTCACCGCGATTGCAGGACAACATACAAGATCAGCACCAATGCGGCACTGTTCATCGAAAAAAATAAAACTATATAGGAAGCTTTCCCCAAAATTACTCACGGACCATAAACCAAAATTAGTCAGATCAAGAAACAGAGGAGAAATCACGGACCTTTGCACTTGATCACCTTCCCCGCGGTCGCCATTGCCTCCTCCCAAATCCTCGAACAGAATCCCAAATCAATCGACCCCAGGACCCTCACCTCACCACCGATGAAACCAATCAATCCAAACCGAGACGAACCTGTGAGGAGCCAGGAGACGAGAGCCCTGATTATATACTAGCTCTAAAGGAGGAAGAGATGAGAAACGATGGGAAGGAGGGTGCGGTTTCGCCACCTTCGTGGGCAGCAAACCACGGCGCAGAGAGCGAAAACCGGGGCTGCACGGCCTCCACCTGGACTGGAACGTAGCCGTGGTCCGTGGACCGTGGTTTCCGCTCATGGGGCCTTGGGGGAGGGGGAGGGGGACGTGGACAAGCGCCAAGCGGTGGGGGCGGGGGACGGCACCACGCTGTCGTGGCTGTCGGATGCGCCGCGCTTGCTAGGATCTGCGACTCGGAGCGTGTGTGTACGCGGTATTGGAAAACTGTTACCCATACCAGTGTACGCGTAGGCGGCGTCTGGGCGGGCAGGTGTGCTGCTGAATCAGGCTTTCTAGACGCCGCGCAGGGCATGTGGAAGCAGGAGGGAGCCGAAAAGTGCAGCACCGTGATGGCGGCTCTTTCTTCAGGCCATGGCATGGCCTTCACCCAAGCAAGCACGTAGCAGTGTTGGCTTTCAACAAAAGTTAATAGGATATGATATTTATGCACATGCCACTATTCTACACACAGGCATCGGATCACAGAACCACTATTTTCCCAGCTACGATTGCACTTTCTTTTATTCACCAGAGCCTCTATTTTCTCTCACCTGTCACTTTTAGGACGTGTTTGGTACCGCCCACGCCTGTTTCAGCTTCAACACTATAGACGCACGGTACCAGCATTGAGCTAAAGAAGCTCACAGCTTCACGCTACAGTTACAAACAGTGACATTACAGTATTTGTCAGAAGAAGCTAAAGCGGACGCAAGTGGTACCAAATACGCTCTTCCTGAGGCAATAGTAGCCTCTTATATGACAATTTTAAGGCATATGGTTTTAGAACAACGTGACATACTGACATCCAAGTATACGTCCCGTTCGTTTGGATTTATTTGGCTTATAAGTCGTATTTTTTTAGCTAACGAATAATATTTTTCTCTTACACCAAAAATCAGCCATGGCTTATCAGCCAAACAAGCTCAAATGAATAGGACGATAGTTGGCAAGTTGAGCCTACAAGTTAAGTCAGTGTGTTGGTGCTGACCTTAGAACACCACCAACGAAAGCATATGTTTCTATCAGCCTTGCAAAAGTTTACTCTCTATCTAAACATGCATGATATGAATATACTAGACTTCCATCCTTGAAAACGATATTGGTTTTTCATCTGAAACATGCATGTCGTTTTTATTCACTCAACATCCTCTTTCAACTCGTCACTATGTGTCTCTCCTTAGAACCGTGTACTAGTTTGTCACAGTGAAGGCTTGGATAAATATTCCTGTGATTTGTTAAAGAAGACTATTGGCGCCCCTACATGCGACTCTGCACATCCGCGAAGCAACCAACACGCGTGACATGGAGCCTTTGTGCTGTTGTGGATGTTGGGGGCATATATCCACCGTGGTGCGTTTGCAGTGTGGGGATGCCTTTAGGGGCTTTGAACGGATGTTTAAACTTACTGTTCAAGGTAATATTTGTAGGCATTTTATTTTGGACATGGGAAGTTAGAATTTAGGCCCCGTTCGGCTTACCCCATATCCGGCTTGTTCGGCTTCTTTTTTTCAGCCGGAACAATGTTTTTCTCTCACAACATTTTAGCCAGAACAGTATTTTTCAGTCAAGATTCAGCAAGCTGAACGGGGCCTTAATGTCTAGTTAGACAAAATAATATCTCACTTGATAAGTTATGTCTATCTCTACTTTATCTTCAAAGAGAAGTCGTTTTTTATGTAAATTCTCTAAAATGAATCCCTGAAAAAAGATACAACATCCTTTGTTTCCCAAAGAAAATAACTCAATTAGTATTTTATTGTAGCAGTGCACGGGCATTTGCTAGTACGGGCATATAAACATCGTAGTGGCATAGTGCAATGCTCTAAAAAAACATCCAGCGTGTTTGGCTGATAGACTGCACAGTAAATTTTAGATTGTTTTAGATAATTCAATAGTATTCTATGAGGAAGAATAAGCTAAAATAAAGCTGAAACAATCCATAACACGACCAGCCGAACACCCTCGTCAAAAGGTCTGGACTCTCTGGAGTGGGATGTGCGCCCATAGCCCCCCTACCAAGCTCTCTGTTTTTAGCCCTCTGCGCTCAGCTGCCCTTGGTTAGTTCCCAACTTTGGCACTACGGAAAAAAGAAGATTCTCCGTTATATCAAACTTACGGTACATACATAGAATATTAAAAGTAGACGAAATTAAAAACTAATTGTACAATTTGGTTGTACTTTGTGAGACGAACATTTTAAGCCTAATTAGTCAACGGTTGGACAATTACTATCAAATACAAACGAAATGATACCGTAGAAAATCTGGCCCTTGCCCACACCTACAGGCACCATCTTACACCGGCAGGGACCAAACCCCGCGTGGACTGAACCTTTCGAGTGAATAATAATCTTTTCTGAAATGCCACAAAAACACGAACCAGACCGGACTGGGCAGTAAGCCATCAGCTGTTAATTGAACACACCAGTTCACTTGTATGTATATTAAACATCAGCAGTTCATTGTTCTCAGAGGAAAAACAGAGAGAGCAACAACTTTCCAAGTGCAATGGAGTACAACCATCACAACTAACCAACACGCCCTATTAGCCCCGTTCGCGTGCCCTTAAACCCGACTTATTTCCGTTTTTTTTTCTTCATCCGAAACAGTATTTTCCTCTCACAAATTCCTCCAGATTCCTTCAAAGCGAACGGGTGGTAGGATGATAGCTAGAGGCCCTAATTCTGCAACACTGAAGAGAACCCGTAGGCAAATGTACATAAATGGCTAACAATTGAGGCAATGCTCAACACAGGAAACGCACCACAATTACACACTTGGCATTGAAGCGCATACGACAACGTGGGCCAGGTACCGCAGAGCGTCTTGTAGCTTGCTGACAGCACTGGTCTGATCGGAGTTAAGATGGATGGATATGGACTTAACCTTCTCCTGCAAAGACTTTTGATTTGGGAGGTCATCCTGCTTGTCAGCAAGAGCATTTTGCATAGCTGCCGCATAAGCTTCAGCGACATCCGAGATACCTATAGACAAATGAGTTGGCATTTGTGAAATTTGAAATTCACGTCCTATATAGAGTAATCAATTCATCATGAGAGGTCCATTACCTGTAGCAAAACTAGTAGACACCTTTTCCATGTCCACAGAGATGGATTGCGCCTTCCATCTGATTATTTTTGCTTTTGAAATAGGATCTTCAGGCCAATCAATCTTAACATCATTTTCATCGTCTTCATTCTTTGATTTATTGGCAGAAGATATTACTGACTTTCCTAGCACCAGAAGCTGAGAAACTGCAAGGCAGCACATCTCTGATAATTTCTGCAAGAAAGAGTTTTTTCCCCTCAAAGAAATATCAAATCTAAAAGCAAAGAACGATACATTATATAGTATGTACATACATGAACACCCTCTGAGTGAATGGTCTCAAGCCTATTAGTGGTCCGTTTGATAATCTCATTTGGAGAAAGCCCACCCAAGGCAGTGGTGAACCTGCAAAGGTGACAGATATATAATGGTCTCAACTCTCAAGAATGGGCGTACCCAGTGCAGAGAGCTCCCGCTCTATGCGGGGTCTGGGGAAGGGTGTTAGTGGCAAGCCTTACCCTCGCCTGTGCAATGCGAGGAGACCGCGACTCGAACCCGGGACCTTCCGGTCACAGGCGGTAAGACTCTACCGCTTGCACCAGGCCCGCCCTTAACTCTCAAGAATGCTTTTAAAGAAATGAATGCCAACAAATGAAGTCTAAATTAGAAGATATTTTTAGAACGACTTGAGGGGACAATATATCGCAAAAAGTTAAACCATGTTGTTTTCATCATGCATACATTGGATTTTCTTAAGAAGTTGCTGTCTATCTAGTCAACCACATGCTAAATGCCTTTTCATTAATTGACACGATTTCATCAATAATTTCATCAATACTTGACAAAACTAAATATAAGTACCAACATACTAGTTTTGAATTCACATGGGAGTGAAGGATACACATACCCTGCAGCCATCTTAGCAGCCTTGCTAACACTGGATTCACATAACTTCTTCATCTCAGCATCAGTGTCAGTGTTAGCTGATTCAATCTTCTTCCCTTTGTCAGATTCTGGTCCATCTTCGTCAACATTGGTGCTAAGACTAAAAATCTGTTGTATTTCTTTAAGCTTTCCATCATAAAATGTTTTCTGCTCAGTACTAAGTTTTCCCTTTTTCCTATTAAACAACAATGCATAGTGGCTTGATAATGCTTCCAGCTCCTATTACAAAGAAAAAAAAAAAGAGACCACATCCAACTAAGAGAAAAAAGGGGCATATTGAAGACCAAACACATAATATCCTTGGGAAAACAAAGCATCACCTCCAATTGATCAGGCCCTCCATAAATATAGAAGCATCTGTCAAATGAGACTTCTTCAAACTGTTCCTCTTCTGTCTGCTGGTCACCTTCACCATTACTACCTTTATCAACTTCCATACCAGTTTCTTCGACAATAAACTCCATTGTTTCCTTTCCAACACGTTCAAGCACTTCCATTCCTTTTGCTGTAAATGACTTCCCTGTCTGTGATTATTGAACTTTAATATTAAAACTATATTCTTTTCACATATATGTAGAGGCAATGCAATTACTGAGTCCTAGTTACCTCTAAAATGGTTGGTGCTATCGCAGATGCTTTGGCGGGCAGTTCTCCTTGCTGAATGGTTTCGGCCAAGCTTGAAGCTGAACTTTCCAATCTAGGAAAGTAACCACGTTATAGTCAGAGATAAATACACCAAGCAAACGTGTTACTTATCCAATTAAAGGAGAGACACTTGCAGGGTTACTGTTAATGAACGCATTACTAACTACTCCCCCCGTTCCAAATTATAAGTCGCTTTGACTTTTTTTTGGTACATCCAATTGTACCAAAAAAAAGTCAAAGAGACTTATAATTTGGATCGGAGTGAGTATTGAACATTAATAAGACATTAGAAAGGTTAACCTGCTGATAATTGAAAAAAGACATACAAAGTTACAGATAAGAGACAACAACAAATTTATGATGGAAAGTCTGTTTTCAGAATCTCATCGCTATCTTGTACATAAAAACAGCTATGAAATGTTATGTTATACATGTGCACAGGCAGCTGAATACCCATGTATTCATTTATCAACCAGTAACTGGAAATAAATGGCATCATAATACTAGCGCTAGCGGCATTTAGTATATATAATATACAGATTTGGATCTCATGTTCTCACATGTACGATGTAACCAACTAGATCCACAATTTCATAAGTAGAACATACTGGGTGGATTTACTAGTGGGAGGAAGCAACCCTAGGTCGTCTAGGCTGTTTCAAGTAATGTAAGGACAAGCAACATGGGATGCGTCTGTCATCACTGAACTAATTTTTTTCCTGTTCAATCCACAAGGGCGGTAACAGCAGAAACTGAAGTAGATATAAAATGAGGGATGTACTTTTGAACAAATAGCGAACCACTCTTCCATGCGGTCCCAAGAGTTTGCCAAGTACCAGTCGTGATGGTCTCCACCGAGCTATCAAAGGCCTTCAGCCCCTGCAGAAACCCACACACACACATTGCAAACAGCAATTCACCAACCATTGTCACCGGCATTGCCAAGCCCAGGAAGACAGCAGCAATATTGAGAGAGTAGCAAAGCAAGCCAGGTACTTGCCTGGCCCAGGATTGAGTCCTCACTGGCCTTCTCCAGCTTGTCCAGAGACGCCTTGCGTCGCTCCTCCTCCTCCCCCTCCGGTTCCTTCCCTTGATCCTTCTCGCCACTACCGGGTCCCGTCTCCTGCTCCGGCGGTTGCTGAATGTCAGCGATGGCACTCTTAGCAACCTCCACCGCCTGGGACATACCACACCACATCAATTCATTGAAACCCTAATCCGACCCTCCCACCGAGTAAAAAAATAATAATTCTGCGCATGACGTATGAAGCCGGCAGATCGGAGTGCTACTCAGTACTCACGCTGCGGGAGATCTCTGAGAAGATGGAGAGGCCCCATCCGCCCCAGCCGCCTGCCGCCTGCTCGGCGGGCTGGCTCTTCTCGGCCGCCTGCGCTGGCGGCGCTGGCGGCTGCGGTGACTCGTCGGACATGGCGCGTGCCGTGGGATTCACTCCTCGCTCTGGCTCAGGCGGACGGATCTAACACTGCAACCACCAGTGGGCTCGCGACTCCAACTACCTGGACGGAGAGGTGAGTCGCGTGCCGTGCCGTGCACGTGGGGTTGGGTTGGGCCCGGCCCTATACGTCAAATCTCACGAGGCCACGATGCCGTTGCAGGCCCGGCCTGTGAGTCTGTGACTTCGTTTGGTTCAGGCCTGTCTGACTATGATTCCACCTGGTCCTGGCCCAAACGGGAACGAGCCAGAAAGAAACCCGTCGAAACCCCAGCCCCAGGCCGCCGGTTGCTTTGCTTCGCCGGAGAAGAGCTGAGCGCGATGGAAGCGGCGCAGGAGGAAGCGGCGGCGGCGGCGCCAACGGGCGGCGCGGAGAGCGAAGCTACGGAGACGGAGGAGGCGCCACAGGGTGGCTCGGAGAACGATGCTACGGCAATGGAGGCGGCGGCGGAGTACTCGTGGCCCCAGCTCCACTTCGACCGCCCCCCTCGCCGGCTCTACCACTTCGCCCGCCAGTTCCGCTCCGCCACTTCCTCTGGCAGCAGCGGCGGCGAGAACTTCCTCAAGGGCGTAAAGTGGTCGCCCGACGGGTCCTCCTTCCTCACCAGCTCCGACGATAACTCCCTCCGCTTGTTCTACTTGTAAGTTAGCCGCGCGCTTACATTTTCTGATACGCTCTCTCGCGCGCGCGCGGCGAGTGGCTAAAACTGGGGCATTCCTTCTTCCGTTGGACAGGCCGGAGGAAGCGTACAGTGCGGCGGAGCCCGTTGCCGAGGCCGCCGTCGGAGGTGAAGGTGCGTCTCTGGTTTTGAGTTGTTTGCTGTTGCGATTGTGTGAGTGTATCATGTAAATGCTTGCATTGAATGCTTAGCTGTCCTATGGTTGTCTCCGTTGATTCAGTTCTTCTCTACTTCCAATCCGCTGTTTTAGTTTCAATTGTTTCCCCTGCAGATTCTTATGGCGCATTCCTTCAGGTGAACGAGGGCGAACCAGTGTACGATTTCTGCTGGTACCCGTGTATGTCCTTGTCTGGTGGGTGATGAATTGCTTTCTTTGATATGTTCATGTTCCTTCTTCCTTTATGATCAATTAGTGAATTTGATGCATTTTTATTGTTTTGCAGACCCAGCCACCTGTGTATTTGCAAGCACCAGTCGTGATCATCCGATACACCTTTGGGATGCCACCAGTGGAGAAGTAAGACTGGTTGTTCTTGCTTTTTGTGTTTCGTGTATGGCTAACGAGTAATTCTGGTTCTGATTATTTGGTTTGGGAATTGCAGCTCCGGTGCACATACAGAGCATATGATGCCATGGATGAAATAGCTGCTGCACTTTCAATTTCTTTCAATTCTACAGGATCTAAGTATGTGTGATGCACTCCGACTCTAAATTGAATTTGTGTTATTTAAGGAATTTTTCTGAAACATACTGTTTGTAGTCATGGGATTCTGTTAGGTCTTATTCTCAGTATAAGAATATAATGGTTTCTTACTCATTTTGTTGTGTGTAATGCTTATTGTCAAATATCATACTTTCGTATCTTAAGATAACATATGGGTTAGTGGTCTAACTTCAGGCAATTAAACTGAAGACTGAAGTAAAATCTTCTTGAATATTTATTCATTGGGGGTATGTTGTTCTACAGGCTATTTGCTGGATACAACAAAGCTATAAGAGTGTTTGATGTTCATCGGCCTGGCAGAGATTTTGATCAATATTCTTTACTTAAGGGAGGTGAAGGGCCAACTGGTACGTGACAATTCCAGTTGTAAGTTTGGTGCCCTTGACATGCTTTGAAGCATCCTTAAAACTCTGTTGGAGTATGTAGATCATAGAATGTACCTCACATTCTTTTTCCTCGAACAATAGCATTCAATGAAACCACCAAAATAAGTTTGTGCTAGAACTTGTTGTCTACATAACTATCGTTTAGAGCACTATGATCTATGAAGCTGCACTATCAACAACTTTGCACTAAGCTTTACTTATAAAGATTTTGATTGCTTCATCTCAGCTCACTTTTGGCTAGTGTTGTTGAACTTCCTTTGGTATGACTCATGAAGTTACACAAACTTTGCTATAAGTGTTTGGCTTCTGAGCACTTGTTTTCATGACAGGTATAATATCTTCAATTTCTTTCTCTCCACAAAATGGGATGCTTGCTGTTGGTTCATACAGCCAGACAACTGCTGTGTATGCAGAGAGTAATATGGAGCCTTTGTATGTCTTACACGGCCAACTTGGTGGTGTTACACAGGTTGGGAAAGCAGTCGTGTACATTTGAATCTTACCGTATGAATAGCAGATAACATTGATGAAAGTTTCAGGTGCTTTTTTCGAAAGACGGGAACTATCTGTATACTGGAGGGCGCAAGGTACCTATTTTCTCAACATTTGGTCAGTTAGCATACTATTGGGCAGTTCAGTGTTCATATGACTTGCATAGATTTACTCAATCCTTTTGGTCTATGATATCAAATATTTATTGATGTTTTATCAGGATCCATACATATTATGTTGGGATATTCGCAATACTGTGGACATTGTTTACAAGTAAGAGTTTAATCATCTATTTTTGCCTTTACAGAACAATTTCAGCCTGTTCGCTTGTTGGTTTCAGCCAGGGCTTGTCAGCCAGCCAACAATGTTTTTCTCTCACAATAAATCAGTACCAGCCGGGCTTATCAGCCCGAAACCAACCAGCGAACAGGCTTGGATTTGTTAAATGATTTGATGGTTACGTACAAGGCCTTATCTCATATGATCATATCAGAGTTTTTGTTTGTTTCTTTTGGTAAATGATAAAATATGTTCTTTGGTCATCTTATCTTATCTTAAATGTTTCATTTGGTCAGATCTTACAGCTATATTTTCAGCTATGGGTTTATGGCGTCTTGTGGCAGATATGGTTTATTGTTTCAATGCTGACCTATCTACTTCCGTATGGCATACTTAAGTGATTGTACGGATGAGCTATTCGATTGGTTAGGTGTAGTAAGCTTGCTTTCCAGTGCGGGTTAATTAGATTAGATATATCCAGTTGCCATCATAATTGAAGCAAGCCTGTCCTTATATTGATCATATATTACTCTAGCAATCTTTCAATGTCTATACCAATCCAGTATATTTTACATCAGTTAATAAGTAGAACTGAACTACTATGTCGGTGCAGTATACTGGATTTTTAAGTGGAATTATGTCCCTTCTAGTTTTTCTGTGCAAGCTTTTCTTATGTTCTTTTTTGTGTATGTGGTTTCCATAATAAGGTTGTACAGATCAGCTGATACTACTAATCAAAGAATATATTTTGATATTGAGCCCTGCGGTAGACATCTAGCTACTGGTGGGCAGGTGAGGGCCAATTTTCTCATTTGAGTTAATTATGTTTTGAACCAGCAAAAACTGAAAGAGGAATTTCCCTGTCTCCATAGGATGGCATGGTCCATGTATATGATCTTCAAGGTGGTCAATGGGTAACCGGCTTCCAAGCAGCAGCTGGTATGTCTCTTCTGAACTTGTGTTTCCAGTGGAGGTTTAACGCCGTGTTTGGTTGTGAACCTGGCAAAAGGTGCCTGGCCCAGGTGGCTCCCCAGGCCGTCGATTTCCAAGCCTGGTGGCTGGATCGACCTGCCTGGGCTAGCGCCCCCAGGCCAGTCTCCCAACCACACACGCCTTAGTCTGTCTCTATTTCTGTATTATATCCATTTTAATCTTATATCAACTTGATCTTAGATACTGTAAACGGGTTCTCGTTCCATCCATACCTTCCATTTGCTGTAACATCATCCGGGCACAGAAGATTTGGCATGCAAGATGAGTTTGAAGACGAGTTAAACTTGGCAGGTCCATGTTATATTGACTCTCAAAATTGCCTTCCAAATCATAGGTCTGATGCTTGAATGGGAGCTGTGACACATTTAATTTCGTGTGCTCTATTAGGTGATGAGAACAGCTGCTCTGTCTGGATGTTTTCTTCCTCACAAGAAGCTTGAAGCATTTAAGTGAAGATATTGGATCAGGTTGAGGCTAAGCAAGGCATTGGATACACATTCAAAGCAGCATTGAAAAAGAAAACCACATGTACCGGGGCGCTATTGACTTTGATGTTCCTGTGATGTTCCTGTGCAGAGAGCATTGCGGCATTAGCCACTTCCTGTTGTGTTGGGTGTAATTGGTGTCTGCAAAATGCAAATGTATTCACTGACGTCTATAGAATCAATGGCTTATTTGGGGCTAATTTGTATCATGGCATTGTACGACACTCAATGAAGTTCTTGTCCTGTGACCCAACTGTTGTTGCAGAGTTCTTACTGGGAACCTCTGGGTATTGTCATGATCAGGGACAAATTTCAGACTTGCAACTGAACTGTTGACCAAGCCAAAATTTGGCCATGCCTTCAACATTTGGTTGTAATTTGGTTCAAGGCCAAAATTAGGGTAGTCCTAAAAGATTTTTGCCGGCCAAGCTACTCCATAAAAACTGCGGCATGATCTGAGCAGCCAATTTGCTGGCCCGAGCTCATTTGGCTGGCCATGGCCAAACTGCATGCAAGGCGACGTGGCCAGCGAACCATTGCCAAGGGTAAAGTGTACACTTTTTGCTTGAGAATATCACTCAACCAGAGTTCATTTTATGCGCCCTTTTGAACTATCGTATTCTTTTGCAGTTAAATATACGAAAGAGGTCCATATGGACTACGTCATACAAAAAAGATATTAGTGTCATGTGGGGTCCATACACCATACAACTTAGAGCATTTGGGCAATGTTGAAGGATTTTGGAGTAGCATTTTTAGTTAAATCTGGATGGATACCATGACTTATTACTACCTCTTAGGAGGTAATATATGAAATATTTTTAAATTTATAAAATAGGGTTAAATGAGCAAAATAGAAAAAGGTCTATATAAACCTAGAACCTTTGCTGCGTGGTCTAATCAACCCCGACACATGAAACCAGGCATTGCGCACACTAGAGTTTGTGAAACCAGACAAAAAAAAACCTTGGGGTGGTACTAAAGCTTGTGAAACCAGACACCGTGGCACATGAGCCCGCATGTCATCCTATTGGCTTACCCTAACACTGAGTGGACTTAGCTGCATATACAAAATCGAAATGTCATATGTCCAGTTGTCCACTGCTCCATGAGTCCATGGATAATATCATCAGCCAGCACTTGGTTCATATATAGTTTTACCATCTCTTATCAAAAGTGATAACGAGACCACGAGTCCAAGGAGAGCCAGTGAATCAACTGAAAAGCTCACGAGCTCTCGTGTGGCACACAAACAACGAGTGAAGATAGAGCTCGCACTTCCCGAGTTTGACCTCGTCATTGTTGAGAGACTGCAGTATATCAACCAAAAACATTTGAGGCCGCAGAATAAAGCATAGTAGATTTTGACCATTGCATTTTTTTCTCTTATTGTCAATTGCTACAAAATACACATCTCCTTAAAAAGCGTTTTGAAAATTATATGCAACTTTTGTACATGGACGACGTTAATGTAATTTAGCTAATTGTTGGTCAAAACTTATCAAGTTTCACTTTTAAAAACAAAACACGCATTAGACTAGTGGACAACTAATAAATGTGAACTCAACGATGTATGAACTAAGTAGCAAACCGATGAATAAAAATGTTTGCATGAACTAATAAACACCTCAAGGGTTATCGAGGTAACATGAGCATGAGAAATTAACAATAGCATGGCTAAAGAAAAATGCTAGTCCTCATGCTTATCTAAACATAGTGTATATCTAAATTCTGTACATAACAAAAGCTTATTAGAGAATTAATAGTAGCATTTTTTAGCCAAATGCATGGGGAGTTAATAGCATGGAGAACGAATATTTAGATATACACTATATATATGAGTGAGTATAAACATACATTCACAATCTCAATACCTAGAAAAGGCAAGTGAGACGAAACAACATACATTCTTCAGTGCCAGATAAGGGATGTAGCATGAACCAGCATTATCTCCCATTAGAGCAGCAAGGGCAGTAGCCCCCTCCTGAACCTTCGAGTGTTCCATTGCATCATCAGCTCTCCGGCGGCACTGATGTAGCAAGCCAAGATGGTGCATGCACTTCCCAAGCTTGATCTCGTGGCTGTTGAGACACTGCAATTATCAAATTAAACGAACATTGGAAAGACCACCTCACCAGCGGAGCTCGAAAAATGATGTTGGATACGGTGCAGTGGTAGTACGCTGCTACAAAGCAATCAACAACACCATGTGCATATATAGGGAGACTGGGATAAAGAGCTGGCCTATATCCAAGACATCCCTAGTGTCTTGTTTAGATGCATGTATATCTACTTTAATTTATATATGTTAGAGTGAAATGAAATTGAATTTAATTTAATTCAACTTCAATCCACTTGTATATTGAGATAAATACATATGCATCCAATCAAGACCTAGAATGGGAGTGGCATGGATCAGCCCTATCCATAGGAGCAGCAACCTAAACGGTCTCGGGTCCCGTTGCAGCATCAACAGACGATGGAGGTGACATGTCTTTCAAAGAAAGAGATCTTTCATTGTTATCCTAGATTAATTAGAACAGAAAAAGGGGCAGTTCTTCCTTCTATTCACCTCCTCGTACGTTCACGTTCTTCACTTCAGGGAAGAGACGGCAGAGGCATGCGGCAGCACCGTGGCCACACGGTAGCCGCCGCACCCGAATTTTTTACTTTTTAGCCTTTTTTTTAAAAGTTTCTCACAAATAAACTTCTAGAGAAAAGATTTCAGAATATTGACTCTTAGCTCGGTGCCATTGATGCTAGCGCCAAGATAACACGTCTCGACGCCAACGTCCCTAGCGCCGAGCTCCTGGGCTCAAAGCGAACGTGGAAGGTGACATGGCAGGAAGCTTGGCGTCAGTCACCCTGGCGCCAGCGTGACTGGCGTCGAGCCTTTATTACCTATGGGCCCCGCCCCTCTCTTCCTCTCCCTCTCTCGCCCAAGCAGAGCAGAGCCGAGCTTCGTCGCCGCCATCGCCGCCCAAGACGCCGCCCCTCGCCACCGATCGCCCTACGCCGCGCTACCGAGGACGCCAAGGAGCCCCAGCCTGCCAGCGCCGGCGGCCGGCCGAGGCGCCAGCCGTGCCACCGTGGACGGCCCGCACCGGTATGCAGGAAGCGCCATGCGCGCCGTTGCCCGTTGCTGGCGCCTGCTGCAGCGCCCTCCGCCCGCCGGTCCCCTCTCGGTTCTCGCGCGCGCACCGTGCCCTCTCCTCGCCTTGGCCTCGCCCCGCCTTGCCGCCCTCCACCGCCGGCCTTGGTCGCGGCCGTCGTGCCTCCCGCGCCCGTCGAGCGAGACTTCGCCCATGTGGCTCCCGGGCATCCGCGCCACACAAGTGACGCTGCCCGGTGCACGTCGGCCGTCGGCCGGATCGTCGGCTCCGACCCACGCCGTCGTCATTGCGACTCCGTCGACGTCTGCGGATCAGTCGTTTAAAGGTAAAAATTATAAATATGCAATGTACCTACTTAGTTGGTATTTGTTATTTACTAGTTAATGTGATGACTCAGATAGTTGATTTAGTTAGTGATCTAGTGAGATATATATGTAGATAAATAGAAACATAGATACATAGGTACATAGATATAGTTGGATAGCTACTTAGATATGTAGTTACATATTTAGTTAACTAAATATGATCTAGCTATTTAGTGAGTACACTGTATATATATATATATATACATACACACACATAGTTATTATCTTATTTACTTAGTTTGTAGTTAGAAAGTACTTGTTAGGTACTATCTATCGTCTAATTTGGACTAAAGGACATGCGTTTCGTTACGTGTTTGAACTAGATGGACAACCTAGTGATCATATATCATGGAGGCACCGTTGAAAGCGATCGCTATGGATATGTTGAGTTTGTTGACATGTAAAGTGTGCCTGTGCTATTTAATGATAGGTCTTCATTTAGTAAGATGGTTGCAAGGGCTCGGGAGGAGCTACATTGCCTTGGAGATGATGGCATTGCAGTTGATGGTGTACTGCACCTAGGTTCTCCTCCCAATATCCTCAGGCGAATGATCTCAATTGGTTGTGCGGATCAGTGGGAGAACTATATGAGATCGGCTATGAAGAGCCAGCTACAATGTTTAAACATGGTTGTGCGTCGGGTGTTAGTTGATCACATCCCTCATGGGTTTTTCCCACCAATGGATCAGCAGGCACACATCGACCCTCCTGTTCCGGAACCTTATATGCATGTGGAGATTGCACCTACGGTTCTCGATGCTCAATCTGCCCCCAATGCGGTAGTTGGAGATGGTTGCCAAACTCATGTTTCCGTGGCAGATCCTCCTCATGAGATCCCTTTAACACAGAATCATCCTAGTAAGTGTCTTAATCGCATGGTTTTTGGGAGCTTACCCCATTCCTTACATCTATTTGTTTTATTCTTTCCTCGTTTCTCTACTTATGTTGCAGGAGACATTCCTGAGAATGTGGATGTGCCCCCTGTTGCTGCACAAGTGCACTTTGGAGATGGATTCCGTGGCTCCAATAGTGTTGAAATTATGCATGATTCGAAGCCATATGAGATGGCTAGGGCTCTTGATTCTGATGATGATCGCCCTGTTGGAGAGCTGACAGAGAGTGATGTTGAGATGCTGAGGCGTATCTTTCCCGACCGCCGTGATCCTAGAGTTCACGAGTTCAGCGATCTTGCTCATTCCGATCAGGCGTTTGTAGAAGGACGTGATGATGAGCTCCTAGAAGCTCCTGAGATCGGTCCTAACATGGTACGAAAGAGACCTTACAAGGTATTGCATTCATATGCGGAGCGCCATTACACAGTTGTGTGACAAGGAACGTTGCCCATGAAGGGTTTGTGCAAGGAAGCAACAGGTCACCGGAAAATGAAAGATCACAAAAGTTGTCGGGCCACACAATTGTGCTGACCATGAGCTGACACTGAGGCATCGACAGTTGACATCTACCCTCATTGCCAAGCGGTTGATGGGAATTTTGCAGGGAGAACCCAACATGAAGGTGAGGACAATTATCAGGACCGTTGAGGCGTTGTATGGAGGTTATGTGATAACTTATGGTAAAGCATGGAGGGCTAAGCAGCGAGCATCGAAGATGATATATGGAGACTGGGAGGATGGGTATGAGCAGCTGTCAGTTCTTTTTAATGCAATCAAAGCGGTGAATCCAGGCATGCATTATGAGTACATCCCAAAACCAAATGTATGGAAGGATGGGAGGCAGATATTCTTCCGTGCTTTCTGGTGCTTCCCTCAGTGTGTCGAGGCCTTTAGGCACTGTCGTCTCGTCTTCTCCATTGATGGTACGTTCTTGATTGACAAATATTAGGACACACTTCTTATAGCCATATCCTGTGACGCGAATAACAAATTGGTTCCTTTGGCATTTGCTTTGGTTGAGAAGGAGAACAATGACAGTTGGGGATGGTTCTTGAGGCTAGTACGGATACACGTGGTTGGGCCTGGCAGGGAGGTTGGCGTCATATCTGATAGGCACCAGGGCATACTTAATGTCGTGCGAGAGCAGATAGAGAGGTATGCACCTTTGCACCATCGTTGGTGTACTCGGCACCTTGCCGAGAATCTACTCCGGAAGGATGGTGTGAATGGTAACTTTGATCTGTTCCAAGAGGCTACTCGATAGCTTGAGGACAAGTACTTTTAGGAAAAGTTGGAGCAGGTCAGAACCGCATCAAATGCAGAAAGTAGATAATGGCTGACAGGTTTGATGAGGGATTTGGAGAAATGGACGAGAGCTCACGACGCCGGTGGATGGAGGTACGAGTTTTAGTGCAGCAATACGGCGGAGTCATTCAATAAGTTGCTATTGGGGACACGTGGTATGCTCGTGAATGCAATCGTTCAATTCACGTTCTATAAGCTTGTTGCCTGATTCAACGATAGATACGCCCATGCATTGAAGTTGTGGAGTGATGGAGAGATATGGGCTTCGAAACCAAAGGCACACCTAGAGAAGGCAAAAGAAAGGGCTGGCACACATGAGGTTACATGCTTTGACCACGCCACAGGGACTTATCAGGTCAAGCATAGGGGCGGTACAACGTCCGACGGCGAGGTCCGAGAGTCGAGGATCCATGTGGTTGTCCTCCAAGATTTCAAATGCACTTGTGGTAAATCAAGGTAGTACCACTTTCTATGTTCTTATTTGGTGGCAGCAGCTAGGCATTGCAACTATAATATCGAGAGAAGGATACCTCACGAGTTTAGTGTCGACACGCTTGTGCACACATGGAGCCCCCGCTTCGTGCCTTTCTGGGACCCTGGAGAGTGGCCTCCATATGATGGGCCGAAGTACATTGCGGATCCAGCTTATCGTTGGAACAAGCGTGGATCAAGGCAGAGGACGAGGCACATGATGGTTATGGATCAGATACCCGGAAGAACGAGGCGTGGGAGAGGAACTCCATTTGTTACTGACCCCGAGCAGTATGAGTGCGACAAGTGCGGTAGACTTGGCCACAATTCACGAAGTTGCCATTGGCAGATTAGTAAGGTGCGACTATTGATTGATTTTATTATTTTATATTTGTCGTATTCATTTAATTAATTATGCATATCTCAATTTATGCTTGTATTTGTGTCAATTACTTATACATTTCTAAGTTCATGTTTCATTGTATATTGAAATTCTAATTCATTCAGTTTTTTGTAGGATGGCAATTAATTCAACCTTTCGACCCGACGTGCGTGAGGCGACCCACCGAGGACGCGTCTCATAGCTACCAGGGAGGTAATAATCTATAAGTTTTGTTCAAAATTTGGTGGCGTACATGTGTTCGTGAAGTAATGAGGAGACTATGTTTTATTCGATGCGGGACCTTTCGCTCCTTCGTCCTAGAACCCATAGTGGGTTCTTGGACATCTGAGACGATGACATGTACACTCTCCTTTCCGCAAAAAGAGTGGCCTAGATGTCATCTCTTTTTAGGTTAGGTTGCGTGGGTTGCCCAAGTTCAACTCAGCGGCCATAACTGCGTTGGTTGACATGTATTAAATTGAAGCATTGCCTCCATTCATGGTCATTTGTTCATGCGATTGACTTTTTGACAAGTAATCTTGCTTTGTCTTAAATATAGGTGGCGGCCGGAGACTCACAGCTTCCACCTACCTTTCGGGGAGATGATAGTCACGCTCCAAGACTGTCAGAAGATGCTAGGCCTAAGGATTCATGGCAACCCAGTCACCGGGCAGTGCAGGTCGAGGGCTGGAGAGCACAAGTGGAGGCCTTCCTTGGGCGTAAGCTTGGCGAGCAAGGGGCTCGCACTTCTGGAGTTCTCATCTTCTGGCTATGGGATGAGTTCGCACAATGCCCCGAGGAGGCAGATGAGGAGACAGTTGGGTACTACTGCAGGGCGTGGATCCTACACCTGTTTGCCTACGTTCTCTTCCCCAACGTCACAGGTGACAGTGCGTCCTGGATGTGGGTCCACTGCCTCAGTGACAGGGACCAGGCGGATCACTACAGTTGGGGCTCTGTAGTGTTGTGTTTTCTATACCGACAGCTGTGTGAGGGGTGTTGTCGGTCTTCGTCCAACGCATCACTTAGTGGATGCGTGTACCTGTTACAGCTGTGGATGTGGGCTCGTCTTCCAGTTGGCTGTCCAGAGGTTCTGGCTTGTCGTGAGTGGTTCTAAGGTCAGCCTCCAAGTCAGCAGCCGACGTGGGCATATTCGGCCGAGAGTCAGGGACGACTACATGCTTAGCTTCCTGGATGTAAGATTAAAAATATTCTTTCAAACATATCATTAATACGTTAGATTCTTTCAGTTAACATAATTTTGTACAACAGAGGTTGTCACGTCGTCTACGCCGTGCGGCTGATCGTTGTGGTTGTAGGACAGACACAACGCAAGACATGTACGTTCCTTCCGCAGGCAGAGGAGGCTTTGGTTCCTCTAGCCAAGCAACTACAGGGGATGGGGACGAGGACGAGGAAGACGACGACGACGACGTGGACAAGAGGCACGAGGAGCTTAGCCCCTCTCAGCTCCATGACGCTCCCTCGACTCATCCTACACCGCCTCCAAGCACTAGGCGACGCCGTCCGCGTGACCCTTACACTCCAGGTATGACCGCTCTCGGTCACAAGGGTAAGGGCAAGAGTAGGAGGTAGTGAGGGATGTGGTAGTTGTTAGTATCCACTATTATGGATTTTGTATTTACTTTTCTGTAACTATTTGGGACTGTATGGACATTGTGGACTATTTGGACTGTGCAGGACATATTATGTTGGTTGTGTGTTCGTTGTGGTTGCATTTTGCTCCTTGGATGATTAAATGTTTAGAATATATAATGATGTCTCTGTTTGTAACTGTGGATGCTCCTAAAACAAGGAAAACTCTTGTGAATTTTTTCTGTGAATCATTAATCATACTACACTGCTAAAAAGGCACAAATGTAGTACACAAATTAAATGTAAATTTATTAGAACGTGTATAATCCAAACGTATCGTACATACGCTTTGTAGATGAATCTAGGGTTATCAAGCAACAGTAAACGAATCTATGCTTTTCAGACAATAAAAATAGACTTTTCACATACAAGGATAACAACGATTTATCACTTCACTGGCATAGTACTGGCATGCAAGGAAGCACAACTCCACTCTATCTCCACCATCCATCTTATGACTGTTTGATCTAAGGGCTGAGGTGAAGAGTCACACGGATCGCTGACATGGCACATTGAGAGGCCTCCATTCCTCCTCTTAACCTATAAATAACCACTCACTCCCTCTTATTCACACACACAACAAGGAAAAAGAACAATCCTCAGCATTTTCTTTCGTTGCAGTACCAATGTCTGGAGGGTCGTCCAGAGGGAGAGGAAAGGGGAAGGGAACTACCATTAGGTGGGAGGGTCCTCTTGGTCCCGATTTCTTTGAGGAAGCTCTTTATGAGAGGTTCCCAGTTGAGAGCAAAAGTAATTTCACCAAAGAGGCACCACTGAGAGGATATGATGAAAGGAAAGAAGAGTGGCTAAAATGCATGCATGGTGAGGATTGCCTAGTGCAGGTGTTCACCGAGGGAATAGATGGAAGTCGTCGTTTCTTCAAATGTCCGCGAGCATGGGTAATTGCTATCACTATTTGTTTCTTCAATATGTTCCTCTTCTATATAACTTATACGACATACTTATTATAGTCTTCCTTGGCCGAAGAAAACTGTGGGTTCACTAGGTGGGTCGATCCTCGACCTATTTATCCGCATGCGGAGTACATCTACTACCTGCAGGACCGTATCTTCGATCTAGAAAGAGAAGTTAGCAGCGGTTACAAGGACGACAGACAGGACGACAACAACAATGGTGCCGATTCACAGGAGGCACTCTACAATGATCCATATTGCACCTGCCCTAACCACAAGAACAAGGGCCCCCCCGTCACCCCCACTACCACCACCACCAACAACGGAAGGCTACTATGGAGAAGGTGCAACACAATTTGGTATGTGGCCACATTACTAGGATGACTTTATCTTATTCACATGTCACATCTATGTGTTTGTTGTTTGGTTTAATTACCTAAGGCACGTTAGGTTTAGTCGAAAGAAACTTTGTACCCAGGTTCGGTACATGTTCTCACATGCCATTTTCATGTGTTTTGTGTATAATGCCGTACGTCGTTAGGTTTTATTTGCAGCACGTGTTCACATTTCAATACGTCCGTAACATTAAACGGAATATTAAGACCATAAATAATAAAAACAACCACATAATGAAAAGTTTAATACTATGCCACATTAAACAACATAATAATACTTTCAAATCCTCAGTCTAAAACATACTGAGTAAGCAACTCATCATCCGAGTACCAGTCCTCTACTACAACCCTGTTGCTATGGCTAAGCTCATCTGCGTTGCTCTAACCTGCCTGTCGCCTGTAGTAAGCGGCCTCTGCTTCATCTGCGGCCGTTGCGACCTGAGTGAAGAACGTGTCGTCATTCTCCTCCGCCTGTAAGCCTACCTCTCCTAGACCGATGAGCTCGCCCAGTCTGCTAGTGTCTTTCTCAGCCTCCTCCGCCTGCAACCCCACCTCTGTTAGAGCGATGAGCTCGCTCAGTCTGCCAGTATCATCATCAGCCTCCTACGCCTGCAAGCCCGCCTCTGCTAGAGCAATGAGCTCACTCAGTTTGCTAGTGTCGTCCTCATCCTCGTCCCCCTTATCAGACAACACAATTGGTGATTGAACGGTGCGACCAACTCACGATTTATGCTCATCTAACTTCTTCTTCTCATACCTTGCACGAGCTAGCTCTGCGGCATGTTCCTCGCTGTAACCAATTCCTTCATGTATAAAATGCAATCAGTTAGCAACACGATTATATTACATTTAAAATCAGGCAATGAAAAAAATGCTTTCAAGCACTCACTGGCACATAATGCAACAACATGCTCATTCAAGACCAGCATCTGTACTCTTGTCTCCTCCCTTGCCTCATTCTTTGCCCTCTCCTCCTCTAACGTCATCCGTCTCTCCAATCCTCATTTGTTAAGCCCAACATCGATCGGGTTACAAATACCACGTTGTCTAGCAAAATCACGCATCTTTTCTTTGTGATGTTTAATGAATAGGTTGACGTAGTCAGGTCCATATCCCCTCTTCCGTGCAATTACTTGCCTCTTTTTCAGTTCATCCAAGAACTTAGCTTGACCATCATACTATTCCCACCTGCATTTCCTAGTGCTCTGTTCAAATAAAAAATTATATCATATATGTCTTAGCAAAAGAAACAAAATACGATTTCATGTTTATCACGAAAATAACCAATCTCATCATACTCAACCATATGGCCGCAATAATGGCCTATTCCAAGCTCCGAATGGACCACGTCATAGTTGGATTTAACACCACATTCGCACATGACAGGAGGTGCTTTGCAAATTACCCTTTCTTTCTTCTTTTCCTTAACCTTTCGCGGTTCTTCCGGCCATTGGTTCTTAGGACCATACAACCACTCCTTGAAACGACACTTCGCCATTGAAAACACCTAAATAAATAGACATTAGTACATGAACATATATAGCTCAACATTTTAATACATACACTTTGCACTTACTTTATGCTTGTTTGGACACACAAACTCCAACGTATTCTCAGGGTTTATCACAGCTCGATCTCCACAATCGCACAGAGAAGGTTCCTCGAGTCGTCTAACTGCGGCTAGGTGCTTCTCCTTAGCCGTCATTGGTGGAGGGTTAGGGGGGGTGGAACCCACCGCTTGAAGTGCTCACGTGGATGTCTCCCTCTAAACCAATCGTCGAAAAGGAGATACCTAGGATCAAACTTGTCTGCACCGTCGATCCACTGAAAGAAAAAGCACCTCTCATGGTCCTACACAACGAGATTCCAATAAAATATTAGCAGCATACTTACACAAATAAAGAAAAAGGATAGTGGAAATAATTTCTTACATTAAAACGACTGCATGTGTAAAAGCAACGCGCCGCTGTGTCCGGATGTTTTGATTGAAAAACATGGGCCGGAAAACCACAGTCACAGTTAGGGACAGGGAGGTCAGGAGGGACGGGGGCATCTTTGCTAGACGCGTCGGGGTATAATTCTCGAGGACGACCCGTTTTCGCCAAAACTCCTACCGAAACATTTCTTGCATCTAACAAAACGGATGTAATTTAACAAACAAAACTTAAAACATCACAAATAAATGTCAATGTGAACCATAACTACAATACAACCAATTTCGTTCTAAGTACCGAAAGCAATTAACATTAAACCCTAAACCTAGGGTTTCCCATTTGAAGCACAACAATGAACCCTTAACATAACTACATGCGTCTAGGTTTGCTAGTTTTTTCACGCATTGGCATCATCCTACGGTTGTATAATACATATATTGAGGGATAGAATGAAAACATAAGTAATGACGATTTTTAAGTTCAAAAATCCGACTAATATATACCGAATCGATGCAAAAAAAACTATGAGGGGAGCGAGGATACCTTGCTCTCGAAGATCTATGGATCACATCAAAGTTTCCAAGGTCTAATATGCCGATTCGTGAGGTAGGGTGAAGTGGGGAGAGAAAAAACCCAAGAGGGAGGAGAAAGAAGAGGAAGAACGCTCGGGCAGGAAGGTTGGGCCGGGGTTAAAATAAAGGCTCGGCGTCAAGATCTACGGCGCCGAGTTTGGCGCCAGTTTGGCGCCGAGCTTCCTGCCATGTCACCTTCCACGTTCGCTTCGAGCCCAGGAGCTCGGCGCCAGGGACGCTGGCGCCGAGCTGTGTTAGCTCGGCGTCAGTATCAATGGCGCCGAGCTAAGGATCCATATTCTGAAATCTTTTCTACAGGGGTCTATTTGTGAGAAACTTTCAAAAATGGCTAAAAAGTAAAAAATTCGGCCGTCGCACGTGACGTGGGCTACAAGCCCACAACAAGACGGTGGTGGAGCTGGTGGCAGCGGTGGCTACGACACAATACTTAGGGGCGGGTGGTGGCGGCGGCGGCAGCGGCTATGGCATAATACTTGTGATGGACGTGTAAGTGTGTAACTGTTATACGTATCTTTTTTTTCCGCCCCATCTATCAGTACTTCTGTAGTCCGTTCAGCAAGTCCCTAATTAACGTCTTCGTACCGGGCCAGCCAGCTGTTGGAGTCAGACTAATTTAATCGCGTGGCGGGCTCAAGTCCTGGTCCGAGTCGACCCTGAGGTCCGGGCAATCTGCCGCCTCAAAATCGAGTGCAGTTTTTGGGTCGGCAACTCGAGGGGGAAAAATGCATGTATACAGTATGCCTGCAGCTTCAGTGCATAAGATTGGCCACAATGTGGGTTTTTGCCGGTGCCAAGGAAGGAGAGAGAGCGTTCAAGCACCGGTGCTTAACGCTGTGGCCGGTGCCCAGTTTCAAAAAATCTTGGCATTGGGTCATGTTGGTTTCTCGATGCTGAGAAGATAAAAAAATATTTTTGCACCGGCCGTTCGTTTCAACCAGCACACTCTTCCTCTTCCACACACTGAGCAGCACGCTGACAACTCTAAATACTTAGGTCCCATATACAGTAAAGCATCGATGCTCGCACTGTATCCATTTGTGGTTTCTAGCATCGATACGAGACTAGCCACAACGTTGCTTTTTATCGGTGCCCAAACACTCTCTCTCCTACTTGGAGCACCGGTGCCCACGTTGTAGCCGGTGCTGAGATAGAAAAAAAAAGTGGCACCGATGCATGTTCGTTCACCGGTGCTTCAAACGTTAAAAATATTATTCCTCGTTCGCCTCTGCCTCCACGGCCGCTACGACGGTGTGTTACGGGGTCCACAAGCATAGTGAAGCACCGGTGCCCACGCTGTGAGAATTGGAGAGCTGAAGCATCGGTGCTCTGTGTCAGACTGAAATTTTTTTCGGCACCACTCACACTGTGGACAGTCTGAGCTATCGTACGGAGATGATTTTTCAGCACCGGCAACGCTGTGGCCAGTCTAACTTTCTTGAGCTGCTGCCATGTGTACAAATAAAATAATCAAACGTCTATGGCTGGCGCCTATGATTGACGCGGCCCATGGTTAGCATGGCCCATATAGACCATAGAAGACTCTTGGATCATGAGGTGAGAACATGTTTTCCTAAAAAAATGAGGTGGGAACACGTGGCAGCAAATCAGGAGGAGGTATGCACTGAAGCTACATACATACTGAGTACATGCAACTTTTTTCAACTCGAGTGCAATTTTTGGTCGGCAACTTCAGGAGAGGATATGTGATTGCTAATTATTATCTTTGTATCGTAATGTATATTAAATTTTTGTCTTGCTGACTATAGAGATAATTGCAATTATCTAATTATAGAGTGGGTTAGGTCCTATTTAGATCTATATGAGACTCATAACTAAGTTTAAGAACTAAAATGACACCATTGATCTAGTTTATAGATTGGTGGTGATCATCTTGAAAGTTTATGACCTGAGATGACATGTTCATCAAATTTGGAAACCCATGGATATCATAGTGGAAGTATGGGGACTGAAATGGCACCGGCCAAATTAGAGACCACCGGTGAACTTTACTCGAAAAGAAATAAGTAGATGATGGAGTAACTCATTCCTCAAACCAAATAATCTTTGCACTAATTTAGCGGAATTGTCCTATTTCTTATACCGATACCAATTATTAGCTTTCCTATCAACTTATTCTATTTCACAAATAAAAAACTAAGCAGTGAGACGATGATAAATCACTTCATTCCACGAATCAAACTCATATAACTAATGGTCAGGCTAGCGGGCCTGGACGCCCGCGCCTGTTATATCTGCCCGCACCCCCGCAGAGGCATGCTGGTGCTCGGCTTGGGCGTTCGGTTAACCGATCGGTTTCGGTTCGCTTCTTCGGTTTATGACACAAATTCGGTTTTCTACCAATAGGAACCGATCGGTTCTTCGCAAATCTTGGAACCGAGGGCATGTCTCAATCTACGTTAGCTCCGTTTTCGATTCGACCGAACTCGATGATTTCCTCTTAACAAAAAGAATAGAAAAAATAGGAAAAAGATTTAAAAAAGCACAATGCGAGAGATTTAAAAAATGTGAGGGTGTGAGGTCAGTGTAGATGGGTGTCATCACCTTTTATATCTATGGTTAGCCATATACAACATGTAAGGTTTAAACTTGTTTGTGAAAACTTGGTTATGTAGTTATTGCAAAACTTATACAATATCAGGAACCGAGAACCAAACACTAACCAAAATATTATATGCGAAACATGTACAATATCTGGTTCGATCGGTTATTTTGCCCAGCCTTACATACGTTCGAAAATACAAATAAAATATTAGGAACCCGCTCCATTTGCCACATACCATTTGGGGGCATGTCTCGATGTATAAGCTATTGCAACATCTATTCCAACCCACGCGCTTGTAACTTGCCTCTGAAAAACATATGAAACTCTTAACATACACCTGCAATATGTATTTTCGGCACAATATCATCAAGCTGTTTGGACGTACGGAGCTCGTCGTTGTGCAGCTCGATGCCGGCACGGAGGTCGGCGGCGACGCAAGGAGCTCGCGGCGGTGCGGAGCTCTGGCGCGGGCAACTCGTCGGTAGATGGAGCGCCGTCGCGGCAGAAGACGCGAGTCTGGGCGGGACGCGTGCGTAGATCACACGCAACCCGCCGTATGGAGCTCCGCCCTATCTGGATCTTGGATGTGACCCCGACAACACCTCTCGCACTTGCTAGCGGCTCATTCTTACGGCGGTGAGACACAAGGGTGGGACGCGAAGGGGTGGTTGCGCCGTTGGGACGTGCTGTAGGAAACATTACCGTAGAACTAATTGTCAATAAAAATTCATAGTAACAGGACTATATATCGATCTGAACCGGGCGTTCCACGAGAGAAGACGGCGGAGACGCCGACGCGAGAGTCTGCTCTTCTGTTTCTCCGTGCCGGGCGGTCTAGACTCTAGACAGCGCGGCGGCCGATGAGATTGGCGGCGTGGCGGTCGCGACAATGCAAAACCCTCGCCCCTCCTACGCGCACCACCAGCTCCAGCAGCACCTCTCCTCCCTCCTTTCCGCCGCCGCCGGCGATCCCCCCCACCCCTCCGACGACGCCTCCCGCACCGCCGCCCTCTCCAACCTCCGTCTCTCCTTCCTCCACCCGCCCAACCGCCCCCTGTTACCTGCCCTTGCTCCCTTCCTCGCCCCGCCCCTCTCAGTCCTCCTCGCCGACGATGCGTAAGTGAACCTTCCTCCCCTCCTCCTCGCTTTCCCCATTCGTGACGAATCACTCGATTCAACCGGCTCGTGCTTTATTGTTTGCTGTGCAGGTCCTATGCCGTGCGGCGCGCGGCGGTTTCGGCGTACGCGGCGCTCTGCGCGATGCTGTGCTCGCACGAAGCGCCCGGGGGCCTGCCGGACGGGTTCGTCGCCTGGGCGCTGCCGCTCCTGGGGGACCCCTCCTCAGCTGCTCTCGTCGCCGAGGGGCTCCGGGATCTCCTGGCCACTGGGGACGTGGCCCCGGTCGAGAGGTTCGTGCCTCCTCTCCTTGCCGCCTGCCGTGACGTGCTAGAGGATGAGCGGACGTCCCTCGCCGTGCTCCTGTGTCTGCTCAGCCTGCTTGTGCTGGTTGCCGCCAAGTTCCCCCACTGCTTCCGTCCACAGTTTGTTGATATCATGGACCTGCTTCTTGGGTGGGCATTTGTGCCGGACCTAGCTGACGCCGATCGCAGCATGATCATTGATAGTTTTCCGCAGTTCCAGTGGCATTGGCTTGGGAATTTGCAGTTCTCACTTGGATTGCTGCCCAAGTTCTTGGCCGATATGGAGGTGCTTGTGCATGATCCCAACCTTGCAGCCAGCCATAATTCTGGGAGACTTCGTCCGCTGTTTGCTTGCTTCTCTACTGTACTGCAGATTATGGCTTCTGGTGTGGCTGAGCGAAATAACCTAAGGGAACTTGTAGCTGGGCCTCTGGAAGGTTTAGCTCCTCAGCTTTTAAGGTGTGCATCAGTGATAGCCTCTAACCTTGGCTGGTCTGAGAGAATGGAAGAAGCATCCAAATGCTTGGTCTTGCTTGCAGAGATTCTGCAGGAAAGGTTTGCTGAATTTTATGTCCATTTTGTGGATGTGTTGGCCCAGAGCTTGGAAGTTGCCTCCTCAGCACAGTTGGTGGCAGCACTTAAGACTAACCTGCAAGTTCTACCACTGCAAAATTTGGGGCTCCGTGCAGCTTCTGTTGGAGCTTTGCTTAACTTCAGTTCAATTTTATCCAAGTTACGTCTTCATCCAAACCACACTGTGGTTGCAAACTCAGCAGCTACTTACCTTTTTTGCTTACAGCATGGATCGGAAGATGTAGTTGATCAAGCAATTGCATCATTGATGAATGAGTTGGAGCTTATAAAATCTCTGCTTGAGGAAGGGCATGTAAGTTACCCTGATATCCATTGTCTCTCCTTAGAATCTAACAGTGAAAGGAAAAACAAGTCAAACTCAGGTGTACATTGTTGGGCACAGTATTCAGAGGATCAGTTGCTTTCCCTAATGAAATTTGATCTCAAGATTCTTCTGGTGACGATTGCACTGGATACAAAAAAGAGAAATGAGAGAACAACTAACTTGATATCATTCATCTCAGAGAAGCTTGACCCATTCGGTGCCCCTTTCCATAATTTCCTTGAGATGCAGTTTCAGATTTTCTCTACACTACACAAACTGAGCAACATGGAACTCTCAAGCAATATGCCAGCATCTGAACCATTTGAAAGAGGCTCTGGAGGTTGTGAAACACAGCCGGTTGTGGCAGAAAAGAAGATTTCTTGTGAATGTAAAAAGAAGTTTGTGCATAAATATGGCAAATACATAGTTCAGGGCCTTAATGCATCATCATCCTTGACACTGAAATTAGAGGCTCTAGATTGGATAGGTTCATTTGAAAAATTGATCCATGGATTGGAGAGGGATGTGGATAAGCTCAGTTTCTCTTATGATGTCATCTGGGATGCTACCCTTTCGAATGGTATCCTTTTTGCTCTCTTGGATTGTGCATATGATAGGGAGCCTAAAGTAAGGTGCCATGTTGCAATAACCTTGGAGTTACTATTTCTGGGAAGGCTCATCAATCCCATGAATTTCTATGTTGTCACTCAGGTTCTGCTAGACAAGCTTAGTGATCCAGATAGTAATGTAAAGGATGCATTCTTAAGGTTATTTTCAATCACCTTGCCTACCACAACATATGCATTTGGCTTGTTTGCAGACAAGCATAATTATCTTAATTCCTCAGATATTGCTAACATGTCCAACCATTGCATGAACTGGAGGCATGTGCTTGCTGTGAAACAACAGCCTAGGAAACTCCACTGGCAGCAGCTTGTTTCTGTTTTGAGTTACCTTTCTCTCAGATTGAAGTTACCTCTTTCGTCTTGGGTGCAACGGCTGGTCTTTAGTTACCGTGGGAAGAAAGATATGCTTTCTGGTCAAACTGATATGTTTGGAGATGCTGATGGGAACGAACTCCCCAAAGGTCCTGGTGTTGACAGAAATACTATTGATAGAATATACTCAGTAAATAATCATGCTGCTGTTTGGTGGGGAATCCATGAAGCTGCCCGTCACTGCATTAACCTTCGGCTTCGAACTCATCTAGGTGGTCCCACTCAGACATTTGCAGCTCTAGAACGCATGCTTTTGGATGTAACAAATGTATTGACGCTGGAAGCTAAGGAAGGTGAAGGAAGGTATATAGGGCCAGCTGACATTTGCTTATTGCCAATGCGTCTTCTATTGGATTTTGTTGAGGCATTGAAAAAATATGCTTACAATGCATATGAAGGTTCCTTTGTTCTATCACCCCCACCAAAAGCAAGTTCTGTGTTTTTCCATGCAAACAAAAGAGTTTGTGAAGAGTGGTTTTCACGAATTTGTGATCCAATGTTGAATGCAGGATTAGCTATGCATTGTAGTGATGCAGTCATTCACTACTGTTCACTGCGGCTGGTAGATCTTAGAAACCTGGCTGCATCATCCCTCAGAGGCAACAGTCACACGGGAGGGGCTACTGAAAGTTATCATGCCTTTAGAGAGAGGTTTGAAGCAGATGTTCTGAAGGTCCTCCGGCATGCTTCCCTGGCACTCTGCAGATGTCATGAAACAGATGCCTTAGTTGGACTACAGAAGTGGGCTGCATCAACATTCTACTCTTACTTTGAGCAAGATAATCAACTAGTTCAGGGTGTACCTGATCGCGACAATCACTTCTCCTGGATATCAGGACTGATCTATCAATCCCAGGGGCAATATGAAAAGGCTGCTGCACATTATTCACATCTACTGCAGTCGGAGGAAGCCCTTACCTCCATGAAATCTGATGGCATTCAGTACATCATAGAGCGTGTTATCGAGTGCTACACATCCCTTTCAGATTGGAAATGCTTAGAGAGTTGGCTTGCTGAGTTACAAGTGCTCCGTGCTGTACACGCCGGCAAACCTTATTCAGGTGCTCTAACAAGTGCTGGCAATGAACTTAATGCTATTCATGCAATGGCATGCTTTGATGAGGGGGACTTTCATTCAGCTTGGGGTTATCTTGACCTGACTCCGAAAAGCAGCAGTGAGCTCACCCTTGATCCCAAGGTCGCACTTGAGAGAAGTGAACTTATGCTTTTGCGTGGAATGCTGCAATCTAATAGCAAGTTAGAGGGCGTAAAAGTGGAGCTTGATAAGGCTAAATTGATGTTGGATGAAGCACTCTCTGTTGTCCCACTCAATGGATTGCCTGAAGCTGCTGCTTGCGCTGGCCAGCTTCATTGCATATTTGCATTCGAAGAAGCCTCGGGGTTGACCTGCGGAAATGGACCTAATCAATCGCAATCAATAATGGATTCTTTACTGAAAGCACTGCATGATCCTGTCGATAAAATGCATCAAGATTGCAGCATGTGGCTAAAGGTCTTCAAAGTGTACCGTACTACACAGCCATCTTCTTTATCCACTCTTCTTCTCTGTCAGAAGCTTACAAGTCTTTCTAGAAAGCAGGGCAACTTTATGTTGGCTACTCGTTTAAACCAGTACCTCATAGATCATCCTTTGAAGGCGTCTGATGAGATGGACAAGGAAATACTTGAATTGAACATTAAGTATGAAGGCGCCTTGCTGAAACATGAAAAGGGAAATAATGAAGAGGCTTTATCTGATCTGTGGTCACTGGTACGTGCTAGCATTCTGTCTACAGTTAGTTGTTCACCTGGCATTGGCACTTCACATTCACTAGTTGCTAGGGCTTGTTTGAAACTCTCAACCTGGATGGAGCAAGAGAACTCAACTCCTACTTTTAATTCAATCATTCCAAAGGTAATAAAAGATTTCAGTGATTCTGATGGGTTTCAAGAGAAACTTCTATCTGGTGATAGTGTGTCTGTTTCGACTTTGGATTATCATGCACTTGCTCAAGAAATCATAGGCACTGCTCGGAAGATATCCTGGCAACTTTGCCCTAGCATGGGTAAGGCTTGGATTGCTTATGCATCCTGGTGCTTTGCTCATGCCAGTTATTCTCTGTCTGGAACCGATTCAAATTTGCAGAATTCACTGTCCCCTGTTCTTCAGTCTGAACTCTCCCCGGATAGATATCACTTGACAGATGACGAGAAATCTGAGGTGGGGGAAATAATCAGAAGTATTTGTGCTGATAAACATGCAAATCATGTGGGTTGTGAATACCCAGTGACACCAGGGCATTACAATTCTGCACCAGAATACCCCATATCTTTACTTATAGAACAGGCAATTAGTTTGATAGAAACTGCAGCTGGAGCACCAGGCTTTGAGGCCCGTGAAGGTGATGATCCCTCTGCAGTTCTAGCATCAGAGCTAGTGGTTCTTTGTAAATGCGATTCTGGAAAGGACACTGCACGTTTGATTGGCAAGCTTACTGAAATATGGCGGTCTTTAAGGAAAAGGAGGGTATCACTCTTCGGGCATGCGGCGCATGCTTATTTTCAGTACCTTTCTCATTCATCAACTGAGCTTCAATCTTCATATCACCATGATGCTTTGAAAGGGAAAACAAGAAGCTACACTATGCGTGCGATGCTGTATCTCCTTCACATAATGTTGAACTATGGGGTGGAACTGAAGGAAACACTTGAAAGTGGGCTTTCAACAGTTCCTTTATTGCCATGGCAGGTACGTCATGATAGTGTCCTATATTCTATAATTTTGGGTGTATGATAATATTTACCGCATAATTATGTGCTTTGGAAATATGCAGGAGATTATACCTCAACTTTTTGCACGCTTGAGTTCCCACCCTGAGAAGATAGTAAGGGAACTTTTGGAGAGCATATTGCTGAAGCTAGGAAAGCTATCTCCCTGTTCTATTGTATATCCTACATTGGTTGATATCAGTGCTTGTGAAGGAGAACCCTCTGAGGAGCTTCAGCGCATATCGGACTTTCTGGTATTTTACCTTACATATTAGACTATGGTTATCTGCTTTAGTCTTTAAGCGGTTATTCCAATTAATGTTATTTGGAACCTTTCTGTTTTCCATAGGTTAAGTTATACCCCAATTTAGTTAAAGATGTTAAGCTTGCAATTGAGGAGCTAGGTATGATTACTGTTCTTTGGGAGGAACAATGGCTCAGCACATTACAAGATCTCCATTCAGGTAAGCCTCCCTTCCTCTCTTGCTGTGCTGATGAATCAACTAGGAGGCGGCTTTGATTAAAAACTTAGATACCTACATAGGACTTAGTTTAAGGTTCAGCTCTGCTTGACACCGCTGTGCTTTCCCTCACAATCCAGTCAGTCTCTACCAACTAGAGTAATATGTTTTTTGATTTCTGACTTGAAAAGGATGTTATTGGTTAGGTGATATAATTGGTAAAATACAGTCGATTTTAAAAGGTGTCTGCAACATGAAAGCACCCTAACGTCTGTTTATTACAAATTTTGTATGCTTTATTCTATGCTTTGAGGAATTACATGTTCTTTTAGTGTTGTATGTGTTGGTCCCTCGGCTGCCCTGCACAGGTAAGCAGTAAGCTTATCAGCACACTCACTCACTATGGCTAGAGGTAGAAGAAGATATTGAGAACAACTCACACACACAGCAAGCTCTGCTTCTGGATGTGGCAAACTGAACTGCCCTTTTGCATTGCCTTAGGTGTGATATATATACAAGTGCTAGTACCTCTACCAGGTACATAGTTATTGGTGAGTACACCAATTACCTACATCTAAGATACACCAACTACTCTTAGTACTAGCAGTACAAAGCTTAGATCAGCCCATTACCAAGCCATGGCTGATGTAATAGCTACCAACTAATGTACTAGAGGTGGCTTATTGCCACATCACACTTCAAAGAAGAGGATTGAGCAATTTGGTGACCAAATGCCAACTCTACTGCAGCAAGAGAGAGAGATCAGCAGCAGATTATGTCTTACAATTCTTCCCCTAATCCTGCTGCTAACCCGATGCCTTGACCTCATCCATGCCAATCATCTTCCTCAGCTCCATGAACCACAGGCGTCCGAGTGACTTGGTGAGGATGTCAGCGAGCTGTCTGCCGGTCTCGACGAACTCGATAACGATCTGCCCTCCATCGATGCAGTCCCGGAGGAAGTGGAACTTGATGTCAATGTGCTTGCTCTAGTCGTGGAGGACAGGGTTCTTGGCGAGGGCGATGGCGGGCTGGTTGTCCACCATCGAGCCGGCGGTGAGCTTCCTCTCGGCCGGTCGGCTCGCCAATGATTGGCCTTGATCAGACGACTGGCACGCCGCCGCGTGGTTGCTGCGACGTACTCCGCCTCGCACGTCGATAGCGCCACGATCTTTTGCTTCAGCGACTGCCAAGCAATGGGGGCCGCTCCAAGGAAGACGAGCACGCCGGAGGTGCTCCGTCGTCCGTCGATGTCGCTCGCCATGTCTGCGTCGCTGAAAACAGTGAGCTCCAGCTCACGTTCCTTTGCCTTGGGGGGTGCCTCACTGAAGACCGTGAGCCGCAGCCCACCCTTGCCATCACTCTTGGGGAAGATGATTGCTTGATCGAGCGTCCCCTTGACGTAGCGCAGCAGCCTCTTCACCGCCGTCCAGTGATCCTCGCGCGGGTCCTCCATGATGCGATTGACATACCCGACCGCGAATGTGATGTCTGGCCGAGTATGCGTGAGGTAGCGTAGCCCGCCGACGATGCTACGGTAGCGTGTCGCGTCCACCTTCGCCGCCATGCTGTGCTTGGACAGCTTCAGCTGCTCCTCCATTGGAGTTGCGCACGGCTTGCACTCCGCCATGCCGCTGCGCTCCAGCAGCTTCTCCACATAGGCGCGCTGGCCCAGGGAGATGTGCTCCTTCCCCTGCCTCACCTCAATGCCGAGGTAGTAGGATAGCGCGTCGAGATCGCTCATTTTGAAACAAGCAGCCATCTCGCGTTTGAAGCCGTCGATGTCCTCCGCCCGCGCTCCAGTGACGATCAAGTTGTCCACATACACGCCAACGACGAGCTCCTTCCCCCGTCGCTGCGTGTACAGCGCGTGCTCTGTGGCGCAGCGAGTGAACCCAAGCTCGCCCAAGGTGGCTTCGAGCTTGGCGTTCCACACCCAAGGGGCCTGCCGCAGCCCATAGAGTGCCTTGCGCAGCTTGAGCACCTTGTGCTCATCGCCCTTAACGGCGAAGCCCGGAGCTTGCTTGAGAAGACCGTCACCACGAGATCGCCGTTGAGGAACGCAGACTTGACGTCGAGGTGGTGGACGCGCTTAATCCTTCATTTGTTGCCATGCTAACAAAGAAGCGAAACGGACTCCATTCGCGCATGCCGAGCAAAGACTTCCTCGAAGTCGATGCCCTCACGCTGCACGAAGCCGCGGGCGACAAGCCGAGCCTTGTACTTGACAATGGCGTCGCGCTCGTCCCGCTTCACCTTGTAGACCGACTTCAACCCGATCGGCCTGCAGCCCACCGGTGGATCCATCAGCTCCCATGTTCCATTGTCCTCGATGGCCTTCATCTCTTCCACCATCGAGCGGCGCCAATTGGCGTCGCGTTCAGCCACTGCAAACGTCGGTGACTCCTCTGCACTAACAAGGAGCAGCTACGGGTTGTCGAAAAGCGACCGCCAAACCAGAGCTCCCCTTCGCCGAGCGATGTTGTCCACCCTTTGAACCGGACCTCCCTCGCCGTCGTGGAAAGCGTCCACGTACTCGTCAATGTCGGTGGGTGGAGAGGTGAACTCGATCGGTGGTCCATGGCCTCCCTGTTCTGCCGGAGTGGTCGGCATCGCTGCTGGACCGCTCGGCACCATTGCCGGAGTGGTCGGCATTCTTCGCTGACCGCTTTCGGCACCATCGCCAAGTGGTCGGATCCCTTCTTTGGGCGGTCGGCCCACCTTCTTTGAGCGCTTAGCACTTCTTTGTTGAAGTGCTCGGCACCCCCTCTGGAGTAGTCGGCATTGCTGCTGGATCGCTCGGCACCACTCCTGGGGTGGTCGGCACCTCTTCTCCAGCGTCTCCACCACCGTGGATGACTAAGTGTTCGACGATGAAGGTGCTTTGCTCAAGTTGCCGCCGACTTCCCTGCGTGCGGACCCTCCGGTCCCCTGTGTCGCCATCTCTTGAACACCACATCCCTAGAGATCACCACCTTGCCTCTCTTGGGATCATAGAGCCGATACGCCTTGGTGCCCTCCTCGTGGCCCCTGTCTTCTAGCTTGCCGAGGTGAGACTTGGTGTTCTTCACATGGCCGACGCAGCCAAATGTCCTGAGGAAGGACATATTCGGCTTGCGTTCATGCCAAGCCTCGAACGGCGTCTTGCCCTTCAGGGCCTTGGTAGGCGCGCGGTTAAGGATGAACACCACCGTGGTCACCGCCTCTCCCCAGAACTTTGCCGGCATGCTTTTGGCCTTCATCATGGATTGGGCCATGTCGACCACCGTCTGGTTCCGCCGCTCCACCACGCCATTCTGCTGTGGTGAGTACGGCGCGGTGTGGTGTCGCACCACACCCTGATCTGCGCAGTACGCAGCGAACTCCACCGAAATGAATTCGCCGCCGCGATCAGTCCGCAGCACACGCAACTTCTTGCTGCTCTCCGCCTCCGCGCGCGCCTTGAACTTCTTGACCGCTTCCGCTGCCTCGGACTTGCTGGTAAGAAGCTGCAGCCACATGAATCGGCTGCAGTCATCCACCAGCAAGATGAAGTACTTGAGCCCGCCGTGCGTCGCCGGCGTGATCGGCCCGCAGAGGTCACCATGGACCAGCTCGAGGGCCCTCGCCACGCATGATGCCGCCATCTTCGGCGGCGGCAATCTTTGCTTCTCGACTGTGCAATTGTCACACAACTTCGCTGCGTGCTCGATATGAGGGCGGCCATCATCACCATCTTCTCCGCCGACCAAGAGCGTCGAACCGAGATGGCCATCACGGGCATGCCACACGCCCACGGCTCCTCCGCCGTGCAAATGCATCCAAGCAGACGGGCTACTCCACCTTCAAGTCGGCAGTGCGGCCGGTTCGAGACCTCTTCACCTTAGCAAGAAGCGGCGCTCACGGTCCACGATCACGAGGACACCGTCCTTGATCGAGACCTCGGCACCGCCACACTCATCCGGTGGCCAATCGCCGATGATGCTTGAACGCATTGCGGGATATAATATACATCCGTCGTCACATGCGGTGCTCGTTCGTTGCTCGGCACTGAAGATGATGATGGTGCGCTCTCGGATCATCACCCTTGAGCCGTCACCGAACTTCACCGTGCCGGTCACGTTGCCGTCGAGCTCGGAGAAGGCTGCCTTGGAGTCCGTCATGTGGTTCTTGGTGGGCTGGAGTTCGTGTACCACCATTGCGCTCCCCGCCGCCGCCCACACGTCCGAGGTGGACTTGGACGCGCGGTTCGTCGAGGTTGACATCCTTCAGCGCCTTGCCGTGCCCTTCCACCACCATCACCTCTCCCTTCTCCTTAGTCTCAACGTCGTGTAGTGCACAAAACGTCGCCATCAGGAGAGTGGCCTCATCATCCTTATTAGCCTGCGCTAAATGAGCCTCAGCCTTCTTCTCCTGCTTGCGATTTAGGCACTCCTTTGCCTAATGGCCTGTCTTCCCGCAGCGCCGGCAGGCGTTGGGGTCGACCTTCTTCTTCTCCGAAGAAACCTTGCATGGCGCTTTGCCATCGCCACTGGGTGGAGGAGGCTTCCGGACTTCTTCTCCTTCATCAAGGCAGCCCACTCCTCCTCTGTCTGCGTGACAACTTAACTTGTCCGTCTGTCCGTCGTTCTTGTGGCATGCTCCATGCGCGGCGCCCATCCCTTTGCCAGTGAGACGGCTGTCACATCCTCAATGGTGAGGGTGGACAAGTCCAAAGATCGTTTCTATGGAGAGAGCGATCGGATGTACTTCAATGGCACGGAGTGGAGGTACTTGGAGATGGCCTCTTCTTTCGTCGATGGTGACGCCGTGGCTCTCTCGACTTGGCGATGAGCGATCGCGAAGCGGAGGAGAAATCCTCCACCGACTCACCATCCTTGAACTTGAGGTTGGCGATACCGCCAAAGAATTGGACCGTCGCCTTCTTTTTGCTTGGTCGGAGCCGACGACAAGATCGCTGCAATGGCCTCCCACGCCTCCTTAGTAGAGTTCTTCGCCCCCAACGGCTCCCTGTACTCCGCTGGCACAGCAGTGAGAATAACCTCCAACAACGAGGATAGCCTCCAACGCTGACATGTCGTCTTCTTCGTTGTCGGTGCCCTTGTCAATGGCATTCGAGCCGTCGGACTCTCGAGCTTGACCTTCATGGTCACCGCCCACTCGCCATAGTTGGTGCGAGTTAGCGTCCGCCAGCCCCGGTGCGGCCGACCTTCCACTTGCGCGTGCGCACGACGACCTCCTGTCGTGGCTGGGCAGCCCTAGTAGCGCCGTCTCGAACCGTCCGTCATCGTCGGCGGTTAGTCCGGCGACGGCACTTGTGCGGCTCTGATATCACTTGTTGGTCCCTCGGCTTCCCTGCACAGGTAAGCAGTAAGCTTACCAGCACACTCACTCACTATGGCTAGAGGTAGAAGATATTGAGAACAGCTCACACACACAGCACAAGTCCATCGCTGGCCGAAAGCTCTGCTTCTAGATGTGGCAAACTGAACTGTCCTTTTGCATTGCTTTAAGTGTGATATATATACAAGTGCTAGTACCTCTATTAGGTACATAGTTATTGGTGAGTACACCAACTAATTACTCCTATGGTACACCAACTATTCCTAGTACTAGCAGTACAAAGCTTAGATCGGCCTACTACCAAGGCATGACTGATGTAATAGCTACCAACTAATGTACTAGAGGTGGTCTATTGCCATACTGCTACAGCAGTAGTTGTTAGTCGTTGAACTCTCACTCTCGGTAGTAGCAGAATTCTTACTCTCATCGAGAGAGGATGACACTAGGAGTTGGGGCAATTTTCTGGTTTATTTTTCACACAAACTCACACAAATGCCATGCCAACCTGAGGGGTTGGAGATACATATTTATAGGCTGCTAGCCACCAAGCATATACCAAGATGCTAGTCTAAGATGCTAATATGTCCTCTATGATCTTTGTCCTAAGATGCTGTCCTCTCAGTCAAGCAGTCAAGATCTTCTTTGTTGTCCTCTCGATCCAAGCAATATCTCTTCTTGCTGTCCTCTCATCAAGCAAATATGTTTGTTGCACCAACCCCACAAGAAGCATCAACAGAGACTTATCCATCATTCTTCCCCTAAGTCTTGTGCGTGCGTCTTGTGGGAAAGTTGAATCATCCGGTCCGGAGCGAGCTCGAGGAACTTGATCCTCCCAAGGGGCTTGGTGAGCGAGTCCGCAAGTTGGTCCTTGGTGTTGATGTAGCTCGCCTTGATGCTCCGTCCTCCAAACAACCTCGGATGAAGTGGTACCTCACCCGGATGTGCTTACTCCGTTCATGAAAAGCGGGGTTCTTTGCGAGGCTGCAGGCGGACTTGTTTGTCCACCACAGAGCTCCACCGCTCTAGTGTCTTTGCCGAGGAGATCACCAAGCGATCGAAGCGAGCCAGAGCACTTGAGTCGAAGCGGTGGAGGCCGCTATGTACTCGGCCTCGCGGTGGGACAGGCCACCACACTGGCGCTTGACCGATCGCCCGCCTAACGAGGCACTTGCCGAGGAAGAAGAGGATCCCTTCGTGCTCTTCTTTGGTGTCGATGTCGCCTGGCGTGGTCATTGTCATTGTGCATGCGACGCAAGTGTGTGCCGCCTGTGGTACCTCGGGTAGTAGAGGCCGTGGTCGAGAGTCCCCGCAACATAGCGGATGATCCTCTTCACGACTGGTGCTCCGGTCGTCGTCGTCGTCATGCATGAACCGACTAACGAAGTCGACGGAAAATGCCAAGTCCGGCCGTGTGTGGGCGAGGTAGCGAAGGCTCCCCACAAGGCGCCGATGCTGCGTAGCATCCACCTCCTCCGTCGTCTTTGTCGCGGCTCAACTTCACCTCTCCTCCATCGGAGTGAGAGTGGGTTGCGATCGGTGAGCCCAGCTAGATCAACGACGCGCTTGGCATAGGCGGTTTGTCGAAGCGTGATCCCGGAGTCATCCTGGTGCATCTCGATTCCCAGGTAGGAGAGGCCCTAGGTCACTCATCTGGAAGGTGGCCTTCATCTCTTCCTTGAATGCCGCCACCTCCGCATCCTTGGTGCGGTGATCACCAAGTCGTCGACGAGACACCCACCGCCAGGCATTTCCTCCTTTGCCTCGTCGGTAGATGGCGCCTCGTCGCGGGCTTTGCTCGAAGCCCATCCCCTTTAGCGTGGAATCCGACTTGGCATTCCACGCCCTCGTCTGCCGCCGCAAGCCATAGAGGGCCTTGCGCAGCGGAGCACCTTGCCCTCCTTGCCGGGGATTGCAAATCCTGACGACTGGTACACGTAGACCTCCTCCTTTAAGTCGCCGTTAAGGAACGCCGACTTGACGTCCATGTGATGAACACGCCAGCCCTCCTGGGCAGCTAGCGCAAGGAGGAGTTGCACGGACTCCATCCGTGCCGCACGGGGAGCAAATGCGTCGTCAAGTCGTCCCCCTCTCCGCCGCGCGAAGCCTCGTGCCACCAAGCGAGCCTTTGTGCTTTGACGATGGCACCGGCTTCATCCCTCTTCGACTTTTGTACACCCACTTAAGGGTGATCGCGCGGTGACCACGAGGAAGGTCGCAAGCTCCAGGTGCGGTTCTTCTCAACCGCATCCATCTCCAATCGCATCGCGGCGACGCCATGTCGCGTGTGTCTCGGCCTCTCGCAAGCGACCGAGGTTCGCCGTCGTCACACGCAAGGTGCAAGCTCGCGCCTCCGGTCGTGAGGCACCGGTCCCGGCACCGGTGGTCGCCGAGAAGGTTCTCGGCAAGATACGTTACCGCAGCGGAACGCGCTCGCCGTGGTAGTGCGCGTCGACGCGCTCCTCGTCGTGAGAGAGGGATAGCGAGCTCAATCGGGCCGTGCTCGACATGAGTGGTGGTGGGGTAGGCGTGCCCGGAGTGGTGCTGTCGGTCTTTGGAGTGCGTGGCGTTGCCGACCGTGGTGGTGGAGCCCGGCGAAGAACTCATCGCCCGAGGTCTGGCCGGAGAGCGTGGTCTTTGTCCGAGTAGCAGCGCCGGGTCGGTGGAGGCTCGGGGGCTGGGGTAGACGCGCTCGCCAAGAAGAGCCGCCTACTCCCCGACTCCCTCGAAGTGGACGTACTCGGCGGTGAAGTTGTCGTACGTCGGAGTGAGCCGCCGTCCACCGCCTTTGTCCCACGTCCATCCCTCGCCGCCGCCGAACACAACGTCCGCGCGCTGCGTGCGCCACACGCTGTGTCTTTGGGTCGAGGATGCGGTAGGCCTTCGAGCCCTCGCGTAGCCGATGAACACTCCCGAGTGCTCTGCGTCGTCGAGCTTCTTGATGTGGCCAAGCTCTTTGGCGAACGCGAGGCGTACCAAGACCCGCAAGTGGGGAGACCGCCGGCTTGCGCCCATGCCAAGCCTCGTCTGGCGTCCCCGCCGCCGAAGCGCCTTTGGTAGGCGAAGCGGTTGAGGATGTAGACGGCCGTCACCACCGCCTCTCCTCAGAAGACAGCCGGCATCCCCCTCTGCTTGAGGAGGGCCCGAGCCATCCCCACAACCGTCTGGTTGCGCCGCTCGACGATGCCATTCTGCTGCGGTCAGACGGTAGCGGAGTAGTGGCGCTGAATGCCCTCGTCAACAAGAGTGAGAACGCGCGAATTCGGCCGCCGTGAATTCGCCGCCGTTGTCGATCGCTTGAAGACGCGCAGCGACTTCTTGGCGCGCTCGCCTCGCAGCGACTGCTGCAGCGCGCTGATGGCGTCCGCGGCCTCTCTCCTTGTCTGCCGAGGACCATCACCCACATGTAGCGGGAGAGGTCGTCGACGAAGCGCAGGAAGTAGCGTCGTCCTCCGGTGTGGCGGTGTCAGCGGGCCACACAAATCCCGATGCACAAGCTCGAGCCTCTCCTTGGCTCAAAGCTCGCCCATTGGGGAAAGGGGAGTCGCCTGCGCGCCGTCAACACGCAGACGTTGCGAGCTGCTCCACATGGTCGAGGCACGGCAAGCCTCGCACCATCTCCGTGGCACCGAGCCGCCGGGGCCTCAAAGTGAAGGTGCCCGAACGCGCTCGTGCCTTTATGCACGCCTCGTCGTCCCGACGAGCGGCGAGACACAAAGGGGTTATGCCACACGCACATTAAGGACGTAAAGTCGATTTGCGCTTACGGATACCTTGGCAAGAAAGGCGGCGACGGCGATCCCAAATCCTCATGACTCGTCCTCAACCACCACGCGCGAACCGTTCTCATCCGGTGTCCCAAGGCGATGATGGAGTTTCTCAACGCGGGGATGTAGTGAACTCGGTGAGCGGCTGTGTGCTCACCGGACCGCAGCAGTGAAGATGGCGAGCCGGCGTCCTTGATCTCCACGCGGAGGCATCCCCAAACTTGAGCGGGGCCTCGGACGCTAGAGTCAAGCTCGGTGAAGAACTCCGTCGACCGGTCATGTGATGGGTGGCGCGGTGTTGAGGCACCACCCGTCGATCTTTGTCGTTGCGGAGCTGTCGCCGAGGAGGCGTGTTCTTTTGGCTCGTCAAGGTGGAGGATAGCCGCTGCGGCGGTGCCACTGGAGGTAGCTTCGATGCTTGCATGTGCCATGAACAGAGCCGGCTCCTCCTCACTTTGTGGCGGCGTGGGCTGGCGCTGTCGTGGTATCGGCGATCCTTGGCCCAATGGCCAAAGTTGGGCTGCGATTGCGGTAAGCGCGTCGTCTCGTGCCGGCTTGTGCTGCTGCCGCGACGCGCCACTGGCGCCTCCGTGGGCATCACCCTCGGCGCGTCCTCGCGCGCCCGCACTGGCGCGTCTCGCGCCTTGCGTGGCTTGCCACGCTTGCGATCGCCTTTGTCGCAGAAGAAGGCTCCCCTTCTTCCGGTCACCTTGGCGGCAAGCCACTTTGCTCCCAGTGAGGAGCTTTCCGCCGGTGGTGATGGGCCCGAGAGAGAGGCGTGGCTCATCGTTGTCGGCGACCTTGAGGCGACCTATCGCCTCCTCGATCGACATCGTGGAGAGATCCGATGAGGGACTCGATCGAGCGAACCATCCGCTTGTACTTCTCGGGGACGCAGCGAAAGAGCTTTTCGACGCCTCTCTCCTCGCCGTAGGTGTCATCGCCGAATCGCACCATCTTACGCAGCAAGAGTGTTGAGGCGGAGAGCAAAGTCATCAACGTCCTCACCACGGAAGAAGGTCGAGTTCTCCCACTCCTTGCGAAGTGCCCGCAGTGTGGACTTGTGGGCGTGGGTCGCTGCCGATCGTGCCGCATGCGATGGCGTCCCAAGCCTCCTTGGCGATCCGCTTGTTGGTAAGCGAGAAGCGCATCTCGGGCGGATCTGCGGCGATGAGGGCATCCGGCGCCCGTCGATCTAGGTCGTGTCGTCGGCGTCGCGCACTGGGACCGCCTCCCACATGTGCGCGCACTGGAGCTTTACCCTCATCACGCGCAGCCCACTCGGCGTAGTTGGTCTTGGTGAGGGTAGGCCACCCACCGCCGGGACCGACGCGTCCCGACAACAACAGCCCGGAGCCCATGGTAACCACGGTACCGATCCGGGAGAGAGAGCCACGCGCACTGCGGAAGGCCGTGCTCTCCATCGACCCGTCGGTACCGATCCGGGAGAGAAAACCACGCGCTGCTGTGAAGGCGCGCTCTCCATCGACCCGTCCGCCACCGTTGCCGCGCGCGCCTCCTCCAGAGCGCGCCGCCGCGCGCGCGCCTCCACCAGAGCGGCGCCGCCGGCGCGTCGCGCGCTGTCTGGCTGCCGCCGCGCGCTTTCGTGGCGCGCGCTGCTGCCCAGAGCGCCACCGCTATGCGCGCGCCTCCTCGAGGCGCCGCCAGTAGCGTCGCGCTGTGCAGGCTGCCGCCACGCTTTCGCGGCGCGCGCTGCCGCTGCTTGCGCCGCCAGAGCTGCTGCGCCTCCCTCTCTAGCAGCTCGAGGTCGCGTCGGCGGTGTCGTCGGCGAAATGGAGCTGCCGATTCGCCGCCGAAGCCTCGACCTCCGCTTGCCGCCTCCTTTGCATTGCGCCGCCGCCATTGCCGCCTCCGCTCTGCGTTGCTGCCAGCCTCCGCGCATTGCCGCCTCGGCGCCCTGCCGCTCGCTGCGCTCGTTTCTCTGTCGCGGCAAGTTCGGCCTCCTGCCGACGCCGCGTGCTCGAGGCGACCGAGCGCTGAGACTGCCCTGCGGACATGACGCGCTACTGGGGGCTGCTGCGTGGGGAGAGGGCTGCTCTTCGTCTGTGCAGAGGGAGAGGAGTGAGCAGGGGCGGCCGGAGGAGCTGCTGCTGCCAACAGCTGGGGCTGTTGTGGGGCTGGGAGGGGAGATGAGCAGGAGATGCTCAGGCTACAGGATAGTACGGCTTTGATACCAGTTGTTAGTCGTTGAACTCTCACTCGGTAGTAGCAGAATTCTTACTCTCATCGAGAGAGGATGACACTAGGAGTTGGGGCAATTTTCTGGTTTATTTCTCACACAAACTCACACAAATGCCATGCCAACCTAAGGGGTTGGGGATACATATTTATAGGCTGCTAGCCAGCCAAGCATATGCCAAGATGCTAGTCTAATATGCTAATATGCTGTCCTCTAAGATGTTGTCCTAAGATGCTGTCCTCTCAGTCAAGCAGTCAAGATGCTGCTGCTGTCCTCTCAGTCAAGCAGTATGCTGCTGCCGTCCTCTCAGTCAAGCAGTATGCTGCTGCTGTCCTCTCAGTCAAGCAGTATGCTGCTGCCGTCCTCTCAGTCAAGCAGTATGCTGCTGCTGTCCTCTCAGTCAAGCAGTATGCTGTTGCAGCCAGCCCCACCCGTTGCAGCCAGCCCCACAAGAACTGTCAACAGAGACTTATCCATCAGTAGTGACTGGACAGCCGAGCTGACCAAATGCCAACTCTGCTGCAATAAGAGAGAGAGATCAGCAGCAGATTATGTCTTACAGTATGCTACTGCACATGACAAGTTAACTAGGTTCCAGACTTTCCAGTGCCATGAAAGGATGAAACTCGCTGCATATATGCATTAGGATTGATGGTGCCCCTGGAATGTTTATGATTTTATGACTTGTGAGATACTTCAGTTTCAGCTTGCTATACTGTAAAAGCAATTGCTTGTATGCAAATGAAAAAAAATTCTTGTTGAAGCATACAGCGCCCCCCCCCCCACACACACACACACACACACACACACGAATATACAGGAGAGCTGTGTATCATTGCATTAACAAGAAGAAACAAGAACACCCAAGTACAAAAACACCCCCAAAGATCCGACGCACCAAGGTTGCAGCCCACACGCACAGGCACCACACACTTAGCACCTTAACAAATTACAAACGTGCCAGATAAAAAAGTATGCAGTTACTGCTGCTCAAAACAACAATACTGTTAAAGGATTTGCTTATATGCAAATGAAAATTTCTTGTCACTGGGAGTAGAGTAGTTCATCTGTAAGTTCAGCTGGAAGCATATTGTCCAGCTTCTGTTGCATAAAACAATTTACATGTAGAAATGATTTGTATCTAGCCTTCGGTATATCTGTACTAACCTGTCTTCTGGGCCTTAAGGACTAGATGACTATATATTTCGGCCATGTAAAGTTGTAAACTACACTTCATGAGGACAGATGCAGATGCTAATATTGTCCAAATTTCTATTTAAATGCAGATGTTTTGAGGAGAATCAATATACTTAAAGACGAAGCTGCAAGGGTTGCTGCAAATTCTACACTGAGTTCAGCAGAAAAGAACAAGATCAATGCTGCAAAATATTCTGCTGTTATGACTCCAATAGTTGTAGCCTTGGAACGCCGTCTGGCGTCTACATCTCGTGAACCAAAAACACCCCACGAAATGTGGTTCCATAAAGAATACAATGCTAAGCTGAAATCTGCAGTCACAACCCTTAAGACACCCCCTGGATCTCCAGCAGCATTAGGAGAGATTTGGCAACCTTTTGATTCAATTGCTGCTTCTTTAGCCACGCATCAAAGAAAGTCATGCGTAATGTTAAGTGAAATTGCTCCGCAGCTAGCTGTTTTGTCAACCTCTGACATTCCAATGCCTGGTTTTGAGAAGAAGATACTTGGTTCCTCAGAATCCTTTTCTGGAAACCATGACACTGTAACTGTATCTTCCTTCTGCAAAGAAGTGACAATACTTTCAACAAAGACAAGGCCTAAGAAGCTCATCTTGCAAGGATCAGATGGTCAGAGGTACACTTACCTTCTCAAGGGTCGGGAAGATTTACGCCTTGATTCACGGATAATGCAGTTGTTGGAGGCAATAAATAGCTTGTTGTATTCGTCTTCCAACACTCGAAGTCGAAATATCACATTACGGTTCTATTCCGTTACACCAGTTAGTGGACGAGCTGGACTGATCCAGTGGGTGGAAAATGTAAGCAGCATATACAATGTGTACAAATCATGGCAAAAGCGCTCACAGTTGGCACAGGCACAGGCAGAGGCACAGCTATCTTCAGTTAGCACTGGTAACATTCACAACCCTGTTGCACCTGTTCCCCGTCCAAGTGACATGTTCTATGGGAAGATTATACCAGCACTGAAAGAAAAAGGGATAAAAAGGGTAGTCTCACGAAGAGATTGGCCACTAGACGTTAAAAGAAAAGTTCTATTGGAGCTTATGAATGAGACTCCGAAACAGATTCTGTGGCAAGAAATGTGGTGTGCAAGCGAAGGGTTCAGAAACTTTAACTCCAAAGTAAATAGGTATGTGGAAGCATGGCGCCTTTATTTTGAACACAGAATTTACATTATCCACCACCACTTACTTTTTGCCACTGTTAGTGCCTGAACCTTGATTGCTTCTGCTGGGTTTCAACTCTAGCCTACCCCAACTTGTTTGGGACTTAAAGGCTTTGTTGTTGTTGTTAGGGGGGCAGCAGCTCAACACCCTGACCCTCCTGGGAAAAGATTGTGTATTTTTTCCTCTGCTACTAGTTGTCACTTTCTCAAAGAATGAGTAGGCTGTTAGTTGTTGGTATTCTGGGAAATCATTCCTGCATTAGGCATAGGAGACATACTCCTTCCGTTCACAAATACTTTTCACATTTGACTTTAGTCTTCGATGTATATCTTTGACCACTAATTTCTTCGAGAATATATTCTTAAAATCCTTCACACCTATAAGATCCTGCAGTATTTTTCAGTGCAATTACACACATAACTTACATGTTTTCAAGCTAAATTTATTTTTTTTATAAAGGTTTAATTAAATCTTGTCCAAAACGACATGTTTTTGTCACTGGAGGGAATATATAATTATATATTAAATTGAATTTCTGCTTTAGTTGACTGTTGCACTCTTAAACCTTAATGAGTAAAGAACATATTCTTAAACAATAGTTGAAAGAAAAAGATGTTTACTCTTTTCTTGGAAGAAAGAAAGAGGAGAATTTGCTGAACTAAATGGTTGCAAATCCCTAGTCCTTAGTATTTGGTATTTGGGCCTTCCATGGAAGCTGAGGTGAAGACAGTCTTCCCAGTTTTGTGTGTACTTTGTCATGGATTTGATTCTACTAGCGTTGACAAGAGTTTGATGTGTGTGCAGTGCAGGACATCTTCATTATTTAAAATTTAAAACTCATGTTAATTTTAGGAACTCTGGTTAAGAATTTTGTGTGTAGAAGGCCCTGTTTGGATCCATTAGAGCTAACAGTTAGCTGCTAATAATTAGCTCATTTGGATCCAAATGGGTCCAGCTAATTGTTAGCTGAACACCCAACTAACAACTATCTCACTAGTTGGACCAAACCAGCTAATAGCAACTAATAGTTAGCTAGCTAGCTAATATCAGCTATGAGCTATTAGCTAGCTAACTATTTTTTCCTCGAACGACGCAGGAGAGCTGCGTGCCATCTCATTAAGAAGAGAAAGAATACAAAGGAGAGACAAGAGTAGTGCACGGGAGAGAAACTCCTGAGCTAGCTAACTATTAGCAGCTAATGAATCCAAACAGGGCCTAAGTAACTTTGTGAAGTAATGCTTGCCATGCAATGATGTATTTTAATACATATGGTAACTAAATTTAAAGAAGGTCAACAATGCATTTTAAGTAAGGTCAACAATGCATTGATGAACAAATTATTGGTTACTCATTTGTTCAACATAATGCAGGTTACCAAAGAGTGCTATGATAGCCCTTCTTTCTTCATGATTTTAATAATTTAATGGCTGATAACTAAATTTGCTGTTGATGATTGCTTAACTATGAATCATTTTCTCATTGCAGATTCTCCAGCAGCGTAGCAGCCATGAGCATAGTTGGCCATATACTAGGTCTTGGAGATAGACATTTGGACAACATTCTTATGAATTTCAGCAATGGGGATGTAGTTCATATTGATTACAACATATGCTTTGATAAAGGGAAGAGGTTGAAGATTCCAGAAATTGTTCCATTCCGTCTCACTCAAACTATTGAATCAGCTTTAGGATTGACTGGCGTGGAAGGTGTTTTTAGAGTTACTTGTGAGGAAGTTATGGATGTCCTCTTGAAGAACAAAGATATCATTTTGATGTTGTTGGAAGTATTTGTTTGGGATCCATTGATTGAGTGGACACGTGGAAATATCCAAGATGAAGCAGGAATTGCCGGTGAAGAGAAGAAAGGAATGGAATTAGCAGTTAGTTTGAGCTTGTTCTCTTCTAGAATTCAAGAAATCCGTGTTCCTTTGCAGGTAACTGTTATCTATTCGAGTTGGAAAGTTTCTCTGCATCTATCATTTGTGATTAATTTAACAGGGAGGTGCTACTAAACACACGCTTCATTGTGGAAAATCTGCACTCTTATTGTATTTACTAAGCAAAACTTCTTCCCAGAAATATACACCGTTTTAGAATTTGAGTGGTCAGGCTTTAGCTTTGACTGCTTAGATTTATTAGTTTTTTAACATGAAGGTTGCACTTTTAAATTGTTATTTGTCATCAGAAGTACTTCCAAACATGTTTTTCCCTTTACCAACATATTACTATGAATAATTTAATTTTGGTGGCCAAAGTTGCTTACTGAAGATGATGGCGTACCGTTTGATATAGAAAATTTGTATTTATGAATGATTGAAGCAAATGTAGGGACACTATCAAATTAGCTAACTGATGTTGTATGCATGGTTATAGCCAAACTTTCTTGTTTAATTTGTTCCTAAGAAATATATAGTTGGTTATTGGTGCATGATTAATAATTGTTTCATTATCTATCATTGGTTCCGATAAGGTTGTAGGAATGAAATGGATGATATAGCCTCTCTGATTCCATCTTTCACACACTAGTACATATACGCCATGATTACTGTTTCAGGATTGAGGCCCATTTTGTGATGTTGCCTGTCCTGAACTATAAGTTATTTTTATTATTATTGTCACTATCTGATTGAACGTTTTCCTTTTCCCAGGAGCACAAGGATCTTTTCTTAACTAATTTGCCAGCTACAGTATCTTATCTAAAGGTATTCTTTACAATTTTGTTAGTCACATATTAAGTATTTCAAATAAAATATTTTTAATCTCCTGCTAACTTTTACTACATGCAGAAATTCTTGGATATTTTAGATCAGTATGAAGCTGCATTGGCTATATTTTATCATGCTGAGAAAGAGAGATCAAGTGTTTTGCAGCATGAAATGTCGGCTAAGTCAGTTCTAGCTGATGCTACATCAGTTGCTGAGAAATCTCGCACTTCATTTGAAATTCATGCTCACGAGTTAGCAGAAGCAAAAGCTGCCGCAGTTGATGAAGCTAACAAGCTTGCAATATGGGTGGAAAAACATGCACTGGTTCTTGAGGCTATACGGGAGAACTCTGTTGCGTGCGTTGAGTCATGCATGCAATTGAATTGTAAGGACGAGGCATTGAGCCTTATTTCAGCCGTCCTAGAATCAGGAGTCCCACTTACAGTTGTACCAGAACCAACAAGAGCACAGTGCTCGGAATTGGATAGGGAGGTTTCTCAATTATTATCTGAGTTACAGGGTGGACTTTCCTCTGCTTTAGACTCACTTGGTGAATATTCTTTAGTCTTGAAGCAAGTTCTTCCAGTTAATTACATCACAACCAGTCCGATCACTAGTTGGGCGCAAGTCTTGCAGCTATCTGTAAGGAGTACATCGCAAGATATGCTTTCCCTTGCCAAAAGGCAGGCTGCAGAAGTCATTGCTAAGGTTCAAGGTGAAGGCATTAATCTAGTGCAACAAAGATATAGGGATCTCTTAAATCAAATGGAAAGTTATGTTTCATGTGTGGAAAGGCTTGCAAGGGAGTGTTCTGAACGGATGAATTCTATTGGGTTGAATAATGAAGTGCAATCCAAAGAGCGGATACTTTCTGCATTCATGAACTCTGTTCAATTTCCTTCACAAAAGAAGGATGGTAATAATACTCATTTGTCGCATTCAGGAAGTCCTCAGCAGGGTGAGATTGAAACTCCAGCCAAGGGTGATGTACAAGAGACAAGAAGTAAGGTGCTCTCTATTCTTGGGATTGCTGTGGGTCAGTTATATAGTGATATTAGAGCCAAAGTGTCTGAGCTCTCAACTAAGGGTATTGGAAAAGCTAAATTTAGGACAGATGATTCTGGTCTTGAAGCTGATGCTGGAATGGGCTTGCAAGTTTTCGAACAACACATAGAAAAATGTGCATTAATCTCTGGAGTTGTTGATGAAGTGCATGAAGTTATTGGGAAAACCTTAGCTGAAACAAGTGCTGCTTATGCAAAGCCCAGTCCTAGGCACTGGGCTTCTACTTTTCAGGCCGCTTTGCACTCAAGTATCAACTTGATTGAACAAACGACTGAAGCTTTTCTTCCAGAATTTATCAGATCAGTTGTTCCACATAAATCAGAGGTAAAGGAAACCATCAGGTCAATTTCTGAGGTACGTGGTTCTGTTGATAATGCTCTAGGGAAGCTGATTGAGGTAGAACTCGAGAGAACATCTCTTACTGAATTGGAACAGAACTACTCTGTGAAAGTTGGCAGAATTACTGAGCAGCAAATGGCTCTTGAAGAAGCTGCTGCAAGAGGTAGAGAACATCTATCATGGGAAGAAGCAGAGGAGCTAGCTTCACAGGAGGAAATCTGTAGGGCACAATTGGAACAACTACATGAAACATGGAGCCAGAAAGATACGCGTATTTCGTCACTTATGAAAGTAGAAGACAGTGTCATGAATTCATTGCTTTCTTCTAAACAGTACGTCTCATCTTTGGTGGATCATGATCAGGAAAGTGAGTTTCATTTTAGACAAATTAAGGCCCTCCTTTCAATCTTGACAAAGCCCTTTGCTGACCTGGAAGCACTTGACCGTATGCTATCATCATCTGGCATGTTCCCTCACATAGATAATCCCATTTCCAATGTTAAAGATGCTTTGTTTTTGGGTTCTTCATTGTCTGATGTGGTGTGGCCTTTAGCTGGCATATTGAAGGATCATGCTTTTTTCGTTTGGGAACTCAATCTTCTTGATTCAGTTCTTGATTTATGCATGCGTGAGATTTCATCTTCTCTTGAGCATAGTATTAGTGCTAATCAACTTTACATGACTCTTAAAAAGAAGCTTGCGATCCATGTGGAAAAACAAGTTTTCCGGTATGTTACAGAAAGGATTGCTCCTGCGCTCATCTTAAAGTTAGATGAAGAAATTAGTGTTTTACTGCAGCTGAGTCAAGGAATAAGAGAATCAGATCAGCCTAAAAGAGATTCTGCTGCCGTTGGAAGGGTTGCATTAATGCTTGAGGAGTATTGTAATGCTCATGAAACAGCTAGAGCTGCCCACACTGCAGTTTCGTTAATGAAAAGGCAATTAAATGAACTCACTGAGGCTCTGTGCAAAATCATTTTGGAAATAGTTCAGGTTGAATGGCTGCATGATATTTCATCGCCTCATGCACAGAAGGCGAAGGTTTTGTCACAAAATATTCTTAGTGATGATAAGTTCATCTCTTTGATTTTAAATTTGAGCAGAAGCAACTTGTTAGATAAGATCCAATCTTCGGTCTCATTAGTAACAAGGTCAATTGAATTCCTGCAAGCTTGTGAAAGCATTTCTGTTTCGGCTGAAGGACAACTTGAGAGAGCAATGGGATGGGCCTGTGCTGGACCAAATACTTCCAGTGCAGGTGGTTCAACGGCAAAGGGTTCAGGAATTCCCCCCGAATTTCATGGTCATCTATTAAAAAGAAGGAAATTGCTTCGAGTGGTTCAAAAAGAGGCATCTGATCTTGTTCAACTTTGCACCTCTGTTTTAGAGTTTGAAGCATCCAGAGATGGACTTTACTTCGTTCCTGAGGATAAAGCTTCTGACCAATCTACAGACAAAGGCAGGGCCTGGCAGCAAACTTTCTTGAATCTCCTGGCACGTCTAGATGCAGCATATCATTCTTTTACATGTAAGTTGACTATTCATCCTTTCATATTTCCATTAAAGTTATGCTCGATGCTGTCCATGTGCGCATGGGTATATCCAAATTTCTGTGGAGATTGTTCTGCCCCACTCAATTAATCAAGATGGATAGTTTAGTCTTTCTCTAAAAAGCTGCATCTGCTGAAGATAGCCTGTTGGTTTCTTGTGGTTTGTGGTGTTAATTGTGCTGATGTGCTAGTGTATAGGCTGTGGTTGCTTGTTTGTACCATAACTTGTGTTTATTTTTGTTACTTTTTCAGTTATGCTCTATAGTACTCAGCTACACAACTACCACTAAACAAAATATATGGGCATCGCCAGAATCTGAAAGTTTTGCACACTTCTTCCATTATGGTTCCTCTTGTTATGCTACATAAGTTTCTCCTGTTTCATAATAGTTTACTTATGTTACAAACAGGTGCAGAACAAGAATGGAAACTTGGCCAGCTCAGCCTGGAAGCTGCTGGAAAAGGCTTGTTTTCAGCAAACAACCAGGTTTCAGTAGTCTCTGTGAAAGCAAATTCTGCTTTAGGTATGCCACTCCTACTTATGAAGTTGTTGCTTTGTTTCTTTTTATCATCCAATGTGGGAACTTGTAAGATATATTCCCTGTATTTATCGTTGTATAATAGATTGGTATCTTTTGCCAGCTAATCTGCAGGATGCTCTTGTTGCTATGTATGAACATGCTTGTGAAGCAAGTGCATTGCTATCTGGATTCAAACATGTATCACAGGACCGCACTGCTTTGACTTCTGAATGTGGTTCCTTGCTCGAGGAGGTACATAAACAAATATCATCTTGATGGAACTTTTTGTTTTGAGTTTTATGATTGCATAAGAGTTAGTCAAGACAATTGTGTGAATTGGGCTCTGGAAGTCTGCAAATGGTTTGTAACTACATTGACCTTGAATTGAGAAATTATTATTATTTAGCTCGATGTTTGCTATTGCTGAATCGTATATGCACTTCTATGATGAATTTTAACTCTTCAACTATGATGAACTAGAGGTTTCATATCTGGTGGTCTGTTTTATGTAGTCACACTCTCTTTTTAGTTGTTCTTGACAATGTGGTTGAATCAGTTATTTCTTGTTCCTGATTTCCTGGTGAATTATTTGCAGGTTTTAGCTATAGCAGATGGGTTGCATGATGTGTACACTCTGGGGAAGGAAGCCGCTGCAGTGCACAGTTCCCTTATGACCAATCTTTCCAAGGCTTGTCACTGCTTCTCTTTGTTCATTAAATTTCGTTCCCCAAGATCAATATATTTACCTGTTTTTCATGTGCATGCATTTTTAGATTTCAGTATATTAAAATTTTAATATCGACATTGTTTTTGATATAGGATCATAAACCACATTATTGAAATATGCTAAACAATATTCCTGTAACATATAAACACTTATCATCAATATTGTTTTTGGTAGAACATGGTATTGCTTTTTTTTTAATCTGAAGAAAAGCTTATGTTTTGTGCTCAACAGGCAAATACAGTTTTATTTCCACTTGAAGCCTGTCTATGTGCTGATGTAACTGTTATGTCTGAAGCGATTTCAAAGGAAAGAGAGAAGAACAATGCTAGTATGCCTCTTATTCACGGAAAGGCATTATACCAATCTTATAACATTAAAGTTAGGGAAGCTTGCAAAACTATGGAACCTCTGGTGGGTCCACTCACTGAGAATGCGAAGGAACTGCATTCCATGGTAATGAAGCTTGGACACATTTCAAGTCTTCATGCTGGGAATCTTCACAAGGTACTTAGCTAAGAAATATTATATGTTGAGAGCTTGTTAATCATTTGCGACCACAGTTTGAAATTTAAGTCATAAAATGGTAAAAGAGGTGAACATTTTGCAAAGCTTCAGGTGCAGTAGTATATGAGCAGAAGCATGACCATGTTTGAACTTCCTGGTCAATGTATGTGAATCTGAATTTCTAAATACTCATGTGACGTACAGACATTTCTGCTTTGTCTGTTTAGTCAGTTTTGATTGCTATTTTTTACAAGGAATATAGATGTATTTTGGTTTACATACATAAGTTTAACACTAACCCTTTCTTTTTGCTACATTTGTCTCGGTCTCAATTGTCTCACTCATCTTTTTTTCTTATTCACAGGCTCTAGAAGTTCCAGGAGAAAGGGAATCTGTGAGATCCCAGGATATGCTCTCAACACATCCCGATCTTTTGCAAAGTGATCCATCAACTGAGAAGGATAGAGCATCTCCTGGTGGCATGGATTGTGGCTCTTCAGATTTAGAAATGAATACCGACGTTTCCTTGCAAGATGGATGTTGGATTTCACCTCCAGAGCACTCGTATACTAGCAGTTCTGGATGTACCACAGGGTTGACCCAGATTAGTTCTTATGACAACTTAGAGAAAATAGATGCTCTTATGGATGATGGGGCTGAAATAGAAGGTCCTGGTGCTACTGACCAGGAAACAAAAGACAGCAGCAACAATCAGGAGGTTGAAACCGATTTGGTGGAGGGAAGAATTGAAAGTGCGGATAACAGTGCAGCAGCCTTCAAACAAGTTAGAGGACAAGAATGTGACAACAGCGATCCTAAATCCTATGGAGACTCGACTACTCGAGTGACCAGAGGTAAGACAAAAATAAAAGGGTTGATACTTTTTGGTTTTACTGAATTGTTTTGTCTGACAGAAACTACGCCGCTCTGAAACTAATATAAGAAATGTATTGTGTATCTCGACACTTAAAATTATCAGATCATTTTTGTTTTAATCTGTTTGTAAATGTACAGTCATCACTATGTTGACACCGAATAATTTTCATCTGAGAAGCAACTAAAATTCCATATACTGTAAAAAAATAATAAGACATTAGACATCTTTAACTTCATCAACCTTATACTCAGTATGCTATCTAATTTTGGTTTATATAAGAAAGATTAATGCAAAAAGGTGAGTAATTTTCTCTCATGTTAGTTCTTTGCTATGGGAGATTGAATATTGTAAATAATCATACCTTTATATTTTCATAATCTTTTTTGTGTCTGAGAACTTCTTAGCTTCTAATCAAGTAAATGCCTTAAGCATTCTGAAGCTGAAACAAATTTACAGCTAGCATTTGCTTGTTCTCATTGATGGCAACAGGTAAAAATCCTTTTGCTCTGTCCATCCTGAAGCAAGTGGAGCATAAGTTACATGGACAGGATATAGATGGTACCAGGTGGGCAATTAAGAGGAAGAATTTTAGCAGTCAATTTTATTTATTTACATTTCTTGTTTTATTGATCTCATGTTATTCTGTCAAGGTCCTTGAATATTTCTGAGCAAGTTGATTATCTTCTTAAACAAGCAACAAACATCGACAACTTATGCAATATGTACGAGGGATGGACACCTTGGATATGATTCAAAGATGTGACTTCATTGTGCATGGGCAAATTGTCCAGGTAATTTTTTCCACAACGGTTAAACCGAATTTCATTACTAGCGTAACGAAATTACATAGTTCTAAATTGTCCAGGTAATAACTTGATATTATGCCCAAGCTTACAATGCTACCTGAATCTTTTCTATTTGCCTCGCTTTATGTTTTTTAAATCATAGGTCTCCTTATATGTGGCTGCTGGTCATCGTTATAACATACAGCAATCTTTCTGTCACATCTCAACCTGTTTTTTTTACTGATGTTCTCAAGATAAAACTGAAGCTGGGGTGTACACAGTTATCGATGACTTAGGAGGGCACTCTGCGGTAATAGACTGCTGACTGCTAGAAAAAGCTAAGCTTGATATATCTTGGAAACTGATCGGTTCCTGCCTAACGAAAAGGATGTTAATGATGTACACTTGAGCAGCAGTATTGGCTTTGACTCGACACCAGGGTAACTAGTGACATGCAACCTCTGAGCGGCACAAGGGATCCTCAAGAACTTTAAAATCCTGATAAAGGCCGTCAAAGTCTTCATTTATCTTGATGAGCAACTCATTTATACCTTCCTGCTGTGAGACATCTGAACTACTACTACTTGTCAGAAAACTAGCATAATAAGGCTTCACATCCTAGTTGACATAATTTCCATGTTCAAGTTTGTAAGAGATGATTTGCAACTGTGGGGATCTGTAGTTAATTTTGAAGTCTTAAGAAATTGAGTAATCATTCACTACAAGTGTAAGGACAACATATTGAACTTTCGTTCTTTAATTTCTTGATTGAAAGTTCAAGGACCTGGGTGGTCATTCACTACAAGTCTAAGGACAATATAGTGATTTTTTCCTTTAATTTCGTCAAAGATGTGTTCTCTACCTGATCCAAAAGGAGAAAAGCATCAGGGTTCAAAATTCATCAGATTGAAGGATTGTTGCTCAATTATAAAATAAATGAGTCTTAAAACCTTTTCACACTGGACTATTCTTAGAAAGAAAGTAACAAAAGCCCCCTCTCCCCCAGAGGACAAGTTGGTGTGTTTTTCAGGAAAAAAAAACCACAAGTACATTTGTTCCAGTCAACCTCCCACAAGTTTTATGTGGTTTCAAATTCTCACCTCCCTTTGAATCCTGTGTTGATCGTGCAAGTGGCTGCTCGCGTGGACACCTGATGTGGCAAATTGTCTGGCCCATCACTTGCTGGTGTGGACCTTAAATCTGACATGGGCCTCGCTGCTTGACTTCTCGTATTGTTCACTTCTTGAGACGCCAGCTACACAGCTAAGGCTAGGGGATGCCCATGACAACGAGGCAAATGGTATGTGGATGGGAGGTAGAGGGTGTGGCAGCACATTTATCCTGGTAAAATAGCAAAGTTGAGCCAAATGTTTGGATTTGGCATTTGGGTGGTGTTTTGCTGTATTTTGCAGAGAGATTTGGGGCTAGCTTTTTTGCAGAGGTTTTGTTGATTATGCTCTTGCTATGGGGTCAGGGCAGCTACATGTCTAGCTGATCCTCAGCGTTGAGTTTGAACAGCTATTGAGATGAAGGTGTGGCATTCTGTGTGACAATGGCCACCCTATATGCATGGATATTTGAGAATCCAGCAGTCAATTTAAAATCTGTGCTAACAATCTAGTAAATTAGCAGATTTTTGTGTCAATTTGCATGAACACATGTGGAATGTTCGTTGAACTCAATTGGTTTTGCTAAACACGTGCACAATTTCTAGAATTGGGCACCAGATGCTTGGTGCCACTTCATCCATCAAAGCAGGGTGGATGAAGTGGCGCCAAGCATCTGGTGTTCTATGTGACAAAAGGGTACCACAGAAACTAAAAGGCAAGTTTTATAGGACGACGATTAGACCTGCTATGTTGTATGGTGCAGAATGTTGGCCTACGAAAAGACGACATATTCAATAGATAAGTGTCGCGGAAATACGTATGTTGCGTTGGATTTGCGGTCATACAAGAATGGATCGAGTTCGGAACAATGATATACGTGATAGATTAGGGGTAGCACCAATTGAAGAAAAGCTTGTCCAACACCGGTTGAGATGGTTTAGACATGTCTAACGGAGACCTCCAGTGGCACCGGTGTGTAGTGGAATCCTAAGTCAGGATAGTAATGTGAAGAGAGGCAGAGGAAGACCAAAGTTGACTTGGTTAGAGGCAATAAAAGGATACTTGAAAGGATGGAATATACCCAAAGACTTAGCCTTAGATAGGAGTGCTTGGAAAACAACTATTCACGTGCCTGAACCTTGATTGCTTCTGCTGGATTTCAACTCTAGCCTACCCCAACTTGTTTGGGACTTAAAGGCTTTGTTGTTGTTGTTGTTGTTGTTGTTGTGGCTAAAACTCCACCTGAGTTTAACACCCACATGGTCCACTGTGGCAAGAGATGAATCAGTCGAAGACTGTTTGCACGACATAGTCTACATGGGTACCACGTAGCAACACAGGCTTAAAAGTGTGATCATATTAGGAAATGACTCATTAGGAAGGCTAGCATTAGGAAATGATCCATCAAATCATGTATTTTAGGATAGTGATTAACCATAGCCTAGTTTCCTTGTATTGTATTGTATTGTGACTGTGGCTATATATATCCAGCACCCCCCTCCCCCCCACATTGGGTGTGTGGTGTGATTCCTATACTTCTCTACATGGTATCATGAGTCCGGGCCTAGGTCCACTCGCCCACCCCCTCCTCCCGCTGCTGCGCCACCACCCTAGTCGCGCTCCTCTCTCCCTCTCCCACCCCCGGCACTGGTCCTCCTGGCCAAGCCACCACCATGACTACCCCTCCCCTTCCCAGCGACTCCTCTGCTGCCCTCACTAACTCCTCAGCCTCGGCACCAACTGTCTTCTCCATTCCCCCGTACGCCACCATCTCAGTCAAATCCCATGTGCCGATCACCCTCGAGTTGAAGCGCCCTAACTTCACTCGTTGGTCGTCCTTCTTCCTCTCCCTCCGCGGCAAATTTGGCCTTCTCCTGCACGTCGATGGCACGCCCTACCGCCCTCCTCGTAGGAACTCCTCTACCCTGCACGCCATGCGCCCATCGACGCCATCGCTGCGGAAGATGAAGACCCATGCGTCGTCATCACAGGCGATCAAGCGCCATTGAATCGCAGCTCCTCTCCTGCAGCGGCCCGGTCGAACGCAACCGACAACAGCGGCGGCGGCATCTTCGAAAATCGTCCTTAAGGAGCTTCGCCGTCGGGGGGTCGTGGCGGTGGTGGCGGCCGGATCCCGAGGCAGCCACCTGCCCTCGGGCCAACCGACCGGTGGCCTCGGAAGGGTCGCTTCTCCCCAGCCGCGCTAACAACGGCGGCTAACAACAAAGGCAATGGGCGCTACTACAAAGAAGATGGCGGCCATGGCGTGAAAGGTCCACCTGGCCACTGAGGCACCCTAATTTTATGTGAGCCCACACTACCTTATGAGCCAAAGGTGCCGACGGCGCCCTCCTCGATAGGTAGCTTTGGTCCTCGAATCATGCCGGTCTTGTTGCTATCAAACAAATACGCTTTGTCCCTCCAGGTTCAAACCCCACAGGTCCTCGACATCATGGTGCGTCTACACACATGTCGCCCTCGGATGGTATACTCCTCTCCCGCCTCCCTCACTCCGATTCCTTCATTACTGTTGGTAATGGCAGTAACATTCCTATTTCCTGTTGTGGCACTTCTACCTTGTCGGTAGCCAACACTACCTTCCACCTTAACAATGTCCTTGTTGCTCCTGCTCTAGTGCGTAATCTTCTTTTTGTCCGTCCGGTCAATTCACTCGGAAAATAGACAATTCATGTTCCATTGAATTTGATGCTCAAGGGGGTTTCTGTCAAGGACCTCATGAATGGGACGCGTGATTCTTTTTTGCAATAGTGGCGGGATCTCTACACCATCACCCCAGGCGCCACGGAAACCACCGCCCACTGCACCTCGCCACACACTCCACACTGCATCATCATCGTTCTTGGTAATAAGCCGCCACCTTCCGCCCTCGCCACCCTGCAGAACATAACTTGTCATCATCATCTCAAGAAGAAGTAGCTTGTGAGGGGCATGGTCTTTATGTCATGTCATCAACTTGGCAAACACAAACACGGGAGCTCCCATTCATTTGTTAGCTCTGGTTTACATCACTACCTCTATCTTTGAGTTACTTCACTGTGATGTATGGCCATCCCCTGTTTTGAGCACTTCGTGGTTCAAATATTATCTTGTGATGCTTGATGATTTTTCTCATTTTTGTTGGACTTTTCCATTACGCTTATGTAGCTAAATCGAGGTTCATCGCCATCTTCTTTGAGTTCATCGCTTTCATTGTGATGCTTATGAGCATGTTAGGAGCTCCCTTGTTACTCACCCCAAAGCATTTCAGGCTGATAATGGTACCGAGTTCCTCAACCAGGCCATTACTGACTTCCTCTCAAGCCACGGCATCAGCTTGCGCCTCTCCTGTCCCTACACCTCCCAACAAAATGGCAAAGCCGAACGCATATTTCGCACCATCAACAACACCATCCGCACTTTGCTGCTCCACGCCTCCATGCCACCACCATACTGGGCTGAAGCCTTGGCCGTTGCCACATATCTGCTCAACCAAAGACCCATCATGGTAATGGCAAGCATTCTACATACACCATGCCATCCCCTACCAACTCCTTCATCATCAGCTCCCAGATTACTCCTCCCTTCGTGTGTTCGGTTGTCTCTGCTACCCAAATCTCAATGCCACGACATCCCACAAACTCTCCCCTCGATCGACCCCGTGCGTGTTCCTTGGCTACCCTTCTTCCCACAAAGGGTCACGCGTCGCTGCTGCGACATGGCCACTCGGCGTGTCATAGTGTCACGTCATGTTGTGTTCGGACGAGGCCATCCCTGTGTTCCCCTTTGCTTGTGATGCTGATGATTTTCTCATTTTTGTTGGACTCCGTGGCTGACCTCCGTGCCGTCATCACTTGACTTCTTGATGCAGGGACTTTCTCCACCAGCGGACACTCCGCCTCCTGCTGCTGTTGTTGGCGCTTCTGCGCCTCTTCCTGACAAAGCAAGGCAATGGCTGTTCTTCTTGGATTATCAGACCCGTGCGGCTTCTTCACGGTCGGCATCACAACACCACACTTTGCTGCGTCCGGGCGGGACTGGTCGCTTTGTACACCAGCCACCTATCAGCGGCGTTTCACGACCCGGTGTCTCTCGCCCCCTGCGCCGCGACACGCCGCCTCTCCCCTCGCGACCCTTTGCTTCGCCCGCCTTCTGCCCGTGGTACCGGCTGCGTGCCCTTGGTCATAGTGTCACGCCATGTTGTGTCTCGGCGTTCCTTTGCTACAGCGGCGTCCTCGGCCGCCATCACTTGCGCCTCCACCACCTTGGACAGCGGTCCTGCTGCGTTGAGCGCTTACGTGGCAGCCGGCACCGGCGGTGGGTCGACCGCTACGGCTTCTCCGCCACGATGGCCTCCCCGATTCCAGCCAACTATCGCAGTGCCCTTGCCGACCCCCTAACCGCGTGGCTGCGATGATGGAATACGATACTCTCTCGCCAGCGGCACTGGCGCCTAGATTACCTCGGCCCCCCGGCGCCAATATTGTCACCGACAAGTGGCTGTTCAAACACAAGTTCCACTCCGACGGTACTCTGGCTCGGCACAAGGCGTGCTGGGTCGTCTGCGGCTTCTCCCAGCAGGCTGGTGTCGACTACGACGAGACCTTCAGCCCGGTTGTCAAACCGGCGACGATCCGCACCGTCCTTAGCATCGCCGCCTCACGCTCCTGGCCCATTCATTAGCTGGACGTGAAGAACGCCTTCCTCCATAGGCATCTTGAGGAGACGGTCTACTGCCAGCAGCCGTCTGGCTTCGTCGACCCGGCCGCCCCCAACTACGTCTGCTTGCTGCAGAAGTCCCTGTACGGACTCAAGCAGGCTCCCTGGGCTTGGAACCAGCGATTCGCCAGCTACATCCGTTCCATTGGCTTCGCTGCCTCCAAGTCTAACGCCTCCCTCTTTGTGTACAAAGGGGGCGCCCGCATCGCCTACCTGCTCCTCTACGTCGACGACATCATCCTCATAGCGTCATCTCCTGAGCTGCTCCAGCACATCATGGCTTGCCTCCACTCGGAGTTCGCCATGACGGATCTCGGCGACCTCCATCACTTCCTCGGGATCGCTGTGACATGGGATCACTCCGGTCTATTCCTGTCCCAGCTCCAGTACGCTGTCGACCTCCTCCAGCGGGCTGGCATGTCCGAGTGCCACCCCACTGCCACGCCGGCCGATGCACGGACCAAGCTGTCCGCCACCGACGGTGCCCCGATGGCTGACCCCTCCGAGTATCGAAGCCTCACCGGCGCCCTTCAGTACCTCACACTGACGCGGCCTGACTTGGCCTTTGCTGTTCAGCAGGTCTGCTTGTTCATGCATGACCCACGTGAGCCGCATATGGCGCTGATCAAGCGTATCCTACACTATTTGAAGGGCACGCTCTTCGCCGGCCTCCACCTGGGCACCGGCCCCGTCAACCAGATCACCGCCTACTCCGATGCTAACTAGGCAGGCTGCCCGGACACCCGCCGCTCCACCTCCGGCTTCTGCGTCTTCCTCGGCGACAATCTGGTGTCTTGGTCATCCAAACGCCAGACCACGGTCTCCCGCTCCAGCGCGGAGGCCGAATACCGGGCTGTTGCACATGTCGTCGCCGAATGCTTCTGGGTTCGGCAACTCCTTCAGGAACTTCACATATCGGTTCCCTTGGCTACAGTGGTCTACTGCGACAACATTAGCGCCATCTACATGACTGCTAATCCTGTCCACCACCGTCGCACCAAGCGTATCGAGATCGACATCCACTTCGTTCGCGAGAAGGTGGCCCTGGGGCAGATTCGCATCCTCCACGTTCCTTCGGCTCACCAATTCGCGGATATCATGACCAAGGGTCTTCCTATGCAGCTGTTCACAGACTTTCGGTCTAGCCTCGCGTCCGTGATCCTCCTACCGCTTCGACTGTGGGCGGGTATTAGGAAATGACTCATTAGGAAGGCTAGCATTAGGAAAGGATCCATCAGGATCATGTATTTTAGGATAGTGATTAACCATAGCCTAGTTGCCTTGTATTGTATTGTGACTGTGGCTATATATATCCAGCACCCCCCACATTGGGTGTGTGGTGTGATTCCTATACTTCTCTACAGGTCGGAAACTAAAACCTTGTAAAACTTGTAGGTGGCTTTTCGTTATTTCCCTTCTTTAGAAATCCAAATGAGTGGTTGGATTGAAAACCAGAAAAATGGTTCCAAACTATCTTTCATCATGTCCAGGATCAGCTGAAGCTGAGACCTCACTGAACATCTTGTGTTCTATTGTTCACTGTTGTTTGCCTAGTTGGTGTGTGCCCCTTCTCAGTTGATTTCTGCCCTGTTTGCTGTTAAGTGGCAATCTTATTATTTGGAGTAATCTTTCTGGCATAAGTTTTGATTTTCTGCTGAACAATTTATGATCACTTTGTAAATACATCTTTTCTTTGTGTACCTATGGTTCTATTGATCTTACTTGGGTAGACTTTTGGTTGTACACTTTCTTTTTTTATGAGCAACATATCAGTTATAGTTAGCTACCATTTTTCACACAGAAATGTTTGTATCACACCCCATAAGGTCATCAGCACTCTTTTTCATGTGTTTTCACCTTTTTTTTCTTGGATAAATTTCCATTAATATTGATTGGACAATTTTGATCTTCTGGTTTATTTACAACATTTGGAATTAGCACTCACCTATGTCCAATTAACCTTGTTACCATATTTCCAGATCCACAAAAAAAGAAGGATTACTGTAGCATTCCCAACACACGATATGGCTGCTAGTTACTATGGATGATAGTGAAACAGGTTTAAGATCTTTGATTGTGTCTATTATCTTTTCTCCCTTGTATCCAAAGCAAAGGCTGGGATTAACTGTTTCAAACATGAGCTGTAGGAGGGTTTGAATTCGATCCAGCCTCTCAAATGCTGGCAAAGAAGAGGCTCCATAGTACACATGAATGGCTATGGATTGGTCCAAGTGAATTAGCATAGTAATAATCGAGCATACACGTGCAGCCCATGGCCTGGACATATACAATCTCTTTTCTGCCCAACCCAATGTATTCCAGATATCAACAATGTGGGACTCTGAAGCCAGTGCACTGTTTTTTTGTAATCGGGCTTGCGCATGGTATGCGTTCAAATGTTCAATGAATAACCCAGCACGTGCAATTTGATGGACACATGGCGCACAGCCCCTCTGGATTAAGGGTTGAAGACCTTGTAGAGGTGGATGACCCGGCCAAAGAGGCAGAGAACATTGAAGAAAAGAAGAAAAGGCAGGCAAGTTCGTTTAGGCTGACCCTAACTTTCCTCTTTTCCCCATAGGAACCTTATTAACAGATGTGGACTTTATCTGGTTCAATTATAATGTACATGCAATAGCGTTTTGTTTTTGTCTGGAACCTTTAGTAGTTCTGCAAGGTCGCTGTTGGATGTTTTTTCGCATTTCGTTATGGCAAACTGGGATACCCAGTGTGTAAAAACCTTATGGCTTTCTTAAAAGCAGAGTTAATCTCTAAAAAAATATATATAATGTACATGCCTGTACTTATGGTTTTGGTAGTTCCCTTTCGTGGCCCTGTGGCTTTCTTTGTAACATGTAGAAATATCTGATGTAAAATTAACATGATGGCATGCTGACCAAGGGCAAAACCCCTTAAAGTTGTCAGAAAATTTTACTTTTAAACATAGTATGGGACCTAATGGTATTAGAAATGTAATAACCTAAACTCTGTAAATGATTCTCACTTGCTTATGCATACTGCTGTGGCTTGTCTTTCTACCTTCGTTTCTACTTGGATTCGGACTGATAGCCAGTCATCAAGTAGTCTTGTGGGAAGGACATGTTCTTGCTTGGCCCTTGGTCCTTGAGCTGGGGGGGGTGGCGCGGGGAATCAAATTCATGAATGTGGAAACTAATAAAAAACATGCTTATCTTCATCTATTAATTTTCGGCTCTTTTTATTATTTGAGACTCAGATTGATCGTTTTACCCGCTTTCAATTACGAACTCGTGGGCAGTGTTTCTGCTTTTGCTCACCTGTGGCCGTGGAACAGATAGGGATCGGGTGGCCTGGCTTTCCGATAAAATCTACTTTTTCCCGCCATGATCATAGACTTTCCGATAGAATCTACCTTTTTTCCCGCCATGCTGTAATTGTGTAAAATAATTCATTCATGCATTTCATATGCCGTAATGTTGTTAAATAATTCATTCATGCATTTCATATGGCATGTCTTACGTTTATTTTTTGGCGGCGGTGGTGGTGGGTGGGGTGGGGGCATAGAAGGAACAATGATTTGCCAATAACCTTCTCTTTATGTGAAAAAAATCGTCTCAGTTTCAAAAAAAAAATCCCTTGTGATGTCGCTTTCCGGGTGTTTGGTGATGGATGATTATAAGAGTGTAGGTTCAGTGGTTGAGGTGCTTACGATTGGTGCCACTTTACCAAATCACATTTCGATGTGAAGAATCTTTCCTGCCAGGGTTGGTGGTCGTCGTGAAAGTTTAATACTAATAATCAACGCTGGAACTGTTCATGGCACTTTTTTTTTATCTGACTCCTGGGACCAACATGCCCTTGCCCTAGCGGTCATTTGAGATGCGAATCTGGCCCAAATGAAACCAAATTGTCTGTCTGTTGATACTGATACTCTCTTTTTTTTTGGAATATATGTTGGTTGACTGTTCAGTACAGTATATAATAATCGGGCGGGTTCAAGAAAAACAGGTACAGTTTACGCTATATAATAAACAAAAGAGTTAACCTAGATGCCCAGAATCTTTCAGTTACAGTCCAGAAAATTCCCACGGTCTAAAAACTGAAAATGCCATTTCAACAAGTTGATTCGTAGAAAAAAAAAGAAGAGAAAGTAAATGTGTAAGACAATGTGTTCAGTGCTTACGTTGTCATGGACGCTGTGCTACAAGTAAAAGTCGCGAAAAATGAGTATATTCCTATATATATATATATATATATATATATATATATATATATATAATGAGGACTCAAAAAGGAGAACTGAAGATTTTAGAGGAAAACGTGGGGTAGGAGCGGGAATAATGCCGAATACACTTGGGTGCAAGATAAATGAGGATTAAAAAAAAGATTAGAGGAAGACGTGGAGTAGGAACGGGAATGCCGAATACGTGCAAGAAAAAATGAAACTGAAATGAATGGAGACCCAAAGTCCATGGTTTTTTTTTAACAACACTGTTCATGGATTGGTGACGCTGATGTGTTTGGTGTGGAGTTGAGTGGTGGGCGCTGATGGAGACCAAGCACTGGACTGCCCATCCAACCAAACCCACGAGCACGGCTGCACGGGACGGGCATATATTATCCAGCTAAAATAAAATACAGTATATAAATAAACCCCATAAAAAGCTACCAATTCCACTACCTCCCAAACTCGCGAGCGAGTCGAGGCTCCAACCCCGGCACAGCACAGGAGGAGGTGGACGCGCGCGCCACCGCCCACCGCCCACCGCCCACCATGGCCATGGCGACGGCCCTCCGCAAGCTCTCCGCCAACGCGCTGCGCCGCCAGCCGCTCTCCCGCATCACTCCGCTCTACTACATGGTACGACGCCGACTGCTGCTTCTTGTTCTTATTATCGTGGCACGGCGCCACGGCGGTCATCTGTCCTTGTCTTGTCTTCTACCCACGCCCTCGAAAGACAGAAACAAAGAAAGAACGACTCATCTCGCGGTCCTGATCCGTTCTTGTGATTTGGTTGGTTTGGCTTTTTTCTTTGCGTGCGCAGGCGTCCCTTCCGGCGACGGAGGAGAGATCCGGAATCACCGTATGTACCGGTTACTCTGTTCTGAATCCTTGGTATGTCCATTGCTCCGTGTCTGTCGCTTGATTTTTTGTTCATCTCGTGTTCTTGGCATCGGGTGGGTGCAGTGGCCGAAACAGCTGAACGCGCCGCTCGAAGAGGTTGACCCCGAGATTTTTGACATCATCGAGCACGAGAAGGCCCGCCAATGGAAGGTCTATCTTTCTTCAGTCATCTTTTCCTAGCCGTACTTTTTTTCAGCCATCTCCGGTCATTATTTTGTTGGATTATATTTATTCTTTGTTTTTTCAAACACCCTTCTGAAATCTGTTCGTGCCAATGCGTTTGGTGGCAGGGGCTGGAGCTCATCCCGTCGGAGAATTTCACGTCGGTGTCAGTGATGCAGGCAGTGGGTTCCGTCATGACCAACAAGTACAGCGAGGGGTACCCTGGCGCAAGATACTACGGTGGAAATGAGTACGGCCCTGCTCTATCGCTTATCATTCTCGGGATAGTTTCAGTGGAAACACGCATGGTTTCAAGAAATTGAGTGACTTTCTGCGTGAATCATCTGAATTGGGGTTTTTATTCTGGGTTTTCTTTTCTTTTTTTAGATAAAGATTCTGGGTTTTCTTGGTTGCAGATTTATTGATATGGCTGAATCCTTGTGTCAGAAACGTGCTTTGGATGCTTTCCGTTTGGACCCAGCGAAGTGGGGAGGTAAAATCTTTGTATAGTCTAGCTCTAGCAGCAATATCTAGTTGCCATGTCATATGTTCCTCTTTTGTGACATATCTCTATGCATTCAAGCCTTTATTGCACTAAAGCTGTAGTACTTTTCTCCTTTCCTGGTTCGGGTAATGCGAACTAGAGAAGGCAATGATGGAAACAATCTGTTTTACCTGTAAGAGATTAAGATGGTGTCTAACAGTTTGAAGCAATTTAAAAATGTTACAAAGTTTGCAAGGAGTTCAGAGTACGTGGGATCAGTTGTGAGAGATTAATTTCTGTATATGTAGGCATTGCTCAACTCAATCACAAACCAAACCACTTGCCACCATCTTACCTACGTGTGGCCAATCTTCTACATTATTATATATGTTTTCCAATATTTATCTTTTGTTTCTGGCCATATTTCTCTTATAATGTTAGCTGCCCTTTCACCAAAATTTTCTTAACTCATGACCAATTTTCAACCCCTACAGTGAATGTTCAACCTCTATCCGGTTCGCCTGCCAACTTCCAAGTATACACTGCACTCTTGAAGCCACATGAAAGGATCATGGCTTTGGATCTTCCTCACGGTGGACATCTTTCTCATGGTTACCAGGTACATGGGTCTGGAGTTTCCTTTTACCTCCAACTATTTTTATTCTGGTACTGCACACAAGCTTGGATGTTTCCTTCTCTGTTGCCTTTCTTTCCTTTCTGGCTCTGTGGTTGGTTTAGATTTCTTTATTATGGTCGTTCCATTATTGCACTGGCACCTGCTATGCAAAATTAAGTTCTTCCTGCACGCTTGATTATGTAATGCATACGTAATATCTGCAAATGAGTGCTATTTTCCCATAGTTCTTAGTAACATTTAGATATGATGCTCTAGATACTCCTATAGCTCAAAGGTTCTACCTACTGTTTGCAGACTGACACTAAGAAGATATCTGCAACTTCGATATTCTTTGAGACAATGCCTTACAGATTGGATGAAAGCACTGGATTGATTGATTATGATCAGGTCATTTTCCTTCCCCCTTCTAGTTTATAGATACATGTATTAAGCAAGGTGGGCAACAGTTTGTTATTTTTTGCATTTTAGCCAAAAAAAAGAGAGAAGGATTATCTAGGATATTTGTTACTGTGTCATTTCTCTTTCAATGGTAAACGTATTTTAAGATGAATCACACTAACACCTTACTTGCTCCTATGCACAGTTGGAGAAAAGCGCTGTTCTTTTCAGGCCAAAGTTGATAGTTGCTGGTGCAAGTGCATATGCTCGGCTATATGATTATGACCGTATGCGAAAGGCAAGGTTTCTTTCCTTAATACTTTTTTTTCCTTTAAGACGCAAGAGAGCTGCACATTATTATATTAGAGAGAACTCAACAGTAAAATTGAATCGTGATCTTTTGTGATCAATCAAATAATTCCATAATGTCATGCGTTGACAGATATGCAACAAGCAGAAGGCAGTACTTCTAGCAGACATGGCACATATCAGTGGGCTTGTTGCAGCTGGTGTTATTCCATCTCCTTTTGATTATGCTGATGTAGTGACTACCACTACTCACAAATCACTCCGTGGGCCACGTGGAGCCATGATCTTTTACAGGAAGGGGGTGAAAGAAATAAATAAGCAAGGAAAAGAGGTATGGCATGACGAAAACGACAAAAAAAACTAGCATAGGGTGTTGAAGCTGCTTCTTGCATTGAAAACCAAAAGGACTAATGATATATTTAATATTCTATAGGTTATGTATGATTTTGAGGACAAGATCAATGCTGCCGTCTTTCCTGGTCTGCAAGGTGGGCCTCATAATCATACCATTACTGGCTTGGCTGTTGCGCTTAAACAGGTCTGCTCCACTTATTCATGTTGTTTTATATTATCTTTTATTCATATTGTTTGCCTTTTTATGAGGCTCTCAGTTGTTATTTTATATTTCAGGCAACTACTCCAGAGTACAGAGCTTACCAAGAGCAAGTTATCAGTAACTGTGCTAAATTTGCGCAGGTATTTGTGTTCACATTTAGCAAAAATAACTTCTCTTTGAGTCTTGGAGGATTAGATTTAAGATACTTGCTTACCAGTAGGATGAGTGACCTGCTTACTGTTTATATTAATAGCAGTTTTTAGGAAACCGTAGTAGATTATCAATATTTTTTCCCTGATTTCAAAGCAGTTTGTTGAGTTAGCTATATTTAGTTTCATGTACCGACTAGTTCAACCCAAAGCTTAAGATGATGGAAAGGGTGGGCAATTCTAATACTTCGACACTTCCCCTCACCTCCCAACCCCCCACGTAGAGCAAACAACAATTATTTTATTTAATTATGCTAGGTAGGATTCAAACTCGAGACCTCTGCCTCTGGTACCATATTGAGTTGCATGCACCAACTAATTCTGATGGAGAAGGCCTGCAGATCTCTTATACTTCAGCAGCTACAGTGGATAATGTTATTTGCAAAGATGTTATCTTTCATTTTTCAGCTGGAAGAAACACAAACGTGTAGTTCTGCGGCATTATTAATTGTGCTAGACAGTTTGAATCACTTACTTGATGGTTACATTGTTATCAGAGCTTGACTGCAAAAGGATATGAACTCGTCTCCGGTGGGACTGACAACCATTTAGTTCTGGTGAATCTCAAGAATAAGGTAAGATAAAAGTGTGTTTCACATTCCTTGTTTTATTATTTTTATGCATATTAGCTATTTCTTTATACATATTAGCTAAATGTGCTAAATACACAAAACCTACTTTTTTTCCAGTTCTGATGCCATGTCTGAACAATATTATATTTTTTATGTATAGGGGATAGATGGTTCGAGGGTGGAGAAGGTTTTAGAAAGCGTGCATATTGCAGCAAACAAGAACACAGTTCCTGGTGATGTTTCGGCTATGGTACCAGGAGGCATCAGGATGGGTACAATATTTTGTTATAGAATGTTTGTTTAGTTTATTCTGAATTCATTTTGCAAATTCTCAATATTAGCGCTCCATCATGCAGGAACCCCAGCTCTTACGTCCAGAGGATTTGTTGAGGAAGATTTCGCTAAGGTTGCTGACTTCTTCGATGCAGCAGTGAATCTGGCTGTGAAGATTAAGGCTGCAACGACAGGTCACTCAAAGTTTTAGTTTTTTTTTTCCTAAAGAAAACAAACCACAGTGACTGTTAGACACATTTGCATTCATTGAGGTGTCCCTATCACTACTGGGATGATCTGATTTATGTTTTGTTTTTAACTCTTGCAATTTAGGTGGAACGAAGCTGAAGGACTTTGTTGCCACTTTGCAATCTGATAGCATCCAATCTGAGATTGCAAAGCTTCGCCATGATGTGGAGGAATATGCAAAACAGTTCCCAACAATTGGATTTGAGAAGGAGACCATGAAATACAAGAACTGATATCTGAATGGCAAGGTATGCTCCATCTTTGCCCAGTTGAGTCATTATGCATGCACTTTTTAATATGCAGCAACTCAGTTGTGAAACGGAGCACCCGAGCAGGAACCCCTGTCTTCTTACGTGGCTGAGCGCTTCCCTCTTGATCCCTTGGCAGAAGAGAATGAGATCAGTTGACAGATTTTTTCTTTTCTTTTCTTGCAGTAAGCAACCGTTGCAAGATGCCACGACGATTATTGGGAGTTTAAATGGGGAAGATCATCATGTAAACATAAACTCATGGTGTGATGGCATCTTATGTTTAAGAGATATTGGCAATTTACAGCATGTGGAACTTTCGTCAATGGCTCATATTGTAGACACATACCGTGAGATGGGCCTGTACATTTGGTTGGTCTTTGGCTTTGGTTTAAATTTTACTTGGTCTTGGTTTTTTGTGAGAGGAAAACACTTTGTTGGTTTGGTTTGGGGTTTTGAAACCAACAAGTACATGATTGATGCTATATGCGTACATCCTTTGCGTTCATAAAAAAAATATGCGTACATCCTGACACACACCGCCACCCCGCCCCTAACACAATTTTCCTACTTCTGTCCCTGGCACATGTGTGGTTTGTTACTTGTTTGGCCCAGCTCAATAAAGAGCTAGCGTACTTCTCCAGTCTAGCTTTTACATATTGTCCAAAGTTTTTATTTTTTGACAAATTGTCCAAGGTTAATATGGACTTCAAAGCAAAGAAGATGATTGAAGAAGATGTAAGTCCCCTGCGGTACAAGATCTTTATCTGGATGGCGGCACAGCGAATCGCTTGGCAAAGCGAGGTCTACAGCACCCAGCCCACTGCCTTCCGTGCGACCAAACGGGCGAGACGATCGACCACATCCTGATGAATTGCATCTTCTCCCGACAAATTTGGTATGCCGTCCTACACAGGTGTGGTCCGCCAATGCTTCAGCCATCCCAGGATGAGGAGTCCTTCCAGGCTTTGGTGGCGTAGAGCTTCTCGTCGGACAGCCAAGACAACAAGAAAAAGCTTCAACTCCCTAGTGATCCTGGTGGCTTGGTCCATTTGGAAACACCGGAACCGAAGCCTCTTTGATGGCACCAAGACCAACCCTTCAATTGATGTGGTGCTTCAAGAAGTGGGTGACCAAGGCCGACTTTGGATCATGGCAGGAGCTCCGGCGATGGGTAGCACCCAGCAGCAGGTTGGGTCTTCGTTTGGCTGTGGTTTGTTGTAAACGATCGTAAATTTTTAGCTGAAACAGTATTTTTCTCTCACACAAACCAGCCAACAGTACATCTTCACGAACCAGCAACGAAACGAACCAGCCAACCGAACAGGCCGCCATTCAATAGACGCGCATGTAAAATTTAACTAACGGAATTCGGCATATGTACTTGAATCATTTTTATCTATCTTTAATAAAATGACGTGCAGACTCTCTTGCGTGTTCGAGAGAAAAAAATATAAGTATTTTTTAGTGAAAAAAAGTGACCACCCACTAAACATCAAAAGTTGTGCAAAAGACTAGCTAGCACGTTTATCTCTTCTCTTCCTCATTACTCCACTAGGAGTGAATCTAGACCTGGGCTAGGTAGGTTGCAGTTTGGATCCCGCTGTCGATGTTTCACCACCGATAGCTTTGTCACGGGGTACCGAGGCAAGGTATGTTCGAACTTCGGCGTATCTTTGAACTTCGATGGTAAACGCAAAGAGGCGATCGATTTATCACAGTTCGGGGCCCTCGATCGTAGATCGATAACGACTCCTACGGTCGGCGTTTTGCCTTTTGCGTTGGATTGATTATGAAGTGTTATGTTGTACAATTGTTGTTCTCTCTTTCAGAGCCCCTTGCCCTCCTTTATATTATCGAGGAGGCGAGTCCTAGTCGGTTTACAATGAGATTTCCTAGTAGGATTACTTAATAGTTCTTCTATTTAAGATTACATGGGAAGAATCCTAGTTGAACTAGATCTTTTTATCTCTCTTGCGGGGTATCTGTGAGGTCCCACATCGACAAGCCCCGAGCACTTCATGGTTGAGCTCTGAAAGTCTCGCTTTGCTCCTTCATGTCTTGTTAGGTAGGAACAAGATGTTATCCGAGTGCTTTACAGGTGAAACCTTGTAGCGCTTCTTGGGACCTTCGAGTGGTGAGTGTTTTGTGAAGAAAAAGTACATCCATCTGGTTGTAGCCCCCGAGCCTTTTGTGAAGAAAAAGTACATCCATCTGGTTGTAGCCCCCGAGTCTCTTGCTATTTGGAACAAGGAGCTGGAGGATCTTTTCTTGAAGTTGCTCTGATTGTTCGCTGAAGTTTTGTCAAAAAGAACTCGAATATGGCTCGTTCGGAGTTCTTTTTGTCATAATGTCTTGAAGTAGTCTGCGTTGAGGAAGTCTTTTTGGTGGCGTGCGCTTTTTCGGAGAAAAAGTGCACTCCTCGAAATGTAGCCCCCGAGCCTCTTGCTATTTGGAACAAAAAGTTTGAGGGTCTTGATCCTTTATGTTTGTTTGAAAATCTGTGCTCTGAAGTAGTCCCCGAGACTTGCATTTTGTCATCATTCGAGTAGTTTTTGTGGTATCTTTCCGAAGCGGTCCTTTAGTCTTGGATTAAACCATCATCCGAGTAGTTTCTGTGGTATCTTTCCGAAGCGGTCCTTTAGTCTTGGATTTAACCATCATCCAAGAGTAGTTTTGGCGGCGTGCGACCTCCGAGCCTATGTCCGGGTTCTTTTTTTGGGTGGGTGCAATTTTTCATAAAAATTGCACTCTTTGAGTGTAGCCCCGAGCCTCTTGCTTTTGCTTGCAAAAGTTGGAGAGGTCGATTCTGTCTTCAAAAAATTACGGGGCTATGTATCCCATGACCTCGTGCTTTCTCCGAGTTCTTTTCTTTTGGAAAAGAAGTCGGTTGAAAAATCTTGATGCGTCGTCGTCGTTGTAGTCTTGAGTTTCTTGTACTTTTTGTCTTTTGTCTTTGGTTACAGGCCCCGGGAGTAGTTGAAATGAGGGGCGAATTCCCTAGCTTAGTGTTGATTAAGCTATGATCTTTGGCCGAGCCCCAAGCGTATATCAGTGTTGTTTTGTTCGGGAAGAACTTCGGATCACGAGGTCTTAAGCGTATTCTTTGATAGTCTGCTGCTTTGTCGGATGTAGTTGTATGGTGGTGGTTGAGTGTAAATGCTTTTTGTTCACGGGTTGTCTTTGTGATGGTATATTCTTCGAATATATGCGTCTTGAAATCTTATTTTCCTCTACTTTGAGTCGTCCATTATTGAGTCTGTCCTTTCCTTTGTGTTCTTTGTCGGGCTTATTTCGTCGGTACTCTGGTCCATGTGCGCCGCTCCTTTGGTCTATAAATCTTGTCCGGAGTGCTTGTTTTCATCTATTGGATATTCCGTTGAAACCTTCGTGGACATGAGCATGGTAGTTTGTGAAGTAGAAGCGGCCCCGGGCATATTTTGTAGTTCTGTGTGTCTTGTCGTGGCTGGAGGAAGTCTTGTGATAGGGATTAGAGGTAGGCTAATCCATGACGACGATAATGCCGGGATGTATGTGGTGGTAGTTGGAGGAAGTCTTGTGATGTGGGCTTCATTTCTTCATCTGGCGATTACAGGTTGATCCTCGTCGCTCTGTCTTGAGGCTGTAAAGTGAGATCAACACCATATATGCGATATCACATCGGTCTTGGGTAGACAGATGCTGCCGGCCTTCTCGCTCTATGTTGTCTGCCGTCTTGCCAATTTCCGCCTTGAGTGCCTGCGTCCTTCCTTTGAAGAAAAAAGCAGATGTAGGCGATGGCGGTTTGTCCTTCCGAGTAGCAATTTGGGACACGTAGTCGTTCGAGCCTAGCCATGTCCGCGTTCCTCTTTGCTACCTTGCTTTTTCGTGGTGCCGAGTTCGTTGGGTCTTGTAAGATTTGTAATCTTCTATTTTTGAAGTCGCTTGTAATGTAACGAATCTTGTCTTTAAGATTTGTAATCTTACGCTTGTAATGTAACGAATCTTGTCTTACGAGTTGTCTTTTACTTTTACATTGCGATCCCGTTGTCCATGAGATTACGGGTTCTTTCTCAAATAACCGGGTTCTTTTGTTCCTTGTGAGGTAGCCTTTTCTTTCTTCTTTCTTTCTTCTTGTTTTGTGAGTTGTTCTTGTAGCGATCGATAACCTGCTTAGTGGTCTTTGGACGAATAAGTCTGAAATCGCCCATTGGTTTGTCTTGTTGTGTGGATTTGTGCCCTCCATCGTTTTAAATTGCGTCGGTAAATGGACCGTCGCGTTCCCACATTGTGTTTTATCGGGCCTTGTGGGCGTTTGTATCATTGAGAAACCTATTTAAAGACCCTTTCTTTGCCCAACTCTTGCCTTTAAACCCTAGCTTTGAAATCCATGCGCCGTCGTCCGTCGCGTAACGAGCACCATCATCCTACATCTTCTTTAGCGCCTCTTTTGCTTCCATGAGTTCATGGGAAAAAAAAAACCACAAGCAAGTCTCGAGGCGACCTTCGTGAGCGAGTCATCCCTTTCTTTGATCGAAAACGAGGAGTTCGTGGCTATGAGGGCTGCTTTCGGAAGGTTTGGCGGCTCCAACAACAAGCGAAGACCGGTTGTGTGAGCTCGTTAGCGATGGCTTGATCCAAAAGCAAAGTCATCGCTGAATGGAAGGAATTCCGGCGAGCATCGGGTTCCAGCTTCGGGTCTGGTGAGATTGTCCTTGTCGTTTCTTTTGTCGCGCGGACTTTGCCTTCTGCTTCGCTTTCCTTCATCGGTTTCTTGGTTATTTCGAGATTAGTCTGAACCACCTAACCCCCAATGCCATTCTCCATCTTTACTGTTTTTGTTCATCTTTGCGAAGCTTTCCTTGGAATCCTCCTTCTCTGTCTCTTTTTCGCTTTTTCTTTTTTCGTGCGAAACCTCAACCCCGCCGTGAAGAAACCGGCGTTCTTGGCGGTTCTTGGATTGATTTCGTCAGTCTTAAAATCAAGTTTTTGACTATGACCTGGTCGATTTCTGTAAAAGATTGGCGTGCTTAGAGTGGTTTCTGTTGCGCCAATTTAATCCCTTCCTTGCCATTCATCCCGGATCTGGTCACTGTGGTGAATGACCGATGGGACAAGAAACTTGAATGCTTCTTTGAGATTCAAGTGATCCGACCACTCCTTGATAGGAATTAGCATCTTTGAAGCGGCGAGGGTTTGACCGGCTTTGGTATTGTTTTGAGCTTTCTTCGTCGCGGGTTCAGCCCTTGAAAGAAGCGGGAGCATCTTGGCTTTGAGTATTACGGGGCGAGGATCCTTCACGCATGGTCCCAGCTCTTGAGGTGACCGGTGAGGAGGTACTCGGCGTCTTGAAGATCTTTGAAAGGGGTGAGTGTCATTCCCCCTTTGTCACGCGAGTTCTCGACCAACAACCCGCCCCGGTTGTGAGTTGTCTATCTTTTGTTTGAGTACTTTATGCACTCTATTTGCATTCGTTCTTGCTTAGCTTTTCTTTGTCTCGGTGTTTTATCCTTTTTCGCGAGGAGTTTGGGTGGAACTTTGTCGACCCGGTCTCTCTGACGCTTTCCCCGCCGTGGCGGAGGCCGGAGATAGACTTCTTTGGAACTTACGCAATTAGTAAGTCCCAAACCTCTACCGCCCTTCCTAGGGTTTCTCCGGATTTGTTGATGTATATGAAGAATATGTTCCTCGTCTAGTCCCTCGCGGTCCTCGCGGTGTCGAAGAGAGGGGCGACGGATGGGTCTTCATCGCGGCTTTTGTCCCAAGAAGCCTCATAAACCAAGTACTCTCTCTCGGGTACTCCGGTTGTTGCTAGCATGCTCTTAGGTGAGCACATTTAATGCTCTTTGTTCTTTTATTTTCTTGTCTCTCTCATGATCCGATTACTTTTTATCCTTTTTTTTGAGTGGTGCTCTGGTTTCCTTGGTGAGGATGAAGAAGATGATGAAGTACCCCTCATCATGTAGCGGTGAGTTGCTTTTCATATTCTGTTGCATTGAATTTCTCTTCTTTGTCTTGACCTTTAGTCTTGATCTTTTTTGAAGTAATCGGAGGCGGGTGTGAGCTCTTCCGAGGCTCCGTGTCGACTTCTACGAAACTCCGGTGTTGAGTTCTTTGGAAGCCCGGTGCCGAGTTCTACCGCTCCTTGAAGACGGAGTTCTTCGCGCGTCTCAGCCTTAACTCCTTCCATGGCTCCGTTGTCGGCTATTCCGCTCTCGTCGCCGGGTGGCGGGGACGTTTTCACCGTCGTGGTTCCTCTGCGAGGCCTTCTCTTGGCCTTGAAGAAGAAAGTGGTTGGGTGAGTAGATTCTAGCTTTATCTTTTGGCTTCTATTTTCCTTCCTCTGGTTCTTATCGGTGCTTCCTTTTATCACTTTTGGTGTTTCGTCTTCTCTCATTCCTTCATCGACTTCTTCTACGCCTCCATGCCGTGCTTGAGTTCCAAGCCTCGGGACTCATAGCATTACATTGATGAAGTTCTTGTGTGGGGCTTGAGCTACTGGCGAAGTTGCGGTCTTAGCCACACCGGAGGTGGCTTGTGGCCGTTCTTGCCGGGTCCTTCCGAGGGTTTGACTCTGGCTTCCCTGGAGGTTTCTTTGGTCGTTCCTTCTTTGCCTCATCCGGCCTCTCCTTCCCCTTCTCTTGCATCCGGCGGTCCTTCTTTTTCCGATGGCGTGGTGCAACAATTCGATGCCACCCATCGATTGTCCGAGGTGACCCGCAGCACTGGGGAGCTTGTCGACCCTCGCTACTTCTTTTGGTGAAAAGCTCCAGTAGGTTTCTTGCCGTTCCCCTTTTGCATGCTCGTTTTTTCTTTTGTCCTTACGCCTTGTTTTTCTTTGCCTCTTTTGGCTCAGTCTTTCTCTCGTGATCATTCTAGCTTCTTTTTCTCATCCGAAAATGAGAGAAAGTTATCTTCTGAGGTGGGCGCTCTAAAGCCGATCTCGACCTTCTCCGGGCTGAGTTGGAGCAGGCGTCAAATGCACCAAAAAGGAGAAGACCCTTCGTGCCGGGTAGTGGAGAGCGGAGACCGTGGTGGAGTCTGCGAAGAATGAATGCAAAGGTGTCTCGGGTTACACTTTTTTTTCTTGTATTTTGACTTCTCTTTTTTTTTGACTTATTCTTGGGTGTCTTGTCTAGTCCTCCAGTGAGAAGCGAAGCTCTCGGAGAGTGTCGATGAAATGAAGGCTCTTGTCCGCTCTAGTCATAATAAAATTTGAGGAGGTAATTACTCATCTTGAGGAAGAACTTCGCCCTTGCTAAGGTGATTAGTAGCGGGGTGACAGAGATCTTATGCAGAGCCCAAAAGACTATTGAAGGCTTGTCCAGAAGCTGGCGGCTGACTCTTGAAAATTGGAATGTTTTGTGGAAATCTTTTCGATTCGATGGCAGATGTTCTCCGGACTCCGGCGGATGATGGGCAATCTTGGTATGATTCATTCCGGATTCGACTTCGTTTCAAGAGTTAGCGAAGAAGTGTGCCCAAGTATGTACCAAGAATGTGCTAGCCAGTCCAGGTCCTTGCTCTAGAGGCGCCTCTGTCCAAGATAGCGAGAGGAAGGTGAAAGCCAAGAATACCTTGATGCCGTTGAGAGGATGGAGCACGAGGTCCGAAAGGTTGCTTGATGGGGTTGTAGATAGTCTAAATATTGACATTTCCTTCGATGACAATGCACGATCGATTGACCGACTTCTTGTAATATTACACTCCTCTTTAAATGAAAATTCTTTGTTTTCGTTGATGTATTCTTTGCTGGGTGTGGTGAAGTTACTTGACTTCTTTGAGTATTTTGTCCGTTTTCGTTTACGCTCCGCCAAACAACTCTGTGTGTTATCTGGCGAGACCCCTCGATTTGTCGAGTACTTTTCTTTTCTTCCTCTTTTGTAATCCGTCGAGTTCTTTGTCCACGCTTGCCGTGACTTGCTAGATGTAAATCTTTGTGTTGACACCGCGCTATGAAAAAAAATGATTTCGGCATAGAATGTTGCCTTTTGAGTGGCGCTTGTACTTTTACGAGGAAAAAATATTCCCTATCTGGATGTAGCCCCGAGCCTCTTGCTTTTGGAGCGAGGAGTGGAGGGTCTTTGAAGATTCAATTTCAATTGACTTAGTTTTGGGTGTGTTAGCTTTTAGCTACCCTCCTCGGCGGAGCTCAAGCGTCTTTTCACTATTTTGCTCTCGACCAGGGATGCTCGGGCATGTTTTTAGCCATTTTGCTTTTTTTTTTGGTGTTAGCTTTTAGCTACCCTCATCGGGTGAGCTCAAGCGTGTTTTCGACTATTTTGCTCTCGGCCGGGATGCTCGAGCATGTTTTGACCATTTTGCTTTTCGTTTGGTGTTAGCTTTTAGCTACCCTCATCGGTGAGCTCAAGCATGTTTTTAGCTATTTTGCTCTCTCCGGGATGCTCGAGCATGTTTTTGACCATTTTGCTTTTGTTTTTTGTTTGGTGTTAGCTTTTAGCTACCCTCATCGGCGGAGCTCAAGCGTGTTTTCGGCTATTTTGCTCTCGGTCGGGATGCTCGGGCATGTTTTTGACCATTTTGCTTTTTCGTTTGGTGTTAGCTTTTAGCTACCCTCATCAATGAGCTCAAGCATGTTTTCGGCTATTTTGCTCTCTATTTTGCTCTCGTGGGATGCTCGGGCATGTTTTGACCATTTTGCTTTTCGTTTGGGAAAACAACTTCGTTGGAAGTTATGACAAGACATGCCGTGGATGTATATCATCTTTATTGATCATGAATATGAACTAATACATATGTTGTCGAAGAATATCGTCTTTAAATCGATTGTGAATGTTGGTCCCTTGTGGCTTGCATATCTGTTTTATCTTGAGTTGTTTTCACACGTAGAATCTTCTTAGGTGGTGATGTGCCATGTATTCTTGACTTCTTTTCCATCTTGGTTATTAACTTGTATGTGCACTGGTCCGGTGACTTTTGTGACAATGAGCGGACCTTCCATGGGTGAGAAGCTTATGTCGTCCGTTAGTCTTTTGTATCCTTCTTAGCACTAAGTCTCCAATTTGTAATGATCGAGGATGGGTACTCTTGTTGTAGTGCCGTCTTAAACCTTGTAGGTATCTGGGTGATTGGAGGGTAGCGTTTACTCGACTTCTTACGAATTTGTCGAGTTCTAATCTTCTTGTGTGTTCTGCTTCTCCTTCATCGTATTGTTCTATCTTTGGTGATGTCGAGATCAAGTCGGTGACGATGACGGCTTCTAACCCATAAACTAGGAAGAAGGGTGAATGGTGCATTGCTTTCTGCTTATTTGAGTTCGTAGCCCCCATACTACTTTTGGTAATTCTTCAATCCATTTGGACCCATAGTCCACTAGTTCTTGATATAACCTTGGTTTTAATCCGGCTAGTATGAGTCCATTGGCCCTTTCTACTTGTCCGTTGGTTTACGGATGTGCAGCAGCGCGCATAGTCTATACTAAACCCACGGTCTTGTGCCTGACTTACAGATTGCAGTAGCTATAAAGGGGAGCCTAGATCTGTGATGATTGATTGGGCATGCCAAAGCGGTGCGTAATTTCTTGGATGAATTCATTTGCTTTGGTTTTTTGTACTTCCATGAGTGGTTTGTATTCAATCCACTTGGTGAACTTGTCGATTGCTACAAAGATGTACTCGAAACCGCCCTTTGCTTTCTTCTTGGGTCCCACTTGATCCGCCCCAATGAGAAAAAAAGGCCAAGCGGGTGGGATGCGAGATAAGATTGTGGTGGCACATGGGCTTCTTCTTGCAAACATTTGGCAACCTTTGCATTTTTCGACAAGTTCTTCTGCGTCTTTCAAAGCGGTTGGCGATGAGAATCCGGTGCGAAATGCTTTTCCAACCGGTGTCCTTGAAGCGGCATGATTTCCATGACAACTTTGAGTGTATCTCGTCTAGGATCTCTTTGCCTTCTTCAAATGAAACACATTTCGTGAGTACTTACGATGATCTTTGCTCTTCTGTAAAGTCTATCTCCTACTAAAACGTAGTTTTTTGCTTCATGAACAACTTGGGTGGCTTCGCTTTGCTCTGCTTTGTTAATTTATTTTCTTTGATATAGTCGATGAAAACTTGGCTCCATGAGGTGTTGATTACCAAGATCTGAGAGCGCCTTTAGCTTTGAATTTCGTGGGATGTCTCACCGGGTTGTTTGATAGAGGAATTGATAGTTCTTCTCTCATCGCTGTGGTGGAACCTTTGCTCTGTCGATCCGAGCTTGGCAAGGACATCTGCTTTGCAATGTTGGAATCGCTTGATGACGTGTAAAATTTCTAATCCTTAGAAATATTTTTCAAGTTTCCGTATTTCAACCTGATAAGCACCCATGTTTTCTTTTGTGCAATCCCAATTTTTGTTTACTTGGTTGATGACTCTTCTTTGAATCGCCATATCTGAGTAATCTCTTTATTCGAGAGTAATTGCCACTCGTAGCCCGTGGATGAGGGCTTCATATTCTCGCTTTCGTTATTTGTAGCTTGCCATAATATCGAAGGACGTACTTGAGTTATTTTTCTTACGGAGAGAAATGAGGAGAACGCTGCACCGGCTCTCGCCTAGTTTGAGCGACCCATCAAAGTACATCTTCCGGTGGTCAAGGATTGTATCGATAAAGGCTGCTTTGAATCTCTCGTCCACTCGCCACAAAATCGGCAAGGGCTTGAGATTTGATTGCTTTCCGTGGGGTGAAGTCGATGTTAAGAGCTCCAAGTTCAAGCGCCCACTTTGATATCGTCCCGTCGCATCTCTGTTGTGTAAAATGTCTCCGCGGGAAGTCTGTCATCACGGTAATTTTGTGGCTTTTCGAAATAGTGGCGAAGCTTGCGTGAGGTGATAAGTAGAGGCGTAGAGTAGTTTTTGTACATGCGGGTGCGGATTTTTGATTCGAGATAATACTTACTTGATGTAGTACACGGGTCGTTGTACTTTATACACACGTCCTTCTTCTTCTCTTTCTCGACTATTGTCGTCGTCTTGACTCTGATAGTAGTCGCCGCAATGTATAGCATCATGTCTTCGTCTTTCCTTGGGGGTGTGAGAATTGGTGAGGATGTGAGATATGCCTTAAGTTTCTTGAAAGCCGTCGACCTCCTTTGTCCATTCAAACTTGTCTGCATCTTCTTTAGTAGTTTAAAAGGGTAACCCCTTTTCGCCGAGTCTTGATATGAAACGATTGAGGGCCGCCATGCATCCTGTTAGTTTTGAACATCTTTGATACTTCTAGGTTGCCCCATTTACATTATAGCTCGAATTTGCTTGGTCTTTGGCTTCAATCCATGTTGGTGACCAAAAATCCGAGTAGTTGCCTGAAGGAACTCGAATACACATTTATTTGGGTTCAATTTCCATCTCCATCTCTTCAAGTTTTGAATGTTTGCTTTAAATCTTCAATCATAGTGTCGGGTTCTTTGTTTTCACCACTACATCATCCACGTATGCCTCCACATTTTCACCGATTTGATCTCCAAAGGCAAGTTTGGATAGCCCTTTGGTATGTGGCACCGGCGTTCTTTAGTCCAAACGACATGGTCTTGTGTGATAAGCACCGAGCAGAGTAATAAAAGAAGTCTTGCTCTGGTCTTGTTCTTTTAATGCGATCTGGTGATACCACGAATAGCAATCGAGAAAGGATAATAGTGCAGACCCATTTGTTGAGTCGACTATCTGGTCAATCGTGGAAGCCGAATGGATCTTTTGGGCAATGTTTGTTGAGATCCGTGTAGTCGGCCTTTTACGCCCACTCGTCTGTGTTCTTCTTCTTACGCACAAGGACCGGGTTTGCTAGCCGGTCCGGATGAAGGATTTCTCGATGAATCCGGCCGCCATCGGTTTTGTGATTTCTTTTTAATCATTGCCTTTTTGTCGGGTGAGAATCGTCGTAGCCGTTGCTTTATAGGCTTGGAGTTTTCATTAACATCAATTACGTGCTCACCAACTCTCTTGGGATACGGCATGTCGGTCGGCTTCCAAGCGAAGATATCTTTGTTGTCTCGAAGAAAGTTGGTGGCCTTGAGTTCCTATTTTTGCCGAGAGGTGAGCAGCGATGGTTCTTTGTCTTGGAGGTATCGCCGATTGCCAAATCGATTTGCTTGCGCGTCGGCTTCTTTTGGTGGTGTGATGATCTTTGGGCTTTTTAGCGGTATTTCTAATTCTTCTTGGCTTATCTCATGACAATTGTGGCTATTTCTTTTCTTCCATTGTCGGTTTGTGCTTTTGCGCAATTTGGATTACTGAACGTCGCATGATCAAAAGCACGCTTCAAATCGCTTCGAAGAGAAAGGATACCGTTGGGTCTGGCATTTTAAGCAATAAGTACGGATAATGTGGTATTGCCATGAATTTTGCGATCTTTGGGCGTCCGAGGATCGCATGATATGACGAATCGAAGTCTGCGACCTCAAATTTGATAAACTACATTCGATAGTTCGCAGGAGTTCCAAAAGTGACGGGTAAAGTAACTTGTCCGAGTGGCATGGCTGCTTTGCGGGTACTATTCCGTAAAAAGGAGTGCTTGTTGGTGTAATCATCCCGGTGAGTTGTAGTCCCATCTTCCTTAGTGTTTACGAAAAGATGATGTTGAGTCCGGCTCCCCGTCGATTAGTACTTTGGTAGCGATCCATCTACGGCAATAGTTGGGTCTAAGACTAGTTGGTAATGGCTGCGTTCCCACGCTAGTCCATTGGTCTTCTCTTGAAAATTGGATTGGATATTGTGACCAATTGAGATATCTTGGTGTAGTGGGTTACTGCCGTCATGATAGTCCAAGTAGTGCTAGTTTTTCTTGATGTTTGCTTGTGCACTCTGGGGCCCTGAGAAGATCTTTGCTACCGTCCCCTAGGTTTTGAAATCCTTTGTTCTCGTGGTTGTCTTCATCTTTCTTGTGATTGTCCTCTTTGGTGTTCTCCTTACTATCTTTTCTTGTGTATCGATCATTGAAAGTGTAGCAGTTTCGATGGTGTGTCTCCGTTAGGGTGTAATGGGCAACGTATATTTTCAATGTCATCATATCTTACGGGTTTGGAAAACTTCTTTTTGATTTGTCGGCCATTGCCACGGTATTATGCGGTCTACGCTTTCTTTCTTGATATACGCTATTTCGATGATTTTGCCTATCCGGGTTGTCTTGGTTGCTTCTATCCAGGAACCTTTCTCGTGTTTTTTCTTCTGCGGTAATCATTTTTTCTCTTGTTAAATCGAATTCTTCATTGTTTCTCGGATTTTCTTTGCGAAGTCTTGAAATTGCCACCTAGCCATGATTAGTGAGAGAAAGCTTCAATTACTTCTCGTTCGGTGATGTCATGCACTTGAGCCCCTTGATTCACCGAATCGCCGATAGTAATTTACGAGACTTTTCGCCCCCCTTTTGCTTGAGTCCTTTCGGTTCAGCATGAGTGATCGGTGTGTGATGATACCGTGAAATTTTCACGAAAGCTCTTTGCAAATCTTCCCAAGTTACGATCGATCCACGGGTTCAATTTATCGAACCATTGGAGGGCATCGCTTCTAGTGCCATGGGAAAGAACAAGGTTTTGATATCATCGTCTCCTCCGGCTAGTTCAATTGATTGTGAATATATTCTGAGCCATTGTCTTGGTTCGGTTTTGCCATCATACTTGGAGTGGTTAGACGGTTTGAATTTGTGAGGTAATCGTCTTGATGCCAACTTTGTTTGCAAAAGCAGGGGAATCATCATGCGTTCCGCTTCCTTGAATTCGGATTCGGCTCCTTCTTACGGCCAAGTGTTGTTTTGATGGGAATAATTCTGCGAGAAATTATCTGGGTAGGCACTCTACTCCTGGTCTTCCTTGGTTGTTCAAATTGGTTGCCTCGACTATGTTCCCTCCTACTTTCTCCGTTATGGCTTCTGCCTGGTCCAAGTCTTTCAAAAGCGGACTTCCTTTGATTTTGATCTTCTTGCTTATGGGTTGTTGATCTGGCGGGTAGTCTTGATCGGGTTCTCTCTTCATGTGTTCTTGGGATCGTTGACCGGAGCAAGTCCTAGAGCTGTTCATACTTCTCTCCGTGATGTGAAGTTGCCTGAGTTCTTCTAATGCTTCTCGAATCTTATCGTAAAGGCGTACTCCTTTGTGCGTCTCTCTTGACCTCTTGTTGTGATTTTCTTTTGTCGTATTGACCAAATTCGACTCAGATATCTGGTCCAGCTTCTCTCTCTGTTTGTCGGTAGCGGTGTTGGCGCCCTTGCTTTAACTTGTTTTTCTTTCTCTAGCTTTGTCTCGACTCTCGGTTTCTCCATCGTAGCCACGGGCAAAGGGTGATATGTTGGACTCTGATTCATCGATGACGACATCGGGTGCTTACGGGGGGTTTAATGGTGACCGAGGGGCGTCGAACCATGAGCACTTCCGTGCGTGAGCCGTTCCGTTATTGGTGTTAGTTTTCATCTTGTCGGAGTTCTTGGCGACTTGATGGCGCCTCGGCGTCGTAGATTGAGTCTCCTTCTTGGTAAGGTAGAATAGTTGTTGTTGTTGTGCCGACTAGTTGGGTTCCGCTATCCTCGAGGAGCGGATCACGGCGATGGATGATCTGATCTTGCGATGTTATCGTTAATCTGAGACCCTCCCGAGCTCCATCGGTGGTATCCCAAGTGTTGGTTTGAAAGACCTTTCAAACTGTCCACGATAGGATTTTGTCGTGTTGTCGAGCCCAAATGGAAAAGAACTCGACCTTTTGAAAGAATTTCGAGGATAATCCGAGTTGTTTTGGGTTGTGCTCTGGAATCTTGCCAAAAGGAACTCGATTTCTTGAAAGCACTCGAATAAGACTTCATCTCGGATCACGGAGCTTGAATTCGAGTCGGATCGTGTAGCCGTGGAATCTTATTGAATCGGGTATTATGGGGCTGCGTGAATCTTACGATGAGCTGATCCGTCGTAGTTGTCGAAATAGAGGATTCTTCATGATGATCCGGATCTTTGAGGAGATGGCTTTGAAGCTTGCCGCAGCGGTTGTCGCCTCGCAGATCCATGAGCGAAGATGAAAATCGATCCCGTCGGGAAGATCATGTTATTGAGGTCCATCGAGGTCTCGGATGCAAAAGTCGCGAAGGTTCCCCTACTGCGCGCGCCGGTGTCGATGTTCACCATCGATAGCACGCCACGGAGTACCCGGGCGATATGTTCGAGCTTCGGCGTATCTTTGAACTTCGATGGTAAGCGCAAAGAGACGATCGATTTATCTGGTTCGAGCCCTCGATCGTGAGATCGAGTAACGACCCCACGTCCGATTGGCGTTTTGCCTTTTGCGTTGGATTGATTATGAAGTGTTATGTTGTACAATTGTTGTTCTCTCTTTCAGGAGCCCTGCCCTCCTTTATATTATCAGGAGGCCAGAGTCCTAGTCGGTTTACAATGAGATTTCCTAGTAGGATTACTTAATAGTTCTTCTATTTAAGATTACATGGGAAGAATCCTAGTTGAACTAGATCTTTTATCTCTCTTGCGGGGTATCCTGTAGGTCCCACATCGACACCCGCCCAGATAGGGCCTTGTATATATGGGCTAAAGAAAAAAAGATGCCTATAAGACGTAATTAGCCCAATTTGAGTGAAAACTCCTACAAAAGCCCTATGACAAGCTGTTGAATATCTAGTTGGTTTCTTCACTCAAGGCCTTGTTTAGATTGGGGTTAGGAATCAATATTTGGCACTGTAGCAATTTCGTTTGTATTTGATAATTATTGTCCAATCATGGCCTAACTAGGCTCAAAAGATTCGTCTCGTAATTTACAATCAAACTGTGTAATTAGTTATTTTTTTATCTACATTTAATACTCCATGCATGTGTCCAAAGATTTGATGTGATGGAGAGAGAGTGAAAAAACTTGCAATCTAGACAAGCCCAAGTGTTTTATTACGTGTGATATGACATGGTCAACTCGGGGCTTATGTCAGTTCTAGCCTTCTAGGTTTGCCCCCGCCTCCACAAAGGAAAACGTGATGAGATGATCCTAGGAGCCAGTATATGTGGCAGACGTCTTTAGTTGTCTTGTATGTAAGGATTAGCCTATAAAATGTTTGGAGACCCTCTCAATTATTAGGCTCTTAGGTATTGAATTAGAACTTAAACTAATAGGATCTGAAATTTAGCCTAAACATGATCACAAATTTAATCCTATGCGAAATATATCTTAGATACTAATCAGAGCCTATGGATGCCAACAGTGCCTACGAAGATGTGATGGAATTGAGGTAGATGAAGTAGGTCTATAGGTGTACTAATCTTCACGAATTGAGAGCTACAACTCTCTGTTGATGAATAGCTTGTGTAGATCTGCAGCCAAACATATTTCCCTGGACGTGGTGTGGACCTTCCTAGACCCTCTAGTGCTTCACGGTGGTTGTGATGCACGTGGTTGTTAGATCGGTTTGGTGTTGTGATTCACGTGGTTGTGATGCCAGGGGTGTCACTCCTTATATATACAATACTGTGGGCCAGGGGGCACACCCTAGACGACTTAGGGTTGCCGCCGATCACGGCAAGGCTTATTTGGTTGATAGAGACCTGACAGATGGACCAAAATTTAGGCTTTAAGTTAATCTCGTGATTAATCTCGAATTAGCCGAGATCACATTCCAATATTAGGATCTAATAATGGGATTGTTTTAGGGGAATAAGAGTCATCCTAGTGCATTATATTATCCACATAAGTATATAAAAGATTTAGACAAGTCACCACGTTTTCTCAAAATTAAAGGGCTAATTTTCACATAAATCAGAATATAGATTGGCAAGAGGGGGCAAAACAACAGGCTAATCGCGCTATTCATTTCACGCAGATTACCTTACACATTACTGCTAATTTATTTTTAAGTTTACGTGAAATACTCCGAGCTCACGCTCCAAATGTTCATATATACTCTTACGAACTGGGTACAGTTGCCATGCTCCATGTCTAAAGATAGTCTTTCCCGATCTCAAATTAGCCTCCTGAACTGACGAGGGGGAGCAATTCGCGGGCATTTCTTCCCCGGCAACCTCTTTAACGGTCCTAACGACTTGTCCCTTCCCGCCAGTTTCTCTTCGCCTCTCACTCTACCTTCGATCCACAGATACACAGGCCCGCGCTTCCCCTCCTCTCGCAATTCTCCCATCCACCGCACCGGAGCTCGCTCCACCACGGCCTCCGGCAGGAGACAGATGAAAGACAGCGACGGCGAGGGCGGCGCCGGCGGTGGCGTCGCCCGCTCGCACCCGTCCAACCTCCCACTGCCTGCTCCACAGTCCGACCCGAACCTCCAGTTCTCGGGCGGGACGGACGATGAGTCGTCGAACCGGAACAGCAGCTCCTCTGCCACCGGCGGCGCGAGCCCCGGGTACTACTCCGACTACCCGTCCAGCTTCAGCGGCGAGTGCTCACCGTACAACATGTCCCCCTGGAACCAGACCATGGCGTCCCCCTGGTCGCACCACAGCGAGGCGTCCGCCGCCGGGCTCGGAGGAGCCCCGCCCACGATGGCGCCCGGGACGAGCCTGATCAGCTCGCTGGTGAGGGAGGAAGGCCACATCTACTCGCTCGCCGCCAAGGGCGACACGCTCTACACCGGCTCGGACAGCAAGAACATCCGCGTGTGGCGCAAGCAGAAGGACTCCGGAGGGTTCAAGTCCTCGAGCGGCCTCGTGAAGGCGATCGTCATCTCCGGTGAGCGCATCTTCACGGGCCACCAGGACGGCAAGATCAGGGTGTGGAAGGTGTCGCCCAAGAACGGCATGCACAAGCGCGTGGGCAGCCTGCCCCGGCTGCGCGACTTCCTGCGCGGCTCGCTGAACCCGTCCAACTACGTGGAGGTGCGCAAGAACCGGTCGGCGCTGTGGATCCGGCACAGCGACGCCGTGTCGTGCCTGAGCCCGACGGACACGGCGCAGGGCTTCCTCTACTCCGGGTCCTGGGACCGCACCTTCAAGGTGTGGCGCATCAGCGACTCCAAGTGCCTCGAGTCGGTGGTGGCGCACGACGACAACGTGAACTCCATCGTGGCGGCGTTCGACGGGCTGGTGTTCACGGGCTCGGCGGACGGCACCGTCAAGGTGTGGCGGCGCGAGCAGCAGGGGAAGGGCACCAAGCACACGGCCGTGCAGACGCTGCTGAAGCAGGAGCACGCGGTGAACGCGCTCGCCGTGAGCGCCGTCGCGCCCGTGCTCTACTGCGGCTCCTCCGACGGGCTGGTCAACTTCTGGGAGGGCGAGCGCCACCTCGTCCACGGCGGCGTGCTGCGCGGGCACAAGAAGGCCGTGTTCTGCCTCGCCGCCGCCGGCGCGCTCCTGCTCAGCGGCTCCGCCGACAACACCATCTTCGTGTGGCGGCGCGACGGCGGGGTGCACGCGTGCCTCTCGGTCCTCACGGGCCACACCGAGCCCATCAGGTGCATCGCCGTCGTCGAGGACAACGGCGAGAACGGCAGCGAATCCAACGCTGGCGGCGCCTCCGCCGCCGGAGGGGGGTCGTCAGCGGCGTCACGGTGGATAGTGTACACCGGCAGCCTCGACAAGTCGATCAAGGTGTGGCGCGTGACCGACGAGGCGCCGGACCCGCTGCTCCTCGGCGCCGGCGACGCGCCCCAGATATTCGATCGGTATCCCGGCGACGCCTTCGGGGCCAGCGCCTCCACGACGTCGTTCCGCTGAGACTTGTCTGATCGATCACTTGCACCAAAATTACACGTCGTCGGTCTCACTCTCGCTTCACAAGAAAACGTCTTGGAGGGACTAACTTATATTAACAGAAGAATCTGCTGGGCATACGTCCTTATATATACTGTTGGAAATAGCTGAAATTGGAAGGTATGAAAAAAAAAATCTAATCTAGCTTGTGCTGGGCACGAGCTATGTAGTTTGGTCACCTTTTTGTGACAGGGATGGTGAATTTAGTTAGGTATATACATTTGCTTTTTGCAACTTTGCGTTGTTATAAGGAAAATTTTCAAGCATGTTTATGTGTTCTACTAGTTGAAAATGAATTGGTTTTGTGCTAAGGATGTATTCAATAAATAAATGTATCGATTCTAACCTCCAGTGGTCTTTAAAAAAAACTAAAACTTTTGATGAAATATCTACTGATATTGTATCGTTGTGTTTCCAGTTATAATGGCACTGTATGCTTGTTTTATGAGCCGTACTATTTCAGCGAACGAACAGTGTTTTTCTCTCGTAACAAATCAGCGAACAGTACTTTCAGCCATGCAAACAAGGCCATTGTCACTAGACCAGTAACCCATGCTCTTGCAGGGCTAGAATCTTATGAGAAGTACGTATTGAAAGTTCATGTTTAATACCTACACATAATTAAAAAAACAATGTGTATTATCTCTCTGTTTTCTGGCGAATTGATTGGAATTTGGACAGTATTACATTTGCGTTCCTGGGCTATAGCTTCGACATGCCAGGCTGCTGATCCTCTTTTTTTTTCACACACACGGCCCACGCGCGGCGCGGTGCGGTGAGACAAAGGCCGGCCTGACGGCACATGGCCCTGGGCCCTGGGCCCTGGGCCCGGCGGCAAGAATGCGCGCTCCCAGCGCCGAATATGAACACTGTTTTGCTGCCCGTTACATACGCATACGCGTTAATTATTGGGTTATATATGTACACTTACAATTTTGTTGCCAGAAACTCTGGTGCGGCGGGGTTATGGACAGGTGTTGTGGCAGAGACATCATACGTCACCGGTACCTGCTTCTTCGTTTCTGCTAATGGCGCCTAATAAGTTTCGTCGTAAACGATCGTGAATTATTTACTACTGACTGGTTTAATGTGAGAAAAAAATATTGTTTTAGCTTATAATATAATCGTATACGAGCAAACGAACAGACTTCATGTCGATCGAGCGAGCGAGGTTAATAAGCTGACACTGACACTTGACGCTGCACCAAACAGTGGAATAAACAAGCTTTAAGCCCTCGCCTTCCAACCCCATCCCTTGCAAGACACGCCGACGGCCCTTCGGTCCTGCGCATGCGCGCGCGCAAAGCTTCATCGGCTAGCTATGGTCACGTTTAGTTCGTCAGATTTCCTGAATTTGACACTATGCAAAAAGAAGATTCCCCGTCACATCAAACTTGCGGTACATGTATAGAGTATTAAATGTTAACGAAATTAAAAATTAATTGCATAGTTTGGTTGTACTTTGCGAGATGAACGTTTTGAGCCTAATTAGTCAACGATTGAACAATTATTATCAAATAAAAACAAAATGCTACAGTGTTTGAACAGTACTGCCGAATCCGGCCTCCAACTAAACACGGCCTAGGTCGTGGCTAGAATAGTGTATAGTAGACTTGTGCCGGCTACCCCGGTTTTGAATCCAAAGCGTCCAATAAACACTGACGCTACGACCGCTACCTGCATAGCATCGTTGCGACACAAAAGGCAAGTGGATGATTCCGTGGTCTCGTTCGGCTTGCTGAAACTTAGCTAAAATTGACTGAAAATACTGTTTTTGCTAAAATATTGTGAGAGAAAAACACTGTTCTAGCTGAAAAAAAGAAGCCGAACAAGTCAGATTTAAGGTAACCCAAACGGGGCACCGATAGTGCGCGCATAATGATGCGTGCCCAGCCCGGGGAAGAAAGATACTGCTGGCCGGCCCAGCCTCAACCCTCAAGGCAAATTCGACGCCTTCTTTTCCCCTGTCGACGCTCGCCGCCCGGCCGGCCGTGCCAATGCAAGTCCAAGTCGCATGCACCGTCTCTTCGCCGGCCGTGTCCCTACGCGCTGGCTCTCCCCAACACAGGTGCATGTCCGCCCGTCCGTCGTCCGTGTCTCGCAGTCGCAGTTCTCTCGCCCCGCCAACTGCCCGCGGGCATTCTCATTCGTTCACTTTGCGTTTCGCAGTTCTCGCCGACGCCGACGCTAAGGGACAACGATACGAGCACAGCGAGAGCATGGAGCGAGCCCTCCCTCACGTGGCTGCGAAAGGTAGCGAGACGTTTTCCCCGCTGTGGTCAGTGAGACAATTCGGCGCCTAATAATATCATCAGCATATGACACTGTCTAGGAGCTAGATATATACGACGACGTTGGCAGTTGGCAGTTGATCCAGAATTCAGGCAGCCAACCGAAAACCTGGTGCCTCTAGCTAGCTAGTACTAGTACTGGTAGACAGCGCTTCGCTTTCGGCCCCATGGCGCATGCATGCCAGCCGTCGTCGGCCGACGACACCAAACATTCCAAGCGGTTTTTTCCGAACACAAAAGGACGAGTATCAAATCGGATTCCGTCTTATCTTATACCGCTAGCAATGCTTAGGCCTGAGTGCTCTGGCTATAGCATAACCCACTCCTCCACTTAATCATCATTTTTTTTATACACGATGCAAATGCCATGCGTACACACTCACCTCCATATAACCATAAACATCTCTAATAGACTAAAAAACACATTTTGAGCTTGAAAAATCACCACCACAGGTGTTTGCTATTGACGGACAGGGTTTTCAATTCCGTTATTAGAATTTTTTTCGGCTACCCACAAAATTACCAGAATATGGCTGAATTTTCGCCGACTTTTTAAAGACTTGAACATGAAGTATGACTTTTCTAAAATTTTAGATCTACACACCATGATTTATGGCTACACATATATTGAGTAGAAGAATATGCAACATAAATAATAAAGAATATGAGTCTAAAGTTACTCCCTCCATCCCAAAATAAGCGACACTTTAGCTCTGGACAAGCATTTGTCTAAATTTGTAGATAAAAGATCACTTATTTTGGAATGGAAGAAGTATATATTTACAATAAAGCATGTGTATTAGTGCACTAAGAAGTTTTAGATTTTTCTTTCGGTCACCCTCAAAATTACCGTGATTCGTGAAATTTTGTCAAAATTTTGAACCATGCTGATGCGCACTTGCCTCGGACTTGGTGGATTTCTTGTGTGTTGTTGCGGAGATTTGAAAGTGATAATTGGAACAGTAATAATAAATAAATGACTGAAGTGAATGTGAAGCAGTTTTTTTAGAGCTCAAAGGAATATGTAGTTTTTTTGGCATCAAAACTTATCCACAGTAGGTGACTTATACACCTTATTATCTCATAAGAATTTTTGGCATCAAAACTATAATTGGGATACACGTCAATCATTGTTTCCAGAAGCGTTTATAATGAAAAATACCGAATGAAGCCTCACGAACAACTCTTACACCATGTTTGGATGTAGATATTGAGCCTCTGGATTTGGTATTGGTATTGTGAACCTATCAATTCCACTATTTGGATGGCTAATAATTTGGAATTGGAATTCCAACCGAATATCAATGGGTATTGGCTTATACCTGCGCCTCATCATCTCCAATACCGAGCCCGAGGCCTTCGTATTGTGCGGCATTCAGAAGCGCGCCTGACGACGGAAACCCCGACGCCCAGCTGCGCCTTCCTTGCCATGACCACTGAGGCCCCGACTCCTTCCCCGGCGCCACGACGCATGGGGGGCCGGCGCGAGGGCGCCACGCGCCGCACTTCCGGTGCCTGCCGCCGCAAGACGGCGCCGACGACGCCAGCGACCGCGATGTGCAGGCCGCTCCCCGATGCGCCGCTTCTTCCCCGACGTCGGCGCAACCCTTCTTCTCCATGGCTGGCGCTGCCTCTTCTAGTCCATGGCCGGTTGGGCCCTTCTTCTCCATGGCCGGCGTGCCCCTTCTTCTCCATGGCCGGCGTGCCTCTTCTTCTCCTTGCCGTGGCCCACCGAGATCCGCCCCCATGGCTGGGATCGAGCTCCCCCATGGCCGCGGCTGCCGAGCCCGAGATCCACCGCCATGGCCATGGTTGAGCTCGCCCTGCCATGGCCCACCGTGGTGGCTGCTGCCAACCTCTATCCACCATGACCAGTATCAAGCTACCCAGCGTTTCAATTCCATGCTTTTGCATCCAAACAGAAACGGATTTGAGCTACTTGCTAGGATTCCAAAACCCAATTCAATGGTCATCCAAATAATAATATTCGAATTGTGGCCATTTCAATACCATGGCTACTTTGGTATTGAACCCAATTCAATTCCAACCCCTCCAATATCTACATCCAAACGGACCCTTAATTGCCTTTGCATTGTGCAGCATAGTACCATGTTGCAACTTGCAAGTACAATATGGTAATCCAAAGTAGCAAAATTACCATATGTATATGTAGAATTGAAACATATAACTGACTCCAAGACTCAACTAGAAAAGAAAGAAAAGAAACCGACTCCAAGCTGATCCAAGTCAACAAAATGGATGTAGTGATAATTTGACAGATAGAAAAGGACCCGTAAGGTCATAGAGCTAATCCGATCATTGTTTTCTTACCTTGACATAAGAAGGAAAACCGTAATGCTCCATATAGGGCGTTCGTCCGTCCGGACGGACCCGTCCGCACTGCGCGCCGCATGCCCATGCGTCCTGTCCGTGATACCGTTCTTTTAATTACTGTGATCCTTCCTCCCCACTCATCCACACTTATCCTCTCTCTCTCTCTCTCTCGAGCGCGTCCTCCTCCACACATCGCCGTCGCCCCGTGGCTCGCGCTCCTCTCGCCCCCCCCATTGCGCGTGCCGCGCCGCTCCCTTCCTAGCCGGTGGCTGCGCCCTCACCCACCCCGGCACGCGCCCTCACCCACTCTGGTGTTCTCCCCCCACCATGGCATCCTCCTCGACCCACACTGACGACTCTTTGCCTGACCCCGGCGTCCTCCTCCCCCACCTCGACGGCTCCTTCCCCCACCCCAACTTCCTCCTCCACCCCGGTGGCGCCCCTCCCCCAACATCAGTGTCCTCCCCCACAGGGAGCTCCCAACACCCTTAGATCCGGCTGCCATGGTGCTCCCCGTTGTAGGGTCGAGATGGCGAACTAGAGGAGGGTGAATAGTCCTTTCTAAAATTAAACGTGCCGGCTAACCGAGACAAATGCGGAATTAAAACTATCGGTCTAGCCAAGATTACACCCCATCTATCTAAGTTCACAAGCACCTTATAAAAGATCCTAATCAAGCAACTAAGGTATCATACTAGCTAGAGCTCACCTAACCAATTCTAGGAGCAAGGTCACACAAATCTATGCCACTAGTACTTCAAGCACCGGGGAGCTACTACACATGTGGAAGGTCCTAATATGACTAGAGGGGGGTGAATAGCCTATTTAAAAATCTACAAACTAACTAGAGTAATTTGATTAGTATGACAAATAGCGAAATGCAAACTTGCTCTAGCTCTACAAGGGTTGCAAGCCACCTATCCAATAATTCTAGTTACTATGATCACTCAGCACACAATTTGCTAAGTCACTACTCACTAAGAGCTCTTACACTTGCTACACTAAAGAGCTCCACGAGATGAACTTAAGCTACAAAGCAAGCTCTCAATTCTAGCTACAATAAAGAGCTTGTTACAACTAGTTTGCGGGAATGTAAATGAGTAAGTAAGGTGATTATACCGTCGCATAGAGGAGTGAACCAATCACAAGTTGAATATTAATTCAATCACCGAGAGAATACCAAAGGGCAAGAGACAACCAATGTTTTTCTCCCAATGTTCACGTGCTTGTCAGCACGCTAGTCCCCGTTGTGTCGACCAACACTTGATGGTTCGATAGCTAAGAGGTGTTGCACGAACCTCATCCACACAATTGGACACCGCAAAAACCTACCCACAAGTGAGGTAACTCAATGACACGAGCAATCCACTAGAGTTACCTTTCGATGCTCCATCGGGGAAGGCACAAGACCCCTCACATTCACCATGATCGGAGCCTAAGACGATCACCAACCTCCGCTCGACGATCCTCGCTGCTCCAAGCCATCTAGGTGGTGGCAACCACCAAGAGTAACAAGTGAATCCCATAAAGAAACACGAACACCAAGTGCCTCTAGATGCAATCACTCAAGCAATGCACTTGGATTCTCTCCCAATCTCACAAAGATGATGAATCAATGATGGAAGATGAGTGGGAGGGCTTTGGCTAAGCTCACAAGGTTGTTATGTCAATGCAAATGGCCAAGAGAGTGAGCTTGAGCTGGCCATGGAGCTTAAATAGAGAGCCCCCATGAATAGAGTTGTTGGCTCCCTTTTCCCTAAAAAATTAGGGCGATCGGACGCGCCGGTCGGATTGACCGGACGTAGGACCCCAGCGTTCGGTCCTCAGATTTTTGCCATGTGTCCCCGCTTCAAATGTTGAGCACCGATCTCAATGGTCAATAGTGCACTTAAGTTGTGACCGGACGCGTTGCTTAAAGTGATCGGACACACCATCACTGGCGTCCGTCGTTTCTAGTAAGGTTCCATTCGTGACTAGATGCGTCAGTTTGATCATGATCGGACGTAGGAGTGGTAGCGTCCGGTCGAGTCCAGAGAGCTCCTAGAGCTGCTCAACTATGACCGGACGCGTCCGATCGATCACGATCGGACGCAGCAACAACGTCCGGTCCTTCTCCTCTTCTCTGCGCCACCACATCAGCAGGACCAGACGCACCCACTCCGTGTCCGGTTATGAAGTGACCCAGCGTCCGATCGAAGACCGATGCCAGCGTCTTTGAAAGGTCCTTGTTTGGTTTTGGTAATTGAGTGATAACCTAGGTGGACTAATTTTGTTTATGTGAGATACACAGGTAATTAGTCCACATGTACATGTGTGTGAGCAACATATGCCATGAAAGTGAAAATGGCTTAGAGATGTTGCAAAGCTCACACATGTGATGATGAAGGAACTCATTGCACATGAGACATGACATTGAGTCATGTGATCAAGGTGGAGAAGATCAAGACAAGACTTGGCTTGATGGACCGGTTGGAAGCGTGAAGGGCAAGTCGAAGGCTTTGGAGCGATGGACCGCGTGGCGGTGAAGCTTGAGCAAGACTTGGTGCCGATGGACGAAGACAACGGTGAAAAGCAAGTGAAGTCAAGATTGATGAAGCAATATGATCACGTGATGATATGAAGTGGATCATATCATTGTTGATCATGTTGGTGCATGTGTTGCATCGACATTGGAGGAGATGTAATGGAATACGCAAGGCAAAGGTATAACCTAGGGCATTTTATTCCACCGGTCATAGGTGTATAGAGAAGTTTATGACTGGGTTTAGGATAGATGGCCGTACTATCAAGAGGGGCAAACTTGTTTGCATATCGGTCATCTAGTGCCACTCGAGTGATCTAACTTTGCATCGTCGCTAGGATTGAGTGGCGTGGCAAGTTGAGTGGCTAATCCTTTGAAAATGATTGTGAAAATGCTAACACACATACATGTGGTGGTGTACACTTGGTGGTGTTGGCACATTTACAAAGGAGGTGAAGTTGGAGTTGATGTGGATCAACTCAGTGAAGAAATGGAGGCGAAAGGAGAAACTCCACCGGTGCCCTAGACAGAAAAGACGGAGGTCACTATAAGTGACCGGACGCTGGTCTCGGTTGGACCGGCGCGTCCGATCAGTGGCAGCAGAGGGCGCGCGTGTCGGTCTTCGACCGGACGCTGGCACTAAATATGACTGGACGTGTCCGGTCGTGAAATGTTGTTTCTAGAACCTTACTAGAAACGACCGGACGCTGGAGGCTCAACGTCCGGTCAGTTGAAGCTGCTGCATCTGGTCATCAGATGACCATTGAGATCGGATGAACAGCGTTTAAAGGATGGGACACGTGGTGTGTATCGCGTGATCGGACGCTGAGGTCCAGCGTCCGGTCGATCGGACCAGAGCGTCCGGTCGTCCGACTTTTGCCCAGTGAAGGGGTAACAACTCTATTTGTTCGTGGGGTTATAAATAGAAGCCATGGTCGGCCTTGGGCCGACAGCTGAGCACACTAGAGCCTTGGTGGCTTGTGTGGTAGTGCTTGGGAGCCCTCCATCTCACATATGCTCGATAGTGATCATCCGATTGTGTGAGAGAGCGATTCTAGTGCGATTGCATCGTGAGGTTGCATCGAGTGGCACTAGGTGATCGAGTTGCAAGCCGATGTTGCTTGTTACTCTTGGAGGTTGCCACCTCCTAGATGGCTTGGTGGTGGTCTCCGTCGAAGCCCGCAAGAAGCTTGTGCGGTGCTCCGGAGAAGAGCTTTGTGAGGGGCATTGTGCTCGCCCTGCGGGAGCCACGAAAAGCAACTCTAGTTGAGTGTGTCATTGAGCTACCCTCACTTTCGGGGTAGGTTCTTGCGGTGCCCGACGCGTGGGCTTGGTGGGTGATGCCAATTAGCCACCGAACCACCAAGTGAGTAGTCGACACAACGGGGACTAGCGTGTTGGCAAGCACGTGAACCTCGGGAGAAAAATCACCGTGTCAACCTTGTTCTTTGGTTTGCAATCCCCTTTCACAAGCTTGTATTTATATTTCATATACATTGTGCTTGTGTAGTTGCTCGTGTAATTAGTTAGCTTGTGTAGCTTACTAGTTACCATCATGCTTGTGTAGCATAGAAGTTTGCGTGGCTAATTTGGTTTGTGTAACTCTGTTAGTCACATTGCTTAGTTTGTGTAGCTAGGTAATTGTGCTCTCTAATTTGGCATTGGTTGTCTTGTTATTGAGCATTGCTAGTGAGCTTAGGTGGCTTTGTGTTTTTGCTTACTAGCTTGTGTAGGAGCTCCCTTGTTGCTTGAAGTACTAGTGGCATAAGTTTATGTGACTTTACTTCTAGAATTGGTTAGGTGAGCTCTAGTTAGCCCGGCACCTTTGTTGCTTAATTAGTATCTTTAGAAGGTGCTAGAGAACATAAATAAAGGGGTGTAGTCTTGGCTAGACCGATAGTTTTAATTCCACACTTGTTTCGGTTAGCCGACGTGATTAATTTTAGAAATGACTATTCACCCCCCCTCTAGTCCGCCATCTCGACCCTACAGTCTTCACTGCTTCCACTGGCCGGACACGCCGGTCTAGTTGAGGCTAGCGTCCGATCCACTCTGTGAAACCCTTTCTTTTCTGTACAGGGCGCCGGTGGCACTGTCGGAATGTCCGCACTCTATGGGCGGACACTCCACCGGTGAAGTTTCGAACCCTTCTCCCAAGTGCTAAACACAATGTGTATCACCTTTGTGCATGTGTGTTGGCATATTTTCATAAACATTTTTAAGGGTGTTAGCACTCCATTAGATCCTAAATGCATGTGCAATAAGTTAGAGCATCTAGTGACACTTTGATAACCGCATTTCGATACGAGTTTCACTTCTCTTAATAGTACGGCTATCGAACCTAAATGTGATCACACTCGCTAAGTGTCTCGATCACTTAAACCGAAAAGCTCCTATCAATTTTACCTTTACCTTGAGTTTTTGTTTTTTCTCATTCTTCTTTTCCAAGTCCAAGCACTTGATCATCACCATCATCAAGTCATGATCTTCATTTGCTTCACCACTTGGAATGTGCCACTGAAAGCTCTAGTTTGGTTTTGGTGAATTGATGAAACCCTAAGTGCTAACCTAGTTTATCAAGTGATCATGAGATAGGTAGCACACTCCAAGTGGTGAAGCAAATGAAGATCATAGCATGATAAAGATGATGGCATGGTGATGATCAAGTGTTTCGACTTGGAAAGAAGAAAGAGAAAAACAAAAAGCTCAAGGCAAAGGTATAATTTGTAAGAGCTATTTTGTTTTGGTGATCAAGACACTTAGAGAGTGTGATCACATTTAGGATTGATAGCCGTACTATTAAGAGAGGTGAAACTCATATCGAAATGCGGTTATCAAAGTACCACTAGATGCTCTAACTCATTGCATATGCATTTAGGATCTAGTGGAGTGCTAAACCCCTTGAAAATGTTTGTGAAAATATGCTAACACTTGTGCACAAGGTAATACACTTGGTGGTGTTGGCACATTTACAAAGGAGGTGGTGTTGTGCACAAGGTAATACACTCGGCGCTTTTGGGAAAATGGAATGCCTATTTTCTATTACGTCGGATGCAAATTCTTGTGGTTGGCACATTGGAGCAAGGGTGAAGAAGTTAGAAGTGAAAACGAGTTGATCGCGAAGACGCTGGCGTCGGTCTTCTGACCGAACGCTGGGTCTGAAAGCACCGGACCCTGGCTACGTGTGTCCGGTCAAACTGACGGGTCTGCGTAGTGCCGAGGGTATTGCACCGGACGCTGATCTGTGTCCGGTCAAGGTGGACCGGACGCGTCCGGTCGAAGAAATATGCCTCGGGGAGCTTACTGGAAACGACCGGACGCTGAAGTCCGGTCACTTTCTAACTGACGCGTCCGGTCAGTAGACGACCGTTGAAATCTGACGAACACCATTTGAAGCAGGGGACACGTGGCGTGAATCACATGACCAGACGCCGAGGGCCAGCGTCCGGTCGATCGGACCGGAGCGTCCGGTCACCCCGCGTTGTGTCCAGTGAAGGGGTACAACGGCTCTATTTCGTGGGGGCTTCTATTTAAGCCCCATGGCCGGCCCAAGCTCACACTCTTGGCCATTTGCATTGACATAGCAACCTTGTGAGCTTAGCCAAAGCCCTCCCACTCATTTCCATCATAGATTAAACATCTTTATGAGATTGGGAGAGAATCCAAGTGCATTGCTTGAGTGTTTGCATCTAGAGGCACTTGGTGTTCGTGTTTCGCTGCGGGATTCGCTTGTTACTCTTGGTGGTTGCCGCCACCTAGACGGCTTGGAGCAGCAAGGATCGTTGAGCGGAGGGTGGTGATTATCTCCGGCTCCGATCGTGGTGATTGTGAGGGGTTCTTGACCTTAACCCGGCGGAGCGCCAAAAGGTACTCTAGTGGATTGCTCGTGGCTTGTGTGATCCTCATCTTGTGTTGGTTGTGCGGCACCCTATTGAGGGTTTGGCGTGTGAAGCCAATTAGCGCGTGAACCTCCTAGTGAGTGAATCGCCACAACGAGGACTAGCTTGTCGGCAAGCAAGTGAACCTCGGTAAAAATTATTGTGTTCATCACTGATTCCGAGGTGATTGGTATTCATTGTTATCCACACTTATGATTGATTGGTTCATACATCTACATGGCGGTATAACCTTCTTGCCTACTCTTTACATTACCGCAAACTAGTTGTCAAGCTCTTTAGTGTAACTAGTTGTGAGAGCTTGTCAGTTTGGTTAGTGTGGCTCTTTAGTTAGCCTTTGAGAGCACATTAACTTAGTGTAGTGATATAGCTATTGTGTGGATATACTCCATCTAAACTAGAATTGTGGTAGGTAGCTTGCATTTTGGTAGGCTAGCGCAAAACTCGCTTCGCCTCATAATTGTCTAATCCTTTTGTTAAGTGTTGTTGAAGAAATTTTATTAGGCTATTCACCCACCCTCTAGCCATTAGGACGTTTCAGCCACATATCTCATAATCACTTTGATAAACTAGGTTAGCAATTAGGGTTTCATCAATTCAACAAAACCAAACTAGAGCTTTCAACATTCTAGTAGCAAAAGCACAAAGCTCCTAAGCTCACTAGCAATGCTCAAAAACAAGGCTACACAAGCTAAATTAGAGAGGGCAAATTACTTAGCTACACAAACTAAGCAAAGTGACTAACAAGATTACTCAAACTAAATTAGCCACGCAAGGGAGCTACTTGCTTGGCCTTGCATGGTTGAAGGCTAGGTGGGGTTGGGCAGCGAGAGGATGTGATGTTGAAATCGTGGGTGCACTAAATTGAATGGAGGTGATCGTTTGTTGGGTAATTTGATGGCGTGGCTCAACGGCGGCAGCAGAGGGAGAAAGAGAGAAAGAGAGAGACAGGGCGCGGCAGTTGGGCTTGGCTCGGCCTCGCCTTGGCGGGATGCGTTTGGTGTGATCGTGGAGGCCCACGCGCAGGCGCTGAGGACAAGCGCACGCGTCCACGACCAGCATGGCCCGTGCGACCGCAGTGCCATAAATGGCAAGGCAATGGCAAGCTCTACCACGTGCGCACGGCTATGCCGAGCACCAAACCGGTCCAGCAGCGGGGTAGGGGTGCAGAGGAAGGCACGGATGTGACAGTGAGGCGACGACACCGGCAGTGGCTTCATCACGGCGCGAGGCGGGGCAGGCGGCAGCAGCAGCACCGCACGGTGGGCCAGCGGCAGCCGAGCCATAGCCAGCCAGTCCTGATGGGAACAGGGCCTCTTGGGACCGCATGCACCACCCCCGTTCCCTCCATTGCCACCGGGGCCTCCATAGGCGAAGCCATCAATAGCATGTGCCAGCATCTCCAAGGCACGGGCTGACTCATGATGAGCAGCCAACATCTCAGCCATCATCTCGGCATGGGTCATCGAAGGCGGTGGTGGTGGCAAAGGAGGAGGACCAAGGAATGGGCCTCGTGGCTCTCCCCATTGGTATTGCCATGATCATCGCCATGACCATTTTCGCCCTGGTCTTCACCAAGACCACGTCCCATCCCACCACCGGTGCTCCCACGACTAGACCTCAGGTTCATCTGTAAACATATAGGAACCCACCATTAGGGACAAGGACTCCATATTTAGAAACAAAAGGTTGAAGAGATGATAAGGCCCAATAAATGGTTACACGCGAGAACTTTTCCTTAAGAGTTAGAGCATTTCTCTTTATTCATTATCCTATCAATTTACTATCCAAAAATTATATATGTGGGGGAGTTTAGTTTAAGCAAGATTCTCTTTTCATGATGCATGGATCGACCTATTCGTTCGCTCGAGCCGAAATATAGCGGTATTCGTATATAATTTTTGGCACAACGCATACTCACTTTCCATACACTAAACGATTCTTACGCAACGTAAGTTAGTGTACCTGCAGAAGATTGATTAGATAAAACCAATGCCACTATCCTAGATAGACCATATTATTAGGACTTATACTTATTTACGTAATTTATCGCATTCTAATTTTTGCAAAGCTTTTGTTTGACAAATTTTAGGTTTGAAAAGAGTTTTTAAACTCATAGACACATTATTGACTTTGATACCACCTGTGGCAAAACCACCCGAAATAACATGCTTTCGGAGGCGCTCGTCTTTCACTAGACACTAAGCATCTTGAAACGGAGCTACATCGGACAGTTCCATCGAGCACATCCCAAGGGAGAACTCAAAACAATCCACGTTTTACATCTAGAATCCACTAACGAGTACGAGCTTACAATACTTAGTCCATTTCATACAACAAGAGTTCTTAGAAATTATTTATTACAATACCAGAGTTCCGAGTGCGATAATTAAACAACGGAATGAAAATAAGCATCTAGCGGAAATGATACAAGGATCCGTTTGTGCCCACCAGAAGAATCCTTCACACAAGAGCTACTCCTCAAGCTGCACCAGCAACATGGGTAAAATAAACCCTGAGTACACAATGTACTCGTAAAACTTACCCGACTAGTGGAAATAGTTTCCGACTCCAAGGAGTATGATATGAAATATGAGTTTGCTGTTTTCTTTTTGTTTGCAAAAAGCATTATTAATAGTTCATCCTTACAGTCAAGTTTTATTAGTAGTCATGATTACTTCATTAGCTAACCGTTCTAGGTAAGCACATGTTCTACTTTGAAGCAAGGGTTGAGCAATCAGAACCATTTCACCATCTTTCAGTTCTTACTACGGTGCTAGACTATAGACAAGTCATACCATCTCATGAAAACGCCGATTCACGAACCAATGTATCCTACCTGAGTATCCCGAAACACACGCCCCGTTATACCCCAGGCACAAACAATACCAACCCATTCCACTCCTGTCATGGGGTCCAGGTCCCCGTCCAAACTTGGACTCTAAGCCCCCACATTTGGGACCCGATCTCAGTATGGTGCTTAGACCTCCACCTTTTCTCGCCTCCAATCAATCGGTCCAGAAAGAGCTGGAACCCACGACAAGAGCGTAACGAGCCTTTCCTCTCCCATAAGCAAGTATGTACTCAGGATAATAAGTCTGTGACCTAACTACCTCCACATCAATGAACGATCCTTAATCGACACGGATAGGGAAAATAGTGTAACCAAGCTAAGCTCCATTGGACGCAGGACAAAACCTGTTACACCCACCAATACCCATATCATATCCCTACCCTGTCTCCATTTTTCCTTTCATTATTTTATCATGAGAGTAATTATAATAATCACATATTGTGAATAACGGCAGGTTACTCACGCTACAAAAAACCTAAGCATAGCAGCTACTCGAACATGTACTAGTAGGACTCATAGGACAGTTATATCTATGCATGTGGTTTTCATAAAATTCCTATAACATAAAAGCACATCACATATATATATTCAGTGATTATAAAAAATAAGAGTTATGCACCAGGGCTTGCCTTGGGCAGACGTGGTGTCAGCCGAGTCAGTCATTGGTGGCTCCGGGACATACTCCTGCACAAGAATATACTCCTCGTAATCTTCGACGATCTCCTCGAACTCGTTCTCTACATGCATGCAATGCTGATGCAACACTTAGCATTTATGCAACGACAACTCTTAAAATAAGAATACGCATACTAAGCTATTAAGCTAGCTCTAATGACTAAGATACTAAGCAAACTACCATATTTATCAAGCAAAGTGTTGGGTTCAACTATCAAACATCTATCTTTATAAATGAATGATATATCTTTATTTCTACTAATGATGTAATATATATTTGAAACAAAGAGAATTTAACTACCCTAATGTTTAGTCTATTCTAAAGCTATCACTAAATTACCACAAAAATTCCTACAATATTTAACCTAATAATATTAAACACTCTCAAATGATTTAATAGCTCCTAGTACGACCATGTATATATATAAACTAAATACACTAACAGATAGAACACAATTTTAGAAACCTAACAAAATTTATTTCACAATTTTTGGACACATACATGATTTTTTATAATTTACCAAAGATCAACTTAAAATTAAATTAGAAAACTATTTATAATTCCTTAGGAAAAGAAAAGCAAAATCTCTCGTGCGGTCCACACGCGTGGCCCGCGGCGACAACAGAGGGAGAAAGAGAGAAAGAGAGAGACGGGCGTGGCAGGTGGGCTTGGCTCATCCTCGCCTTAGCGGGACACAGTCGACGAGATCATAGAGACCCACGTGCAGGCGCTAGCAGACAGGCGCGCGCGTTTCTGATCGGCATGGCCCGCGCGGCCTCAGTATCTTAAATTACAAGGCGACGGCGAGCTCGGCCACGTGCGCATGGCAGTGGCGGCCTTGAACTGGGTCAGCAGCGACGTAGAGGGTACAACGGACAAGCGCGGACACGACGATGATGCGATGGCGGCAATGGCGGCGGCGTGGCCTTGAAAAGCGGGTCGATAGAGGCGGCAATGGCGGGCCGATGGCAACATCACCGGTCACAAGCAAGCGGCAACGGCGGCTCCAGCGCCAGAGTTAGCGGGCGAGTGCCATAGCCGAGCTCGGCAGCCGTGGGTCGGCCACATCTGGCGGCAGCGTGGCATGGAGGACCGGCGCGGGCGGCGCCGAGCGCCCAAGCATGGTGACCGCGCCCACGCGGCTAACCAGCCCGAAGACCGCGTCATGCACGAATTTTAAAGCACTCATAAAAACATAATGGTTGCTTCTAGACCAAAATCATCTTCACCATGCTCAAGAGGTCATATGAGACTACCAAATTCAGCTATAATACTGCACCACCCCTTAACCCAATCTCTCAAAATAATTTGCTAAACATAGCAATGTCTAGTTGTTGATAGAGTTGAAATTTTTTTAAGTTTTTGAGCTGAACTTGATTTCAATTTGCAATTTCTAGGCTAGTAGAAATATTAGCTAGTAATATCATTTTTCGACAGCTAGTATTTCACTGTCATCTACAAAGCTTGTACTTCAAACTTTATTAAAGTATCACACACATGTTCTATAGTATTTTTGTTTAATAAAAATTTATTTTCCACCCTAGTTGATATACATGAGCTATTGAATCAACTTGCATTTAACATTTTTATTGATCATTTTCAGTTACAAGAAATTTATCTACACATTCTATCACATGCATTAACACATAAACATGATGCTCATGATATATTTGAGTAAATAATTTAGGGTGTAACACCGAGGGTGTTACAACCCTCGACCATGGCCGAGCACGGCCTTAATGGCACGGCGGCCGGAAAAACTCCAAATTAGAGCTTGGCCTTGCACGGTTCAAGGCTGGGTAGGGTCGGGAAACGAGAGGACATGATGTTGAAATCGTGGATACACTGAATTGAATGGAGGTGATCGTTCGCTGGGTAATTTGATGGCGCGATTCGACGGCGGTAGCAGAGGGAGAAAGAGAGAAAGAGTGCGGCAGGTGGGCTCAGCTCGGCCTCGCCTTGGTGGAATGCGGTCGGCGTGATCGTAGAGGCCCACGCATAGGCGCCGAGGATAAGCGCGCTCGTCCACGACCGGCATGGCCCGCACGACCACAGTGCCATAAATGGCAAGACGACAGCGAGCTCTACCACGTGTGCGCGGTTGTGGCGAGCACCAAACCGGGCCAGCAGCGGGGTAGGGGTGCAGAGGAAGGCACAGCCGTGACGGTGAGGCTACAACACCGGCAGTGGCTTCGTCGCGGCGTGGGGGGCAAAGCGGTAGCAAGCAAAGACACTGCCATGGGCTGGCCAATAGCAGCAAGCAGCTGCTGCTGAAGGAATAACGACAAATGGGCCACAGCCGAGCGAGAGAGGCAGCCATGGTATTGCCACGCTGTGGCGGCCATGAATATGCGCGACCAGTAGCAGGGCGACGCCGAGCGCCCGAGCTGAGTGACCGCGTCCACCCGGCAAGTTAGGCCGAGAACGTGTCGTGTACACATTTTAAAGCACATATAACAACTAAACGGTTGCTTCTGGACCTAAACCATGTTCACCATGCTCAAGATGGCATATGAGGCTACCAACCCGAGCTAAAAGACGACACCACCTCCTAAATCGTCAAACATTGCACTGTCTTGCTGCTTATATATACTTAAATTCTTCTAAGTCCTTGAGCTGAATTTGATTTCAAGTTCCATTTTTAGGCTATTAGAAATGTTGGCTAGCAATGTTATTTTTCTACAACAAGTATTTCATTGTCATCTATAAAGTTCATATTTCAAATTCTATTTAAGTGCCACATATATGTTCTATAGTATTTTTGTTCAATAAAAATTGGTTTTAAACCCTACTTGATATTCATGAGTTGTGTAATGGCTTCTCATTTACATTTTATTGATCATTTTAGGTTGTAATACTTCATCTATTCATTCCATCACATGCATTATCACGTAAACATGATGCTCATGACATTGTTTAGTAATTTGTTTAGAGCGTAACACTGAGGGTGTTAAAAAACTATCCGCTTAAACAAAATCTCGTCCCGAGATTTCATGTGTGCCTATTGTGGGAAAGAGATAAGAAATAAATTTCAATTTACATAATTACCTTGGTGAACTAGAAAGGAGATGGGGATAATGCTCCAGAATATAACTCTCTCTGTTCCCAAGTTGCTTCTTCCTTTGAATGATTTTGCCACTGGACTTTATAAAATTTCACCACTTTGTTTCTAGTGACTCTCTTTTTTCATCCAAGATTTTGACAGGATGGAAAAATCAGGTTGGAGAGGGAGTACTTCAATTTTCACCACTTCATCAGGAACTCGCAAACACTTTTTCCGCTAGGAGACATGGAAAACATTATGAACTACTGATAAAATATCCAGAAATTGGAGACGATAAACAATGTAACCACACTGCTCTGCACGTCCGGACGCTAGGGTATAACCGGAAGGAAAAACAAAGGCCGAGAGGGCTGATGTCAAATTTGGAACCGTGTGAAGAATGAAACAGATGTACTGTATACATGTAATAAAACAGTAGAGAAAGAAAAATTGTATCCGCCTACTCTTTAGACAACCATAAAAAACTCCTATATTTGGGAAGGCCACCAAGATAAATCCAGAACCGAAGAACATAAAGACTAAGACATATGTATAAATTAGCATATAAGATTTATGTTCTTTCGATTTGCTATGGGAAATACTTTCATAACATCTTATAATTCATAGTCAAAGTGAAGAATGTTCAATTTGGACAAACTAGTACCACGTATGTAAAAAAACGGAGAGAGTATTTTGCAAACGGCCGAAGAGGCGAAGAGCAGAAGAGACAATCACACCAACCAGCGAGAGGTCCCAAGGCGAATTTATACGCAGTCCTAATGATCCCAAGGGGATCCAGATTGCACAGCAACAATAAGGCTGTGTTTAGTTGTAGGAATTTGGATTTTGAAATTACTTATAAGACGCTCGCTTTTTATTTCGTTTTATTTGGCAAATAGTGTTTAAATAATAGAACAATACCGGATCTCTATCAAAATTTCTCGTAATTTCTCACCAAACTGTGCAATTAGTTTTTCTTTTCATCTATATTTAATGTTTCATGCACGAGCCACAAACATTCGATGTGACAGGTACTGTAGCAACTTTTTAAAAGTTAAGATGAAACTAAACAAGGGCTAAATAGATACCGAAGCCCAGCTGGAGAAGGTTGGGTCCGAAGGACACGGGGCTGTTTATTTTTTTGTTTCTTGCGAGGAGTAATGTGTTCACTTAATGCTGGAACAGTAGTAGTTTCCTTTGTGCGGCGCGGTTGGGGCGCAGCACGCCATTACTAGACCCATGTTGATTTCGAGCTGTAGCCTCCACTTCAGTTCATCCATCCAATTATCCCTGATTCTGATGCCATGATAAAATGCATTTGGCCATCCGATAGTTTCTGCCGTCGGCAGATGTCAATTTATTATAAGAAAAAAATACTGTTCCATAATTGATAAGTAGTTCAAGACTTAAACAGGAATTCGATTTTTTCGATTGAAAGTACAGTATATGAACTGCTGTGAATGTTGACTTGCACAGTTGGTATAGACGGCAGCAAAAATTGGTTTCGCTCTGCACCAGGGTGCAGGTACATGAAGCGTTGGGGCTCTGTCAGTCAGTCAGTGTGAGTTGGTGCTCGTCGTTCGTTCATTCTACTTCTACAGCTGCGTGCTCAGCTTCACGCCTTCACACCATGAGGACTGCCCTGCCCTCGAAATCCTGCCACAGCCGTGCCGGGCTGGCTGGAAAACGGGAAAAAAAAAAAAAATCTATGGAAGTTGCATACATGTGTGGATGGCTGACACGTGTTGATTTTATGGTGTATACGGGCAATGCGACGGATGGCCGTGGCCCCGTGAATGACCATGGCTGGAGCCGAGTCTATTTTTAGCAGAGGACTACTCCTTGGCTAACGTTGGATCATTGAAATCTGACACATGTCAGGCAACACGCCACGTATGCATGGCGCAGCTACTTGTGCAGTATGTTTCCGAAAACAACCGTGGGAAAGGGAGAGAAAAGGGGAACGGTGCGCAAACGAAACGGCCAGCGGTAAAGGCAGCACACGCCGCCCCCGTTTCAGATTTCACACAGACAGCTCCCATCTGGCCGTCTAAAAGCAGCGCAAAAGATAGAAAGAATAATAAAAAAAGGCAAGATTTTTGGTCAAAAACAAATGTATGTACATGCCGTAGCACGTACTGCTCGTAACATTACTGTATTAGTAGCCGTATGCTTTACAGTTAAGATTACTCGACAGTCTACATGCAGCGCAATGCAGATTGTTCATTTCTCGGCTGCGCCGTACTACATGGTTGGCCGTCTGAAATTGTTTCGCAGGGCATCCACATATCTTTACCCTCTTTTTACAAAGCTTTTGCTGTTGGTTGTTGACGCAAGAAAGAGGCCGCCTTTTGCTGTTATAATTTCATCCCCTTTTCTCAGCTGTCCAAATCCATAGCCGTGGACCGGCGCAAGCAGGCAGGCGTAGGTGAGGACGTGATGAGGTCTACCCGCGCAAGAAGTTTCCAAGCGTTCCCTCTCATGCTTGCTTGCCGCTTGCTTGACGTGGAGTGGTTGGGTCACACGCACCTCATCGCCCTCCTCTCACCGCGCTCCCCAGCGGCCAAGAGAACACGCACAAAAAAGGCAGTAGATGAGCGGCGGCAAGCCGGCAGCGGATCGTTGATGAGCTAAGATTTTTTTAACTAAACCACGAGCGCAGCGCAGGCGCAGCAACGAGCCGTAGCTTTCCATACATGTCATCGGCTGTCCTGTGCTGTTTATCCCCCCAGCAATAACTTCCTGCTGCTGACACTGGCCTGGGAATGGGATTCTGATGCTAATTTAATTCGCCAGCCAGGTAGACGCCCTGAATTGCCACACCTACCAGCCCGGCGCCCGCCCGCCCCAATCATACGGCTACGAGCGAGGGAGGGAAGTAGATGTAGCAGATGCCATCCTTCTTCTCATTCCGTATCGTAGCTTGACGGAGCGTAGCGGGCAGGGCAGCGGCCATGTCGTCGTCGGTCCGGCACGGCTCGTCGAGGGGCCAGGCATGGTGAGTACTAGTAGTGAGCGCTGCTGGTGGTGCTGGCTATTTGAATTGCGGTGGTTTGATGCAGAATTCCGTTGCTTTCGCGCGTCTGTTGTGTTGATGATGGGTTCTGTATCTCGCGCCAGGTTCTGCACCACGGGGCTGCCCAGCGACGTCGTCTTCGAGGTGCACGACATGACCTTCCACCTCCACAAGGTGAGTTCTTGAGCTGCTCTGATTGTTGGGTTTTTTTTTGTGCTCCCCTGCGTCGTGCTCGATGAAATTCCGCTGAGGCGTTTCCCGCGCAGTTCCCGCTCATGTCCAAGAGCCGCAAGATCCACCGCATGCTCAGCGAGCAGGAGGAGCAGCGTCCGGCCTGGGAACGGCGGCGGCGGCGACAGGTGAAGAGTGGTAGTGACGGAGGCGAGGACGGTGCTGCGGAGACAGAGATCGAGGAAGCAGAGGAGGAGGAAGAGGAAGCCGAGCACGAGCAGCAGCAGGTTAGGACGGGAGAGGGCGATGGACAGCCGTACAGCATTGCGTTCTCGGACTTCCCGGGCGGGCCGGGCACGTTCGAGGCGGCGGCCAAGTTTTGCTACGGCGTCCGCGTCGAGCTCACCGCCTGGAACGTCGCGCCGCTGCGGTGCGCGGCCGAGTATCTGGAGATGACGGAGGACCACGCCGAGGACAACCTCGCAGCGCGCGCGGAGGCCTATCTAGACCAGACTGTGTTGCGACACCCCGGCGACGCCACCAAGGCGCTCAAGTCCTGCGAGGAGCTGCTGCCAGTCGCCGAGGAGCTCGGCATTGTGTCCCGCTGCGTGGAGGCCATCGCCGCCCGCTCGTCGGCCGCGTCGCGGTCCTGGTTCGACGACCTGGCCATGCTCGGCCTGCGCATGTACAAGCGGGTGATGGCAGCCATGGCTGCGCGCGACGACGTCAGGGCGGAGGTCAGGGAGAGCTGCCTGGTGTCCTACGCCAGGGGCACCATCCCGGGGTTGTCAAGGTCCATGCGGCGGCGCCTCGCGTCCACGCCGGTGTCGTCGGAGGTGGAGCAGAAGGAGCTCCTCGAGGTGGTGGTCGCCAGCCTCCCCACGCACAAGTGCTCGGGGCGCGTGGTCACAGCCAAGTTTCTGTTTGCGCTGCTGCGCACGGCGCTCATCTTGCGCGCGTCGGATGCGGCGCGCACGGCGCTGGAGCGGAAGGCCGCCACGCAGCTGCAGCAGGCCACGCTGGAGGACGTGCTCATATTGAGCTACTCGGGCACCGCGGAGACGCTCTACGACGTGGACTGCGTCCAGCGGATCATCAGGTATTTCCTCGCGGAGGAGGAGGCTGGCGGCGAGGCATCGTCTTCGGCGGCGATCGAGGAGGAGGAAGCGGTGGCCGCGGAGGTGGCGCGGCCGTCTGCCGTGGTCATGGTGCAGGTGGCCAAGCTAGTGGACAGTTACCTCGCCGAGGTTGCGTCAGACGCCAACCTGAAGCCCGCCAAGTTCTGCGAGCTCGCGCTTTTGTTGCCCGACCATGCCCGTATCTACGACGATAGCGTCTACCACGCCGTCGACATCTACCTCAAGGTACGTGCACCACGGAGCATGTTGTCCGCGTTAAAGGACAAAGAAAAAATGTCTCCTTTTGAGCTGTCACTGCCAAAGACCTCATCTCTTTTGGCCACTGACCAGCTAATTTGCAGGCGCACCCGCGGCTAACGGCGGAGGAGCGGGACAGGGTGGTGGGTGTGGTGGACTGCCGGAAGCTAACGGTGGAGGCGTGCACGCACGCAGAGCAGAACGAGCGGCTCCCGCTGCGGGCGGTGCTGCAGGTGCTCTTCTTCGAGCAGCTGCAGCTTCGGCGCGCCATCACGAGCACGCTCCTCGCGCCCTCCGCCGGGGGCGCTCCGAGGGCAGGCCCCAGCGAGGCGGCGGCGTGGCGAGGGGCGACGGCGCTGGCGCAGGAGAGCCAGGTGCTGCGGCTAGACATGGACAGCGTGGCGAGGCGGGTGCAGGAGCTGGAGCGCGAGTGCTCCAGCATGCGCAGGGCTATTAAGAAGATTGACGGGCGCGGCGGCAGCCCGTCGCCGGGCCGCCGCAGCGCGGACGGCGGCGGGGACGGGTCGAGGCACGCTGCGGGCGGGTGGAGGGCGCGGCACGGGTGCAAGTTCAGCACGCAGGTGTGCGACTCGCACGCGCGCAACGTGGTGGCGTCCAGGGCGTCCAGGATGGGGATGAGCCCGTAGGCCGTAGCCCCGTACGTGCAGTGCAGGCGTCCTCTCCTCCGGCGCTCGGTTCAGACATGGGAATTTGTCACGCGATCGCGAAAACGAGAAATTCGACCGGAAATCAGCACGGGAAGAGAATGGCTGAGAAGTTGCAGATCGTTTACCGCTCCTCAGTCTCAGTCTCAGCCTCGGCCTCTCAGGTCTCGCACGTTTTCCACCCTGTTCGCCTGGGCTTGTTTGTAGCCAAACAAGCCCTACAAACAAGCCCAAGCGAACGGGGCCAAATTGTCCTCTGTGTTGGCCCAGATCAGATGGGCGAGGATCCGTGTGCGTTGTCTTGTCTGTACCGGAGGGCAGTCTGTAATCTAAAGACAAGAAAGCGTAAAGAGTAGCCGGCCACCCAGCGTGCCACGTCGTCTGCTTTTCGTGGCCGTTCGATCGGCCGCGCGGACGGTCCAGATCGGGCGAGCCGCGGTCATTTTTCAAAAAAACCCTTCTTTTTTCGGAAATCAACCCGTGCTCCAGAGTCCCTCTCAGGATATTTTACAGAAAACACCTCAGATTATTTTGAAATCAATTCGCGGTCCAGAACGGATGGCCTCCGGTATCTTTGTCGAAAATCCGCCCGCGCTCCACAAACCCTCTCATCATTTTTTGCGAAAACCTCTTCGGATTTTTCTCAAATCAACACACAGGCCAACTTTGATTATATCTTTTTTTCCAAAAAACGTGTGGCCAGTGGCCCGCGCGCCCGAAGGACTAGTTTCTATATATCCGGAGAGTTCGACCGCTAACTGGGCTATCCACGTCGCCCCGATTTTTTTTTGTTCGTCCGATCCTCCATCGTGTGGCCCTGATTTGTTGGATCGGATTCTACTGGAAGCGCCTTCCCGTGTTTCTTCTTACCTTCTTCGGCTTCTCCTCTGCTTCTCTTTACCTTCTCCGACTTCTCGTCCGAATCCAGTCAACCAAATATATACCCAACTTCTTCTTGACTTCTGCTTCTTCAAAATATCTCACCTCCTCCTCCTCTCTCCCTCTCCCCTCGCTACTCGCCCCGACCCCCTCCATTCCCCGTGCTGCGGCCACCGCGTCGTTCGGGCGGTGCCCCGACACGGGTGTTGCAGGTCCGACCCCGGCACCGGCGGCGCACCCGGAGCAGCCGGCCTCCGAGCTTGTCGGCATCCTGGCCGCCCCCCGCCTGCGCGAGAGCACCCAGCACAGCCAGCCCAGAGTCACGAGCGGCCCCCGGCGACGCAGCCACCGAACGACGTCGCCTTGCCCCGCTTCCACGAAACCCTACCTGCCTGTGCTCCACGGCTTCGGCTGCACGTGCCATCTTCGTCGCCGACGACCACGGTGGCGTCTCAGCTCCGAGTCTGGATCTGGCGGATCTCTTGTCTCCTCGTCGATTTATGGGACGCAAGGTACCCAGCTAACCCCACCACACTTCTGTTGGCAAGTGCATCGCTCAATTAAATCTAGGTTTGGCCGCAGGTAGAAGCTGTGAAGGAATCAGTTGCCGGCTGACAATTTTCTCTGAAATCGTCTAATAGTTGTTTTTGTATTATGCGTTGTTCTATTTTTTCGGATGTTCTACTACATCCAGTGTGTTGGAACAATCGCTCAGGATCAAAGATGCAGCAGGCACCTAGTCTGCAAGTTCAGTGCAAAAGTCTTGAGAAGTCTAGACAAGCCATATTAGCAGCGACGATCACGTCATCTTCAGTTTGTTCCTGCTACAAAGTTAAATTAGTATATGTATTACTATATGCATATAATAGGGTATCATTTAGTGGTTCACAATCATCGCTCTTATGTCTGCCTTGTTCCCATCCTGTAGCATTTGAGCTTGGTATTCCTCCTGAGGACATCATTGCAGACCTCATCATTACAAACCATCTGCTCTTTGCCATTTCGGGGGAGTACACTGGATTTCTTGCCACAGAGGCCACCTCACGCAGTGGGTGTAAAGTTGTGATGATTTCGTTCTAGCACCGTCAAAAATTATCTGCGGCTTTTCCTTTGGGTCATTTTGTAATTTGCTCTATGCACATCTTCTGTTTGTTTCCAGCTAAAAAAATTAAATTAGTATAAATGACATGAATGAGCTATAAATTGCTTCATGAAATATCTCTAAGGTTGTATTTAAAAAATAGATATGGCTTAATTTATATTTATCCATGCACATATAAAAACAGTTCAAGGTTTATATGTGCGAAACCTGAATGGGTTAGTTTGTATTTGCACACCTAAAATGATGTTATGGTTAACAAAATGAAATTTGGGCCTGTTGCTGCAGCTCGGTACCTTAGTTTTTTTTTTGAGAGAATTCCTTATTTGACACTGGGAAAATAAGTCGTTCCTTTCTTGGCTCTCAAATTTTCTTCGTTCCCTATTTGACACTCACTTCAACTTTCATCCCTAATTTGACACTACCGTCAAATCCGTTAGCTAACGGTGTTAACTGGCTGTTAAAAAGACGTTTTTGCCCCTAGAAAAAAAAAGCGGTGAAGCAAATTTGAGAGAAAAAAAAACCTGCGCCCGTCTCTGATGCATGCGCCCAGCTACAAAAAAAAGGCGCAGGTTTTTTTTTCCTCTCAAATTTGCTTTGCCGCTTTTTTTCTAGGGGCAAAAAAGTCTTTTTAACAGCCAGTTAACACCGTTAACTAACGGATTTGACGGTAGTGTTAAATTAGGGATGAAAGTTGAAGTGAGTGTCAAATAGGAAACGAAGAAAATTTCAAGGCCAAGAAAAGAACGACTCATTTTTCCCAGTATCAAATAAGGAATTCTCTCTTTTTTTTTTTTGTCTATGTGTTGAATCTGTTATATACATGCCTTCTCTTTGTGTTGTCTTATTTACAGACTTCTTTCCTTGCGTTAGGTAATTTCGTGTTCGCGGCAGCTTCTATGCAGATGCAGTTTCCTAGATGTGCTCCAGCAGACCCTACACGCATCCTACTCGACCTTATTTGCGTACTCTTGAACGGCTCCCGTGAGATTGAATGGTCTGTCTTGCTGATTTTTGTGCCAAAAATATTTCATATATTCTACTGTTATTTAATATGTCTGCATTTCAGCCTCACATAACTGGATTGAAGCTATATAAAACTCCAAATATTATTTTCATGCAAAGACTAAACATATTTTTTTATCTGTGCTTAACCAGGTGATTTCCCAGCACGCGCGTCGTGGACTAGTGTGCTAGCAAGCCGGTTCCGTTCAGCTTGTTTCTACTACTAGTCGATTGCGTCGTGCACATCCGATTGCCCAGTAGTGCTTCTTTTGCCTTGGCCCATGGATGCTTTACAAGGGACAATCCTCTGTGCTCGACCTGCTAGGGTTTCATCACGTGTACACGTGCCATTGTTGTCAGGCTCACGGTCACAGGGCATTGGCACATTGGCATTCACTACAGAGGTAACAGAACAAAAGCCTGTGCATGCTCTGAACCGGAGAGAGATACATGTGGACCATGGAGTGCACCGATCATGAGCAGAGTACCTGATCACTAGGATGTGTCTAGTTGCCTGCATTAACTTGTACAACTTGTGTTTGGTTATCCACATACATTTATACTAATTTGGATTCTGATGTATAAGTTCTGATTAACACTAATGTAATACCCACCACATTCGCTGGTCTCGTCATCTTCTCTCGGAGAGTAGTAAGGAGAGAGACAAATAGCTTTTGTTGTCGCCTCAGTGGAGAGAGCCTGAAATGTAGCAGAAAGTAGGCACTCAATCTGCTATTTGGCGATTCATACATTTTCGAGCCTATCTGACAACCACGAATTCAACCAAATCTACGCCACCGTTTGGCTGCAGCCCCACTTCTTCCCTTTGCTTTGCGAGTGCCCAAAACTTTATGCTCGCCTTTTATCGTGGTGCCCTGCAATCTAGCTTGTGGACAAAGGGCATGTTCGCTTGAACTTATCAGCCGATTTATCAGTTAGAATCTACAATATTTTTCTTTTACAATAAAACAGCTTCAGCCAGCTTATCAACCGGCTTTAATATCAGAATCAGATTAAATGGATCCTGCTCATTGTTTAAAAAGAATTGAAAATATAAATGGGGATTCTGCAGAATCAGATTACCTGCACTGCGTTCTGCTGGGCCAGTACTCATTACTCGATACTCGCAATCCAAACCATAGCTCATGGCATGCTTTTGCAACAAATGTCGAAGGTACTCAATCAAGACAGGCAAGCAATGTGAGCGAAATCATCCAAGTTTACAAATCTGGAAACTTTGCTCAGAGAAAATCTTGTTTCGACCGTGCACATGGATCGCAATGAATTTAGAGCTCATTTGGAGAGGCTCCGTTCAGCTCCAGCTCCACCACCACTCTAGCGGCAATGTGAAGGAACCGGTGGAGCCCCCAAAATGTTGTCTTTGGCTGGTTGCTTCTTCTTCTTCTTCTTCTTTTGGCGAGATGCATGGTTGCTAATTCATTTGAAGAGGAGCCATCGAACCGTTACACAGTGCGTCACATTACTACACAGTGCAGCGCAGTAGTTGAGCAAGAGAGTCGAAGCCTTCGAGAGCCCAACCAAACGAGCTCTTAGTCAAGAAATATAACCCAGATGTTCAAGGCCAGAATTTACGAATTATACAATCAAAGTTCAATTGAAAATTGAGATCCTAGTTACCCTGATTCCCATTTTGGAAAATGGAAACCCCTTGTCTAATTTGCTCCTGAGAAGACAAACATTAATGCTCTCGTGAGAATGTTCGAACGGACGAACGCGGCTTCTCACTCGTTACCGCGCCGCCATCCACTCGCTCCCGTCCGTGCCCCTTCTAATCTAAAAAAAACTCTCTACCTAGGGGTGGTCGCCCAACAGGGGCTCGCCACCCAGCAGGGGTGCTTGCCCAGGCCGTGATTGCAGATGCTCGCCAAGTGGGTTGTTGCGGCCCCGAGCAGGTGCTCGCCTAGGATCACGCAGTGCTCGCCACTCTATTGGGGCACCAGCGAGCTCCATGCGCCACCGTAGACATCCACGCCGGTGTCGAGCTCCGCAACAACCAACCTTCGTTCGTCCAAACAGCAAGGTTATATTTCAAATGGTTCATATGTTTCATCTGGATGTTGCAAAAGTAGATAGGAGATGTTGCACATGTTGCAATGCTATAAATGTATGTTGCAAGTGTATGTTTCAAATGTTTCAGCTGTTTTTCAGAAGCATGTTGCAAGTGTATGTTTCAAATATTTTAGTTGTTTCAGACATATGTTTCAAGTATTTTATCTGAAAGGTGCATATGTTGTAGTGGCTGCACACGTGCTCCCTCCGTCCAAAAAAATGTAATTCTCGTTTCTCGAGAAGTCAATCAGTTTAAACTTTGACCAAAATTATATAAAAAACTAACATTTCTGATGTAAAATTAGTATCATTAGATTAATCATAAATCTATTTTCATAATAAATTTATTCGGAGAAATAAATACTAATACTATTTACTATAAATTTGGTCAAACTTGAGCTACTTTGACTGGCACGGATCCCATAGTTGTATTCTTTTTTGGACGGAGGGAGTATATTGCAAACGTATATTCTAAATATTTCATCTATTTTAGACGTATGTTGCAGCAAGTCCTCATGTTACACCGGGGCCAGATGGATACACTGGCGCCTTCTTCAGATCATGCTAGGACATCGTCAAGGTTGATATCGTCAATGCGGCGAATGCCTTCCATTCACTACGGACAAACAGTCTTGCACTCCTCAACTCAGCCAACGTGGTTTTGATTCCCAAAAAGGATGGTGCTGAAGCTATTATAGACTTCCGACCTATTAGCCTGATTCATTCCTTTGTCAAAATAATCGCCAAGGTACTTGCATTACGGCTAGCGCCCCATATGAGTTCCATTGTCTCCCCAACGCAAAGTGCTTTCATCAAAAGACGAAGCATCCATGACAACTACATGGCCGTCCGCAATGCAATAAGACGCTACCACAATTCTAAGCTGCCAACAATATTCCTCAAGCTCGACATCGCCAAAGCATTTGATTCAGTCAGATGGGAATATCTCCTCACTCTGTTGAATAAGCTTGGATTTCCTAGTCGATGGCAAGACTGGATCGCTGCACTTCTATTCACCTCTTCGACGAGGTTTCTGTTGAATGGCATCCCAAACGCGCCTATCAAACATGGCAGAGGGCTTCGTCAAGGCGATCCGCTGTCACCTCTATTGTTTGTCATAGCAATGGATCCACTGCAAAAACTGCTTGATCTAGCAACCGAAAAAGGACATTTGTCCAGGCTGAGGGGAAGAACAACTCAAATTAGAGCTTCAATGTATGCTGACGACACGGCCATTTTTGTCAAGCCAACAAGGGAAGACATCTTGGCTATGGCCGAGCTCCTAACTTTGTTTGGCGAGGCTTCAGGACTGAAAACCAACTTTCAGAAATTCAAAATCATCCCTATACGGTGTGAAGGATTAAATCTAAATGAAATCCTTGCTGGCTCTCCAACGGAAATTTCATGCTTCCCAACCAAATACCTAGGCCTACCGTTAACGCATCAGCGCCTAAGGCGTGTGGACTTTCAGCCTCTGGTAGACAAAACGGTCAGCAAGCTCACTGCTTGGAATGGGCGCCAAATTAACCCAGCAGGTCGCTCCACTCTGGTTAAAGCGGTCCTTCGCAAGCAGTCTACTTCCTCACATCCCTCCGTGCACCAAAAGAGACAATCAAGGACATCGATCGGCAGAGGAAGAGGTTCCTGTGGGCAGGCGCCGAGACGCTAACAGGAGGAAAATGCAAGGTCAATTGGCCGAGGTCAGCTAGACCCAAATATTCTGGAGGCTTGGGCATCCTCCATCTAGGGAAGTTTGCAAGGGCATTAAGGTTGAGATGGCTATGGCGACAATGGTCAGCAAGTTCTGATGGAAGTCTTGGGGATGAAACCCCATGTAACACGACCGATCAGCTCCTTTTTGTGGCATCCACAACATTAACAATAGGAGACAGAAAAAGAGCATTATTCTGGACGAGTGCATGGCTAGACGGCCAACGGCCATGCGACGTAGCGCCGCACCTCTTTGCCATCTCCAGAAGGAAAAATAGAACTCTGCAATAGGCACTCCTTGATAATAATTGGATTCACGACATCAACCTTCAGCATCATAGTTTCTCTGCCCAGCACTTAGCTGAATACACACATCTATGGCAAACAACTAGGCGCATAATTCTAAGAACGGGCACGCCAGATAACCTTTCCTGGAAATTTGAGGAAAATGGTGAATACACAACATCCTCTGCTTACCATGCCCAGTTTATTGGTGCAACCAAAAACAACTTTGAGGCACTCATTTGGAAACCTTGGGCACCACCTAAATGCAAATTCTTCAGTTGGCTTGCGATTCAAAACCGAGTTTGGACCGCTGATAGATTGGAAGCTCGGAGGTGGCCAAACCAAGGAACCTGCACACTATGCCGGCTTCATGCGGAAACAGGCCTCCATCTTTTCAGGGACTGCAGATTCACGAAGCGCCTCTGGAAGAAAATTGCCACCTGGGCACAAAACTCCAACCTACACCCGAGTGCATGGCCACATAGCGAGACACTTGAGAAGTGGTGGATGGCGATGTCAAATGCGCCGAGTACGAGGAGGAAAGGCCTAAGTTCGCTCATTATACTAGTTTGTTGGAAAGTTTGGAAGGAGAGGAATTCGAGAGTTTTTGAGCACACAGAGTCCACCAATTTTATGGTTCTTCATAGAATCAAAGACGAGGCGAGACCGTGGATCTTGGCGGGAGCAAAGCACCTCTCTACTTTCCTTCCTCCACAACAACTTCTCTCCTAGTTTTCAATTATGCTTTTTGATTTTCTAGTTGTGTACAAGTTAACTGAGTTTGTACAGTGTCCGTCTAGACATTCCTTTATTTTAATATAGCGGGCAGCTCTCCTGCCGGTTCCTTTAAAAAAAATGTTACACGCGGGAAGCGGACGCAAGCGTTCCCCACGGAGCGGCGCGGGCAGGCGAGCGCGGGCAAGCATTCCAGCAGCCACGCGCCGGAAAACAATCTGGGAAGCCGCCCTAGGCCCCTTATACATGACGAATTGACGATGGCCAGAAACTGTGGAACCTCCAGGACTCCAGGCGCCTTCTCCGTTTCGGGAACAGGTTAATTGGGCCGGAGCAAGGCCCAGGTTGCCAGGAGATTCGGGTGCAAAACCCATGAAAACTACCTCCTGAGTCCTGACAAAGCCGAGTAGACGACACTCGTCGCAAAAAAAAAAAAAAAAAAAAAAACAGCGCGAAGAAATTAGCGCACCAGCATCGTGAGTTCACGACTGGCCGACGTCGACGTGGCCTCGCCAGATAACGAGCGCCGAGACGTTTCGCTGGACTGACACGACCTGCCAACCGTTGAGCCTTGACGACTAGTGCAGGTACGGAGTACATAGTACGCTGGATTACGAGCTGCCGCGGGTACCATATGCATCGGCATCGCTGGCGTCGTGTGCCTGCTCTGTACATCTAACCCAAGCTCGGCAATGGCAGTGGCAAGCGGCAGGTTGGTCAGGGCAACGACCAAGGCATTCCAAACGGACAGACATCTTCGACGTCTGGTAACACCAACACCTACCGCATCCCCTCTCTCAAGTTCCCGTTACTATGGGAGGCGAAGAAGCCGCCGCACATGATCAGCCGCGGCGCAGAGCAGAGGGCTGCCCTAATCACCCTGGGAGCTGCCAGCATGACACCTGAGAAGAGGCAGGGGGTTTTCCTGTCGGAGTCGGGGGTGAAGAGCATTGATCTCTTGTTACCCCTGGCGTATGAGATCACGAGGAGGATGATCCTGAGGCAGTTTGGAGCCGCGCAGTTGGCACTGGCAGGGCTGTGTTGGTCCAAGATCATCGAGAGAATGATCCATCAGGTAAGAATTCTCTGAAAGACATGCACGCTACAGAACTTGCAGTTCATAGAAACCAGCTCTTCATCTTTGCTAACAGAGTTGATATGGACAACAACGTCATCAGGTCATCGTTAACTGCCAGTCTTTCACACTGATCGGTGTTGCGGGATCCCTCGTTGGTTCAGTCCCGTTGTTTGCTGAGGTAGAGACCCTTTCTTCAGTTTTTTCTGCCTCCTATAGCCAATGATGCGAGTGAAGATTTCCCAGGCTGACATTTCTATACGCTTGCAGGGTTGTGCAGTTGTGATGAAGTCATTCTTCATGCGCTTCCACGCCATGTCCCACGCAGTAGATCAGGGTGAAACCATAAGGTTGCTTACACTAACAGAGAATAGGCCTTTGATCCTCGGTCAAAATGGGCTCTAGTCCCGGAATTTTTTGCGCCCGAGATTAGAAATACCTTTAGTTCCGGTTGGTGTCTCCAACCGGGACTAAAGGTCCCTGCCCCAACGGCTACTGCGCCAGACAGAGGTGGCAGGGACCTTTAGTCCCGGTTGGAGCAACCGGGACTAAAGGTATACTTTTACTCCCCGTTGGGGGCTCCAACCGAGAGTAAAGGTCTACTCCCGGACCGTGGCTGCGCCCGGGGTTGGAAAGTTACCTTTAGTCCCGGTTGGAGCCACCAGCCGGGACTAAAGGTCCCCCCTTTATATCCCGGCCGGCTCCTCCTTCCTCCCCGAGCCCGAGCTCAGCACATTTTGAAGCTCACTGCAGTAGTGTTCTTGCTTCCTCCCTCCCTCCATTGTTCATCCATCCATTATTCGATTCCTCCATCGATTTCTTCGATTCCTCCGTCGATTCTTCAGTTGTAAAGGTTACCAATCTCATACTCTTATTTTTCACCATTGTCTTATCTCATTTTGTTCACTATATATATATGGTTCTTTATTTTGGTTTTTTTTCATTTGTAAGCAATTTGAGCTCAAAATCACTTCAAGCTTGCATATTTACATGAAATAAGGTTAAAGTAGCTAGTTGAACTTGCGGACCGTGTTCATCTCGGCGAGCACGTTCTTCCGCCGAAAGATAACGGACGTCAAGGAGGAGCTTTGATTCTACGAGGGAGAGCGGCAGCGGTCGTGGAAGACCGTGTTCCCTTCCTCGTAGAATTGGAGCTCTTCCGTGGTCAAGCACGATGCCGTCTCGTGGAGAAATGCTCACCGAGATGATCACGTAAGCAAGGTCAACTAGTACGGATGGTTATTTATTCACATGTCCCGATATCGTCGCAGATGTCTCATCAATCACCGTACCCAAACGTAGTATATATATAAATATAAACTTAGAAAATAGTTAGAAAATTATAGAAAATCCATACTAGTTGAACTTGCGGACCGTGTTCATCTCGGCGAAAGCACGTTCTCCGCCGAAGCGGTAGCGGACGTCAAGGGGAGCTTTGATTCTATGAGGGAGAGCGGCAGCGGTCGTGGAAGACCGTGTTCCCTTCCTCGTAGAATTGGAGCTCTTCCGTGGCCAAACGCACGGTGCGTGTCCGGTGGAGAAATGCTCGCCGAGATGATCACGTAAGCAAGGTCAACTAGTATGGATGGTTATTTATTCACACGTCCCGATATCGTCGCAGAGATACGTTATGTGTGTACACTCCCATTCTTCTCGTTAATTTGCGAAATATCATGTGAATTACTTACCCGCCGCAAAGAAAAAGAAGAGAACACAATGACCATTAAAAATATCATTGTTTAGAGATCTAGATAATTTTATAGTTTCTTAATTTTATTTGTTTATAAAAGGAGAAATTTATAGTGTATTAAAAATGAGTATAGAGAGTAGATGGCAACTGCTTCCGGGTCCTCGGCCTCTCATGGGTTTCCAAAGCGACTTAGGCCGGGTCTCCCTCTCATTCCATGCGGCAAGTGTCGTGATGAGACGAAGATTGTGATGGAGTACCGAGTGAAGAAGGAGGGTCCCAACAAGGATCGTGATCTTCTACAAGTGTCCGGATCGCAATGTGAGTTATTTTATCGTATTTAATGATTATGGTTAGTTTATACCTATTTTCATGATGGTTGTGATTAAAGTTCTAATTTTTTGTTTTAATTTCAGTGGGATGGCAGTGGGCGATGTTCGGGCTTCTCACCGGAAGGAAGAGTATGTTGGACTCGTGCAAAAATATCTGCACTGTGAGTGAATCTGACGGCTAATGAGGCGTGATCCAAGCCGAAGAAGCCCCAAGATGTTGCACAATCGGGGATCACATCTGTTTTAGTTGAGATTGGTCGTGAAATCCTACCGCCATTGAAATGTATTTTAGCTTTAGTTCTTTTAGTGGTAGTTGGGATTGTCTACATTGTAGCGATGCTTTCATAAATTTGTATCTTTTGTGGTGGCACGCATGTTGTATAAATAATTAATTATGATCTAGGTTTTAATATGGTATTTATGTCATGTAATGCAGATGAGCCGTCATTGGATGTATAATATTGATCGCCGCTCCCAAGAGTTCATTGACGGTGCATTCTTTGTTACGTGTGGCCGAGGCAAACAAACACGATGATGGTTCATGTCTGCCCATGTGCCATATGTAAGAATACGGTGGAATATTCTTGCTCAAGGACTCTTCATTCACACTTGTTCAAGTCGGGTTTCATGCCAAACTATATTTGTTGGACAAAGCACGGAGAAAACGGTGTTGTAATGGAAGAAGGTGAAGAAGAACAATGGGACGACAATGATATTATTCCCGATGGTGCGTGCTTCAATGATCTTTGCAATGGGAGAAAAGTGAAGAAGAGGTAGCCGCAGAGAAGATGAGCCGGTGATGATCTTTCTCAGTCATTCGTGGACGCACAAAGAGAATGTGAAAGTGAAAAGGAGAAGATCAAGTTCGAGCGGATGCTAGAAGATCACAAGAAATTGTTGTACCCAACTTGTGATGCGAGGCGAGAAAAAGTTGGGAACCACACTAGAATTGCTGCAATGGAAGACAAAGAATGGTGTATCGACAAGGGATTTGGAGAGTTACTAAAATTCAAAAGAAGATGCTTCGAAGGACAATGAATTGCCCGCCACTACCTCTGAAGCAAAACAAGTTGTCTCGTCCTATGGGGCTAGAAATAGAGAAGATACATGCATGTCCTAATGATCGCATCCTGCAACGTGGCAAAAGTACGAGAAATTGGATGCATGCACGGTATGCCATGCGTCATGGTATATAAGATCAAAGCGAGATGACCCGGTGATGTTGAGGGCGAACGTCCGCGGAAGAAAATCCTCGCCAAGGTTATGTGGTATGCTCCTATAATACCACGCTTGAAACGTCTGTTCGAAACAAAGAACATGCAAAATTGTTGCGATGGCACAAAGAAGACCGTAAGGTAGACAATATGTTGAGACACCCTGGCGATGGGTCCCGGTGGAGAGCAATCGGGAGAGAATTCAGAGTTTGCAAATGACGCAAGAAACTTAAGGTTTGCTTTAAGTACAGATGGTATCAATCCTTTTGGAGAGCAGAACAGTAGTCATAGCACTTGGCCTGTTACTCTAAGTATCTACAACATTCCTCCTTGGTTATGCATGAAGCGGGAATCTCATACTTCTTCGTAGCTCCAGATATTCTAAGAAAAAAGGTGACTTCTTACCAGCAACAACAGCGGAAATCTCGTAAGCCGTCCAAATCAACGTTATCAGACTATGACCGCACTCTCACCAAGTCAATTGAGGCGGCACAGAAAAAGAAGCGGGCAGGAAAACGCATTGCCCAACTCGGACAACAAGCGCACCAATCAATCCCCCCGCTAGTTGTTGGTAATGAATATGGTTCGAATTTAGGATTAATGCATCAGGCAAACATACCTCCGGATGTCGATTTGGATCACCTTGGTGAATTTCTTGATGAGACTGGTCTCGACCTTTACCAGATGTTTGGTGATGGAAACATTGAGAGTGCGGCGGAGGTTGATATTTGGAAGAAAAAATTTGTACTAGGCCAGAGTCTATACAACCCTCAAGCCTTATCTCGATCCGGGGTCGCAAATGTACTACCGCTAAACAAGTGATACATGCAAAGCGTCTACCGATGGAGACTTCTGCGTTGGTGTTAGAATTAGAGACGAACATTGGTTCCGTGGCGATGATGTTATGTATGTTGACTTTGTAGAATTTCATCAACTATGCCACCGACCTCTCTAGACAAAGTTATCATTAGTTGCTATTGCTGTAAGTAATAATTCTTTTCGATCTATTATTAAACTCATCATATGTGTGTATATGCATATAAATTATCCTAACAAGTACTATATATATGCAGATTTACAAATGAGCTTTCGAGAAAGGAAGGCTGCAATGAAATTGGTTTTGTTGATCCCCATATAGTATTCAAGACCCAATTACTTCAAAGACTAATTGGAAGTCCGAGAGTGGAGAGTAACTTCATGAACTTCTTAGTGAACCAACGCCACAAGAAGGATATACTCTTTCCCTATAACTTCAAGTGAGTGTTAATCATGTCGATCATATCCTTAATGGCTCATATATTGATTCTAGTTAATTAATGAGTGTTATGCGTTATATCCTATAAACACATGCAGCAATCACTGGATATTGATGGACATCGATCTGGTGAAAAGTCACTTGATAATCTATGACTCGATGAGAAAACCACAACAAGACTACCAAGATATGATAGATATTATCCAGAGGTAATTTCGGGATCTCTAGCAACTATATATACACACAAACATGATGATTAACTATATCTGATGACGTGGCAAATTTTTTATTGGGCAGTGTTTGGAAAACCTTTATTGAGAAGCAACACATGGAAAAATGCAAAGCGCCACTGAATGTAATCCCTTTGAAAGTAAGTCCCCTGAATCGCATCATCTTTATTAATTAAACATATAGCTTTCACCGGATCACCAGATTGGATGACAAATTTTTTTTTTCGTAAAGTGGTGTCTAAGGCAGGAACAGGGGAACAACTACTGTGGTTACTATGTTTGCAAGTTTATCAAGGTGCTCTCCCAAAGAACTCCTACAGAGAGACTCAAAGTACGTTAAAAATACACTATATATTCATTTAATTATTATTATTGATTGTGTTACTATGTCTTTATATATATATATATATATATATGTACATATATTAATTTATTTTCCTTTAATTCAAACCTGTAGACTCGATGGTTGGAGGAAAAGGTCATACGGCAAGACCAAATCAAAGCAATTCAAGAGTCTATAGCCGGATTTTTTAATGAGCAGGTCATCGATTCCAAGGGCGAGTTCTACTTCGACCCAACACTGCCATTGAAGCCAAGCTAGAGGATGAGAGGAAACTTGTTATGTCACAACAACTGTAATGCAATCTTTTGTAATATATGCACATGAAATAATATAATGTAAAATACACATATGCATTTATGCATGTAAATATATATATGATGCATGCATTCATATATATATATATATATATATATATTTCTATGCTTGAATTGTGTGATTTAATACGTTCATTGTGCTTGAACCGAAACATACTATATGCGCGTATAAATGTATAATTAGCAGCGTACAATACGATTTCGAAAACCTATTTTGAAAAGAAAACAAAAAAAGAAAAAGAAAAGAAAAAAGAAAAAAAACCTTTAGTCCCGGTTCGTATTACCAACCGGGACTAAAGGTGCCGGCCATCGTGGCATGTCAGGAGGCACCTTTAGTCCCAGTTGGTGTTACCCACCGGGACTAAAGGACCCCTTTAGTCCCGGATGCTTGCTCCCGGGTGGGGAACCGGGACTAGAGGGGGTTCGCCACCGGGAGTAAAGCTCGGTTCTCTACCAGTGTTATTGAAGCGTTAGGTACACTATTATGTCCGCTAAGTACGTTCCTTACATGCCAGTTTCAGTTCGCACACTGCTGTACCGACTAACTTGGGGCACCAATCTCTTTCTCTTTAGACATGTTTCTGATTGGCACTGCCCTTCTCACGTTTGGCATGGGGCTGTACATCATGTTCTATGGTTCTCAGAGCATTCAGAAACAGGCACGGCACATTGACACGTCCCACTTAGGTGCATTCAATATGAAGGTAAATCGACCCCTGTCAATACTTGTTGAATACACAGATCCATCACCCATGTATGGGTGCTAATAACAAGGAGCTACAAATCCATACCAGAAACTGAAAGAAGGGGCCAGGATCAGGTCCGTCACGCAGGCGAAGACGAGGATAGGCCACGCCATACTCCTGCTGCTCCAGGTGGGGTTCTTGAGAAGTTCAAGAGCATGCCGCTGGTTACTGGACTCGACATGGCCTGCTTTGGTGGAGCGGTGCTCGCTTCCTCTGCCGCTGTCTTCCTCCTCTCGAAGCTCAATATGGGTCAGGATCGATTGAAGCAAACCTTTACTTGAACATATCTCCATGTCGCAGCACAGGAAATACCCACAAATTGCAAGTATGGATACACAGACACAAGAGGAAAACGCATTCCTTCTACAGTTCTACATCAAGGGAAGGGGATCAGAACATTTAGAGTCGCAGTTCCCGCGTTGCACTAGTAGATTACTTTCAGTTTTCGTTCACTAGTTTTCCAATCTTTACCCATGGCTCTCATAAATGAATTTGTATATTCTTTCGCAAGACTGGCAAAATTGATCGTGAAAAAGAAAAGGTCTAGGAAATTAGGAATAAAAGAAAAAAGTGTAGGGTTCTTATGCTTTCGCTTATGTATAGGGCAAATGGTTTGTGTTTGGATCGATGATGTACCTCTCTATAACCGTAGATCCAGGAAGGCTCCTCACCCTGGGTTCCTCTGCACGCCTGGCTGCAGCCTCGCGGACGCCGGTACTTGGCACGGTGGTGAGGAGACGAGGTGGCGATACCGTGGAGGTCTAGAGGGGACGGTGTAGACCTGCAGGCGCGACGGTGAGGTTGGTGGGGCACATCCCGTCGCTGGCAGCACTTCTTTAGGATCGGATTAGGGTTTTCTCTGTAGGTGGGTGGCGGCTCCGTTCAACCTCGTGACCCGAGCCCAGTTCCCCACTCCTCTATATATATGTGCTGTGCGACAGGGGCCCACCAACCAGTTAGGGTTGGGCTCCCCCGATTAGGGAGCAGAGGCAAGGGCCCAATAGACCGTTGTTGGTGGAGATCAACTAACATTCTCCCCCTTGATCTCATTACATCTTTCAATTTCATATCATTTACTTTTGTTCATTTCATTACAGATTAGCGCATAGAGCATGTCTCATCGTCACGGTCCATTGCCGATAGACTTAACAGCTACAACACACTACTCTGTTCTAAAATAGATACTTATCTTTGGGCCTTCTTTTGTCCAGAAATTTTAGGCTTTCCCTTAAATCTATGCTAGCTACATGTTCTCTGAATACCATGTTCTCTGAACATGTTGGGTGGTAAGCCTTTTGTAAGCGGATCTGCAAACATTCTTTCTGTACTTATATGCTCAAAACTTATGACTTGATCCCAGACTTTATCTTTCACAACATAATACTCTATGTCAATGTGTTTGGCAGCACCACCTGATTTATGTTGTGAGCATACTGTACTGCCAGATTATAATCACAGTATAACTTAAGTGGTCTATAGATGTCGTCAACCACCTTCAAACCGGATATGAACTTCTTTAGTCAGTTCACCGCCCGTTGCCTCATAACACGCTACAAACCGTCATACATTGTGGACGATGTAGTGACAGTTTGCTTTCAGCTTTTTCATGAAATAGCTCCCATTTGCGAGATGATAGAAAATCCACGTCTAGATATGTATTCACTCTCGCATAATCATAATCTGAATATCTCACTATGTGGAATGAATCAGATCTTCTATATGTCATCATGAGGCCTTTCGTTCCTTGCAAATAATGCAAGACTTTCTTTACTAATTTTAGTGTTCTATTCTAGAATTGCCCTGGAATCTGCCAAGTAAAACCCGGTAACAAATGCTAAATCAGGGCGCGTACATACTTGAGCATGCTGCAAGCTTCCGACAGCTGAAGCATATGGAACCACTTTCACTTTATCAATTGAGATCATATTGGTTCCTGGGCATTGAAAATTCCCATATATATCGCCCTTGACTATAGGAGCAGGTGATGGACTACATTTGTGCATACTGAATTTCTTTAAGATCTTTTCCATGTATGCCTTTTGTGACAGTGCTTATATCATTTTTCTTCTATCTTGGTGAATCTCGATCCCCAGAACGAACGAGGCTTCGCCAAGATCTTTCATATCAAATTTCTTTATCTCCAGTAGTAGACTGACATCACTACTAGCAAGTAAGATATCATCTACAAATAAGACAAGGAAGATAAACTCCCCATTCTTGAACTTTATATTAACACAATTGTCCTCTATATTCTCTTTACTTTGTATAGACACAATTGTCCTGTACACTATCTTTAAAACAAAAAATTCTTTATTGTCTGATCAAACTTCAAGTACCACTGTCTTAAAGCTTGTTTTAATCCATAAATGGATTTCTTTATGCGGCATCACATTCGTTCTTTTCCTTCCATGATAAAACCTTTCGGTTGTGCCATGAAAACATTTTTCTCTAAGTCTCCGTTGAGAAATGTCGTCTTTACATCCATTTGATGTAATTCTCAATCGTAATATGCCACTAATGCCATTATGATTCTAAAAGAAACTTTACATGAGACTGGAGAAAAGGTCTCATTGTAATCAATCCTTTCTCTTTGCATATAGCTTTTTGCCACAAGTCGCGCTTTATATTTCTCTATATTTCCTTGAGAGCCAAGTTTTGTTCTGTAGACCCATTTACAGCCTACTGTTTTTGCTCCTTTAGAAATTATTTCCAAGTCCCAAACTTTATTGGCATTTATTGATTTCATTTCATCTTCCATGGCCTCAAGCCACTTTGATGAATGATCACTTCTCATGGCTTCTTCAAATGAGGTGGGATCATCCTCCATTTAAAATTCCTCAGTGTTGTACACTTCATAATCAGCAGGAATAGCTGATTTTCTAACTCTTTGTGACCTTTTAGGGGCCTCCACTTTTGGCACATCTTCTGTTTGAGGTTGTTGTTGCTCCCCCTCATGTATGGCAATAGGTTCTATAGAATCCCGAAAAACAGGTTCCTCATCGTCATTCATTGTTGCCACAGGTGGGATAACAACAGGTGCTGACACCATAGTCTCTTGCACTATCGGTGCAGCGACAACAGGTAGTGAGAAAATTGGCTCATGAATCATTAGAGTGGGCGCATACACCCGCTTCCCTTCAAGGACAATTTCTCGAGCTAGCATGCTCCCCCTCATCAATTCATCCTCTAGGAAGACAGCGTGTCTCGTTTCCATAAACTTTGTCAGTCCCTCTGGACAGTAGAAACGAAAACCTTTTGACTTTTTTGGGTAGCCAAAGAAATGGCACCTTACTGTTTTTGGATCTAACTTCCCAATGTTTGGGTTAACTACTATAACCTCAGCAGGGCTCCCCCACACACACGCAAGTGGTTTAGTGAGGGTGCTCTTTCTGTCCACAACTCATACGGTGTTTTGGGCACCGACTTTCTTGATACTCTATTGAGAATATGAATGGCGGTTTTTAACGCCTCCATCCACATGCTCAACTGTAAGGTGGAGTAACTTATCATACTGCCCACCATATTCATCAGGGTGCGATTGATTCTTTTAGCTACTCTATTCTACTGAGGTTCGCCCGATGTAGAATACTGGGCTACTATCCCATTCTTTTAGGGTATGCCGACCATAGTACTCCCCCATGGTCGGACCTGACTATCTTAATCTTTAATATCTTAAATTTATTCAATACATCTTTTCTTTCTTTGATTGGATAAATATAGCCATAATGGGAGTAATCATCTGTGAACGTTATGAATGGATTATAACCATCCACACTTTTTACAGGAAAGTTGACCACAGATGTCTGTGTGAATAATTTATAAAATTCCTACGCTTTATTTGTCTTCTTTCTTAATCTTATTTACATACTTTCCTTTTATGCATTCCCTGCATTGAACTTAATCTGAGAGCTCTAATAGAGGAAGAATATCATTCTTAACTTGTCTTTCTATTCTCTCCCTCGAAATATGGTCTAAACGACAGTGCCATAATTTCGACAACGCATCGTGAGCTCTCTTATGCCATTCTTTTATCAGAGTAACACTCTGTCACCAGCTATTTTATCAGTTGGGTAGCATATGTCTTTGAAGAGCCAGTGAACTAACTCTTTATTCTATCGAGGTACTCGGTGACCGTGTCACACTCTGGGATTGAGCCCCACAATTGCAGGTTCAATCATGTTCTTTATCACAGCTAAACATTTCTTGTTGGCAGTGACCCACTTCCTATGCACAAAAGTCATAGGACTATCTTTTGGGATTCAAAATCCCTCTCTTTAGTTGCCTAAGTGGCATCAATCTCTTTTGTCTTCCTCACTGGTGTCATAGAATCAGTAGGACACGGTGAGGTGACTACCCAGTTCACCTTAGTCAAGATGAAAACCAGGACAACTCTTTTCTTAACATAAAATTAACACCATTTGCATGCCTTGATTCTAACGTTGGTCAAAATCAAAACATACAACTGTCCGTATACACTAATTCTACATCACCGTTGGGCAGAAATAAAATTAATGCATAAATCATTAACATTTACAGCTGTTCTCATACACTAATTCTATATCACCATTGGACAGAAGTAGAATTAATGCATATATCAATAAAATTATCAACTTTTCTTATACACTAATTCTACATCACCGTTGGGCAGAAGTAGAATTAATGCAATAAATCATTAAAATTATGATATTGTTATTAACAACGTTGGTCAGAAAATAACAACATCACAATCATGTCAAATCTCTTTTTCTCCAATTAAATACCACATTGGTTCAAAAATAACTAGAGAATAAACAACTTCTTTAGCTGTGGAAAAACTCTCCTTTTCTTGAATTTTACCCACAGGGAAAATTGCTTTTTCTATTTTCTTTAATCCATTAATCATTTTCTAGGAAATAAACATTTACTGAAAAACCTTTCTTTTTCTCCAGTTAAATATCACGTCCGTTCAAAATCACTAGAGATAATACTTTTTCTTTAGCAGCGGAAAACGTATACTCAATTTCTTGAATTTTACCCACAGGTAAAATTCCTTTTTTCTATTTTTCTTTTGAGCCAATTTGCATTTTCAATTTCCCATTTTTTAATTTTCCTGGAAAAAGAAAAATACAAAGCCGGGCTCTTGCTCTTCCTGTGTCGGCCTAAACCGGTCAAAACCGGCTCGGCCCATCTGTCCGCACGCGCGCAGGCCGCACCTAGGCCACAACCTGGGCCTGGGCCGGCAAAGTGCCGCGGCGCGCTTGCGCCCCCCTGGGCCGGCGACGGCCCGATCAATCTTGTCCGTCCGCGTCGATCCGACGGCCGAGCGTCGATTTTGCTGAGGATAAAACCACGACGCCGCACCCCCGAGCAAACCCTAGGTCACTTTCATTCGCTCTCTCTCTCTTCGCCTCACTGCTCTCTCTCTCTTCTCTCCTCGGTGAGCTGCGAAGCGCGAAGCAAGCGAGCGCAAATACATGCATCGAGCAAAAGCAAAGTGGCGAGTGGGCATCCATGGCACCGCCGCCGGCCCCCTCACTGGCGTGCGCGCTCCCCAGCGGGTGAGCGCGCCGCCATCGAGCGTCCTAGCTATGGTGACCCCTTGGCCGAGCCCGGCGAAAAATCTTCCTGGCTCGGTCTTCTTCTCCCTCGTCGGCGAAACGGTTCGCCCGGTGCATGGCGAGGTCTTTTTCCATTCCCTCTTCCCTTTCTCCATTCCCATCCCCTTTTTCTTTTCGATTTGGATTCTTCTTCTCTTTTCCAAACCAGTGGATGGGAATAGGGTTTAGATCTAGGGTTAGGGTTCAGAATCCGACCTACCCTTTTTTTTCCTTTCTCTGATTTGAGTTTTCTTTCTCTTATCCGAACTGATGTGGGGAATTAGGGTTTGGATCTAGGGTTCCTTTCTTTTTCCCCTTCGGATTTGAGTGGGTCTAGGCCGAATCCCTCTTTCTTTGTTTTTCTTTTTTTTGGTGCTCGGATTGAACCGATTTGGATTTCTTTTTATTTCTTTTCTTTTCGGGTTTCATCCGAATCCTCTCGTGGGTTAGGGTTTGAGTGCCGAGGGCTTGCCGAGGGCCCTTCCTTTTCTTCTTCTTCTTCCCCAATCGGATCTAGATCTTGTTTGCTTTTCTTTGTTTGACCGATTGGGGTTAGGGTTCGTGTGCCGACCCCTTTTCTTTGTTCTTTTTCTTTTCGCTTGTTCACCCGAAAAAGGGGATCTAGGGTTAGGTCTTAGGGTTCGGCCAAATCCGAACCCACTCTTCTTCTTTCTCACGCGAGTTAGGGTTAGAGTTGGGAAGAACCCTCTTTCTTGTCAGATCCAAACTGGATTTGATCTTTTCTGTTCTTTACCGTGCGTCGTCGAACGGTGCGCCTTCTTTCCCCACGCGGTGGCGGTGGTGACCGGGGTTCCAGTGATGTCCGCCACCCCGGTCCTTTTTCGCTTTGCTTTTACCGGTTAGGGTTAGGGTTACACAAAGGCAACCTAGCTCTGATACCATTGTTAGGATCGATGGTGTACCTCTCTGTAACCGTAGATCCGGGAAGGCTCCTCGCCCTGGGTTCCTCTGCACGCCTGGCTGCAGCCTCGAGGACGCCGGTACTTGGCACGGTGGTGAGGAGGTGAGGTGGCGATACCGTGGAGGTCCAGAGGGGACGGTATAGACCTGCAGGCGCGACGGTGAGGTTGGTGGGGCACATCCCGTCGCTGACAGCACTTCTTTAGGATCGGATTAGGGTTTTCTCTGTAGGTGGGTGGCAGCTCCGTTCAACCTCGTGACCCGAGCCCAGTTCCCCACTCCTCTATATATATGTGTGATGTGCAATATGGGCCCACCAACCAGTTAGGGTTGGGCTCCTCCGATCAGGGAGAGAGACAAGAGACAAGGGCCTATTGGTGGAGATCAACTAACAATTTGTACTTCACATCCATTATACGATGTCAATAAAACTTATATGTCTCTATTGCTTTGTAGCACTAGTTTGTGTTCATTACACCTTGTCTCAAAAAACCTACTAAGGAAAGAAAAATTAAAAAACAAATTCATCTTCTTCCGATAGTAGTCATACATTCATACTTTAGGTCAATGGAAATAAAAATGAAACATTCAGCTTCACAAGTAAAAATAAAATTCAGGCTAAAAAGGTAAAAAAAATCGAATGGAAGAAGCTTCGGGTCACATACTATTCGCAAAAAAAATGAAAACTAAGTTTGTCAAACCGTACTCTTACACGGGCTAGTAATTTTAATAGACATAAGTGGTACAAGCCATAGCTAAAAATTAGGACTCATTAATCAAAATTGCTTACCCTCATTTGTTCACGCACAATACTCATATAAATACAGAAATACCCTAGAATCTTTATCGTGTTATGTAGACTTTAGCTACCAATTACGCTATATATTTTTCTATCTCCATTCATAGTTTTCACTTTTGTATCATACTTCCACATGGGGTTAGTAGAAACCTTAGTTTGAGCTACATGCATAAACATGAGTATTGTTAAAAGGTGACTTCGCATTTGCCGACAAGACCTAGTACTTACAAGATTGATCCAAAAAAGTAAAAGAATATGCGTCGTTCAATTTTATTTTATAATGATCTAACGATTTAGATTTAACCAAATTTCTCATTGAAAAATAGTAGAAGCAAATAATTTACAAGCATATATTGGAGTAGTTTGGGATCTATATTTTTATAATGGGAGAGGTAAGTGACTAGAAATAGATTTAAAGAATATTTTGGTTTATTTTAATAAGACCAAAGGTACTGATTTATATTCTAATTTAACGGATTACTTTATATTATAGTATAGGTGGTAATTTACACGGTCTCGTGAGTCCGTTTTAGGTTATACTAGCTCTGTCTCTAAAAGGATGCAACTATAGGTTGCGTGTCAGTTAAAATACTTCAAGTTTGATCAAGTTTCTAGTAAATAGTGTTCATATTTATGACTCCAAATTAATTCATTATAAAAAAATATTTCATAATTAATCTAATGATATTTATTTTATATTATAAATATTTATATTTTTTATCTATAATTGATCAAACTTGATATATAAAACATGATATTGTTCCAGAATTGCATTTTTTTAGGATGGAGGGAGTATTTCATAAGGGTTATGTTGGATAGTTTAGATATAGACTTGGGTAGTAATTTTAGACTTTCTTATGTTGGCAACTTTTTTAGAAATTAAAATAAGTCCAGGAACCCTTTAGATTCTTGCCATTGTAAACATTAGGCTTCAAATTTGACTAGACCCACATACCACTGTCCATAGATCCACGTGTCATTCACTAAAGTGGCAATAATCGTAACCATGGGGCAAGTTTGCATTGGTAAATTTCCAATTATTTATAGATCAGTGGATATAATTGTCAGCGGTGATAAGAGTTTACTAAATTGACAGCTGAATAGCTTTGTTTTGTTGTGAAAACTTTTAAATATTTTTTTAAAAGAAAGAGTCTTGTGGACCTCTTTCTAGAAGCGTTCTTTCCCGGTATCTCTAAGATGAGAATACGAGATGTGAATATGTGAGATAGTCCAGATGGCCGCGTACATTCATGGTGGAGTCTGAGACTCATGCCCCGTTTGGGAGAGCTCCGCTCTCTAATTCTTCAACTCTACTCTTTGATTTCGATGGAGTGATTTCATTGGATTCCTAGAAAGGAGCAGGTAGAAAGCTAGTGAGAAGCGATTCTCTACTAATTCCCACCAGAATATAACAGGACCAAGGTAAAGCAGTTTTTTTTACTCCTAGCTCCTAGTATAAATGAAGAAGCGATTCTCTTCTAACCCCAACCTAAATTAGTTGGCATTTTTAAGTGTTTAGCTGGGTATAGAAATGATTCTATTCAGAGAAGCTGAAACTGGAGCTCTCCCAAACGACCCCTCGGAGATACATCTGGCTTCATGTATGCGCCTCTGCAGCGGCTTGGCTGTTATTTCGGGTGCCTAGCGCCTGATGCCCTAGCTCCGCGCCGTCCGTATACCGCCGCGTATCCGCAGCGAGCCAGGGAGGAGCGAGATTGCGAGATGAGAGCAAAAGCGGTTGGAGGCCGCGGAAGTTTTTTTTTTAGCAAGACGGTACCCTTCTTTATTCATTAGGATAACTTTATTAGGTGGAGCAACAAACTAAATATATCGTCCTACCGATAACTTTACGTAGACTGAGCATCAACGTTGCCGCGGAAGACTGACTGGTGCTGATGCAGCGGATCCGCGTGACTGGTCTGGAAGTGGGTTCGACGATGCTCGCGGGTTGGCAATGGGCCCCGTCATATTGGGCCGAAATGTGAAGAAATATAGGCCGAAAGCCCATCTCGGCTTCTCTGCCTGCGGTCGTTTGTGTGGTTGGCGACGCCCATGCCTTCTGCACCTATGCTCCTTTTTTTCACTCTAAAAAAACTTACACTCCTTCTGTAAGATGTAAAAATATGAAAACTTACAGGATTTCGGTTGTTTGGACTTGTCTCCACAATGCTTCATAAGTTCATATAGTTTTGAGATGTGAAGATGGACTCACGTCCCCGGAATTGAATAATGGTTAAACAACTTTGTTTAATCTGTGTGCTGAAGCTTATTTTTTTTCATTTCCTTTTTTTTTGTCTCTTGAGCTTTTTGGCTTCTGCATTGTAATCTGTTTTGTACTCCCTTTTGTACTGTTTCTTTATTTTCAATAAAAACCATTAGGGGTGCACCCCTCCTGTTCAACGTCAAAAAAAATGGACTCACGGTAAAAATGTGCTCATTCTTGAGTGTCCGGCTGCCATTATAATCCGGCTTATAAGCCATGGTAATTAACCGTACAAATCAGCATAAGCGGCTTTACGAGCAGCCAAACAGAGCCCTTCTCAAAAGATGAGGAAATGTTTCCCCTCAAAAAAAAAGATGAGGAAATGTATGCAGTACAACTCTCACCACCCAAAACAAATGATTCTGCCATTCTGGAGACACTGCAACGATACATTTTGTGAACACTTGCGTCTCAGGTTATTAGCAAAAAAAACTACGTTCTTAACAGGTTGCCAATTCAAATCGCAAGTGAAAAGAAGTTAAAAACTGGATCGTTTATGACATATATGATCGCTCATATTTTTTTCCCTGATGGGCGATCGCTCACGCTTAGTAACTCTCAGCAGAGGAAACGCTGAGCTCAAGAAGCAGCGCCGCCGCCGTGGCACCAGGGCGGGGCCGCTGGCCCCGCAGGACGGCATGCCCTCGCGCGAACGCGAACGCGCCAGTGCCGCCGACCACTCGCAGCACCTTCTCCTCCCCGTCGTGCCGGCGTCGCCCGCCCCGCCGCGCCTTCTCGTCGCTCGTCTCGACGCAGAGGCTGCCGGACAGCCCAGCGCCGCCGTCGAACGCCAGGTGCACCGTGTCGAACACCGACGCCGCGGCGGCCCGCTCGCCCGCCGGGAGCAGAAACCCAGAGGCCGCGCCGACGGTCGTCGACGTGCTCTCCGGCCCCGCCGTCATCCGGTGGTGGAACACCAGCGCGCTCGCTCCTCGCCGGCGCTCTTGGACTTGTTGCTCTTGCTGCACGACCGGCGCCGATACCGTGGGGTGGATGTACACCGTGAAGGTGCGCTGGCCTGGAGCGCCCTTGTGGCCGCCGCCGGACCGGTGCGGCAGCGGGGAGACGGTGGCGAGGAGGACGACGGCGAGGACGGCGGCGGCGATGACCACGCAGAAGATGATCCTGGCGAGCATCGTCGTATCATTTCTTATCTGTGGAGGCCAAATGCGGGACTGGGCAGCCCGGTGAGCATTTCAGGAATCGCGGTGCGACGCAGCGGTGATCGGTTGTGATTTCTTGGATTTTCTGACGATGGATCGGAGAAAGATGCTTGGAGAGCAGTTGAATTAGCTACTTAATCCATTGTGGTGCCTTGGGGTCAAACATAAACTGAACCATTGACGAAAAGGGCAACGCAAAATAAACAAAGCAAATGACTTGGGTTTAGTGTGGTTGGAACGTAAGCCATGGGCGCCTAATGGTTCGACTGTGCTAGTTTCTGCTTTCCACTATCCTACATACACACGATCAGTCTATATGATATCACATATTAGCAACGCTGAAACTTACTTTATTGTGATTCTGTGCGCTTAATTTAGGCACAAACAGGAGATCATGTCCTTTTGTTGTCAACCTCCATTTTCCCCTTGACGTGGTTGCAGATTTTGGTTGGTAACTTCTCCGTCCTGAAAAAAAAAATTGCAATTCTAGTTGCATCCCCAGTCAGACTAACTAAAGTTTAACTAAATTTCTAGAAAATAATATCAATATTTATGACACGCCATAGATAATACTATGACATATATTATATGATGAATTCAATGATACGGTTAAAATTAAGATTATTTGACTTGATAATGTGTTAGAATTGTATTTTGGGAGCATTGTTGAGCATACATGAAATCGACCGAGAGGCAGTGATCAACACTCAACTCCATATCGCCTATTTTGAATTTGGCTAAAAGTCACCGGGTAACAGCTAACGCATTGGCATCTCGCCATCTTGCGTTAGTTGTCTTGTAAACTTCTTACTTCTTCTTAATGAAACACATGCTAAGTATGTTCTGGAAAAAAAAAGAATTTGGCTAAAAGTTATAGCATTCAAGATAGTATTAAATTAAATACTGCTGGCTCGACAAAGAGATACGTAATCTACAAAATTCGTGATTGTGTTACTAGACACCAGAGTCTCACAACCATGATCTTCCCCTATATGGAAGCCTGAAATATGGCCAACACCCACACAGTAGTGCATATTCAGAACACCTTATACCAACAAAACTATTAGAACAAATCCAAAACAGAACAAAAATTGCAAAGGAGAAAAGCAATCCCGTTCCCATGATAGGTAGGGGCGTCGGATTTAAAGCGGGTCCAGTGCATCCATGATCCATCTGCCTGTACAGTGCATCCCCCATCAGGTCGGACCAACCAGACTGATCATTGGGCAATGTTCAGTGCACTGTGCGAAGTAGATCCCATCAGGATCTCTCTGCTCTCGCCGGGGTGAAAGGGACACTGCATCCCTCGCAAAGCCGCAAGCCACAAACAGTGTGTCCATGAGCACGGATTAGTTAGTCCATTCATCCAGCAAACTAGTACTGAACAGGCAGATGCCCAATGATGCGGTTGACCAAACCCATTTTGAAAATCAGGCGGGGACGAGAGATGGGTGACAGTGTGAGGGGATGCATTTCCTGTGTGCAGTTCCTTTTTTTTTTTTTTGTTGAAAGATTCCTGTATGGAGTTCTCACGGACAGGAAACAGAGGATAGTGCAGTACGCGCGCGTGCATTGCCGGATTTGTCTAACAGATGCTCCAGCCAGCCTCCATGATCGATGAAGGCATGCAGGCGGGGGTGACAGAAGGGTATAGTGCCAGTGTGCAAGTGCAATGCATTTGCCATGCAGCTGGAGAGCCCACGTCCTCGTCGAACAGCCAGCCCGTTTTGGATCTCGCCCGTGGTGGATGCACAGCCGCTGGTTGGTTGCCGTCGAAGCCATTAGGGGCCATCCGGGGTCAGGTGAACCCTCCAGCATGATCTCGCCGGCAAGGTCGACGTAGACCCCAAATCGGAGAGGAAAGGGCATTGGCACAAGAATGTAAGAATGCAAGTGGGTAGCTAATAGTGGTCTTTGTATCAGCTAAACTAATTATGGTCAAATGTCATTCTATTTAGTTTCTCCTCTCACTCAAACTTGGGATTGTGAGAGGTATTTTGTAAATCATGGATTGTGAAAGCTGAGAGTCAAAAGGTAAACAAACAAATCCAACCGAGGAGTGGACTGTTGATCTAGACAAGCTGAACTGTGGAATTTGGATTTTTTTTAAAAAAACTGTTTGTTTGTTAGTTCCAACTTTATTAAATTGTAAAAGACACAATCCGATAACCCAAAATTGAAATGCTTGTAGACCATCCACAACACAAAAAAGCTCTCAGTGATGCAGTTGAACAAACCCGTATATGAAAATCAAACACAGACAGGGTATGTTTGATCCATAGTGCTTATAGGTAGTATATATGTCGAAATTAGCAAGAAAAGATCAAATAGTTAGTGTTAATAGGCCACTTTTTCACCTTGATCTATTAGCATTTATTAATGAGATAAATGTTGCCATTAGTTACTAAAAATTAGCATGCTACTTCCTTCGTTATGAAATATAGTGTATTCTAGAGATTTTAAGGTATATTAGAGAGAATAGAAGAGATGTATATATCTTTTTTTTACGAGAATTAACTCTGTTTTTTAGAAAGAGACGTATATATCCTCACTTTATTTTCTAATCAATTTAAGTCCTGCTTGTACAGATGTTGTCATCCGCGTGTGTAAAGGGGGTTGTTTGATAAATAGCAAGGAATAATACTTTTTTTTTTTTGTTAATCACGGTCACGGTACACACAGCTCTGTTCGCCTTTGCTTCTTTTGGCTGCTGCTGCTGTGCAGTTGCAGCCCATCGGCTGCAAAAGCTTTTCATTCTCTACACTTTGCATACCAGTTGCAGATGCTGGACATTTGCTGTTTCAGGGTTGGAGGGCTGCTGCAGCCACAACAATCTCTATTGATCAAGCTCAGTATATGCGCACACCCTGTCTTTACAAGTATATATGGAAGGCTAAGCTGTCAGATCTTAAAATAGATGAAATCACCCTAGGCATATCATTATCAATGGACGTCTCATCATTATATTCTGAAATAAATACAGAAAAATACTAGAAAACAACCTAAAGGCTCAGTTCGCAACAATACACTATCTACCAAGATCGTGCGCCTATTTAATATTCCTTCATTTTTTACTTGGATATTTTTTAAATGGATACACTATAGTATTTGAGAACAGAAGGAGTATATAACAAGGATGAAATAGGGCTCTATAAATGGACAAAGAACAAAGGATTAGGATCTACGCAGGCAGGGCCGCAGGCTGACAGGAGGGCGGCGCCAGTGTGCAATGCATTTGGCTGCGGCTGGAGCCCTCCACCTCGCCGTGCGTCCTCGTCGAACAGCTCGCCCGTTTTGTTTTTGGATCTGGTGTCGGCGGCAGTTGGACCTCTACCAGCCACTTTTGTGAGATTCCGATCAGCCTATCCTCTGCACCCAGCGTCGAATTTTCGTGCAGGGACGAAGAACGGGAAGGCCGAACGGTGAGATGATGAGCACCTGATGTGTGTTTTGGTTGGTGGATCGAGAATGAACAGATGCGTTAGGATAAGCTATCGATCAAGCTTTCAGGTGTGATGATACATTGGGGCATAACACGTAGTATGTACCCCAGGCCTCTCAGCTTTGTTCCGACGACAGACAGAGGCTGCGGACGGTCAAACACACGTACGCTCGGCTGGACGGCTGGTGTCACGAGCTCAGACGGCACACGGCAGGGACAGAAGCGCCCACAGCCAGCCACGGCTAGCTAACCAGCGACGACAGTACACGATGCTGGTTGCCGAGCGGGACGTGCCAACGCTGGCATTGCTTATTCGGACGGAACCGTGCACGGTGCGACGTGCCTGGCCAGCCTAGAGGCGGCGGACAGAAACCTAACACCTTTACGCCAGGTTAGCTGTTAGCAGTACCGATCCAACCAATGCAGCGGTAGTGTGCAGTGCAGTGTAGCGGTGACCACCACTGCTTGCGCCAGAAAAGGGACCTGCTGCGCCCCGCTGGAACAGGAGTCGTGCCGTTTCGTTCCTGGCCCACTAGATCGATCGAGCGGAATTCACGTTCTGTTCCGTTTGGCTTATAATCCATAATTTTTCAGCAAATAAACAATATTTTTTTTTCATAATAAATTAGATAGCAGTATTTTCAGTTATGACTTATCAGCTAAACGAACATGACATCAGTTGATGGCTACATGATCACTTGATCAGATCAGAGCAGATATAAAAGGATAACAAACAGACACGGAAAGATGGCCTTTAACTCATGTCACTTCCGTCTTCCAGTCCAGGCCTCCCCTTTTGCCTTTTTCCTTCATCGACTCGACTCGACGTCCGATGCCGATGCGGCAATGCTCCAACTTCCTGCACTTATACGTGTACGTATTGCCCGTTCGCCTCAAAACCGCAGAAAAAAAGACACGAAGAATCCGTCGAGTCGGGCTCGAGATGGATGAGAGAGCATCCAAGAGCTCCTTCATCAGACAACGACTGACGACCCCCGGCGACTGACAGTGGCTTCGCAAATCGCATCAGAATAACCAATCCGATCTTTGTTAAATCTACACGGCTGGCCCTGAACCAACCGTTTCCAACTCAACTCACGTACTACTCGTACCCTTTTCCCGTTTTATCTCAGTGGACATTAAAGTAACGGTCTTTTGCCGACGGATACCTACTTTTGAGCATTTGGTCATAAGACACTCTGGTTCAGTAAAATTAGGCTACAGGATACCGCAGACCGGTTACAGCCGGTTGAGGAGAGAGAACAGCGGTGAAGAGCAGGGCGCGCTCTCGAGCACGCGGACGTTGGCTCCACCCGCCGCGCGGACACCGCCCCGCGCCCCCTCCGCGTCCAGCATCGCGCCACCGCAGCCGGGCGCGGGCAGCCTCGCCGCGACCCGCCTTCCTCTCGCCACCGGCGGCGCGCGCGCCGCCGCTTACACGCCCGGCACCTTGGCGTCCATCATCGGACCGCCGCCGTGGGTTCTGGTCCGCCCATGATGCTGCCGTCGTCCGCACGCGCCGTCCCTGACGCGCCACTCCCGGCCCGATCGCGGCGCTCGGTCGCCAGTCGACCCGAACAGAATAGCCCTGCAGAGTTCTTGGCATGGGCGGCCCTGTCTCATGGCGACCAGGAAGGACAGCGTGCTCTCGACGCCCGCCGTGGCGATGTCGACGGGCGAAGAGACGTCCGCGTGGGCAAGGCGCGGGGCGGGAGCGCGAGGCGGCGGACGGACGCAGAGTAGAACAACTTGAAGAGGCATGGGTGCGGTGAGGAGGAGCCCCACCGGTCGTCGTCCGCCATCTGGCGGGCGGCCGCTCTTTGTCGGTGTCGGGGAGGAGGCCCAGTAGCGGAGGAAGTCTTTGCACGCAGAGCAGCGCCAGAGGTAGTCCGCCACGGCGGCGGCGTGCCACAGGTGGGCGCGCACATTGCAGAACCAGATGGATACCGGGCTGGCGTAGTTGTAGGCCTAGCTCGCGCCAACTCCGCCTTTCTCCTGTGGCTCGGCTTGGCGCCGCTGCGTGGAACATCGTCTCCAGCGACCGCAACTGCTCCTCCGTGATTGGGGGCGGGAAGGGCTAGTCTCGCATGCGTAACCACCAGTGCCAGCGCCGCCACGCCGGAGCGCACGCGGGTGCCCAGGGGACTTGGCCATGGTAAAGAAGGAAAAGGGGAGGATCATATTTGTAAGACAGCTGACTGAAGAAATAGTACTATGGACCTTGGTTAGATTCGGTAGGAGAAGGAGGACGTTTTGGCAAATGTTTCGGTGCGCGCGGGCCTTCCCGTCGCAGGCCATCGTCGCTCGGCTGGGCCACGCCTCTGCGTGGGCCGCGTCGGTGTTGCGCGGGCGCGCGCGGGCACCGCACGGTTGTGGGCCGTGCCGCGAGTTTTGGGCCGCGCTATAGAATACAGGTTTTCCAATTTTCAGTAAAGTTATAAATGTTTAGTCAATTAAGTTTTGGGCCACGCTGTAGAATACGGTTTTTCCAAGTTTGGACGGGGACCTGGACACCCAGGACAGGAGGGTGATGGGTTAGTCCTGCTTGTGCCTGGGGTACAAGCGGGGCGTGTGTGTTTCGGGTACCCAGCTGGGGGCATTGATTCCTGAATCATCGACGTTCCGGTACGGCTTGTCTACGGTTTAGCATCGTAGTAGGAACTGAAAGATGTAAGGTGATAAAATGAAACTGATTGCTCAACTCTTGCTTAAAGGTAGAACATGTGCTTACATAGAATGGCTAAATAATAAATTAATACGGCTATTAATAATAACATCAATAAGGACTCACTATTAGTATTGCTTTCTGTAAAAAGAAAACCAGCAAACCATAAAGCTTATCATGTTCCTTGGAGTCGGAAAAACTATTCCCACTAGTCGAATAAGTCTTGCGAGTACATTGTGTACTCAGGGTTTATTTACCCCTGTTGCAAGTAATGCTTGAAGAGTACCATTGTGTGAAGGATTCTTCTGGTGGGCACAGACGGATCCTCGTTCCTTATCGCTAGATGTTTATTTTTAAATTCCGTTGTTTAATATTCTGCACCCTGACTTTGGAAATGTAATAATGTACCTTTTATGAACTCTGGATGTATGAAATGCATTAAGGATAGCGGCACTGGTTTTATCTAAACAGTTCTCTGCGGGTACACAGAGTTACGCTGCGTAAGAAATCGCTTAGCATACGGAAAGTGAGTCTACGATGTGCCAAAATTTTTACGAATGCCGCTATATTCCGGCTTGAGTGAACATATAGGCCGAAGCATGCATCATAATAATAGAATCTTGCTTAAACTAAAGTCCCCCCCTACACGTATAATTTAGATTAGTAAATTGATAGGATAACTTAAAAGAAGGCTTTAATAAATGTCTTGTCATTCCTCTAATCCCTTGCTTCTGATCTGGAGGGTTGTTCTAAATGGATGGTTCCTATCTCTTACAGATGAATCTGAGGTCCGGACGCGGAAGCACTAGTGCCGGTGTAGGCCACGGTCTTGGTGAGGGCCAAGGTGAGAGTGGCCGGGCCAATGAGCACAGCGGGGAGAGCCATGAGGCTCTACTTCTGGCTCCTCCTCCTCCGCCACCTCCACCTCCGATGACTCACGTGGAGATGATGGCGGAACTGATGGCTGCTCGCCGCGAGTTAGCCCGTGCCATGGAGCTAATGGCACAAGTTGTCGCTGGCTTCGCTTGTGGAGGCCACAAGGGAAATGGTGGGAACGGGGGTGGTGCCCGCAGTCCTGTCAGGCCCTACTCTTACTAGGACTTCCTCAAGACCCACCCGCCCACTTTCACACCGACAGCTGAGCCCTTGGATGCGGAGCACTAGCTTCGCATTCTGGAGCAGAAGTTTCTATTGCTCAATGTGACTGATGAGCAGAAGGTGCGCCTTGCGGTGCAACAGCTATTGGGTTCCGCGAGTGCATGGTGGAATACCTTCCATGCCATGTAGCAGCCAAATCATCAGGTGAGCTGGCAGGAGTTCACGGCAGCATTCCGGGAGTTTTATATTCCTGCTGGTGTCCTCAACAGGAAGCTGACTGGGTTCCTAGACCTGCAACAAATATCTTGTCAAGAGGTGAGAACTTGCGCAGAGGAATATGGCTGAGTAGGGGCGTTTTGGAAAGGCTGGAGCGGAACATTTGAAGGAGGCCAAGGAATTGGCCAAGCAGCACACCACCGAGCTGTATGGACCCTGTCGCTATATCTTTAGTGTACGGGGCAAGGGTTGCACATGCTTGGGCGACGAACGTTATGGTGGACGAAACTACCGAGTTGATCTTGATAAAGTAGAGTGCAGTTGCAACGTCCCTCAGGTCATGCATGCCCCTTGCTCTCATATGATCACGGCTTGCAGGGTTCGCGGGAATAACTATGAGGATCTACCATATATGTCACCCTTGTATCTCCGTTAGAACATTGTTAGTATTTGGGAGAGGAGCTTCAAGCCATACCTTAACCCGACACAGTGGCCGCCTTATCATGGTTATGACTACGTGCCGCATCTGGATCTAATAAAGGTAGGCAAGGATAGGAGGAAGAAGAAACGACTCAAGGGGACATGAATGCTATGAAAGGGTACGGCGAAGACATGTACGGAGGAGGAGACTTTAACGAGACCCATGGCAGGAATATTTGCTCCGTTTGCAAAGAACCTGGTCACAAAGCTAGCAGGCATAGAAGACAAGGACAATAGGTGCATATAGCATACATTTTATTATATTAATGTTAATTGTTTGCTATGCTATTTAAAACTACTATGTTAATACATTGGAACGTTGGAGCTATGTTTATTATGATATATGTTTATTTTCTAATTTTGCATAATAGTTTATTCCTTTTACATTTACTATGTTTTTATGCACTAATGTTCCATCATATTATAGTACTCTTAATGTTTGTTCCATCCATTTGAAATTTGAACTAGGATGGAAGATCATCATCCGCAGTACCCCATTCTTGAGGTGCACTACGACAAGGACCACCGAGCCAAGCGCCTATCGGAGCTTCAGGAGAACTTGGTACCTCTTAGACTACGCACGCACTAGCCGCACCGATGGGACAAGCCATACCGGCCGTATATACAGCGTGCCGGCTTCCTTGAGATCGTCCGGGTCTTCAACACTGGGCTACGGATTCTCGACCCTGCACTTCTCACTGCTGTTGTCGATAGATATGATTTGATACACGTTTGCGATAGTACAAAGCATTGATTTGTCTCATTGTTTGAATTCAAAAACTTCTTGTATTGAATTAAAAACCAATAGGTGGAGGCCAGAGATACACACCTTCCACCTTCCGTGCAGCGAGATGACTATCACGATGTAGGACGTGAAGATGATTCTGTGTCTATGGTTGGGGGGTCTTCCAGTGACTGGGATCCTTAATAACGATCACTGGATGGACTTGGTGTAGCAGTTCTGTGACAGAAGACCACCCGAGGACGACGATGCTAAGAGAGTAAAGTAAGAATTTCTACGCTCCAAACATTTACCATTTTTACACCATCACATATTCTGCAAATTATTTTGCTATTTACATGGAGGGTGTACTACATAACTTTTATGATGCGTATTGTCTTTGTTTAGTTTAATGTTTGTTTTTGTTCCCTCAGCTCTCATGTAATATCCGGTATCAGCTCTAATTTAATGTTTGAAAAATATTTCAGGAAAACATCCACTGTAGTAAGCGGCCTCCGCCTCTCTGCGGCCTCTGCGGCTGAGTGAAGAAAGCGTCGTCATCCTCCTCCGCCTGCAAGCCCGCCTCTGCTAGAGCGATGAGTTCACTCAGTCTGCCAGTGTCATCCTCAGCCTCCTCCACCAGCAAGCCTGCCTCAGTAAGAGTGATGAGATCGCTCAACCTGGCAGTGTCGTCCTCATCCTCGCCCCCTCATCAGATAACACAATCGGAGATTAAACGGTGCGAGCAGCTCGCGTTCTGTGCTCATGTAACTTCTTTTCCTCAAATCTTGCACAGGCCACCTATGCGGCATGGTCCTCGCTACATCCAACCCCTTCATGTATGAAATGCAACAAGTTAGCAACGTGATTATATTACATTTAAAAGCAGGCAATGAAAATAATAAGGCTTCCAATGACTCACTAACACACAATGCAACAACATGATCGTTCAATACCTACATCTGTACTCTTTCCTTCTCCCTTGCCTCCTTCCTTGCCTTCTCCTCCTCAAACGCCCTCTGTCTCTCTAATCCCCATTTGTCAAGCCCAACATCGATCGGGTTACAAATATCGCGTTATCTAGCAAACTCACGCATCTTGTTTTTGTGATGTTTAACGAATAGGTTGACGTAGTCAGGTCCATATCCCCTCTTCCGTGCAATTACTTGTCTCCCCTTCAGTTTATCCAAGAACTTAGCTTGACCATCATAACATTCCCACCTGCATTTCCTAGTGCTCTGTTCAGACAAAAAATTATACCATATATGTCTTAGCAAAAGAAACAAAATATGATTTCATGTTTACCACAAAAATAATCAACCTCATCATAATCAACCATATGGCCGCAATAATGGCCTATTCCAAGCTCCGAAGGGACTAGACCGTAGTTGAATTTAACACCACATTTGTACTTGACTGGAGGTGCTTTGTAAATTAACCTTTCTTTCTTCTTTTCCTCTGTCTTTGGTGGTTTCGGCCATTGATTCTTAGGACCATAGGCCACTCATTGAAACGACACTTCGCAAATCCATAACGCTACAAGAGAATACATTAGTACACGCACACATATATAGAGATAGGCATTTAAACAGATATACTTTCCACTTACTTCGTGTTTGTTCGGACACACAAATTCTAACGTATTCTTAGGGTTTATCACAGCTTCGATCTCCTCATTCGCACAGAGGAGGTTCCTCGAGTCGTCTAATTATGGCTAGGTGTTTCTTCTTAGCCATCATTGGCGGGGGGGGTTAGGGGGGTGGAACCCACCGCTGAAAGTGCTCACGTGGATGTCTCCTCTACACCAATCGTCGAAAAGAATGTACCTAGGGTCAAACTTTTGTACACCGTCGATCCACTGAAAGAAAAAAGCACCTCTCATGGTCCTACACAATAAGATTCCAACAAAATATTAGTAACCTACTTACACAAATGATGAAAAAAAGATAGTGAAAAAATTACTTACATTAAAACGACTGCATATGTAGAAGCAACGCGCCGCTATGTCTGGATGTCTCGATTGAAACACGTCAGCCAGGAAACCACAGTTACAGTTAGGGACAGGGAGGTTATGAGGGACGGGGGCATCTTTGCTAGACGCGTCGGGGTATAATTCTCGAGGACGACCCTGTTTTTGCCAAAACTCATCCCGATACATTTCTTACATCTAACAGAATGGTTGTAATTTAACAAACAAAAATCAAAACATCACAAATTAATGTCAATGAGAACCATTTGCATTACAACAAATAAAATATAACCTACACTTTGGTGCAAACTCTATCTTAGATGCAAATATGAAAATTATATAAAAACTATACTTTGGTCAATAAAAAATAAAATTTGGTACATCAACAGTGTGTCCATATATTTATTCACATAGAAAAGTTGTGATGCAAACTCAAACAAGCAAAATACATGTTAATCATAATTCTAACTAACCAATTAACTTTAACATTGACAATCCTAATCCTAATCCTTCGATCCAACGTTTTAACGAACTCATATTTTTCTCCATACCCTAACTACTCATCCAAATCCTTCGATCCATCGTGGAGGCCGAGGAGGAGCTTCATTACCTTGACAAGGTCGAGGAGGAGCTTCGGGGAAGGTAGGGAGGGGAACGACAAGGGAGGGACATTCGGCGACTGACCGTGGGGGAGCCGGGAGGCAATGGCGCGGCGGTGCGGGCTGGGAGGCGCGGCGGCGAGGGCTGGGCGGCACGGAAGCGGCGGCTGTGTGGCGCAGAGTGAAACCGAGAGGGAGAAAAGGGACTGGGTCGTTGGCCTCTATTTGGCTCTGCCGCGTCCTAACGGGTGGCGCGTCACAGCTGCGCCTTGATCGGTGGCGCGGCAAGCCCTGCCACGTCAATGACCAGCGGGACGGGACGTTGCCACATACGCACCCCTATCGCGCCGCCATGCAAGGCGCGGCAGAGTTGTTTCGCCGCGCCGTGCAAACATGCGCATCCAAAAGTGTTAATTTAAAAAAAATAAACAGTGTTAGTTTTTAACATAGTTTAAAAAAGTGTTAAAAAAATTCTTTACCGTCGTCGGTGTCGGCCCGTCCGCGAGCAGCGACGCGCTGGCGCTAGATTCTGCCTGCGCTCACCCAACAGCCGGAACCTTTCTTCTGAAATGTTTCAGTCGGGACATGGTGGATTAGGGATAGTTTAATCATCATATGAAGAGACAAATGCGGGTGTTTGCGATAATCTAATGGGGGTCTCGTCTGACCGCAAGCCTGGCACAGGCTCGGGAGATGCATGTCTGGTCACCGATCGGGTGCAGCGCACCGAGCTGCAGCAGGGTGCTGTACTAGGGTAGTGTGCGGCTGATTGATTTATTCCGTTTGGAGCGAGAGATGGGCAAATGGGCTCGTGAACCTCTTCTGTCCGCTTAAACTAACCCCGGGGTGTCAGAATCAGAACCCAGGACACAAAATGCAGTAGTGTACTACTCCGGTCTCCTCCAGCGTAGCGTAACATTTTAAACGTTGATTGCCAGTTGGGTGTCCAGTGTTGTTGAGGACTTATCGGTTAGAATCTATACTATTTTTTTTCTAGTAGCAAAACAGCTTCAGGCGGTTTATCAGTCGGTTTATGTATCAGCCGAATGATAATGAATCTACGGTCCATCCTGCAACTGCAACACCTGCGCCCTGCCTGTGCCTGAGAGCAAAGGTGGGCGGGCTTTGGTCACTGAGCATTTTTGTGTGAATGATGCTGATGCCATGGCACACTGCAGTGAGCTGAACCGATTTACTCCTACTCGTCACAAGACAGGGATCGATCGGGCAATGAATTCATAGGCACTGTTCGGAATTGACCTTTCTTAACAATGGGTAGGGCCGAGAAGGCCGGGCATCGGCGATGGCCGATGGTCGATGGAGATGCATCTCTCTCCCACTGATGATTGGGGATCTGAATCTGATCTGCCGATGTTAATGCTTGGACCCGCACGGACGCAACGACGAAGAACACTCACAAACTCATTCATTCCGGCACAGGCCACACTGCCAATGATCAGCAGGTATGGGCATCCCGATAGCTCCAGCTCAAGCGAGCACCGAGCGTTTACTCTCCTCTCCCGTGCCGTCCCGGTCCCGGTGCATATATCTGGGAGTTGCATTGGGTGGTCGACCTGCCAGAGAGAGCTCGGGGCTCGGCTGTACGCCTGTACCCGGAATTATTTTCTGTGGCGTGCACGCGCGCGAGGGTGCCCCGCGGGCTCCGGGCGTGGCGCGGGCGACGACGGGACCGTCCAGCTCAGCTGCCTGTACGTGTCACGCCCTGGCGTCATGAAGGCGACAGCGTCGGAGCGGGATCCGGACTCCGGAGGCCGGAGCGGTCACACCGCAACTGCATGCAGAATTGCAGATCGATTCGCAGTCGCATCTGCAGGCGCGGCAGCGCAGGGGCACGACTAGGGAGCCGGTACAGTACTGTGGAGCTCTGACAATGGCGCGAGCCCATGAGCTGTCGTCGGAGGAATTCAATGCCGACGAACTGGAAAATCGGACGCTGATTGACCAAATGCTTTCTCCAGCGGTAAATCTAGAGAGTACTCGAGTCATTTAACCGCTTCTGTCACACGATTTTAGCAACGTTGGATATATCGATCTAGCGCTGGATTTCTCTCTTCGTGGCTCTCATTCTCAGCCGTGGGACGTGGCGGTATTTGGGCACCTCTGCTGTAGAGTACGTATGCACTGTGCTGTGCGGCGCGGTGGCTGTGGAGATGAAAAAGGAGGAAAGCTGCTTGTCAGTTGTCAGAGGGTGCAGGACTACCGCATGCCACCTCGGCCCTATCATGAACGTATGCATGTTTGGGCACCTCTGCTGTAGAGTACGTATGCACTGTGCTGTGCTTGGTTGGCTTATGTGAGATGAAAAAGGAGATTAATTGCATGTCAGTTGTCAGAGGGTGCAGGACTACCGCATGCCACCTCGGCCCTATCATGAACGCATGCAGTATATAGTTTTATTTTTTTAGTAGGAGTAGATTACATGTTAATTTTACTACTTCTTTTTGGTGTAAGTTAAGTATTTAATTAGTGTAAATTGATTTTATTCGTAAATGACAATTGTCAGAATTACTCGAACAATTATCTATCATTTTTTGCTTATATTTTGTATGTTTTATTTGGTTTTCTTTTGAAATTGTTTAATTTGGCTTCCATACAAATAATCCAGCTATTTTTTTGTTTTATTTTTAAAATATTTTTATATTTTTATATACGTTTTATTTTGATTCATTTGATTTGGATCCTAGGGTCATAACAATTGAGTGTTGGATGCACATGAAACACTCGATTTTATTTAGGGTTTGGAATTGAGTGTTTCCGTGACCTGCTTAACACCCGGGTGCTAGAAGGCCGAGAAGCACCCGGGCGTTCCATAGACGGGTGTAAGTTCTGTTTTAATTTGTGTAAATTGATTATTCGTAAATGAGAGTGATCAGAATTACTCGAAAAGTTATCTGATCTTTTTTTGCCTTTTTTGAATCTCTGTATGTTTTATTTGGTTCCTCTTTCAATTTTTTTAATTTGGCTTTTATAGAAATAATCTAGATAATATTTTTGTTTTGTTTGTTTAATATTTTTACAGTGTTTGGATAATTTTTTTTGTTCATTTGATTGGGGTCTAACGGTCAAGGCAATCGAGCGTTGATAGGATTAAAAACACTCGATTCTCTTTTCTTTTCCAATCGAGTGACCGGGTGGCCGGCTCAGAAATACTCGAGCGCCCACTAGACACCGTTCTCCAAAACGAAAATCCGGCCTACCGTTTTGCCCAGGTAGAGAGGTCGTCTATTGAGCATTTCCAAAACTAGAATAAAATAGCCTGCGGAACATATGTCGTGGCTCTTGGAGGCCGTAGGAGCATGTCTGAACGCCCGTGCCCCGGACGCGAGCCGACGCGATTTTTTATTGCCTTTCATCCGGGTACAGTTATAGCATCTATTCGTACACACGCACATTCATTTAACACACGCACACTATTCACACTATCCATGTACAAACAAAACTATAACTACACTCAAAACTGAAGACCGCGTCTTTATTAAGATCATCGAAATCCACTGATTTGGTAGGCGACAGACACGCCACGATCCCCTTTATAGGGATCACGCGAGGAGGCAGCGAAATTTATTCGAGGGCATGCCCCGGTGAGACACCAGAGTTGCGATCCCAGCAATCCAACTCGGGCGGGCAGCTCTCACACCGGAGAAGCTAGCCACCGAGCTACGCGCTCGTTCTCAACGCGATATTTTTATTTGAGCTGCGTTTCGCGGCTCATGTGAATTGTGGATCTATCGCAGCGTATCCAGAAAGATCCCGCATGTCGCTACGGAGAAAACGGCGCGAAGCTGCCGTGTTTGGCGGTTCCTCGGGGCGATGCGTGACCATGCGCGCTCGCGGCCCCTCCGGGCCTCCCGTAGGGGCGATGCGTGACCATGCTCCTCGTGTTTCTTCCTCGCCGTTTCCCTCGGGCCTCCGGCAATTATAGATAGAAAAAGCGCCATGCGCAAAAGATCGATCGCCAATCGGCGCAGTTCAGCTAGCACACGTGAAAAATAATCCGTTAACCCCGTGGCATGGTTGAATAATTCTTTTTTTTTTACGCCTAACTAAATCAATACCATACATACAATGTTTAACAGCAGACTTCACAAAAACCGGCCGTCCGCTGATCCTAGCGTGATCGGCTGGAGCTAGCTGGTAAAAATATTGTTTATCTATGATGCACCTGCGCAGCAAAAGCCACTGCGCAAGCGACGAGCGGCCACTGGCATGGCAGGTTGGCCCCCACGATGCCATGCATGCAAGCAGATAGCCAGCGCCAGCCGCCAGGTGACGCGACACGGTGGCTAGCCAAGTCGCAGCGCGTGCGGGGCGTGCGCCGCGCCGAACGGACGGGCCTACGCAGCGGCGGTCGCACTGCTCGTACAGTGACGGCCTGACGGGCGAGCGCGCACAGCATTTACGCGCGCGTACTGCAGAGCCCCTCATGCAAGCTGTCCTCAACAACCTCCAGGTTGGCATCCTCTCACTCGATAGCCTCGTCGCTCCTTTTTCCCTCTCTGCTCCCCTGCCTTCACCGCACTACCCGACGCGTCCACCTCGGCTATATATACGCGCGCGCACCGGTCGCCGCCTCGCTACTCAACTCGACCAGTCGTCGTCCAGTCCACCAGCCAGCCAGCAGCAGCTCGCCGGCCGCCTCGCTCCTGCACTGCTGCACTGGTCGCCGCTCGAGCTAGCCGGCTGCTGTAGCAAGAGCAAGAGAGCTCTCCCTGGATTCCTTTATCGGTCCGTGGCCGCGCAGCAGAAGCAGCAGCACACTAGACACATTCTCAGATTCGTTCTACAGTACACAGTACAGATGGGAGCCTGCAACTCGTGCGAGGCCACGGCGGTGGCGGCGGCGCCGAGGTCGACGGCGGCGGAGGCAAGGGTGGTGCTCGCGGACGGCGCGCTGCGGCGGTTCCCGGGCGGCACGCGGGCGTCGCAGGCCGTGAAGGCGGCCGCGGCCTCGTGGTTCCTGTGCAGCGCGGACGGGCTGGAGCTCGGCGGCGCCGTGGCGGCCGTGGGGTCGGAGGAGGCGCTGCAGCCCGGGCAGCTGTACTTCGTGCTCCCCGCGGCGATGCGGCGTCGCCCGCTGCAAGCGGAGGAGATGGCCGCGCTCGCCATCCGCGCCAGCGCCGCGCTGGTCGGCGACCACGACGGCCCGCTCGTGTTCCCGGAGGCCGCCGCCGCGGCCGCCGGCAACGGCAACGGCGCGCGGTCCGGCAAGGCGTGCCGGAGGTCGAGGAGGGGCAGCAGCCGCGGCAGGGACTTCGTGCCGGACCTCGGCGCCATTGCCGAGTAGCCGTCGGCCAGCTAGGAGAACGACCTAACGGCGGCAGCCCGGCAGCGACAAGAAATGAAAAAAAAAACATCCATCCATCTGTAGCTACGCGTAAAACTGATCTACTGGAGGCTTCGACTAATGCTAGTGTAGTGTAGTAGCCGTGTAGGAAAAGAAATGCAGTTCAGCTTGCATCTGCCTGGTGTGCCGTGTAACCGTGTACGTAGTAGAATACGCGACAGGGTATACGTGTGTAGATACGACCGTGCCCATGTGCGAACAGCCGAGCATGCACCGTGGCCCAAGGGCCTGCAGATGCCCAGGACCCGGGTGCGTGTGTGTCTGACTGCCGCGGCCCGCATTGAGCTGTTAACCGCTGTGCCTGGTATCGACATGCCAATCAGCCAATGTGATCCAAGGAACGACAAACGCGTCAACGACTCGAATTTGCCATGTTGATGCAGATTTTGCTACGCAAAAGTTGCGTTTGTCTTGTACTGTACGTAATCTTTCGTATTTCCTCTTCCTGTCGGCTGTATGCAGAAGGCGTACGTAGAGCAGTATACCTGTATATGGCTTGGGCCTTGTTTAGATGCCATCCAAATTCCAAGTTTTTTCACTCTCTCTCCATCACATCAATTTTTAGCCGCTTACATAGAGTATTAAATGCAGGTAAAAAAAATAACTAATTATACAGTTTAGTTGGAAATCACGAGATGAATCTTTTGAGCCTAGTTGGTCCACGATTGGATAATATTTGTCAAATAAAACAAAAGTGGTCCTATTTATCGGGTTCAAAAAATTTGCAAAGTGAAGGAGGCCTTGGTTTGGGGTGTTCGGCTCGGGGAAGCAACGTGCCGGTACGAGGACAAGGACAGGGGCTGGGAGAGGGAGGCCGCGTCCTTTCCCTTTCCCATCATGGCATCGCCAGATTAAACGCCCCATCTCTCTCGGCCACTTGGCTGGCCGGCCCTCGTCGCTTGTTGGCCACTGGCCACTGCCGGCCGGCAGCCCGGCCCGGCGGCCCCGGCCATCACTGGGATGGGAACGGATGCGATGGCGCGCGGAGCTCGCGCACACTTGCGCGAGGAGACGTGATGGTACTGTTCGCTTCTCTTATAATCTGTCTTTTTTAACTTATTTTTTTAGCCGGAACAATGTTTTTCTCTCACAATAAATCAGTCGGAACAATGTTTCGGTTTATTTTTTCAGCGAAGCGAACGGGCCGACGTGCCGGGTCCTCGGCGCGCGCCCTGCCGCCCCAGATGTCGTATGTGCCTGGAGCCCTTGAAAGATGGCTGATCGAGTGCTAAACCGGCCAGGATAGAAATGCTTTGTTGTGGATGAGCAGTTAAGCACAGCGGATGAGAAGCACGGCAGATACGCGGGCACCCTGAGGGCCCGTTCGGTTACCGGGGAATGAGGTCCCGGAACTGTTCCGACCAGGAATATCTATTTAATTTGTATGTAACAGAGTTGAGCGGGATTCGTTCCGGGACGGAAATGACTCAAACGAACGAGCCCTGAATTGATTCACGATTCCGCCGGCGCGGCCGTCGTAGTGCGAACCACATCGGTTACACGTCCGGATTGGATGTCGTCCTCTCGTCGGCGGGCGGAACACAAGTTCGGCGCTGGGTTCTGTTTCTGTCTGCTGTGGGGAATTTGTGCATGCTATTTCCACGGCTCCAAACGCTGCTCCACCACCTTTTCGTGGACTTCAAGATTCTGACTTCCGAGGGAACTCGCGGAAGAGAAATGTCGTACGGGAGAGTGCCAACAGAGGTGGAGCTGACGGGGCGAAATTCGATCGGGGATTTCCAAGGCTTCAGTGGGGGAGCAAGAAGTTTTTCGGAGCCCGGGCTATCCTCGTTGCGAAAAAATATTTACTTAGCAAATTATAACATTTTTTTATATATAGAAATTTTTCTTTTGAAGTTTACATAGAAGCCCGGCCGGCCGCCCGGTGTGGCCGGGCGGTGGCTCCGCCACTGCAAGGCTTAGCCATTCGGATCTGGGCAAGTGCAGCGCTAATGTACTTAGTGGTCGATCTAAATTTTTAGCAAAAGTATGTTATATAAAAAATTGTATATATAATTTGGTGAAACGCTATACTAATTTGATAAACGGTTATAAAATTTACACCTTAAATCGAACACATAGACATAAAATAATATGATAAGTATTAAATTTAAAAGTAAAGTTGAATTTTTTCATAAATAGTTCAAATGACATACCGTTAGTTCGAAATATAGATATATAAGAGAGACTTATAATACTACGTGTCTGACTTTTTTAGCAACAATTGAGTAAGACAATATGAAAGTATGTAGGCTTTTTCTATAGAAAAATACGAGACGATAATTGCATGTTAGCATCTCACCTTGGCGACTCAACCTTTGCTGGCCACTTGGTGTAGAAGTTAGTAGCTATACTCGTTAGCAGTGGCGGACTCAGGATTTGAAACCAGGGTAGTCCTAGTTAAAAAATTTCATGTGCAACACAACAAAATTCAAAGAAAAAGTTCGGTAAAATGGCTATAAATTAACCAAATTGAGATAATACAATTGAAAGGTTCAAAACTTATATAAATAGATCCGAAACTTGCTCTGATTTCATTCACAAGAACAAATCCCTAACCAAATTTACATTCCAGTGCTCATTGTCCAAACCCAAGGGTATGAGATTTGGGTGAGCTCAGAACTTCAAAAGCACACTCACCGTCCAAATTTCATTCAATTCTAGACTCACATACAATAGATCCACAATTCCTAATCCTTTACAGTCCAATTTCTAATCTCCAATATCCAAACCCCAAGGCTTATAAGTTATAACTACATAAAAGAATGGGATTTGGCCATTTGGGAGAAAGCTGTGGAGAAACTCACCAGGCAGTGCGTGTGCGTCCAGTATAGACAGAGGCCACCAGGGTCCAGGCCTCAAGGGGACGGGCGGCCGGCCGCTGCGCCGGCCGACGTAGCCAGCTGCCTGCTGTGCTGGCCGGCGTTGGCGCGCCACGGTCCGCACGCCGGACTGGGATGTGGGATTTGGCGGAGGCAGAGCGGAGTGGCGGGCGTGGGGCCGACGGGGTGGGGCTAGCGGCTGGCAGAGCCGCAGGGGAGGGCGGTGGGGTGGGGCGGCCAGCCATCGGGACTACTATGCTGCGGTATCTGATATCGCCAAACCGAACGATGAGCTGTGAGCACTGGAATAAGCTGCGGTATCTGATATCGGCAAACAAACAGACGTGTAAAGGGCCAAATTTTCATGGCCCACGCAGAGTACTAAAAGAAATTTTGGCCCAATTCTAGGATAGTGCTGGGCCTACCTGGACTACTAGCTGGGCCCACCACTGCTCGTGAGGTCTGCGACTCAACCTTTGTTGTAAAAGTTAGTAGATGTACTCGTTAGGTCTTGTTTCAAAACGCTATAAATTGTGTAAGTTGAATGTTGGAATAAGTGATCTTAGCTCGTGGACTGTATGGGCTAGCGCCTTAACGGTTCCTATGTTGAGTCAAGGGGAGTACTAGACTCTCGTATGTGTCGCGATCGAGGGCACCCAATTGACCATGGCCCCGTTCGCTTCGCTGAAAAAACAAGCCGAAACACTGTTCCGGCTGGTTTGTTATGAAAGAAAAACACTATTTCGGCTGAAAAAACAAGCTGAAAAAGGCGGATTATAAGATAAACGAACATAGCTCATATGTTGTGGCCTCTCATCACACAATGCAGTAAGAGTGGTGGCTCCCACCCTAAGAAACCAAAGTTTCAATGAATTAGCCAATACCCTGTGGCAGAACCGTCCGACATAACACACTTTTGTAGGCGCTCGTCTTTCACTAGACACTAAGCACCTCGAAAGAGAGCTATATCGGACAGTTCCGTCGAACGCACCCCAAGGGAGAACTCGAAACAATCCACGTTTTATATCTAGAATCCAATAATAAGTACGAGCTTACAATACTTAGTCTATTTCATACAACCAGAGTTCTTAGAAATTATTTATTACAATACCAGAGTTCAGAGTGCGATAATTAAACAGCGGAATGAAAATAAATATCAAGCGAAAACGATATAAGGATCCGTCTGTGCCCACTAGAAGAATCCTCCACACAAGAGCTACTCCTCAAGCTGCATCAACAACAGGGGTAAAATAAGCCCTGAGTACACAATTTACTCGCAAGACTTACCCGACTAGTGGGAATAGCTTCTCGACTCCAAGGAGTATGATAGGCAATATAGGTTTGTTGTTTTCTTTTTATTTGCGAAAAACATTACTAATAGTTCATCCTTACAGTCAAGTTTTATTAGTAGTCATGATTACTTCATTAGCTAACCATTCTAGGTAAGCACATGTTCTACTTTCAAGCAAGGGTTGAGCAATTAGAACCATTTCACCATCTTTCAGTTCTTACTACGTAGCTAGACCATAGCCAAGTCGTACCGTCTCATCGAAACGGTGATTCACCAACCAATGTATCCTAGCTAGGTACCCCAAAACAGACGCCCCGTTATACCCTAGGTACAAACAAGCCCAACCCATTCCAATCCTGTCACAGGGTCCAGGTCCCTATCCAAACTTGGACTTCAAGCCCCCACACTTAAGACCCGGTCTCAGTATGGTGCTTAGACCTCCACCTTTCCTCACCACCAATCAGTCGGTCTGGAAAGAGTCGGAACCCATGACAAGACCGTAACGAGTCTTCCCGCTCCCATAAGAAAGTATGTGCTCAGGATAATAAGTCTGTGACCTAACTATCATCCACAGCAACGGACGGTACTTATTCGACACGAATAGGGAAAACAATGTAACCAAGCTAAGCCTCGTTGGCCACGGGACACAACCTTTTACACCCACCAATATCCATACAATATCCCTGCCCTGTTTCTATTTTTTCTTTCATCATTTTATCATGAGAGTAATTATAATAATCCCTTATTATGAGTAACGGCAGGTTACTCACGCTACCGAAAACCTAAGCATAGCAGCTACTCAAACCTGTATTAGTAGGACTCATAGGACAGTTATATCTATGCATGTGGTTTTCATAAAATTCCAGTAACGTAAATGCACATCACATATAAATGTTCAGTGATTATAAAAAATAAGAGTTATGCACCTGGGCTTGTCTTGGGCAGGTGCGGTGTCAGCTGAGTTAGTCAGTGGTGGCTCCGGGACCTTCTCCTGCACGAGAATCTACTCCTCATACTCCTCGACGATCTCCTCGAACTCGTGATCGCCAGTGGTCATGATCTCCGTCAACTCATTCTCTACATGCATACGATGATGATGTAACACTTAGCATTTAAGCAATAACAATTCTTAAACTAAGAATACACATACTAAGCTAGCTCTAATGACTAAGGTACTAAGCTAACTATCATCTTTACCAAGCAAAGTGTTGGGTTCAACTAACAAACACCTAGCTTTATAAATGAAGGATATATCTTTATTTCTACTAATGATTTAATGTATATTTGTAACAAAAACATTTAACTATCCTAATATTTTGTCTATTCTAAAGCTATAAAAATTACAGTGAGCACATAATAATACCATGAAGCTACTCTAAAATTTTTAGGACTAAAGCTATCACCAATTTATCATAAAAATTTCTACAATAATTAACTGAATAATATTGAGCACGCTCAAATGATTTAATAGCTCCTGGTATCAACATGAACATATATGAACTAAATACGCTAACAGATAGAGCATAATTTTATGAATCTAACAAAATTTGTTTCACAATTTTTGGACACCTACATTATTGTATATTATTTACCAAAGATCGGCTCAAAAATTAAATTAGAAAACTATTTCTAATCCCTTATGAAAAAAGAAAAATGAATTCTCCCACGCGGCCCACACGCGCAGCCCACACGACGCAACGCGCGCGCAAGCGCGTGGTGGCCCACAGTGCGACCCACGTGAGGCTGGCCTGCAGTGCGAGACGGCCCGCGGCGGGAGAATCTTGCGCGCGGTGGTGATTTTGCAAAAGAGACCTCGAACTTCTCCCGGATTATGAATAAGTACTAATACTATTTCCCCCTCTCTCAAACCTTCTCACTTAACCCCCTGCCTTTCTTGAAATTCCCCCGCGCGCAACGTCGGCAACTCAGTGCACGGTGGTGCGGTGAGCGGCGGCACTGGGCGACTACGCTGGCCCCCTGGTACCTGCGCGGGCCCAACTAACGGGTCGATCACCATCTCTGACCCGAGCGGCTACACTATGCGGCGACGAGGGGTGGCGGGACGCGCTGGAGCGAGCTGCAGCGACGCGTGACCATCCGCGATGGCGACGCAGCTGCCCCGGCGATCTAGAGCACCTAAAAACCTACCTGGCTAGCGAGAGAGCATCCGTAGACTACCGTGGACCTAGCCAAGGTGACGGTTGGGGAGGAGGATGGCTGAGGAGGGCGGGTCACGTGCGGCCAAGCCGTGCGGCGGCGCAGTCGTGTCAGCGACGATGGGGAGGCGATATCAGTTTGGCTAACGTGTGTAAGGTGGAGAAGGAGGCAAGGTGAAGCTAGTGGTGCAAGTGAATCGGCTCAGGAGGGACGGTAGGAGGGCTGCCCACATCCATGGCTGGACGTGGCCTTATCGGCACGGTGGCGGGGAAACTCTAAAATTAGAGCTTGGCCGTGCGTGCATCAAGGCTAGGTGAGTCGGGCAGCGGGAGGACATGATGGTGAAGCCTTGGATGCGATTAATTGAACGGAGGTGATCGTTCGCAGGGTAATTTGATGGCGCGGCTCGGCTGCGGCAGCGGAGGGAGACAAAGAGAAAGAGAGGGACTATAACACCCTAGGTGTTTGGCTTCCACTAATTGCATTTCATTTCATAAACATGTGCATCATCTATCTCATCATGCCTTTGTTACTGAAACATGCATATGCAACATTTTCCAATTGTGTATGTTTCCTACTTGAGTGTTGTGAATAGTAATGGTGTAACATGTGAATGCAACCTGAGTTTCTTATATCTTGAAACATGGCAACATGGTAGTAATGTGACAAGTATAGAATAACAACAAAGTCATGCAACATGTGAAACATTGCATTGCAACATATGAGTGAATTGCTTGTTTTAGTTGCTTTATCACATGTGATCATTAAAGGTTGGTATAACAATTTTGTAAAATGGTTGATCATGGTCTATTACACCTTAACTACACTTAGGTTACTTGTTGGGACATTGTTCATTAAGATCAAAATGACCAAAATGCCCTCAAGTGAAGGTTAGACTTGAATTGACCCTTGGAGTGTCATTGTTTGACTGTTTCAAAAGACCAACTTAGAAATCTTGCATGGTTGTACACTCTTTACAAAAGTTGTAGCTAATTTATTAAGAAACAAAAGTTGTTTTATGACCAACTCATGAAAATGGCTAGAACATGTTCAAACATGGCCCACAAGTCACATGTCCATGCTGATTTCATACTTAGCAAATTTTCTAAGTCCTAAAGTGAAGTATAGTTTCGTGTACCAATGTTTGGAGACTTGTATCTCCCTAACAAAGCCAAACTAGCTCGAGCTCCAATGATAGGAGTTGTAGTTCACATATAGATGATCAACTTTGTTAACTATGGCATAGTCTAGATCGTCACGGATTAGGAGCTAATCACCGTCAAACCTGCTCTATCAGTCATCGTCGGTGATCACTGAATCACGATTTTTCAGAAAACGTTCAGTAACGTCGTGGCCGACCGGTTTAGAGTTTGCTGGCCACGTGGCACCACCCGTCGCCGCTCGCCTAAGCGCGCAGGCCACGCACCGTGGACGCCCTGGCACAGTTAGCTGCATCTTGAGCACCCCGCGCACCTGCCCGACGCACTCGCCCACTCTAGTTCTCATTTCTTCGCCTCCACCATGCGCTGCAAGCGAGCTCAAGCAGTCCGCCATTGCCAACCGCACGTCGCCGTCGTCGTGCGCGCTCGCCACCACGAAAACGCGTTGCCCAGCCCGCCTGTAGCCTCGCCATAGTCTGCTCTACCTTCTCCACCTCACCGTCGGTCCAATCGAGCCTCGGTAAGGGCGAATCGTCGCTGTTCTTCCACCGCCGCCATGGCTGACCTCACCGGCATTGCTGCTCCACACGGACAACCGCCACCGTGACCCTCCCATCCCTACCTCTGCCTCGCGCTAGGTCTAAGGAGCACTGAGGAAGCTCATAGGGTCACCGTTAGGGGCCACGACGCCGTAGTTTCGTCGGAGCCGGTCAAGCCACGGCCGAGCGTTGCCGTGGCCATCGCCACCCCCTCTAGCTGCGTCATTAGCTGCAATAGATGGTTCCCCTATGTCCGCTTGGGTGAGGCAAACACATTGGCACCGTTGCCTTCGCCGGAGGAGCCACCGGCGGCGAGTTGCGTCGTCGTCTTCCTCCGCTCCCCTGTTTCTCTCACTAACACGCGGGTCCCTTTGTCAGTCGCCGCTGCTGAGGAGGCAGCCAGCCTGGGCTACGCCGTGTGACTGGGCCGCTTGCGCATGCGTCATGGGCCGCCGTTCCTTCGGGCCGGCCCAACAGTGGCTGTGATTTGTTTCCTTATTTTGTTTTGCTTTATTATTTCACAGATTTGTGTTGATATTCAACAATATGTATTTCCTAGTATATAGATCTAAATGTTATGGTTCTAATTTTGTTGAGTTCCTAGTATTGTCTAGTATTTAATAAAAATATTATATAAGCACATGTTTTAAAAATTCTGGATGAATTAAATAGGACTTTGAAATGTGTTTTTGGATACATGCAAACTTGTTTGAATTTTATCTTGAGTTTCTGTGGTCCAAAAATGATGAAATTTTGTGGGTAATATATTATTGCTTAGTAGAATCTTTGGTTAAAATTTCAGAGCTATTGCATGTGTAGTTTTTGAGTTATAGAATTTCTTTTTATCAATAGGAGGATCTTATGTGAATTTTCATAATTTTTCTATAGATCCAGTATTGGTAAAATTTGGTGAGTAAGGTTATTATGCTAGAATGATGCTAGGAAAAATGTGAAATCTGTTGCTTGACACTTTTCATTACGGTTTCCTAATTATGCTAAAAATAGGCATGCCACTTGTTATTTTGGATATAGCAAGTTCTGCTTGCTCAATGGCTTTTAATTTTTTATGGTAGTCTATGTGAGACATGAGATAGCTACTGTAATTTTTGTAGGTTTTTATGAATAGTTTTACTATATGTTGCTTTAATCACCTAATTAACTAAATAAATTAGAAAAGGATATTAAATGATTTATTTAGAAGTTGACATTATACTTCCTAGTGTTCCTCTAGTATGTGTAACAAGTTGGAAAACTTGGTTTGGTCAAATTAGGCTTTTGCATCATCATTAAATAATTAAGTTAGTAACCCTGTCATTGCGGGACAGATTCTAGGTTTACTGGAATTCGATTTGGTTAACTTAAGAATCATGCTTTGATGTTTACAAATAATTTGTAGAGAATTTCATGAGCTTTTCAGAATGTCCTCTTGCAAGTCATTTGGATTTGTAGAACTCTTATTGTAATTGAATTAAGGAACTACCCGTTTGCATATGAAGCTTTAACTGTTGTTTTAAGTTTGCCTTTACTATTTCTAAGTTTGTGGTAATGTTCCTAGGTGTTAGGCCTTTAACTGAAGATGAGCATCTTTATCTTAGGTTATGCAAGTTAGGTAAGTTGATCTTGTTCTTCAAGTTAAGTTAGATACCTGTTTTAAAGTGATTTGAATAGAGCTATTCTTAATCGGTAAACGAGTGTCCAGTGATGCTTTCGTAAACACTTACTGTGATTCATTCATCATGAGCATCATGTCATTTCTTATACATCCATGATATTTATCTCGTGCATCGGCATGCAATAGGTGTATCGGAAGGAGTGACCCTCTTTGGAATTCGAGGAACCGAAAGCGAAAGCGGCGGCGGCAAACACCGGAGGTTCGGGGAGGTGCAACCTTCGGAAGAAGTGCCGCGACGAGGTCGCCGTTGAGTGCCCGGATCACCGTCTGTGCAACTTTGTGAAAGGCAAGCCCGGAGCATATTAAGCCTCCTAATTTCGAAAATGCGTTACAATATTATTGTTTATATATATATTGTTGCATTAAGTTTAGGTGTTGGGTGCAAACACTTCTTTGCATTGGTTATCCAATCCTTGTCTAGATATTGATACCACGAATCCTATGTAGCTCAGGCTCATGTAGTGCTTAGCCCTGCTCAAACACGGTAGAAGTCGGGTGATTTCTGTCACTGCGAGATATAGAAAGATACATATGGCACGGTTGGCTATATTTGCTATCGTGGAAAAGAACCGATCTTAATTGAAATGAAGATCGGACGGAGGCTTGCGGTTTTAAAGTGACTCCGTCGTGTCGATTAAGGACTGAATCTTGGAGCCTTTCTGTTCATGTTGAACGCATGCCTCTCTCTTAGTTGGGCGGAGTCCGAGACCGACCACGAAGTCGAGTAGCTCACCTCGGGCCGGGAGTCGATAAGTATAAAGTGCACCTCGGAAGGGAGCCGAGGTGTGAGTCCAAGCGTGTGATTTAAAAGTTCGATAAATCTGGCGGAAGGGTAATCCCTGAGAGTGCTGGCACTGATCGAACCCACGAATTTGGTTCCTGAGGTGTTCCAAAGGTGACCCACGGCTACCCTTGCAAAGTATGCCAGGGTGAGAGTTAGGAATACCCCCTCAGCTGAGTTGTAATTCGATTCGAGTCGCCGTCTCTCCCGGTTAGTGAGAACTTGACAGGCTTATCTCCAATGTAGATGCATTAAATAACCTAATGGTTCGGAAATGATGATATGATGATGACAACCTTATTATACCTGCTATGGTTAATATTGTTTGCTCCTAATAAGTGAGTGCTCTAGTACAGGTGCTAATCTAGTGGACAGGTAAATGATGATAAGCTTGATGCTAAGTTTAAATTGGTTACTATAATCATAAGCTCTTTTATGCAACTGTGTCAAGCTAGCCCACCTCATAAGCCTTGCATGATCCTTGGTGTCGTTTATTTCTGGTTTTTGACGAGTAAGTCTAGCTGAGTACCTTCTCGTACTCAGGGTTTATCTCCCACCTGTTGCAGATGACCAGTTCTACTTTGGTTGCTGCAAGTATTGCCTTCTCCTAGCTGGGGATGAAGACTAGGCCATTGGGCGCGGTCTCTACTAGTTCTCGTACCTGATAATGCTTTTATGGGACATGACTCAGACTTGGCAATGTATTTGAAACTATGAAGTTATGTACTAAACTATGTTGCTTCCGTAAATTTGAACCTGGTTTGTAATATTTTATTCGTACTCTGATGGATGTAATCCGAATGCTACTTATGAAATGTTGTAACGGATGATGTGTTGTGTTGAATCACTACGGTCTTGGTTTGTATGTCGAGAGTTGGTTGAAATCCTTCGTGATTTTCGGACTATCGGGATTATAGGAGCTTAAGTACAGGAATTTGATCGCTTCGGTGATTGTTTTTGTACTTACGTTCTTATGATTTGGTCGGTTCTGTTACAGGGACGGGGCGCGGCAGGTGGGCTCGGCTCATCCTCGCCTTGGCAAGACGTGGTCGACGTGATCGTGGAGGCCCACGCACAGGCGCTAGCAGACAGGCACGTGCGTTCATGACTGGCGTGGCCCGCGTACCGTAGTGCCATCAATAACAAGGCGACGGCGAGCCCGGCCATGTGCGCACGGCAGAAGTGGCATCACACTGGGTCGGTAGCGACGCAAAGATACAGAGGGAGGCACGGACATGACGGCGAGGCGACCGCTGCGTCGCGGCGAGGGGCGGTAGGGTGGCAGCGCGGCGGGGCTGGCGGCAGCACCGCCTGACTACGCAAGCAGCAGCAGCGGCTCCACGATCTAGGAGCCAGAGGCGGCCAGGCGACAGCCAGGCCAGAGCAGCCATGGCTGGCCACGCGCGGCAGCTTGCGTGCGCATGGGACAGTCAGCGTGGCGACGCCGGACGCCCGAGAGTGGTGACCGCGCCCACGCGGCCAACTAGCCCGAAACCGTATCGTGCACGAATTTTAAAGCACCTATAAAAACTAAACGGTTGCTTCTGGACCTTAACCATCTTCACCATATTCAAGATGGCATATGAGACTACCAAATTGAGCTATAACACTACACCACACCTTAACCCAATCTCTCAAAATAATTTACAAAACATAGCTGTTGACAAACTTGGAAATTTTTCTAAGTTTTGAGCTGAACTTGATTTCAATTTACAGTTTCTAGGCTAGTAGAAATATTAGTTAGTAATATCATTTTTCGACAGCAAGTATTTCAGTGTCATTTACAAAGTTCGTACTTCAAACTTTATTTAAGTAACACACACACATCTATAGTATTTTTTGCTTAATAAAAATTGGTTTTCAACCCTACTTGATATACATGAGCTATTGAATCAACTTTCGTTTAGCATATTTATTGATCATTTGAAGTTACAAGAAATTTATTTACCCATTCTATCACATGCATTAACACATAAACATGATGCTTATGACATATTTTAGTAATTGATTTAGGGTGTAACACCGAGGGTGTTACATACCCATCTCGTCCTAAGATCCAATGTGACATGGTGCTAGGGTGACCGGAAGGTCATGTGACCGTCGTCCCTACTTCCACATCGACAACCAAGAGGACATCGTCGTCTTCCTCACCGCTTTCCTCATCGACATCTAGGCGTCCAGAGAACATCAACGTCTTCCTCACCATGGTTCTCTCGGGGACCTCTACTGATGGCGGACTAGCCTAAAACTTACAATTAGTCTCCAATCCACTAATGTGTTCACATTAACTAGATTAGAGATTCTGTGGTTTACTCCCTAAAATCTCTAATATTGGATTCTAAAAGTTAGGATAGAACCTAGAAGGAGGTTTGGATCCATAGATTCTAAAAGTTGAGATATGCTACTTCTTTCAATGAAATTACCATTGTTCCCTCACTCTTTGCTGATACATGTAGTCGAGGAAGAAAAAGAGATTGAGCAGAGCACATAAGGCCCTGTTTGGCAGAGCCAAAGAGTTGATTCTCTGTTGAAACATATTTTCAAAGGGGAGTAATTCTGTAAAATGAACAAAGAGGCTGAGTGGTGAAAAAAGTAGCTTTATCCTAATTCCGTGAAATAATTCTCTATCGTGATTTCGAGAGTTTATGCTAAAGACTCAAAGAGAATCACTTTTAGCCATATAATCACTTCTCTTAAAAATCAGCTTCTATAGAGAATCAGAATTAGATGGAGCTTGACCAGGCCATAAGCTAAGCACGTTTGGAGTCCTCGGGGGATTTTGGAAGCCAACTTTTGCAACCGCATCTAGTACAGTACACTTGTTACTGCTACTAAGCGTGCATGGCGAGGTCGATCGTTCGGGGACTGGACAGCCAGAGCCAGGCCACCATGGAGATCGTTAGCTACATTGAATGGATGTCGACTCGTCATTCGTCAAGGAGGTGACCTGGACGGAGAAGAATTTGGAGGAGGCGAAACGGAACCGACGAAACGGTGAGCAAGCAGCGTCGGATGGACGATGAACAGAACAGGTGAGGTGTGCCCCGTATCGGAATCTCTGACGGCTGACGCTGACCCTGGGCGGGCCAACGCAATCTCGTCCTACCCACCCTCCGCCTCACCCTCACCATCAGCCCGCCCGTGGGGGACCGTGCAGTTTGCATGAGCTCGACATGCACGTGGTGGCCAGGCCAGCCCCAGCTGCGAAAGCTCCCATGCCGTCACGGGGTATTTCCGGAACTGCCACGGCCTCCCTTGTTGTTCAGCAACGAGAGGTCAAAGCATGGCGCGGTGGCTGCACCGCATCGCTCCAAGTATTGAGGATTAGGGCTACTTGATGATTGACTGGATCTCTCGTCTAGCTCTGCATACCACTGTACTTGCGGAGCAACTTGGAGGCTGCCTCCCCTGCAATTTGCAAGGTCGCCAACGAGGCGGTGGTAAGGACTGCTGACAGTTGACAGAACAAGCGCCCCTGCGACATGAATGGCACAGCTGGACATGACAGCTCGGCCTAGAGGTCCAAATATTCCTATCTACAGCAGGAGCGAGGAGTGGATCTGCCTAGTACTCCTACTCCTATATCAACCACAGGTTGAAACAAATCAAAAGCACGTAAACAACCATGGGAACTCTTTCGAGTACATAAATTCCATAGGAGTCAGTTTATTTTCAGCGTAGAACTCTAGGTGTCCAAACATAGCGAAATGCTCACGGGAAACAGAGAGTACTCCCTCCGTCCCTCGATAGAGGACGTTTTGCTATTCAAAATATGTATCGTAAGACTATCTCCAACAGCCGACGCATCACAATACCCAAACGCAAAATGCCTGCTCCACGGCAAAAACATACGGTCCAACAGATGATGCAAACGGCGAACCCATTATGGGTGGGAGGTGATGGAGAACGCAAATCTGCGTCATCTCTCTCCTCGACCCAAATCTCCGGCGCCGTGGACGACGACGGGGCCAGGCGGGACCGTGACGGGGCGCGGCCAGGCGGGAACACGGCGGGGAGCGGCCAGCGAGGCGAGGCGGACCTGCGACGGGGAGCGGTCGGCGTGGCCAGGCGGGACCGTGGCGGGGCGAGGCGGGTCCATGGCCGGCGGGACCACCACCACAGCCGACCGGGCGGTCGAGGCGGACTCGCTCCTCCCCGGCGCCGACGAGCTCCTCGCCGTCGCCGACGTCCTCCTCGCCTCCCAGTTCATGGGCCCCTCGGGCCACCCAGACCCGCTCGCCATCCTCCAGCTGCCGCCCGGGGCCAGCCTCGACCACGCCGCCGTCTCCCGCGCCTTCCGCCGCCTCGCGCTCCTCCTCGGTATGCCACCGCGGGCGCGGGCGCGGGCGCTCCCGCCCCTGACCCGCCGGAGTTCTGGACGGCGTGCCCCTTCTGTCGGAGCTCGTACGAGCAGGCGGAGGAGCGCGGCGAGGCGGGCGGCGCACGGCTTCTCGTTTGCGTTGCCTGTTGGAAAAGGGTAGTTTTTGGGTGCGGGATCTTTTCACCGTGCCGTACCCAAACTCTTGATTTTAGGTGCGGCTCGTTGGAGACAGTCTAAAGAAAGACGTTTTGGGTAGTATAGTGGGTCCCACCCTATGATGCATACACCCGCAGTCAATCCATCGTTTTCCTGCCGGACACTACGGAATAAAAAAGAACCTGTCTACTGAACAATCGGTTGTTTTATAGCTTCCTGGCACTCGATTGTTGGAAGGCCAAAAATACACCTGAATTCTACAACTAAGCCAAACTGGGTGCTAAAGACAAAGAAAACACACGATTTATAGATCCTTAGATCAGAATCCAATGGTCACAATAATCACAATCCAATTCTACAAATCTGAAGTATTAAATAGAAGAAAATATATATCAAAATAGCTCATATGAACTATCTCACAATCAAATAAACAGAATTTACATCTCAAATGACCGAAATTTACAGTTACACAGTCGGTATAAATTCAAAAACAAGCCAATATAATTGCAAGCATATGGTACACTAATACAAGGGACTAAGATCTATTGCCATAATTGCACAGAGACTAGGATCGACATAAAGAGCTCACCATTAAAATACAGAACAAATGACAAGTTGTACAAAAAAACTACATTTCCAAATGTTTTCTATGAATTCTAGAACTATGAGAAAATTACTGCAAATTGATCACAAATATAACAAATTTTCACAACATCTTTTCTAAATAAATTCATATCAATAAAATGCACATTGGCACTAATACATACAACAACAATAACAACAAAGCATTTAAGTCCCAAACAAGTTGGGGTAGGCTAGAGTTGAAACCCAGCAGAAGCAATCAAGGTTCAGGCACGTGAATAGTTGTTTTCCAAGCACTTCTATCTAAGGCTAAGTCTTTGGATATATTCCATCCTTTCAAGTATCCTTTTATTGCCTCTATCCAAGTTAACTTCGGTCTTTCTCTTCCTCTCTTCACGTTACTATCCTGGCTTAGGATTCCACTACGCACCGGTGCCTCTGGATGTCTCCGTTGGACATGTCCAAACCATCTCAACCGGTGTTGGACATGCTTTTCTTCAATTGGTGCTACCCCTAATTTATCACGTATATCATCGTTCTGAACTCGATCCCTTCTTGTATGACCGCAAATCCAACGCAACATACGCATTTCCGCGACACTTATCTTTTCGTAGAAGCAAATAATACATAGAAGCAAAAAATTTGGACACACAAAATTACACTAGTACAATAAAATTGAGAACACTAAAATGATGAACTGATTTCTTCTATTGCCTCGCCTAGTAGACTTACGAGTCTAAGAACCAACTACATGATACACTACAAGGGTAAGATCACCCCAAACTACTCCAAAATGTCGCCTGAACTAAGACAGAACAACAACAGGCCAAACTTAAAAACGAAAATGATGCAACATGCACTTGCTCAGAGCACAATGCCTCTTACTGAGCAAATGGCTAAAGGGTAAGACCAGTTGCTCATACAAACCATATGAACATGAACTACTGGCCCACCTTAAAAAAGCCAAATGCTTATTGAAAAACAGGTAGAAGAGAGCAGATATAATTGCAATTTCTTCAAAGACCAAAACTGACAAGAGAAATCAGAAACAACCTACAACTAATGCCAAAGGTAAGTCATCAAACCTGATAACTACCTGCAGGGCATCAAGAATCTAACAATGACGACAAGTACACCAACAAAAACAGCTAATCCTACAAAAAATGAAACTCCACATCAGTACCAAATCCCTGCTTCAACCCTAGACACAGCAGTGCAAAAGCAAAGGAAACAAAGGGAGGAAACCTTGTAGCCTGATGGAATCAACTCTCAGCAGTGCAAAGAGACATAGGCAAGAAAACGATGAGGAAATGTAACAGCCACACAAAACAGGTACGACTGCCAATTTTAAACAGCAGAACTTTATATTTCCTTCCACATTTCTTCCCCTTCTGCAATGGCAAAGAACAAGATAGACAATACAAGTCATGGTACCAAACACACTAAGAAAAATGAAAACATATTACAAATTACAAAACAATAATGAAAAATTGCGCATTTCAACTAGTGCAATTTCTAGTATTGAAAAATGCAATATTAGATCTTGTAAGCTTACTTGCAAAATCAGATCCCTCAGAAGTAAATAGGGCGGCATTTGTCCATCTAATACAAACCTAATAGTAGCTGGCACCTGAAATTATCAACAAAATAGATCAAAACACTGTATTCTTTTTCTGGAGTTGACTCAAGCGTAACCACAGTATATGACAATGTGATAAGATCATGCACAAAACAGAAAATCTGAGACGATAGAGCAATTTTGCATAAATTCCACCGCAAACATATCACATGATAAGCCCCATCTTACAATAGATGCATAAATAGTGATGAGAGGATAGAGCTCTGGCTGTCCACTGACTAGCTGCTGCTAGGGCAGGGAGACAGAGGGAGATAGAGAGAGTGTGTGGGTGTGTGGGGAGGAAGAGAGCCAGCCAGAGGTCCAAGTCCAGGCCAACAGTGGCTTGACCCACACACGAGAGAGAATATTTGAAAGGATGAGGAACTGAGTTTATGGGGTCTGTGTTGCCACAAATCACAATTTTTCAACATCATATATATGGTTCATTGTATAGAGAAATGTGCATATAGAAAAGCCTCAACTAGAAAAGCCCACTGGTGCATAATGAAACACCATCTATATGTTCTGTGGTGACATTGAGGCCTATATCTCAAGGCGTACGATAGCACACAAGATGGTTTTTCCTATTGTGCCCTAAAAATCCAAAAATGCTTCCTAAATTTTCTGATATATAGTAAGGTAAAATTGCATTCTATACTCAAATCAACTTCATCTAAAACTACACTAGAGGCCCCAAACTACGTAAAAGATTGAGCATGGGATGGAGTTATTCTATACCGTGTTCTTCAACACCTTGGCCATCCTGCAGAATCCCTTGCGCATGACAAACTTATCATAGAGGCTAGCAGCAAGGACGAGCTTAGATTGTGGGTTTTGTATTGGCACAAATCACAATAAAACAAAATCACAAAAATGTGGTGTGTGCTTGCATAAATCATAATTAACAAACTATAATAAACAAAGGAAAAGCTTGTTAGCACAAATCATAAAAAATAATTTTTTTTTCTATGAAAGGACAAGGACAAAAATGTGGTGTGTGCCGGCACAAATCACAATAAACAAAGGACAAGGTGTGTTAGCACAAATTACAACAAACAATTTTTTTCTATGAAAGGACAAGAACAAAAATATGGTTTGTGCTGACAAAAATCACAACAAACAAAGGACAAATATCTGAATTGCAAGTGGTCCAAACATTATGCGCAAAGATTAAGAATCGTGAGAGCCAAGATCAGGAGCTTAGCGGTGCATAGTTTACCAGAGGAGGCCACGAGGTGCTAGGATATCCATAGTTGTGAATCTGCTGATGCACTGGATAGCTTGACCTTCACCTGTCATAATGAAACAGTTAAGCAGAGTAGAGTACTAAGTGGTACAACCAGTTAAGCACACCTGGTTAATGTTGTTTAGAATGAGCTCCTGTGTCTTGTTCCGGGCAAGTTGGTTCTGCATCCATACCACAGCCATCTCACAGGCATTGCACATTGGATCATAGCCCAGGCATCTCACAGGTGAACAGGAAGGAGAATGTGAAGCTTAAGGCATAGCCCCTTTTGACGCCCCAGAAGGTCAGCTCTAGAACAGAAGCGGTTCTGAGCATGGTAGTTTGCAGAACCACTGTGATGAGTACATGATACCCATGTTTGGCGCATTGGAAGGAGGGGAAGGAGGCCAGCAAAGGTGTCCAAGTCAAGAAGGAGGCCCAAGGCTAATTCGATTCGAGTCCCCGAGGTAGAGGCCCAAAGCAACTCAAGTTCGAGTTTGCCTCGGCCTCCAGGACCAGTCTGCCTTAAACTGGTCACCCAGGAAGCATCCAGACTCCGTTTTTGACGATCCACATATGGATAGAAAGCTAATTTGATAAGGAAGCCAATCCAAGTGGTCTCACATCAAAAGCTGTTCAGAATCAATGGGAATCGTGGTCACGAGTCAGCGTCCAGAATCTGCCAGGGTGCTGTAACACCGTCTTTTGATCCGTTGGACCGTGTATCGTGTTTGGGCCCATTAGGGGGCGCGTCTAGGGTAGGCGACGACCCTAAGACCTTTATAATCATACGCCACCGCCGTCATTAGGTTTTGGGTTTTGCTTAGATTATTCTGTCAAGAACAGTTTCGCCGTTCATCGGTTTGTGAGACCCCAACTTTGAGAGATTAATCATTCATATGCAATTTGGTTGTGTTCTTTCTTGTTCTTGCTTGTGTTCTTCGTTGCGCAGGCAGGGATTAGCCTTCTTGGCGAGGTCAACCTGGTCCGTGACTTGGTTGATAACCAGAGGAGCTATGGTGCTAAGATTGCAGGGTTCGATCTTTCGATCTGAAGCCAGATCGGTGTGTCATTATCCGCCACAACGATAGTTACCACCACCTGATGGAAGATCGGGATCCCCGTCTCCATTATGACTGATCCTGGAGGCCGAGACAGACTCGAACTTGAGTTGCTTTGGGCCTCCACCTCGGGGACTCGAACCGAATTAGCCTCGGACCTCCTTCTTGACTTGGACACCCTTGCTGGCCTCCTTCCCCTCCATCCAATGCGCCAAACATGGTCATATGCATGGGTGTCATGTCCTCATCACACTGTGCCTGTTGACAAAATACACAGGTTCAAACATTTATACATAAAAAGAACACAAATTAAAAGTTAAATAAGCAAATAGTGTATACTTGTAGAATATATAGACCAACTAGTAGAAAAACGAGAACATGAGGAGGCAAAATAGTGTATACGATTTTGTGCTTTCATGTTAAGAACAATCTGACCCAATCTCTCAGGTTAGAGTGAACTAGCCTCATCCGTTCCTATTTGTATTGTAGATTTCAGGTTTGCATCAGTGTGACAAATAGACAATTTATGCATAACATTGCTTTACGTGTAGTGCTCTTTTCCCCTATTTTTTAATGGATAGATCACGATATATTTTTTCTCGACCACACAAAAGAGTTATGCATCTTTATATCAAGAAGATGAAAAAGGGGGTAAGAGAGCCCCAACAAAAGAAAACAAACCCACAGTCCCACACATGATAAACCTCTTATCTGTTCCATATGAAATCAAACATAACTGGCAGGACTCAACAAAACCTTGGAGGTTTAGCATATATTCATCCATTGAGATACAAAAATCTAGGACTAGGAGACACCAGGAACAAACAGAGAAGACACATCAACTCTCCTCTTTAGAACCCATCTGTAAGATAATCAATTTGTCTTTTGATATGCAGCTTGGTTCTTCAAGGGCTTTGAAAATTATAATTAAAAGTTGCTACAAATTTGCTTTAAACATTGTAAGTGCCAATTATAATTATGAGGTAATTAAATTTTCAAACATTGCATATGCTTAGAACTACAATCGCAGTGCTCAATACTTGCAATTTGTATTATTGCTAATTGCAATTAATTAACTTAATATTTTTTGTTTAGTTTTCATGAGCAGGGGAGATTAACATGAACAGAGCACTATAACTATATATTGGCCAATGACTAACAATGATTTGTATTGGCCAATGACTCACAATGAACCAGAGTATTAGTTTGTAGAGGAGCTACAACAGACTTGTTAATCTTATTTATCAGTGCTTGCAAATCTTGTAAGATTCAAAAATCATCAATTAAGGTACATGGTATGATAAAACTAGATTTCATCATGAGATGCACTCACAAATGCTTTGAATGCAGGCCTAAAAGCAGTCATCTCATAGATGCAGCAACTGGAGAATGGACATTGCAGGAGTTTAGCCAAGATGACAGACACCCAATGTTGAGAAGAATAGATGCAACTGAAAATTGATATATACAATCTTACCAAGGGACCATATAGAATGTCAGTAAAAAGTTCAGGGCACGTGTAACTTGGAGTTCCCACAACCTTCAGAAGTGGCACATAATGACAATCAGAAGCAACATAGACAGAGATCACATTTCTAACTATTATCCCCAAACATACATAAGTCGTACAGAATTGCAACCTAAAAATTTATATTTTTCTCTATGAGCCTTTTTAAGATGGAAAAATCATGAAACAGACCATGTAATTCAGACTGTGTAGTTCAGAAACTTAGTACTACATTATCAAAATCCTAAGCAAGATCATGTAACATAAACAAAGCTAACTAATGCCAAGTTGTACTAAATTGCCTACAGATCAAAATATGTATGATAAATGTTGACTCAAAAATTACGACAAAGATCTAACAATTTACACGATATCCATAGCACTAGAGTCAGTGAAATATGGCATTGGAGTCACGGAACTAATAACTAAAAGTGAAAGCACAATTAGTTGCAGATAATAGTATAAAAGTAAAGCTATGATGAGGATGAAGCAAGTGACCACTATGACACTGGCCCCATTTTTTCCTCCACCCATGTACTATCTAGAAACAACCCCAAAAAGGCTCCGTCACAAGAAGAAATTAAAGAAATTTGCACCAAGTTAAAAATTGAAGTAAATGCTGATAAGAAAACTTTGCGCCCCGGGAAATTCACCCAAGAACACAGGCATGCTGCACAGCACATGAATAGAGCACACACCAGAGCCCAACTCTAAGCACTACAACAACAACAACAACAACATCGCAAAAGGACGGGCGTAGGATTGGTGCATCTCAAAGTCCAACTGGTTCCTTTGGAAGTTCCTAGCAAGCACAAGTTATTTTCAGGTTCTACTCAATCAAAAACTTAAAATGTTATATCAACTTCTTTTCTGAAACCACAGACTCATGACTAAAGTTTATTCCTATGGTTTCTAATTAAGAGCATGATAGGATTGCAAACTCCAACTGCTGTAGCACACTTATTTATTTGAAAATTCACTGACCATACTGGACTCAACTATGTTGAGACCCATACCCATATTTTGATTGGGGCAACTGCTGGCCAAGAACTATAACTAACGTCGGACTTATTACATCTCTCTTTTCCTTCTCCACAAAAGAGAAAGCATGCAAGCATTCTAAATTTTGGACAGATTTCTTCGATGTTGAAAATTACAATGCTGCAAAGAACATATACATTTTAGCACTCCTATAATTAACTTTATTTGCTCTCTTCTTAATTGAAAGGCAGAGCTCCCGCCATTTCATTAAAAAAATAACATGCAAATCAATTCTTTTCTTGATCAAGATCCCAATTTCAGTAATGCACATTAACAAACCAGAATGAAAAAATAAGCGCAAAATTTCTAAACTGTATAATTTGGCTAAATTTCTTAATTCAGTTCAGTTCACCTTTTCACAGCAAGCACAACTATGAGTAGTATCGGTTCTTCCCCCACATCTTTATTTGTATAGAGTGGGGGAGGTGCAACAAGCAGGCTCCCGGCTCTAGTTTGAAGCTGACTCGCTTCAGCTTCAGCTCCCACTTCCACTACCGGGGACGACATCTGTTGCGACTAGAACCAATAGACACGTCATGACACACCAGACCACAAAATTCAGCGCTAACCACAAACCTTCACTTTTTATATAATTTTGCGATGGATACAATCTACATATGCTTCTTTTGGCATTCGCAATACAAAACTATAAAGTAAGAAGAACTTAGTAACATAAACTCAGTTAACTAGTTGCATTAAAATGACTACTACCAGACATAAAATCCAGCGACATCTCCTAGCCTCAGACCACCACGAGTACAAATTTGTAGCAAATAAAACAGAAGCGACTACAAGGACACAAATAATTATGTGCCGATGTGGTTTTGCTGATTTACCTAGCTAGCTAGAGAATGACAACATTTATTCCTTCGGAACAATTCTCTAAAAATTCTAAAATCACAACGGCCGATGCAGTCCCAATTAGCAGCACCAACTGAGTAACTGATTCTCAAATTCTCATGGAACAGACGACATAGTTGAAAAAAGCAGATTAACATAAACCTTCACCAAGACATGGAGAGGGAGCAGATGAGAATGCCTGTCCTAAACCAAGAACAGATCTTCAGACAACAAGTAGTATAAAATGGAGCATTTCATTTGCTTGCAGTCTGCACAATATGCTGAATTCTCTCTGCATCTCAACTCGACGAGGTCAGCACAATTTCTCACCACTCTCTTAGTTCCTACTGAATCATTCAATCAGGTAAACAGGAGCTGCAGCGGCTATACCCTGTCCAGACGCAGCTGATGCAGCAGGCACATACGACTGCTCCGGCGAGCCATGCTCCGTTGGCGGTCATCGACGTCAAGCCAAGACCACAACAACTGGACATCTGATGCAGCGAGAAGGCGGCAACAAATCCTCAGCAACAGATCATCAGCTTCACAGCTTCACCGGCTGCAAAAAGGCCACAGCACCTGGACCAGCGTCTGCACTCGCTGAAGAATGCAACCTTGAACTGACACTGGCAAACGGACCAAAGCGTCTTTGCAGACGCAAAGAAGCGACGGCACCCATGGCACACGCAGGCGTCATCGATGCGGACGAAGGTGCCGCGACATCTACATCGGTGCCTGTCCTCCTGTATCCTGCCACCACCTCCATAGGTGGGCGGCCGGGCAGTATGGGCCTCGGCATGGACCGGCACGAACGGGATCGTCGACTCCCCTCTGATGCCCCCGCTCGCACGCTCGCTCCCCACATCATCCCCGCAGGCCATAGCAGCATGCGCTCCGCTTCCCACGTCGGCACGACCGAGCTCCGAGTAGAGTCCCCTACCCCATCGATCCCCGCCGCCTGGCTACATCCCAAAATCCCCCACCCAAATCTCCATCCCTTTGTCCTCGTCACAATACAGATCCACGAAATCTACTCCACATTACCAAAAGTGATCGATTTTGGGACATCGAGCCCAGGTGTGCCACTAGGTCGTAGTGGGCATGTGAGGTGGTGGCCCCGTCTCTATGACGCCCATCACCCTCCCCAGATCACAACATCCCCTGGTGCACGGGCAAAGGCGCCGGTCGGAGCCGAGGAGGACCGAGACTGCGTGAAGGCGCAACGGCCAGGCCTTGAGGTGGCCCCATCTGCTTGATCGATTGCTGGTGGGCTGCACCGCGTCCGCGCCAAGGCTGGCGCTAGATTGCTGGACAGGCAGACGACGATCAACGCTTCCTGTTGCTGCTTCCCATGCCACGGTGCATGATAGGGGCCTAGGCCTAAGGTGAGGTTTATCCATTCTGATATGTTTGCTTTTCACGTATTTTTGCATTCAGTTCATTTCTTTGCTAATGTTCACAAGTTAGAATTAATTGGCTAACTGGGTAGTCGGACAATCTGAGTTCATATACTTATCCGATTTTGGAATAGGGCTTCAAGGCGCTCCGTCCATGGCAGGAAGCAATGGTAGGGGGCGGCGCGCCTTGGGGATCAAATCGACCGGTGCGTTGCTTTTTGTCAAATGGATGCATGGCCGGGATCGTTGCCCCAGAACTTGGTGGGACAAGAAGCTAAAACGTGTCGCCATAGAAGGTTAGTATTTTGCCCAGGACACGTAGGAAGGGGGTGTAGATCGAAGGCCCCATCATGTTTCATCCTTAGTTGTCAGGGACGATGAGTTTGTGCCTGAAATAGAACCACGAGATGTTCCTGAGGTAAAGCACATTGGCAAGCAGGGTGTCACTAAAACTTGTGGTCGTTTGGGGTAAGTGTAAGGCATCTAAGCGCTACCATTACTATTTTGGGATTACCATTACAACTTGATCATTTGAATATACCTCTTGTGCAGTACCATGTTGCATGAATGGCTCTAGATTTTGGCGAGTGATCAGGACTACACAACGCATATTGGAACTAGCAAGGAAAACACAAGCACAAAGAACATTGGATGCAGCGAGGAAAAGAATCATGACAAGGAGGATAAGGAGCATAAGGCCAGCTTCTCTAATGTAGAGACAGATGATGAAGCTACACCAATCAGTGTGTTCGAGGCAAGAGGTAAGGAGAACTAAGACCATAGACGGACATGGTAGTAGACCTGCTTTTGTTGCTTGTATGTTGAATGGTTGGGCTCACTTCTTTTGATTATGCCCTTCCTTGTATATGTATGGAAAGGTGCATGTTGTAGTTGTGGATAATGTAGTAGTTCTATGTATGGGGTAGGTACATGCTGTAGTTGTGGATAATGTAGTAGTTCTGACTAGTGTTTCATGAAATGGTACTGCTGTTTTAGTAAGTATAAATGGGAACATAGTAGTACTTGAATAAATATGTAGCACAAAGTACTTTTGATCGATTTCCATGCCATGAGCGTTGTTTATATATACAACTGCTGGATAAACATATGTACAACTGCTAGATAAACATATAATCAAGTGCTAGACAACAATACCCTTAGTTGCTGCACAAGTCAAAAGCTAGACAACCAACACCCTTAGTTGTTGCACAACTCAAAAGCTAGACAACCAACACCATAGTTGCCGACAACTCAAAAGCGAGAGAAACAATTCCATTAGTTGCTCAACAACTCAATTGCCTTCTGAACTATCTCCCTATCACAACTAAGAGATTTGGGAAGCATGCCTTGTGGCTCGAGCCGCTCCTTATTCATGTGGGGGATCTTGTACCTATTCCCTCCATTATCTTTCATAACTTCAATCATGCATCCTTATAGCGTGAGGAATACCCTATTCAGAAGAACAGGGTTGTAGTTTTCATATTCATTGATCACATTCGCGATGAGCTCATCCATGTTTCTAGATGTCGTTCTATCCATCAATGACTGAAGAGAAGCAAATAAACCAAGGTCTAGGCAATTCATATCAGGTGAATTAGCAGGTTGATTCATTATGTGTATATCAAGGTCGGTTTGGGCAACTACTGCAGCAAATTCTGGATCATCGGCGCATACATGTGATGGAGCATTGTCCTGCTGTATCCAAATTGTCTCGTGGGCATCTTCTCGAGGCCAACGAATGCTTATAGCTTCAAGAAGGTTTGTGATCATATAAGATCTCATTGTTTGTCTGTCAACCTTCATTGTCTTTGTGATAGGTGTGCCCCTGGGCCTATTGCCACTTCTTTGTGCCGGTTCCTAAAAGTAGAAAGGTTCTTATGAGAAATAACATAATAGTGATTCTTATGTAGCGAAACAAGAATAAAACATGACCAAGATTGCTACCTCACGGACAAAAGGCCATACGCCTAATTTGCCATCAAAATAACATCTACCTTCAGCATCAAACCTAGGCTGTGTAACTCTAGAATAAAACATGACTTTGTGAATGACATTCTTGTTTTGCACTGTCGTGTGTGGGTCTTCTTCGTTTGGATGCATGTACATAGTCTTATTCTTTCTTGTCCCATTGAACCACTTCTCATCTGTGTGGATAATATTTTTCATTTCTTTAAACTTGGGATTATTTGGCAATGTACTTGGTTCTAGCATAGAGACACACCACTGCAGCCTAGACTTTTTATTTGCTTCCTTCAAATAGGGCTTCAGTGAGTTGGAGTGTCGTCGTAGCAATCCTTGCTTGAACAACCTATGCAGAGTGCTTTTATTGACACCTAGAGCATTTGCAAGTGACCTTATAGTACCCCTTCTGTTTAGGGGAATATCTGGAACTATAGAGAGGTCCACTTGAATTTTTACGGCCGCAGTTCCTACGCTTCAAACCATTAACATTTACTGGTGTGCCATGTGCCCAACATTTTTCTCTCTCTTCCATATACATTGTATGGTACATATATGGACATTGTACTTCGCTGTAATAATAGTTGTACTGTTTCTTTTTAATTTTCCATTCTTACTTCTCCGAAGCAAATCTTCAAATATGTCTCGTCTTTGTCTATCTATTATATCCTTCTTCCTATGTCGGGCCTGATCATGATGTGCTTGGTCATCATCTACGTCATCATGTGCTTGCTCATCCACTTTATCATCATGTGCTTGGTCATTCTCTTCCTCATCATGTGTTTGTTGATCCTCTTCACCATCTGAGTCTGACAACTCCTCTTCATCAAAGGCGATGTCAACAGTTTCAGTGTACACGCCAAACTCCTCTATGAGATCCTCCAAGGCATCTTGTTCGACACGCAAGGCTGTGCCATCGTCTACCGAAAAATATAACCGATCAATACAAATTATTTTTAGACTTGGAGCTAATAAATGTGCTGCACTACTGAATTTTTTTTGGCTCACACATGTTGTAGATATGCACACAATTAATTATTTTGTAATGTTGGCAATCTCTCCTGGTAGTTCTACTTTCATTGCTCAAGTTGATTGACAAAAAATAATTTTGCCTAGGATGTGCACAAATGCATTAAATCTGTTTTTTTTCAGCAATCATACATCTATGCTTGAGTCACTGATTGGAAATAATCACCTATCAGCCGGTTTTCTTGTTCACTGTCCTGTTGAGGATGATTCAAATCAAAGGGATGGCAAACATTGTGAACCGCTGCATCATCAAAGAGGGCAGATAGGCATCTTGTTCATATTGTGAAGCTCTGCCATTGCCTGTGCCAAAATTTGTAATGTTTGTATGTATTGTCAGTACGTAGATGATGACACTTTTGTCATGCAGATTTTTGTGGTACTAATGAAAATACTCATCTGTCAGCAGCTTTCCTTGTTCTCTTTCATGTTGATGATCACTCACATCAAATGGATGCCCAACGTTCTGACCTGCTACAATAACAAGTTTTAGGAGAAAGTACACACTTGTTCTAGGAGAAATTAAAACAAGTACAAACTAATCTTAGGAGAGAGATATTAAACCAGGGAGAGAGAGGGAGAGGGGGGGAGAGAGAGGGAGAGATAGAGAGAGGGAGATGAGGAGAGAGAGGGAGAGGGGGAGAGAGAGGGAGAGATAGACAGAGAGAGACGGGAAGAGAGAGAGGGGGAGGCAGAGAGAGAGATATGGATGTGCTAACCTTCATGAAATGCTTGTTCACCAGTTTGACTCACTACATCTTCGAAGGGATCATCATCACCTTGAGCTTCAGCAGGATCGCTATTGAGATCAGACAACTTCTCTCCTCCGACCTCTAGTGGTGCGTTCAAATCCATTAGGAGCTTGGCCATGTGAAGGATTGGTGAATGTTTGAAATGAAACAAGCAAGATAAGGCTAGCGGCTTTATGGCTTGGAGGAAGATTTACGAAAATGGCGCGTGCTTTAAATTTTTGTTTTCACAAGACTATGTAAAAAAACGCGAACTGTAATATTTAACGCTAAGTGTGTTTGCCGCCTTTTGTGTAAGGATAAAAAAATATCGGTGCATGGCTTTAGCTTTGGCTATACTATTTTTTAATATAAAAGTGGTACATGTCTTTCAATTAGTTAGCATATGCAATTATTACATTGTAGGGGTGTTGTATGCCTGTTCATTTGGCTGATAAGTCATGGTTGAAAGTACTATTGGCTGGTTTATTGTGAGAAAAATATTGTTCATTGGCTGAAAAAATACGGCTTATAAACCAAGTGAACAGGGCGGTAGTAGTCTTTTACCTCTTTCAGTCTGTTGGTTGGTTTCTGAGCTGATAAGCATAGCTGGTGCTGATTTACTATGAGAGAAAAATACTATACCATGACTGATAAGTCTTGACTAAAACCAACGTGTGTGTTCAATCCCAAAACATCCTCTGTTGAGGGATGGAGGGAGTGTGTTGCTGGTCCTGTCCGGCTGTTGGATGATCTCTGCCTGTCCTGACGAGAACCAGTGGCCTTGAAACCGGGAAGGAATTGAAGGAGGGAGAGGAGTCCGACGTGGGCGCCAGCTCGTCGCGCGCTGGAACGCATACGCCGCCGGAAACCGCCAATCGCCTCGGTTCCCATGCAAGTACTGTGCGTGTAACTGCAGCGCTGCAGTGCGCTTTTGACGGCTTCGTCAGAGTTCAGATTCACCCTTGCCATCTTGGAACCACATGAACCAAACACTGTACTTGTACTACCATTTACAGACAAGTCAGAGCGAGTAGAAGTACACGTAACGCATGACGCGCTTCGCTTTGCATCTCGAGTCCTAGGGTGTTAAGCACTTGAACTGTGCCGCTTGATCGTAGAGGATGGAAACCTACGGGGGTGAGCAGTATTAGCATTTAGCAGTACTTACTGTCCAATCCCGGACTATAGCTACTGTACCCCTCCGTCAAGAAAAGAATATAATTATGGGATCCGTGCCGATCAAAGTAACTCAAATTTGACCTACTTTATAACAAATAATATTAATATTTATGTCTTCAAATAAATTTATTATGAAAATATATTCTATGACTAATCTAATGATAATAATTTTGCATCAAGAATGCTAGTATTTTTTTTATAATTTAGATCAAACTGATTAATTTCTCGAGAAGCGAGAATTACATTTCTTTCGTAGACTGAGGGAGTACCAACTACCAACAGACAGCCTGTTCGGGAGGCCATATCGTATAGTGGATTATTTACTGCTGACTGGTTTGATGTGAGAGAAAACACTATTTCTGGCTAAAAATTTACAATCGTTTACGAGCAAGCGAACACGTCGTGGAGATGATCGCCGGCTAGACGTGAATCGTTCCTTTCAAAACGAGTACATCAGTGGGGCTGGCCGCGCAGGGCTATCTCAACAGGTTGGATAACAGGTATGGTTATGTATTTGACTATCTACTAGGTTTGAGTCATCTTTAATTTATCTCGAATTTATTAAGCACATATTTTTTTTATTTTAAAGCCATCTACCGTCTAGTTCTGTTTCTCCTTGAGCTGGTGTTTTCTTATGAATTAAAATACGTGCACCCCATGTTTTGTTCAAAAAGAAATGCGCCTGCCACTGTGGGATATGGCGCTGGCGGACCGTCCGCCGCAAAAATGCCGCAGCAATCGGCATCAGCGCTGCTCGACGCGCACAAAGCCTGCTGCTTGCCTCGATTTGGGTTAGATCAGGCGTCCTTTTCGGGCAGCACGGTGACAGAAAAAAAAAGGTGATCATGCGTGCACCCGTCTTTAATTTCGTGGCTGCTGCGGCGAGCGAGCGAGCGTAATCGTGCGTAGCAGTGATGGACGGTAGTGGTGGGCAGCGGTACTGCAGACGCTGACGCCTGACGGCCGCCGGAAGAGCTTGGCTATAGAGTATATCATCGCCACCGATCAATGATCATCATTCAGACGGTTACCGCAGATCAAATAATCATCATTCAGATGGATATCCACTTCGGTATTCCGGGATTCAGCTGTGTTGCATGAGTCCGCGCACTACGTCCTCAGGCTGATTTACGGGACTCAGGTACATCGGGTAATAATACTCGAATGCATGGACGCACCTCACCGTTGGCTGATTACAGCTTCGCAGTAGAGATGCAAGCGAACAGTCTTGGCAAACACCCAGGCACACTGCGCTGCGCGGCCACGCGTCGTCAGGCAGAACGTGACCCGACCCGACCCGTTCGGCACCGCGTTCGCACAGGACCCGTTCGTTCTGGCGAGAGCAGGCGCTCCAGTGTTGTCGCGCTTGCGGCTCGCTTGGCTTTTGACGGCTCGGTCTCGGTTGAAACGGCGACAGCCGGGAGCCGGCGCGCACGGCGCACCAGGTTCGCGTACCGACTCAAGCAGCAGGACGCGACGTGATTCGGCAGCCGGACACGCTAGAGCGCGGAGCCGCGGACGCGTGCGGCAGATGCAGGCACGAAGCGAAGAGAGGGCAGCGTGTTGCCAGCCCCTGGGATGGGAGGCTGACTCGGAGGCGGCGGGGGAGAAATCGAAGTTCGGCGTTGAGACTAGCTCGTCGGCTGGGCTTGTTAATATTTGAGTCAGAGGAGCAGCTTAGTTCGGCTCGTTTGCGAGCTCGAGTTGACTCGTTTAACTTGTGGGCTACTTAAAAATTAGGACATATATGTTTATAATGTTGATGCTACATTAATTCTAGAGATGACGTCCACCATTAAGCAGCCATACATGAATAATACATAACAGGTTCATTAAAAGTATCAACCATGAGATTGTTCCTCACCTCCCAGTATTTATCAAATTTATCTAACATTGCAGTTGCTATATTTCGCAAATATGCATCATTTGATTTCTTTGCCTTTATCAATGCAATCTAGGATTGATTGGTTGTCTCAGTGGTGTGGGTTTGGTTGGGCCTCTCTTGTAGACCTTGAATTTATGCTCGTGGGTTGATAGGCGTCCGTTCGTTTTAGCTTATGAGCAGCTCACGAGTTAGCTCGAGCTGACTTGTTAAAACAACGAGCTACACTTTTAGTTCAGCTCATGAAAAAAATTAAAACGAGCCGAACCAAACTGGCCACGAGTTAAACGAATTGACGAGCCACGAATATTTTCTCCAGACATGAGACAAGCGGACGGACGCCAGCTCGCTGCGGACTGGAACCACCGGAACGCAGTCGCCGCCCGCCAACCGCTTCGGATCCCAGCCCTGCCTTGAGCCCTTGACTTGGCTGGCGGCCTGCCTGTCTCCATTCATACTCAACAACCGCAACTGATCCTGTACAACTGCAGTAGTACAGGAGAAGTAATAGTACGCTTCGTCGTGAACATTGTCTGTCAGAGTTTCACCCATATGCGTCTCTCCGTGTTTCCAGTTTTGCCACGCCACCGCCTCACCTTCGCCGCTTCGCGGGAAAAAAAAATTGGGCGCAGAACTCCTGCACCGCGCCTCCGTACATATTCTCCTTGATTAAAGCCACATGATCAGGAGTGGTTGGCTCAGGCTTAAACTTCGGCAGGTCTCTTGGCAACTGAAAACTCTACCACTCCCCGTGTGATGAGTTTTTTTTTACTACCAAAAGTGACCATGCATTGCAACAGGATTATTTCTAACTTTTGTTCATCTCACTATCTACATTCGGCGGTGGTGGTCTGAAGCTCATCTTACGGTAGGCAGGGACAAAGACCCGCAAATATAGAAACTATCTTAGGAAAAAAGTTAGAATCCAAGTAGAAAACGATAAGATTGACGAACCTCTTGTATTTGGATTGGAAAAAAAAGGTTGGATTGAAAAAGCACTTGTGGTTAGTTGGTTATATAAGATATAGAGTATTATATTATTGGGCACAAGAAGATACTACGATCGTGAGCCATGATAATAGACCTATATGCACTTAGTTTTCTCAAAAGACAAAAGAAACATTAATTAATTTCTTAATGTACGATGTATCCGAAGTATTTGTAGGTATTAATTAGTCTTCCTATCGTTCGCCACTTCGCCACCATCACACGTCCATGGCAAGTCCTGCAACGAATGTTCAACCGATAGAGCCTGGATCTGCTTGCAGCTGATGATAGCTTTGTTTCCGGTACGGAGCCGGACCTCCTCCGATCTTGGCATGTGGAGACGAGCACCATGACGCCGTGTCCTTGTAATATGCCGCCGGCGTCGTCTCCTTGACGTCCACGGAGGCCTCCCCCACGCCGGGGCCAGCTCGTCCCGTACGTAGGAACCACGACAAAGCCACGTCCTGGCGCCACGCCCCCACACCTTTTTTTCTTGAGCATGCCGTGGCCGAGGGAGCGTGTCCTCGTATGGTTTTAAAAGGGACGCCAGGATGGACACGCTCGCGGCTAGCCTACGCCAGACGGATAAAGAAGGAAACGGAAAACCGGCACGCATGCGTCGTAGTCTCGGACGGATCGGATGTCTGCGTTTAACAGAGAAATTCCTTAAAAAAAACTCTTCGTAGTCTAACATTAGGGCAAGATAAGATTTGTCTAATTTTTCTTTTTTTTCTTTTTTATTTAGATTAGGATTCATATTTAGCTTACTCAAGATTTCTTAAGGATATTTGGTTTAGGATTTAGCTTACTCACGATCGTAGGGATATTTGGATTAGAATTCCTATTTAACTTGCTCATGAGATTGTATTTGGATCAGGGTTTCTAGCTATCTAAAATAGGGTTGTCCAACTCTGTGCATATATGTCATATAAAATACTATAGGAGAGGTGTAGAGAGACAAACATAGATAATTTCCATATTCATGTACGTACTTAGTTAGGGAGGACTGGACAAAAAAATGGAAGAAAAATTTTGTCTCTTTAATTTAATATATTATATATTATATATATATATGTATATAGATTTTGTTTTGGGTCTCATTTTTTATTTATTTATATGTGCCTTCAGGAGGCAAGTTTGAATAGGATTCGTATTGGATTTTTTTTATAAGTTTGGAAGAAAAAACTCTATATTATCTAGTAGTTAGATGGAGATGGACTAAAAAAATAGATGAATAAAAAAAATAGTCAAATTTTTTTTATCTTTATTTTAGGTATTATATAGGCTTACAGATATGTGGCTTCTAATACTCACGCTGTGAATAATATTTTTTTAATCCTCAGTAATAATAGTTATAACTTATCAGCCAAGCCAAATGAGAAGGGCTGGGTTGTTGGCACCTTGGTCTGCATGCTGTCAAAGAAAAGGACGGTGGCAGTGGTACGGACGGGCACCACGCGCGCAACCTTTTCTTGCCGCGCTCTCGAACGCACGTCGTGCTACGGCCAGTCGGCGACATGGACATTGATGGAAGGTCGACGTGACCTGCTTAAACTGTCCCAAAGACGGCTGTTCAGAAACATCCTTCTCCAGGCTAGTAGTAGGAAAAAAATTCAGGCCGGTGGGGCCGACAATGCTGCAGCGCTCTATCGACTCCAACTCACCCAGAGGCATCCATCCATCCTCCGATGATCTGATCTTCTGATCCGATGACAGTGATCTGTTCTACTGCAGGATTACTTTAGCAGTATTTTTTAGCGAACAAACATTATTGATTTTTCGTAACAAATTAGCATAAGTTGAATTAAAAAGGCCAGTGATTATTGTCACAGCTAGGGTTCCGTCAAACGCCCTATTTCAACAACCCTTGCTCCGGAATTCTTCAGGCTGTTTCAACCCAATCCCGCTGAAGTAGTAAAGTCCCACGCAGTGCTCAGACCTCTGCAACAACGGCAGCCACATAGCATCATCCAGAAAGATCATGCTTGGATCGATCGATCAGGGGTCCTTTTCGTTTATCAATTTAGCACTCTGCAGGTAGCAGTGTTCTAGACGACGATCGGAATAACAGCCATTGCCTTGCTAACCTCACGGTAGATCAGCGATGCAGACGTCGATTTCACTGCTCCAATCCATATAAGGCTCATCACTTGAGATGCTTGAGGTGGTTTTCAAGATTTTGATTAAGGGAGACTGAATATATACGATGACACCTCTAAGTATGATAAATATATTACATAAGTGTATGTCTCAATAATTTTTTAATATTTCTACACATGTACATAGTATTCATAACAAAAAATCATAATATTCTGATAAAAAGTGATTGAATTTATGCTTTGATGTGCTATAAGTTGAAAACTTTATTCAAGATTCTTAGAATGACTTATAATTTAGGATAGAGGAAGTACAACTCAATACTCGCGCGAACAGCAGTGTAATGTTGCTCTATCGAAAAAGGCACCCCGAGAGTACCGACGGCGATACGGATTTTATTCCATCAGGATGTAGCCATCAGTATAAACAAATAGTCTGTTCGCTTGCTCGTATACGATCGTAGATTATAAGCTAAAATAGTATTTTTCTCTCACACCAAACCAGGTCAGTAGTAAATAATTCACAATCGTTTACGACAAAACCAACAGGCTGAAACTATGCCTCGAGCCCTTGATCTGGACTGGAACTGGAAGAGACGTGTGCGGCACGGCCGGTCTCGGAAGCCGTCGTAGACGACTAGACGAGGCGCTGCTCGCTATAGGCCAGATTGACGAGTGGGTTTGCAAGGCTTTCCACGGCAGTTTCATCAAGCCGAATGCCAATGGGCCGACCCAAAATCTCAGGAGGTCTTCAAACCAAACGCCAATGGGCCGATCACCACACTAAAGTAGCACTAGTAGTATAGAGGAAAAGGCTTCCCACTGAAAAACGCAGCCGAGCGGCCCGCGCGGAACCTGATTCTTCCGCTTTTTTGTGCGGAAAACGAAGTGAAAGCGAGGCTGCTGACTCACGGCTGCCGCGGCGGCGGCCGTACGGGCTCCAGACTCCAGGGATGGCCGGCGCGGGAGGTAGCGGGGGCGGCGGCGTGGTCCGCGACGTGGAGGCGCTGGAGGGCGTGCGCTCCATCGTGCTAAAGCCGTCGGAGTCGCTCGACGAGTCGCGGTTCACGAGGATCGCCGGCGCCGACTTCAATGACCCGGGCCTCGGACTCGAGGGGCTGCTCGCCTCGCTTGCGAGCACGGGGTTCCAGGCATCCAACCTCGGCGACGCCATCGACGTCGTCAACCAGATGGTACGTCGCTCGCTACGCTGCTGTTTTCGTCAGGAGGGCGTGTTTGCGCTTGTAGGTAACTGTAGCAACCTAGCGAAGAAGATAGGTTCATGTGAATTTGTGCGATGCGGGGTCTGTTATAGTGTGTTTTCTGTTGAATCTCGGCAAATTAATGTTTAGACGCATGGATTTTGTTCTGGAATGCATGGAGGCTAAGTTGTAAACATGGTCAAGCTGATAGATGTCCAGCTGTTACAACTTCAGTTATGTAGGTATATTTGAATTTGCGGTAACAGTGAAAGGACCCAAGTATACAAGTACAGACCTTCAGGCGTTGGCAGCTCCTATGCGGGTTAAAGTTTTCACCTAAATCGAGCAAACGGACATAAAATTGCTAGGGGAAGTTTCTGCTTTTATTGTATACAACTATACATTGCTGTCAAGTAAACATTTGTAGTTGGACTTACCTTTGGTTTAAGGTAGAACTACCTACATCACAAAAACACCTTTGCTCTTACAATATTGCCTCAGCATATTTATTCATTTTCAGTTTTGTCGAATTCACAACTATCGTTTCCAAGGTTCTGATATTTGCTATGCTTGTCTGAACTAAAGTTAGATTGGAGGTTGTCGCATGAAAAGCCCAGTGAGGATTGTGATGAAGCTGAACTTGACCCTAAATATAGAGAATCTGTGAAGTGCAAGATATTTCTGGGCTTCACTTCAAACCTCGTGTCTTCTGGCATCCGGGATATAATCCGTTTTCTAGCTCAGCATCACATGGTAAATTCTCCAACTCTGTTTCACAAGTGCAAGTTTAGATTGAAAAGAAGTTTCAATGTCCCTTTGTAAAGTGGTCTGCTTGAAGCATGCCTAGACATATCTGCTCCTAACATTACCAAATGCATTGAGCTCTAGTGTTCTAATGTAACTAACTTTTTCTATGAAAAATTATGCTCTTTAGGTGGATGTTATTGTTACAAGTGCCGGGGGTATAGAGGAGGATCTCATTAAATGCCTTGCACCAACGTACAGAGGTGATTTTTCTTTACCTGGAGCACTGCTGCGGTCAAAAGGACTGAACCGGATAGGAAATCTGTTGGTGCCCAATGATAACTATTGCAAGTTTGAGAACTGGATCATGCCACTCTTTGACCAGATGCTACTGGAGCAATCTACTGAGGTAAGCATCCCTGCTGGGTCAAAGCTATATAATATTTCTTCCGGCTGAAACAAAGGTACCTGCTAACCATTTGCCGTATACAATGGCTATTAGATACTAGAAGTGTAATATGAATATGCTTTTTTTTGCAACCTGTAAAATGTTTCTTATAGAGGGCCGTAGATTTTTCCTACTGTCGGAGCCACTAAGAAGCAGGAAAGAAAAGCCTAACATGGAATTGATCTACGATCTGGATCCAAAAGTTCTTTAGAAACTATGTGTGTAGCATGTCACACTTGATATACTAAAAAAGTTAAAATATATTGGCATTTGCTTGACCTTTCTTGAATAGCTTCTTTTTTATCCACAAATTATACTTTTTCTGGCCTTTAGAGTGATGAGTGATGACCTTTTTTCTCTTTCTAGCAATATGCATATGAACTTGAACAGCCAGACAAGTGAGATCTTGCCAAACCAAATGTTTGAAGTATGAGCTATTAGTTTCTGCAGAAGTTGCTGAATATCAATACAGAGAAGGTTACACCTTACTGGATATTTGATGTTTTAACTCAGGAGCAGCCTGCATTTTCCACATCAATAATGTTTTGTAATAGATCACCTTCCATCTCTGGTGTATCAGTAATTGATCTTGTTTTTTTCTGGAAACAAGAAGTGAACCATATGTCTTTGTCATGGATCAATTTATTGTTCCCTGCAGAATGTTTGGACACCGTCAAAGGTGATAGCTCGTCTTGGCAAAGAAATAAACGACGAAAGCTCCTATCTTTATTGGGCATACAAGGTAACATGTAGCTGTGTATTCTTAGGAAGTATTAAAATAACTTCAGAAATGGAAGTGTGCTTATCCTATTCATGAAGTATGCATTTATTTATGTTGGTAAACAACAACAACAACAACAACAACAAAAAGCCTTTAAGTCCCAAACAAGTTGGGGTAGGCTAGAGTTGAAATCCAGCAGAAGCAATCAAGGTTCAGGCACGTGAATAGCTGTTTTCCAAGCACTCCTATCTAAGGCTAAGTCTTTGGGTATATTCCATCCTTTCAAGTCTCCTTTTATTGCCTCTAACCAAGTCAACTTCGGTCTTCCTCTACCTCTCTTCACGTTACTATCTTGGCTTAGGATTCCACTACGTACCGGTGCCTCTAGAGGTCTCCGTTGGACATGTCCAAACCATCTCAACCGGTGTTAGACAAGTTTTTTTTTCAATTGGTGCTACCCCTAATCTATCACGTATATCATTGTTCCGAACTCGATCCCTTCTTGTATGACCGCAAATCCAACGCAACATACGCATTTCCGCGACACTTATCTGTTGAACATGTCATCTTTTCATAGGCCAACATTCTGCACCATACAACATAGAAGGTTTAATCGTCGTCCTATAAAACTTGCCTTTTAGCTTCTGTGGTACCCTTTTGTCACATAGGACACCAGATGCTTGGCGCCACTTCATCGACCCTGCTTTGATTCTATGGCTAACATCTTCATCAATATCCCCGTCTCTCTGTAGCATTGATCCTAAATATCGAAAGGTATCATTCCTATGCACTACTTGACCTTCCAAACTAATATCTTTCTCCTCCCGAGTAGTAGTGCCGAAGTCATATCTCATATACTCAGTTTAGTTCTACTGAGTCTAAAACCTTTGGACTCCAAAGTCTTCCGCCATAACTCTAGTTTCTGATTCACTCATGTCCGACTTTCATCAACTAGCACTACATCGTCCGCGAAAAGCATACACCAAGGAATGTCCCCTGGTATGTCCCTTGTGACCTCATACATCACTAAGGCAAACAGATAAGGGCTCAAATCCGACCTTTGATGTAGTCCTATCCTAATCGGGAAGTCATCCGTGTCTCCATTACTTGGTCGAACACTAGCCACAACATTGTTGTACATGCCCTTAATGAGCCCGACGTACTTCGTTGGGACTTTATGTTTGTCCAAAGCCCACCACATAATATTCCTTGGTATTTTATCATAAGCCTTCTCCAAGTCAATAAAAACCATATGTAGATCCTTCTTTTTCTCCCTATACCGCTCCATAACTTGTCTTATTAAGAAACTGGCTTTCATAGTTGACCTTCTGGGTATGAAACCAAATTGGTTCATAGAGACCCGCGTTATTGCTCTCAAGCGATGCTCGATAACTCTTTCCCATAGCTTCATAGTATGGCTCATCAACTTAATTCCCCAGTAATTAGTACAACTTTGAATATCCCCTTTATTCTTGTAGATCGGTACCAATATACTTCTCATCCACTCGTTAGGCATCTTGTTCGATCGAAAAATATGGTTGAACAGCTTGGTTAGCCATACTATAGCTATGTCCCCGAGGCATCTCCACACCTCGATTGGGATACCATCCGGTCCCATCGCCTTACCTCCTTTCATCATTTTCAACGCCTCTCTGACCTCAGATTCTTGGATTCTCCGCACAAAGCGTCTATTGGCGTCATCAAAAGAGTCATCCAACTGAAAGGTTGTGTCCATATTCTCACCATTGAACAATTTGTCAAAATACTCTTGCCATCGATGTCGGATCTCATCCTCCTTCACCAAGAGATGCTCCCTTTCATTCTTAATGCACTTAACTTGGTTGAAGTCCTTTGTCTTTCTCTCACAAACCCTAGCCATCCTATAAATGTCCTTCTCTCCTTCCTTCGTACTCAAATGTTGGTAAAGATCCTCGTACGCTCTACTCTTTGCCACACGTACAGCTCGCTTTGCAGTCTTCTTTGCCGTCTTGTACTTCTCTATGTTGTCCACACTCTTGTCATGGTACAAGCGTCTATAGCATTCTTTCTTCTCCTTAATAGTCCTTTGGAATTCCTCGTTCTACCACCAAGTATCTTTAGCCTCGCCTCCACTTCCTTTGGTTACTCCACACACCTCTGGGGCCACCTTCCGAATATTGGTTGCCATCTTCTCCCGCATGTTGTTTATGTCCTCTTCTTCCTTCCAAGAGCCCTCTTTGATTATTTATGTTGGTAAACAATTAGATATTTAGATATGAAGTTATTGTTCCTCTTTTATTTGTATATATGGTGTTTTTATTTTTTTGAGGTGTGTGTGTGTGAAAAGTAATAAAAGTTCAGTTGAGTTATTTGAGCAAGTTATTGTTGTTTTACAGTGGGCTCTATTTTTTCACTGCCCCAGGTGTCATGTATTTTCTCCAGATAGCTGCCTTTCCTGACTAGAACCTTCCCATCTCGTTGATTAATGCAGTGTGTTTGTATGCCTGATATCTATATTTGAACCTTTTTTTAGACTCGTTCAGAGCTTAGTAGATGTAAGCTGTTATTCTTAATGTTAGAATAAACTCTGGCTTACCCTTCCCTGTTCCAGGTAGAATATCTTTTGCATTGAAGTTTATGCTTTTTCTTATACTGGAGTTCTTAATTTCATGAGCTACTTTGTTGATTTACATCTCAAGACAATAGTCACACTGTACTAACTCATCAGTACTTGACCAGAATAACATTCCTGTATACTGCCCAGCGTTGACTGATGGATCACTTGGAGACATGCTGTTCTGTCATGCAGTTCGTAATCCTGGCCTTATTATTGACATTGTACAAGGTATGATTCACTGTTCTGTCCTTGCCTTTGCTTTCTTATGCAACATTGAGCTTGAAATCTTTACAGATATACGACTGATGAATGGGGAAGCCATTCATGCAACACCAAGGAAGACAGGGATTATGGTTCTTGGTGGAGGCCTTCCAAAGCATCATATATGCAATGCCAATATGTTCCGCAATGGTGCAGATTATGCTGTCTATATTAACACGGCCCAAGAGTTTGATGGTAGCGATTCTGGAGCACACCCTGATGAAGCAGTCTCATGGGGCAAGATCAAGGGTTCAGCAAAACCTGTAAAGGTATATGTTTCTTCACAAAGCTTTAGATGCTGTTTCTTATGTTTCACATAACTCTAGTTAAGCTTACTTTGGTAAACATCATGCTGCACCTTGCTGTTGATTCGTCTTGCAATGAGATATCAAAATAATCGAAAAGTATATTTAAAGATGTATCTTAATTTCTAAAACATCTTAACTTCCTTCTGTCACTGTGGACAACTTGTGCACTGACAGAATTTAGGACGTTGCATTTTTGGCTTGAAACATGCACATCTTACTTTCTTTAATAATTGTAATGGATTATGAATTATTATCTGATTGTTTAATTGTGCCTTTTCTGCTAATAGAAGCTATCAATTAAAAATCAGCATATACGTATTAGTCTAACAATCTAATCTATTGTTTGAAAATTTGGAAATGCAGGTGCACTGCGATGCAAGCATCGCTTTCCCGCTGCTTGTTGCTGCGACATTTGCACGTAAGGTTCACAGCTCCAAATGAACAAACTGAATCGCTTTCGGTTGAGTATGAATGGACAGCAGAATTTTGTTCAACTCTCTAAATTACCATTTGGACCACGAGGTCTACTTCACCTGCACAGGGATCATGTGCAAGCTTTTTCGGTGACTCGGGGCCGCATGCCATCGTTCTTCGATGTTCACTTGATGCTGTACTAGCTGGTTGGTGGCATTTTTGTTGCAACCAATAATTTATTGAAATACAGACATACGATTTGTTCATCCGAGTCATCTGCTTAAGAAATTGACAAATGACCTGTTCTATGAACACATTTTTTTTGAACTGAAAGCCTTGTGTGCGCCCTTCTGTGTTGATGCACGGGCGGCATTTTGAGGGCTCTGATCTTCGCAATTGGTTTGAGGCTAGTTTTGGTACTCTTGCGTGCCGAGTGTTTGGTGTAAACCTGTATGGCTCTCTTTCACAAAAGAAGCCGAACAGTGGCTTCATCCCATGAGCCCATACATCGTTAGTGGCTCTTCTAATTCATCGATGCTCGCCTTGAGATTTTGCTCAAGCTCGACCACTCGCGGGTAGGTTGGGCTTGAGTATGCCCGTTGAACCTCAAATTTTTTTTTACATAAGCCTTCAAAATAGTGTAGATAGATAAGTAGATACTCTATCCATTAACTCTTTTATCTTGAATACTGTATAAGGAACGCCACGTAACTAGGCGTCTAGGCCAACTCCATTTTCTCGTTTCGAAAGACAAACACTCTTTTTTTTGTTTTTATTATCATGCTAAATAAAAGAGATGAAAAGAGTTGTTATCCTCTAGGGTTTGGTTCCCTTGCGGCGAGTGATGGTGACAGTGGTGCTTTGGATTAAGGTTTGTCTAGCCTCTCTACCTCGATGGTGTCTGTTTGGTGCCGACAAAGAGCTAGTGAGAGTGAGACTAGGTTACGCTGAATTTGTTGGTTAACATAGAATTTAGATATCAGATGTGTCAATTATAGGAAATAGTCGGCTAGATTTTAAATGCCATGACTTTGACATTGGTGACAACTTGCCTTTTCTTTCAGTTTGTTCTGCGGCAAGGCCTGGTTATCTAATTTCTAACCCTCTGTTTTGGCGGTAGTCAGTATTCTTAGTACAATATTCAAGCTGTTCCTTCTCCTTACTGCCTTCAAGTTTCGACGGATAGCGAACGATCAAAGGAAGACAACCAGAAAAGCCTTGGGTACCGACCATTGTTTTCCTTAATAATACCAGAAACGCCTTGGCTAGTTTTTGAGGGCTCTGATCGTTTTGTTTGAAGTCATCCTTTGTGTACCGACTATTGTTTTCCTTAATAATACCAGATATAAGTATTCACTGCCACCAAATATGTCTGCTGTCATGGCATGGAATTCAAGAAGATGAAGATACAAGCAGCTTCTTGGTGGATACATGACTTTTTCTTTGGCTAATTGTAAGGGGAATGTCCAAGTATTTGTCTACAAATGGAACAGATCAAAATAAAACACTATCATGCATGAATTAAAAAGGGATTGGATCAATGATGACTGCTAAAACTGCATTGGAAACAGTACAACACAAAGTTTTGTGAATCAAGCCATATCATGCTGCATTTTCATGATTTTTTATCTCTGAAGGTAATGAATAATTAGCAGCTACATTTTTCGAAAGTCACCAAAATAAGCATGTCTTCATACGAAATGTTGATGGATACAAGTTCTGAGTACCAGTCTCAGCACTTCAAACTTTCGGGACGATAAGAAAGATCTGGGAGTCATCAAGGAGCTTGGGACCTTAGTCTCGCCATATCCAGACGTGTCTTGAAAGAAATTTGGATTTCAAACTGAGCCCCAGGTATACGCAGGCGTTTTAACCAGAAGAGCTTCTTGTGAAGTTCGTGTGGTTTGGCTGTCTGTTCCACAAACTGTTTCTTGACATGCATCGAGAATTGTTCCCTGGACTTCTTATCAATATGAGGTGATCGCAACACGGTATACAAGGCTCGTGATTCAGGTAGTCCAATCTTCTTTGTGAATGGCAGAAGCCCTGAGACCTGGTTGCTTTGGCTCATAAAAGACTTCATCACTACGCGTATCTTTGCAGCCATGACTCTACAACAAAGCAGAGCTTTTGTCACTGTTTACAAATACCCTGACACCTGGAGATGGTAAAAATTAGCACTGTCATGTAACCATCAAGTAACACAGATATCAGTAAACAAAATCTGAAGCAATTTAGAAAATTAACCTTGCTGTGATATGGGTAATAACTTTATGATGCTTGAGCATAATATTCATCACAAATAGGGTAGCAGAAACACAGGGAAGACAACATATATACAGTGAGTACTTATAGTAAAAGGTTCAGTGCATGGATGGTAGCATATCAATTAATGTAAAGTATGATGCTCAGCCACACCATGTCAAACAGATTTCCTGGACTGTGCCCATAGGGCTACTTAGCACATGTTTTGCAGCCATAATACTTAATGGGCCCCATTAAAACCTTTCTACTATGAAAAATAGAAAACAATAAAAACAGAAATGGTCCTTTCTTTTCTTCTAAAATGAAGTATCAGCCTCATGGCAGACAAATGACAATCCATATATGCATGGTCATAAAAGTAACTGAGGGAGGGTACATAGCTTTAGTTGATATAGAGGTGACTGGCAAAAAAAGCTACAACAGTAGACTGCTTTTCTTTTTCTTTTCTTTTCTTTTTAAATGGGAGGGCGTAAATGAAGACGCGATGAAAGATAACATATTGACAGATAGAGATGAGTTGTTGCATTTAGTAAAGACTAAAGAACAGAAGAAATATGTCGGCCATCATTAGCCTTAAAAAGGTTAACACCGTGAAGTAAAGACAAGCAACTTCGATCGCACAAAGAATTGCAACAGCATGGCTAGCACCAAGCGGCCAATGGAGCTAACTCTGATCACCACGTAAAAAAAATTGCAGAGTAACATTCCATACAAGTTCATCCAACATGTTATTTGCCCCCCAAATGGTTGATTGAACAAGTCACAAGCACAGCGAGATATATTCAAGCAAAATTGAGAGTTTGGTAGAAAGCAAAGCATACTGCCTTCTGAAATGTACTGAGGAACAATGCTGCAACTACAAGTATAAAGTGTATCTCAAGAAGCCAGGAAATTTAATAATCAATCATCTCATGCTAATGAACAAGTGTGAACGGTTCCTCTCAAGCAGGAACAGATCAAGTATAAGACATGGGTGCAGGGGCGGACCCAGTAAAGGACATGGGTGATAATTTTTTTGAAGGCACAGTACAGGTATACACTTGCAATTAGAACAGATCCCATTACAAATAGCCAAATAGCTTAGGTTAGCCTTTGGGTGCTCCGTTTCGCACAACAAGAAGGGAAGAGAAGGGGCGGGCATACCTGGTGGCTACTCGTTGCCGGAGAAGGGCCGGACGAAGATCTGGGCACGGGGCACCTGATGTAGGGCGGCGGCGGAAGCAGCACTGCAGCAGGTAGCCCAGTCGGCGCAGAGAGAGAACGCGGAGAGCGCTGTTCGGCTGAGGGAGCCCACCCGCACGGGCCTTCTCCCTTAAGAAATTTCGAAAGAAATTGTGAAAAAAAAACGGCCCAGAAGAAGGCCCATGCGGGTGCGCTCTTTTTTTTTTCGCCGTCGCTGCATAACGTGGATTCCCGTTCCGTTCGCTGCATCCCCCTACTCGTCCGCTGCATCTCTCTCGCCCCCTCTCGCTCTCGACCGCCCGCCGCCGCCGCCGCCGCCGCCGCCGCCCTAAGCCAGGTGCTGAGGCTTTAGTTGGTCTCTTTGCCGGCGACGAACATCCACCAGGTACTCCCACCCCTTCTCTTCCCTTCCCTTGAAGCTGAGCACCGAAACCCTAACCTAAAGCTATTTAGCTACTTGACAAGCCTCCTAACTTCGAAGTTTTTGCAAAAATTATTGGGTGTACATGTGTACACCCATGTCCCTTTACTGGATCTGCCTCTGATCCGTCCAGACGCATCAGACGCTTAACTAAGGTTGTTGTTTTTTTTTCTCCATTCATATTCATGTTATCTTTTAGGGTTAGCTAACCAAGAGAAAGAAAGTGATAGGAGGAAGAAAGAGCAACGGGAACAATGGCGGCAGACTCTGGCGCTCGCAGGCAGCCAACCTTCACCAAGGTCGATCAGCTGCGCCCTGGAACCCACGGCCACAACCTCATCGTCAAGGTTGTTGACTCCAAGATGGTCGTCCAGAGAGGCCGCGAGGGAGGGCCCCAGGGAAGGCAGATGAGGATTGCCGAGTGTTTGGTTGGCGATGAAACCGGCATCATTGTCTTCACTGCAAGAAATGATCAAGGTTCTCCCAATTCTTTCCACATCCCCTGGCAATACCTTACACCGTCAATTTTACAACATATTACTGTTTGTGTATGCGACTAGTACTAATCCAGTCAATTTAACAACATGTTACTGTTTGCAAGTGCGACTAGTACTAATCTTTCTAGTCTTGAGGTGGTATCTCAGTGTTTCCTGTTCTGTCTGATGTTGTTGCATTGTGTACAATCTCAACTTTCCATGCTTTTGGTCAGATTTTGCTAAGTTAGCTTCCAAAGTTCATAAGCTTTGTTTGCTGGTACAGATCAACAGCACTAATGTAAGTTGAATTCATCATCTGTTGCATGTTCTGTTCTATTCTCCTATGCTGATAGCAGTAACCATATCAGTCCGACCTTGCTTCTAATCTGCTCAAACTTACTAGTTCCTTTGCCTGAATTTACATATTGTCAGAATCCTACATACTCGTACCTTTGTTTTTAGTGAAATGCTAAGATAGATGTCATGTTCTTTATCATTACCATTATCACTCCAGTCTCCAGGCATGCATACAACCTTTTTTAACGATTCGTCGGTACTCATCCAATTATAAATATCACTAGTTGGAATCTCCTTAGTGACTACTCCCTCCGGTTTCCTTCCTAAAGGATGTCATTTTGAGGTTGTCTTAAATAAAACATTTTAAACTTTAACTACAAATAAATTCTCTTTGGTTGGGTTTAAAAATATGAAAGTGATGTAAGTAGATTCATCTTGGAATGTAGTTTTATAAAAGTATATATTGACTATATTTTATAAATATTTTATAGCAAAAACTAACGGTCAAAGTTGTTTTTTGGAGACCGTGTCGCTGTCCAAAACGACATCCTTTAGGAAACCGGAGGTAGTATTTAGTTTATACCGTTGGTGATCATCTTCAGTCTTGACATACCTACATGATATAACTGTGCTTGCCAAATATAATGTGACTTTGCATCAGGGGACAAGTCTCATGTACATGATTCACTCTTTACTGAAGCATTCAGTTTTCTTAAGTTTGAGTTTGGTTCCTTGTGCTTCTGTGTGTTGTATTGCATATTGAAAAGTAACTGTAGAAATGATGGCTGAAGATGGTATTTTTTATTGGCTTGGCAAACTACAGGAAAATGTTTTCCCAAAAGGAAATAACGAAAAATTACTGCATGTGGCACGCATGGTTTTGTCACGAAGGCCGTTGATAGTTGTGATGTGGTTGCAACATCTTGCTATTCACCTTTATGGTGGCTCTTATCTGATCCCAATCCAAGGGATGATCCCAATCCAAGGGATTGGATCTAATTGACCTCCATCAGAGTAAACCTATCAGAACAATAAATCTTTCTTTTTTGTGCAGTGGATGTAATGAAGCCTGGAACAACTGTTGAACTGAGGAATGCAAAGATTGACATGTTCAAGGGTTCAATGCGGCTTGCAGTGGACAAGTGGGGAATTGTGAAAGCTGCTGAAAGCTCAGCTGAGTTCACAGTCAAGGAGGACAACAACCTGTCCTTAATTGAGTTTGAGCTGGTGACCGTGGTGGAGTGAAAACCTTCCTTTGCTTAGGAGTATTGTTGGTATGCTTTGAGTTGCTTATTTGCTGCACCATTACTTACTGTGCGTCGTGGCTACTTTTGTTTTGTTTTTGCGATGACTCAATTGCTATTGAATAATAATAAATTGGTGTTGTGAAGTGAAAAATGTCATGCGATAGTGGTGGACTTTTGCCGTGTGGTAAAAGCTTTTGTCCTGTGGTACAATATAGGGACGCAATCTGCAGTAGCGGCTGTTAGGTTGAAATTTGTTTGCTACAGTTGATGCTTATGCTTCAACTAAACGCTATTTGCCTATTTGTTTGAGGTGATGTGATCTCTTTGGTGTTAAATAAGCTGTACCTACCTGTACATACTTAGAACTCGGGGGAAACAAGCATGGTCATGGAGTAGCAGGCAAGAGAGTACAAGAAATGAAGGAAAACAAAATACACTTGGCAGAGGAGAAAGGAGGGAAATGCAAGCAGGCAGCAACACAGCGGATCACAGATCAACGGTACGGTGGTGTCCCTTGGCTCTGGCTGCTGATGCTGCTGCTGCCATGAGCAGGCGTTGCACCTCCTCCCTGACCATCTGTCGCACCACTGCCAACAGCTGCGCGTTTCTTTCTCCTTCCTGTAGTAGCGTAGCGTTCCTTCCTGCAGTAGCGTTAGCGGCGATGATGCTTGGCCGTGGCCCTGCTGGCTGTTGCGGCTTTCCTCGTCAGCCGCTGCTCCTGGTTCTGCTGCTGGGTTCTTCATCATCGATCGTCCCGACCGGCGGCCTGCCGATCAATAATCGATCGATCGAGGAAGGGAACTGCACCTGCACCTAAACCTGTGGTAGTGGCAGTGGCACGGCACTGCACGGCCGTCGCCCGTCGTATGTATATGCAACGTTACGTGCGCTTTTCAATCGGAGAACAAATAGTGTACATATGTGCCATGCCATGTCATGTGTGTGCGCACACGGTCTGTTGCACGCTTCCATGTCTGCATGCACTTTTGAATGAACCAGCCAGCTGCATGTTGGTACCCTTTCACTTTGTTTGTTGCATATTTCTCTCTCTCTCTCTCTCTCTCTAAAGTTTTTATTATTCTTCCTGATTTGTATTTACTTTTTCATGGAACACTGCAAATGGCTACTGGAATCTTGGTGTTAAACTAGTGGGATCATAATAATGTTTATTGGAACACCAATGATGAGCACACGCATTCTATTAAGGTGGAGAACTTTTTTTCTTGTGAGGCTTGACCATTTTTCTCTTAGAACCTGAAATAATTTTCATGAAGCTGGAATATTTTTCTCGTGAAGTTAGAGAACACCTTTTCTTGTGACCTACAACCTTTTTTTTTTTTATTTTGAAGCTGGAACAATTTTTTTTTCATAAACCTATAACATGTAACCTTAAATATGGACCAATTGTTCTCGCAAACATAACTAGTATCACGTTGTCTACGGTATGATATTATGGTGGTGTTATATATGGAATATTTTTTTTATCTAGATACCTTATATAATTTAGCTATATGCCGGTCCAAACTCTCTTGCTTAGTTATTGCTGAGTTTCAGTACCTTAAAAAAAACTCGATCTACGGTAGGTAAGATAGCTCATGACATTTTGCTAAGAAAGAGATTTTCTCGTGTAGGTCGAAAAAACCATCGAACCCCTATCCATCTATACACAATGATAACGTTACTAAGTTTCATGCATCATGACGTCTTGCTACCTTTCTAGGGAGTATCGGCTCTTATTTTTTTCTTTGAGAGGTTGGTCTTAGAGGATGCATGCGAGCTTATATGAAGACATAGACCCCGTTTGAGAGAGCTCTGCTCCCTGATTCTTCAGCTTTGCTCCTTGATTCTCCGATGGAGTGATTCCATTATATTCCTAGGAGGGAGCAGGGTGGGGAGCTGATGAGAATTAATTCTTTGCTGATCCCCACCAGAATATAATAGAGAGCAGGGCGAAGCAGGTTTTTAGCTCCCAGTTCCTACTGTAAATGGTGAAGTGATTCTCTTCTGATCCCACCTGAATCAGTTGATATTTTGAGCGTTTGGTTGGTTGGGAGTGATTCTTTTCGAAAAAGCTAAAGCTGGAGCTCTTCCAAACGGCTCCATACATATGGTTGTTTGTTTTGCTTGCTAGATTTTCTTGCCTCTCTTTATGAGCCAAATTGGCTATCCTAAGCTACCAAGGAAAATCTTGCAGCAAAGGAACCAAACATCCTAACTATTTCATTTTCTTGCCCGGCGAGGTGAGGCAAGCTCTAGCAAAGGATCCAGACACACCCATGATGTTACTTATTTACTATGTTCAGAGGAGCCTCTAAATATGTTGGTAATGAAATGCACGCATTGTTTGCTAGGTTCACTTGTTTTCCTATGCTAGTAGCATTGTTCTTTGAATTTTTGTGGTTGTTTTGTGTCCGTCTTTTTATGTGCATTCCCTTTTTTTACAACATTTTATGGGCTTTCATTGTATTGAAGAAAATACTGAGATGGCCATGTCAAGAAAAATTTACATTGCATGTCTTTTTTTTTGGTTGAGATGGCAAAATCCAGTATGTTTGTTTGAGATCTAACTTCGTACTAAAACTTAACGAGGCAAGCTAAAGTTAACTTTAACTCAGAAATCAAATACTCTATCCATTCCGGATTGTAAGATATTTTGACTTTTCTCTAGATATATTATTTTTACTATATATTAAACATAATGTATTTTTCTTGAATGGAGGAGAGAATTATATTAAAACTTAGCACAATATATTCCCAAATGACATATGAAAAAAATCTAAAATAAATAAGGTATAATATTCTCTTCAGATTCTTCCATCTTCTTTTCCCTCGTGTCTTTTTTTTATGTAGTCGATGCTCTAGATAAACCAAGTCTTGTCAGAACACCAAAACCAGAGTGCATATGAACGATCAACCCAAAACATTGGACAAGCTGCAAGATCCAACGTTCTGAAACCAGTTCAAAACACATCTGAATCGATGAAAGAATATCGGCAGTTGCATCGTCGGACATGGACACACGGTATAGGACGCACATTCACCACGTTCAATTCTTGATTTTCTATGCAGATAGTGGCCACAAATTGGCCATCTGTCGATGAAATCGACGCCTGCAATAGTGACATTGTCGTTGCAACCACCAAAGTCATCGCAGGTAATAAGATTCCGACCGAAAATCATATGATTTCGTTAGTAGATTTATTTTGATTAAACCTGAGCAAATTAGATCTAAAATCTACGGTGCAAATTAGGTTGCCGAGGAGGCGGACCTCTGTGCGGCCATGACCACAGCGCAGCTCGCCGCCAATGTCCGGCCGGCCTAGCTCCCTAGCACGGAGGAGGGGTGGCGGCGGTGCATGGTGTGGCTCTCTCCGTCAGTGAAATTATGGCTGAGCGCTTGTGGCTTGAAGCTTGATGGTGCCGCATGTTTTTTTTTCAAAAGGAGGATGCCGGATGTTTGGAGCTTAGAACTTGGAAGGGAACATCTACGAGCCTTTTACGTGTGTGCCATTATGAAAGTTGCTCTAGGCCTATATGCCAGTATAAAATTCGAATGCACCTATACACCATGACACTTTACTTTTTTGCCTCCCAAACCATTCCGTCCACTTTTCCATCTAATGGTCTCAATATGCGCTGGAAAAAGTCCCAAATGCCCTCACCTTCACCGTGCGCTTCTTCGTTCATCTGCGACAGCACCTCCTACATCTACGACGGTGGTTGAGAGACGGCCGGGCTCACAGCCGTGGGGCTATAGCGCCCGTGCCCGCGCCATGCACCCATGATTGCCTCGTCGAGCCTGGTGAGAGCACGATCGCCGCCCGGTCGCCGCCTCATGCGCCCATGCGCCTAGAGCTCACCATGACCGCCGCCTCTCTCGTGCTGGCGGAGCTCATCACAGCCACGGTCACCTACACCCCGGTCGAGCTCGTCCCACCCTTGGCGTTCCTCTCCTGAGCCGGGCGCCTACTTCAAGGGCTCGACGAGTCCGCCACCGTCCGCGCCCACCGTCGACCAGCCACCGTCCGTGCCCGCCGCCGACCAGCCACCGTCCGCGCTCACCGCCGGAGGTAGCTGGCTTGATGGGGCACGAACTTCATGGTGGAGTTCGCCGGTGGCGAGAGGTGCGTGGTGCGGGCGCTAGTCGAGTGTGTTCCCTGACGCGACGCGAGGCACAACCGCATCGACCTCGACAAGCCCGGGATGGTGTCGCGTAGGACACCAGGCAGCTCTCCCTGGACTCCACACCCTGACGTCATCACCCTGCGCCGGAACGCGTCGCACGGCGCCATCACCCCGCCACGCGCAGCCACGACCGCCACCGTGTCTGCGCGACGCCGTCGTCGAAGTGATATCGGCCTCCTCGGCTCTCTGTGCCGGTATGCACGCACGCTTCGCCGCTTCGCTGGTGATCTCCGTCGCCCGTATTTGGGCGGAATCGAGTAGTGCCGCCACATTGAAACAAAAGCGACCCCGGGCGGCCCCCGGGCGGCGGCTGGCTCGACCGCATCCATGGTTGGCTCGGTCGGTGGCGCGCGGCCGGAGCCACGTGCAAGACAGCCCCCAGCGACAAGCGCACGTCCGAGGAGGAGGACGAGGAGTCGGCGGCGGGTGATGGAGACGGAGACGACGGAGCACCATCGGACCACGCCACAGCTGCAAGCCTCCTCTCGAGCCGGGGCCGGCGGCGGCGGCCTCCGCGTTGTCGTTCGCGGCGGGGGCGGCCATGCCGCTGCTCGCGGCGTGGTTCGTCACGGGATACAAGGCGCGGGTGGCTGTGGTCATGGCTTGTGCGGCTCTCTGCTGCAGCTTGCCACCGTCTTCCTCGTGCGGCTACGGGAGCTTTGCTCGAGCACAGCCAGGTAGGCGAGCTCCCCTGACCGGGGCGTGGTCAAGCTCCCGATCCCGGCTGCCGCCGGCCCTCCTCCGCCCCGCCCCGGCCGGATCTGGAGGTCTGCCACCGCCGCCGGCCGTCCTCCACCCTGCGACGACGCCCTCCCCGGCTCCGGGATGCCTGCGGGCGGCCCTGTTCCACGGCGCGGTTCCCCCAGCGCACGGCCTGCTCGTCGGTGCACGCCCTAGCCCCGTGCGCCTCTCTGGCCAGCCAGCCACCACCGGCGCGTGGGCGAGCTCCCCTGACCACCCTCGGTCCCCTCGCTTTCTTCTTGAGGAGGAAGAAGATGCCGTGTCACTGACAGTTTGGCCCCACGAGTCCGAGAGAGAAGGAAGGGAGAGGACAGAGTTATGAAAGAAGGGTATTTTGGACATCATCATAGATCGGACCTACATGTCAGGGCTGGCAAACGGCAGAAATCAAACAGAAGCGGACATAATGGCTTGGGAGGTAAAAAAGTAAAATGTCATGATATATAAGTGCGTTGGAACTTTTTAGTTGTCTTTAGGACTGGAGCGTTTTGGTAAAAGGCTCAACATCTGCATGGGTGGCTGCGGTGTGCGGCGTGTAGGCGCGACCGCGCGTGGACCAGTACGAAGAAAGAGTGTGATGGCCAGTGGCCAGGAAGCAGGGCGTGCCTGTGTATGACGACAGTGTTGCAATGCAGATGGCATTGGAGCCGAGGCCGAACCAGAGATACCAGATATTCTTCGGAACCAGAACCAAAGCATACATGTCTAGAGTGTGTCATTCCATCAGCACATCACAGGCTACACGACCAACATCGTATTTGCGGCCCCGTTCGACTTACCCTATATTCGGTTTGTTCGACTTCTTTTTTCAGCCGGAACAGTATTTTTCTCTCACAACAATTCAGCCAGAACAGCAGAACAGTGTTTTCAGCCAGTTTCAGCCAAAATTCTACCAACCGAACGGGGCCTGTCATCCGTTCGATTGGACCTGCATGGAGACACCGGTGCAGGGAGGCTGCACCCAACGGCGCCTCCGTGTAGGCCCACTCGGATGGATGCCAACTCATCACACGGTCAGGACGTGAAGCTCTCGGTTGCCTATTTTTAGAGTATCATGGCCGTGTGATAGATTTTCTGGAACATCGTGGCATCCATTCGAGTGCGCCTGCACGGAGACACCGAGGGAGGCTGCACCCAATTTTTTTCCTAGAAGATAGGGCAACTGTATCAATGTAGACCGTTTCAGAACAGAACTGAAGGCTTTAACAGAAACAGCAGGCGTTCTGACATTTAGGTTGTAAACCAGAGGAGGCATCGACAATTCTGTCCAGGGCAACTGTATGTTCATCCTATCCTTCCCATTTATTCATTTGTAGACTTGAATCAGGTGCCAACACATTACTAGAAATGAAATCGAAAGGATAATTAGTAGATAATTTTGATAACACGGGAAACTGAGAGAATGAGTTTGCACCAACGTATCCTACTTACATTTCAGCAGTATGTCACTCTTTTAAGATTCTCTAACTCGAAGAGATCATCATTTCATTATAAAGGAAATATTTCCAAATAGTTCTACCAGGACATCATTTTTAGTAGGTAAAATTTGCTACAAGACACTGAAAGTGATCTCTCTTTGCTAGTAAACACTGAAAATGAAGCAGTTTGACAGTATACACTTTGCTTCTTGTCAAATTTGCTGGTGGACATCGTGCCCACAAAAATATTCATTTCTGACTTTGGAGGAGAGAAAAGAGCGACGAAATGTCCTTTTTACCCATGCCCCTTCCTTCTTCCCCCCTCTCTATCCCAGTTAGCAGCGAGGCGCCCATGGCCAGGGTGGTTGCGCCCATGGCACAACCACGGCATGGCGCAGGCGTGGGCATGGGTGAGGGGCCGCACGGGGCATGACATAGGCTCCTTCCGCGCGGGCATGGGTGCGGGCACGGGTGGCCGGCAAGTTGGGCGAAGGTCTCCATATGCGCGGGCTCCTCCAGCGCCGCCCTGCTGGGCTCCCCCACGCGGCCCTGCTGGGCTCCTCTAGCGTCGGCCCGACCGGGGAGCTTCGTGGCTGGTGCTACCATGGCCGGCAGCCCCTGCACCTGCATGGTCTCCCATGTTTATACCTTTGTCTTTTTATTTTTTATGCCGACTTAAAGAACTATGGTCTTAATATATTCTAATTATCATTCATTCACAAACGACCACAACCTGTGGTAAAAAGCCAAGCGCGGCCACAAGCACTTGCACTACGAGCACGCACACAAGTTGTTTGGTAGGTGAATGGCTCATGCAATATTGATGTTCCAAACATCACGATTGCAGTATTTTTTGGGTAACAGTATTAACACACGTTCATACATATGTTATCGTGGTATTACTTTTTCTTATTGCAACGCACGGTTATTTTTAGTGTTTTAAATAGCCAGAGCCCGCTATAGCCACTGGAAGATGGCAGACTAAGCTATTCTACTTCTAGAGCTAAACAATTTTTACTGTCATTAGCTGGATTTAGCCCACTAAATCTGCTAAATGGCACCCCTGTCATGGGCCTAAATAGCCTTGATGCGCCACTGAGGTCTTGGGCTCAAAATGGACCAATAGGGCCATGGGTATTGTAGTACGAGTAATGTAGCAGGGCACAAAACCCATCTAGGTCTAGGATTAAGAAGAGTCCAGAAGACAAGATTCCTTGTAAGTCAAGTTGATCGACTCAGGTTGGGTCCTCCCTATAAATATAAGGAGAGATGTATCTATTGAGATTAAGCAAGAATAATCTGAGGAAAACCCTAACCTTCTCTCTCCTCTCCCAAACTCTCAGTGACCATGCCGCCCACCATATGTCCAGATGGACGCAGCCCCTGCTGCTGCCACCCGTCAATGCTGCTGCCGCCCCCTCCCTCTCTCTAATGGCATGGCCACCCTTATGGCAGCATTACCCCTCCTCTAATCCCTCAGTCATCACAACCTCATTTAGCCTGCTAATCAGGCTAGTGAATCAAATTAGGCGTCGAACCAATCGACCAAAGATAATCATGTATAAACCGATGTGTTTATGATATATGTTATGTATGAACTGTTGTGTTTATATATGTGTAAAATTCCTTAATATTTAATATGTTGTTTCTCGATCGTTGTTTACAACACTGGTCCGAGAACACAACTCCATACCATAGCCCCAAGCGCAATCAACAGGAGCGTACCCAATCCAATTGCGATGAAGAAATGTTAGTTACTCCGATGATGGAGTTTTACTCCAATGATGGAGTTGAAACAGCCATGTCCACCACTAGTCTACCACCACCGCGACTACGGTAGAAGCGGAGAGGAGCTCTACCACCAGGCCGCAGTTCTCTTCATGACGCCACTAAAGCCTCCTATGTCACCGAAACTTTTTCCACGGACAAAAAACTCCGGTACAAAACCCATGAGACTCCACCTCCGAGGACCGCTTGCTCGGCGATGCTGTCAACGACAACTCACCGGAGTTCATCGCGAAGCAGGCTGCCGGAAGCCATGACTGCTTTGCCGACCACCTAGATTGTTCTTGCCAACCGCACATGCGATTCCACCGTTCTCTTGCCATAGCATGCGACCACGGGCTTTTATACAAGCGCGCACCGAAGAAGATGAGTTCACCGGTGCCTAGACTAACGCGACGGCTTGCTGAACCAGGCGGGGTTAGGCTACTGGTGGGTCATTGCCAGACCGAGGCAGGCCGAGAGGGAAAGTGGGGCTAGACCGGGCCGCCAAATAAAAATGCCAGATAAAAAGATTCCATTCTTTTATAAAATGTGTTACGGCAGCAGCACTTGTCCTTTTTAATATTTTTTATGATTACTAGCAAACATTTTCATTACTAGCAAATATTTTCATACGTTGCAATAGGAAAAACCAATCAAATATTCATAGAAACAAGGACCAAAATTATATATATTATTCATATTTACCATTTCTATAAAATTGTAAAGCAATAGTTTATTTTGTGATGACCATGATATCTATAATATAAGCTAATAAGCTAATTAATATAACAATTTCCTCTGGTTTCTTTCCTCTTTCCTTTTTTAATCCCGTGTACTTTTTCTTTTCTAAATTTTCAGTAGGGGTCGCCCCTGCTGTTTTCTAAAAAAACATATCAAATTAAAAATAAAATCTTGATAGGATTTTTTCTCCTATTACAAAGCATCGAAATGTTTACTTGAAAATATATTATAACTTTAATTTCATACTTCCATGCGTCAGTACACTTAAATATCGAGTTACGTGACTTCCTTTATGGCCATAAAAAATTGAAATTCTAATCTCTGATTAAGTCAACGAGGAGTTAGTTGTCGTTGTGTCAAAGACTGATTTGCCCTATATGATTATGGGTGACCTCTTTCAATTTTCCATATAGTATCCCTTGTCGAGGATTACACGGATATATACATACAATTTAGACACATTTATTTAGACTGAACTAAACAACAAACTCCTCAAAACTTTGTTTAACGGTTTAATTAGTTGACCATCGGGTGAACCAAGTTATAATAAGATAACTTTCGATCCTAAACAAAAGTACATCAACAAATTGTGAATAGTGTGCTATCAAGTTTCATCTCGGACGTACTCTGGATTTCTACGGAATCTCGGGTAGAAGAACTCATCTAGGGTTTGGTTTCATCATCTATTGTAAGCTGACCCCTCTATCATTGCTACTCTCTCCATCCCAAATTAATACAGTTAAATATAAAGTCCTGTTCGCTTAAGCTTATTCAGAACTACTTTTCAGCCATGAAACAGTGTTTTCCTCTCACAACATTTCAGCATAAGCATCAGTATAGGCCAAATTTAGCATCAGCGAACAGAGTGAAGTTGTGTGATTTTTAAAGACTCATAACAGCGAACAGAATGAAGCTGTGTGATTTTTAAAGACTCATAAAAATGTATAATTCTAACATATGATTCAAGCTGGTAAGGAGTTAGTTACCGACGTGAGGACTGATTTTCACTGATAATTATGATAGACCTCTCTTGATTTTTCATGTGTCCACGCTCGTCGGTGATTGCACAGATGGATCCGTATGGCGAATGGCGTGGAGGCATATTTATTTGTATCGGACTCTATAATGATTTTCTATGTGTTGTCCCTCGTCTGGGATTACACTGATGTATTTGTGTTACGCAAGGGTCAAGGGTTTAAAGACATATGACGATATTGCCTTTCAATTTTTTGCATTTATTATTATAATTCATGTTATTATTATTTTTGTTCCCATATTTATCTTAAGGTCCCATTTGGATCCTTTCATTTTAGAGAAATTAGAATCTACTCTATGAACTAGACTATTTGGCTTAGAATTTAACATTATGCAAATTTACAAATATAAACCTATCTTAAATTTATAGGATGAGAGATAGAAATTGAGTCCACACATCCTCATGATATATTTCTAATCTACAACTTATAGCATGTTATTCGGCTCGCTTCTCTCCTTGTGGTTCGATTGCTGGCTGACTATATTCATGTTGTGACGAGTCTCAGTATAATGATCCACGTACTAATAAGCCGCTCAAGTTGACCCACAACTTGGTGTCGGAGAGCACCAGTGAAGACTGGAGTGCTCGCACTGGAGTTCCCAATGACCGGAAAAATAGCCATTGGCCCTGACTGGTGGGATCTCCCGTGCAGCACTGGAGAGATCTGGTGAGTTCAAAACCGGAAAACCCATTTTACATTCTCTTTTTGATCTTACTGTGCCTGGGCTGGCTACTATGTGCAAGATACGGTCACTCCAGTGCAGCATGGGAACACAAGGTGCAAGCGCCCTGAAAAACGCCTGAGTCAGTGCACTGTTGCCACTCTCCGATGGGATCTCCGGTGCATGCACCAGAGGACTGCGATGAGTGAAAAACAACTGTGCCAACTAGAAGACTCTCTCTCTTAACAAGTGAACCAACTCTCAAATGTTTTGCCAAACTTGAAGCACCGAGTTAGCATTTTTCAAGGTGTTCTCAGAAACATTTTGGCTTCTTACTGACCACGTCACGAGGTCTCATACATATGCATGTTAATCAACATCTAGTGACACTAGATAACTGTGTTTGCTTTAGAGTTCCCCTCTTTGCGTCTTGGCCAGCAAAGTGAAAACCCCTAGCATATACCACCATTAGCATATTATGCAGGTTATGACTTTCGGCAAGTAGAAGTGTGTAAGGATCTAGATGGTTAGAAGGAGGAGAATAGCCTATAAAAATTCCACTACTACACAGATGATTTTGCGAGACAGTGCCTTTTTATTAACCGAGACGGTCACAAAATTCAACCGCCTCGTAAAATACCACACGATTAACGGAGGCGGTCGTTTTTATTTACGGAGGCGGTCAGGAAATGCCCGCCTCCAAAAATAGATTTATGGAGGCGGGCACCTTAAGACAACTGCCTCCAAAAATGGCATATTTTCGGAGGCGGTCATATTAAGGTGTCCGCCTCCATAAATCATTTTTGGAGGCGGGCACACTATAAAGCCCGCCTCCTATAATACAGGCCCAGTTTTCAGCCCAGGCAGCCGAGATCAATCTCGGCCCGATATCACACTCATCGTATATATACATAGAGCTAGGGTTTCATTCACTCTGTCTCTCTCAGAACTCCACCCCGACCCTTCAGTCGCCCCTTCCCACGGCGGCACCCGACACCCCGGCACCCGACGCGCACCCCGGCCCTCACTCGCCCCTTCCTCTCCCTCACCCTCTTCCTCTCCCTCTCCCTCACCTCTCCCTCTCCCCCATGGCAGCACCCACCTGACGCCCACCCCTGATCCCTCACCTCTTCCCTTTACCCCATAGCTGGCTCAGGGCGCCCTCTCCTCTTCATCTCCCCCACGAAGCTCGACCGGCGGCGCAACCTTCTCCCTCGAGCTCGTCTGGTGCATGAGGATGCCAGATCCGTCCCCGGCGCGGGCGTATCTGGCGGCGGCGGTCTCACCCTCGGCGGATCCGGCCTCGGCGCAGGCGGATCTGGCCTTGGCACAGGCGGATCTGGCAATGGCGGGCTCTACCACGGTGGATCCAGCCTCGACGCCGGTGGATTTGTCCTTGGCGTGGGCGGATCCGGTCCTGACGGATCTAGCCCCGGCGTGGGTGGATCCGTCTGCGGCGGGCTCCACCACAGTGGCCAGAGGCGGCGACGGGACGCGCGGTGGCAGTGGAGCGGACGCGACGGTGGGACGCGTGGTGGCGGTGGAGCGGATGCGGTGGCGGCGGGCTCGAAGCACGGTGGCCCTAGATGGGCTCGACGCCGGGCCCTGGATGGGCTCGCATCTGGGCTCGTCTTTTTTTTAATTTTTAATTGATTGATCGAGGCGGCAAAACAACCGCCTCGGTTAATCAGTATTAACCGTGACATTTGATTGGAGACGGTTGCTTTGCCCGCCTCAAAAAGATTTGTGTAGTACTGTTTGTTTTACAAATCACAAAACTAGAGCAAAGTGGTTGTATAATAGGTGATTCTAATAGCCACTATACAAGCACTAGCTTTAGTCCAATCAAGAAAGCCCCCTACACAAGTCTAGTAAAAAATTAATTTTAATCTAATCACTTCAATACACAAAGCTACTAGCTACTTAACCACACTAGAGAGCTAGCTAAAGAGCAACTACCTACTAGCTACTACTAACAAGAACTAACTAGTTACCTAGTGCTACTAATAAACAAGAGAGCTACCACTACTAAGCTACACAAGCAATAAGTACAACACAAATAATAAAGTGAACGCAAAGACAATTGTGGTGTGACATTAGGTCCAGTTTGGAATTTGGCATATAGTGGCCCACGTGTATGTTAATGAGATATTATGGAGGGTGTAATCCCACTTTGGTTGTTAAAGGTGTGTTAGACCTATATATAAGGCTTCTAGAGTCTATTCCGCCGTCCCTGGGTTAATCATTTTTCGCGAAACAAGGACGAAAGCGTATGTGGAATGATGATAGATGTGGTTCACTCAATATGTAGAGTGGATCTGAGCTGTTTAAGCTCTAGGGCATTAAAAATGGTATCAGAGCCGACCTTCACAGGCACATGCACGTGTAGGTCAGGGGCACGAATATATACGGGTGGAGTCATTATTCGTATAGGTCCTACGGGGTGTACCACATGGCACATGTAATGAGCCCATGGCTCCTCTATTTATTCGTTCAAATTTATTTGATGCAAAGAAAAACATTATCATGGAAGGAAAACAACGTCATACTGCCATTATGCACAGCAAGCTTATATTTAAAGCAGCTAATTTTAAGATGAATCAAGAGAAGAAGCAGGGATGGTTTGTCCAGGATAATTCTGTATCTTAAGATTGGATGACACCAGCGACAGTTATAAATTATTTGTGCACCAGATATTCAAGTGAGCGTTTCCTCTGTTTACTCCGTGGACGTTCGTTTAGTAGCTTTAACAAGGGTTTTTTTTATCGGAGCCATCGCATTTTTTTTGAGTTCGGAGAAGTACCATTACTATTTACCTATTTTGAAGGATGTCATTACGATTCTTAGATTCATTCAAATACGCCACGGTGTACGCTTGGGATAGACTTAGACCCACATGTAGATGTACGAGGCATACTGGTATTTTTGTTTGGACGATATCGCCCTCAGCTACTCCCCTCCCTAAAGTCACTTACGTGTAGGCCCCACTTGTCATCCCCTTCCTCTCCTTCCCTTACCAATGGCTGTCGCAAGGGGCTGCACATTTAGGCTAGCTGCTCGCCTGCCTCAGTCCTCACCGGCGCTGGCGGCGTGCCCATACCCGTGCTGGGGCAGCGTCGGCGCGCTCCGAGGCGTGCTCATGGAGGCCATGCTCACCTTCGTGCGGCCATGGCGAAGCGGAGCTCCAGGCGCACGCGCTCGCCGTTGCCATGGCCGGCCCGGGACGAGGCCGACCACCATCTGCGCGACAGCAGCGCCCCCCCCCGCCCCCTGCGCGCGAGCCCGGTGGCGGCTCGGCTGGCCCGACGAGGCAGCTCGCTCGCGCGCTTGCCCCGCAGCAGCGCGGTGCTGCTCGCGCGCGCTCGCCGGCCATGGCGTGGCCGCCTTCTCGTCCGGTGGCTGCGCAGCAGCACGCACGTGCGAGCCTGAGAGTGGGCAAAGGAGTGGCAGCGGCGTCGCCGGCGAGTAGCTTCTTCTTGGTATTCTCTGCTCTCTCTCTCTCTCTCTCTCTCTCTCTCTCTCTCTCTCTCTCTCTCGCTCGCTCGCGCGAAGCGCCGCAGAGCTCCCACTGGCCGCTGCCATTCTGATCCGCGAGCGCCTCCACAATCCTAGCCCAAGATCGCCCCCTTGCTCCGCCTCGACCTCCCATAGGTGCCGGCGCGCGTGCGCCTGGAGCTCCGCCCCACCATGGCCGCACGGGAGCTCCGCCACGCCATGGCTGCGCGGGAGCTCCGACGAGGCCCCTTCCCGACTGCAATTTTCATGGTGCTCACCTCCTCATCGGCGCCGCCCCGCTTCGATTTCACATCCACACTCCTGGTCCTGGCGGCGGCGTCGTCATGGTGGCACTGTCCGTGTCCGTGTCCGTGCACAACTCGTGCTCGGTGTTCGGGCACGCCGATGGCCACGCGCAGCTGCTGCAGTCGAGTGTGCAGGTGCCTTAGCTGCGGCGGAGCCTGCTGTTCCTGGTCGTCAGCAAGCGCGGAGGTGAGGACGAGGAGACGGGGTGGCACGGACGGGAAGGAGAACCACCATTGGCAGGAGCAGAGGAAGGGGATGACGAGTGGGGCCCATATGTTAGTGACTAGGGTGAGGGAAGTAGTTGAGGGCAATATCGTCCATACAAAAATACTTGAATTCCCCATACGCTGTAGCTAGGCCCGAGGCTCCCAAAGACGTATAGCGTGGCATTTGTCAAAGAGAGGGAGAATTATAATGGCGCCCTTCAGAATAGGTGAATAGTAATGGCACTTGTCTGAACTTCAAAAATTACAATGACATCCATCTAAAAAACCCTTTTAATAATGCACCTGTTAGCATGCTTGCCGGATTACTAAATAATATATGTTACTCCATGGGCCCCTTCGCTTCGCTAAAAAACACTGTTCGACTGATTTGTTGTGAGAGAAAAACACGATTATAGTTGAAAAAACAAGCTGAAAAGTACAGATTATAAGATAAACGAACCGGGCCTATAATCGTATCTTTGTTTATTAGATAGAGTCCAAGGTGCTCGTCAGGTTAGTTTGTGGTCACGTATATATAGAGGAAAATTACGGTCTGCTGCATGCGACGTGGGTCAGGCGTGATTGGGTCTATTGGCCTGTATGTTTTGTGAGTCGTAGTCGTTTCGGTGTGTAGGACACGAAGCCAAGGGCCTGCGTGCCTATGGAGGTGTCTCTCCTTGTAATAGATCAGGTGAGATTTTATCGTGTGCTTTTGTCGTAGAGTTTTCCTCCGAGCAGAAGAGAGGCGGCTCCTCTCGTCTTCCTTGCCGATCCATCTGGATTGTGAATAGTGTGTGATCAAGTTTCATCTCGGACGTACTCTGGATTTCTACGGAATCTCTATCTTCTGATCGTGATCCTGGAGCACGGGTAGAAGAACTCATCTAGGGTTTGGTTTCATCATCTATTGTAAGTTGATCCCTCTATCATTACTGCTATACTGGAATTGGTGATTAATTGGAAGTGATTTTGTCCAAGTTTTACCTATAATTGTTAATTTCTTGGTGAGACCAAATTTGCTTGTTACCGGCTGTTCCATCACGTGCTCGTTACTGACGGATATTTGGTCGATTATCCAAGTGTGGCCACTACGTCAATTTGAGCGTGTTGCGAGTGGAGATAGATCACAGTACTGCTATAGTCTGAATATTGCCAAGAGGATATTTGTTAATTAATGCATAGATAATCCAGCTAGCCGTGACAATTATATTTATCTGTTGCTGATTGGAGAAAATATTTAGAAAAGGCAAGCTTGTGGTTTATACCGTGAAAGATCGGGACAATTTATTCGGGCATCATAGGCATGTCCTTATCAACATGTGCCGGTATTGGACGTATGGTCGCGTGTGGTAAGAGGGAAAGTTCCTGGCATCGTTTGTCCAATTATGGGTGTGTTGGATTGATGTGGACGTCGGACCCTTTGAGGGAGGGTGTATGTGATATCCGCCCTAGTTTGGAATTTAGCCCACAGTGGCTCACGTGCATGTTAATGAGATATTATGGAGGGTCTAAATATGGCCTTAAAATCTCTAGAATCTTTTTTCACTAGTATGCTGCACAGTTACTTTCTTATTTCTTTGGTGTGACTTCTGTTTGTTGTACATATATATAATGGTTTTCTCTATATGCATGTGTACACAATCAATAAAAGTTATACATATCAGGAGAACTTCGTATCACATTGTTTTACAATATTATACTATGGCGTTACATGTGGAAATTGTTTTCATTTGTTAAATCTTGATATCTTAAAGAAATTTATGGGTGAATTGTTGTTACTGTCATATATCCAGGATGCCTCGAAGAAAGCCTTGAAGAAGGGACAGGGAGGAAGACTCTATACCTAAATTCATTGATCAGCTCCAGTATCTTGCTGGCATCATTGAAAGGCAGTACAGAAAAGGAGGAGACCCTGGTTTTCTTCTCATAGGACTTGGAGCAGCTGCTATCGGAGCTTATGCTCTTGGAGGATGCGTGGGAAGCTTCTTGGAGGATGAATGGGAAGCTTATATTTAGATACAGAAGATTGGTGCATGGCAATGCAGGGACCGTTACTCTATTTTAAAAATAATATGTTATGCGAACAAACGATGGTAACACAAGCTTGTTCGCTGTTCGGTTGGCTGGTTCGTTTCGTTGCTGGTTCGTGAAGAAGTACTGCTGGCTGGTTTGTATGAGAGAAAAATACTGTTCCGGCTGGAAATTTACGATCATTTACGACAAGCCACAGCCAAACGAACAGGCTGACAGATTACTTCCTGATTAAAATTGAACTTCATCAAAGGTCAGCCTTAAGCCCGTATCTCTTTGCTTGGTAATGGATAAGGTTACCAAGAATATACAAGGGGATATCTCTTGGTGTATGTTGTTCGCTGATGATGTAGTATTATTAGACGAAAGCCAGACGGGAGTAAATAGGAAACTAGAGTTATGGCGGCAGACCCTTGAGTCTAAATGTTTTAGATTGAGCAGAACTAAAACCGAATACATGAGATGCGACTTTGGCGGAGTTGTACAGGAGGAGGGAGATGTGAGTTTGGAAGATCAAGTAGTGCCTAAGAAGGATACCTTTTGGTATCTGGGATCGATGCTACAGAGGGATAGAGATATTGATGCGGACGTTAGCCATAGAATCTAAGCAGGGTGGATCAAGTGGCGACAAGCTTCTGGCATTCTCTGTGACAAGAGGGTACCACAAAAGCTAAAAGGCAAGTTCTATAGAACGGCGATTAGACCGGCTATGTTGTATGGAGCAGAATGTTGGCCTACAAAGATTCGACATGTTCAACAACTGGGTGTTGCAGAAATGCGTATGTTGCGATAGATTTGCGGTCACACAAGAATGTACCGAGTTCAGAACGATGATATACATGATCGCCTAGAGGTAGCACCAATTGATGAAAAGCTTGTCCAACATCAGTTGAGGTGATTTGGCCATGTCCAAAGGAGACCTCCAGAGGCACCAGTGCATTGTGGAGTCCTAAGCTAAACTAATAATATGAGGAGAGGTAGACGAAGACCGAAATTGATATGGGGGAGGCAATAAAAAGAGATTTGAAAGCTTGGGATATACCTAGAGATCTATGTTTGAATAGGAGTGCTTGGAAAACAGCTATTGAAGTGCCTGAACCGTGACTTGGGGCTTTTGGTGGGTTTCAACTCTAGCCTATCCCAACTTGCTTAGGACTGAAATGTTATGTTATTGTTGTTGTCGTTGTTGTATGATTACTTAATCTATTTTAAAAATATGAAGTCCTCTTTCAGAAACGAGGACCGTTACTAACTGTATATATGTTGGTTAATTACTATTTGTGGTCAAATACTTAAATATTTGGAACCGGTTTATTCTACTGTAATGGACTGAACGTATTGTTTGCTAGGTTCAGTTGTTTCCGAATGCTAGCTGTAGTGTTCTTTGGAATTTTGTGAGTTTTTTTTTTTTTGCGTAAGCCTTTTTATTGGAGTTCTAGTTCCTTGTATCGAAGAAAATATGGGAGGGCCAGTTCGTTTTTTTACTGCATTGAGGTGATAGAGTTGAGTGTCCTCTTCTGAAATTTAAAGAGGAAGGAGCATATGGCCACTTAGGCAGACCATCGGGGACACAGACAAAAACTTAACTTGTAAATTTCTCTACTATCACAGGCTATCAGAGAAACTATTAGAAGATGAAAATTATGATTTGCCAAATATGTGGTTCATTACAAGAGTAATTAGGTTGAATTAGTCTCAAATTCTCAATGGCCAATTGGTCACCAAGATATAAGCTTCTCTACTAACACAGACTATCAGAGAAACTATTACAAGATGAAAACTATGATTTGCCAAATATGTGGTTCATTACAAGAGTCATTAGCTCGAATTAGTCTCAAATTCTTAATGGCCAGTTGGTCTCAAATTCTCTACTTGTGCTCAGACGCAGTTTGCGTGTTTTTTCATGTGTGCAGCTGTTGCTTGAGGCGGAATTTGATCGATGACGGATTGAAACTAGGTTCAGCGAGGAATTGAGGTTTCAGGACTAAGTCCAGGGAGGAACTTAGGTCCTGTCGGTCAAGGATGTCACGCGGGACGTTCGAGCTAGAGAAAAATATACATGAAGACGACCACTTGGTGAGACGTACACGGGAGATGTGCTGGCTATGGTGTAAGGTTTGTCTTGGTCGGTGTGGCTGAGACGATGTTGTTAGACTACGACTATCAGTAGTTTGATCGGAAGGATTGGCGGTGTAGCCACTGGAAGTGTCAGTGTTTGCGTTGACGCGGCGGTGACCAGGCGAGCCGCGCTAGGTTTCTGGTGTGTGCAAGCGTCTAGACGTGGGAGTCCTAGGACCTGATTGTTTGGTTACCAAAATTTGCCTTGCTCAAGATTGGACAAGCTATGATTTTAGCTATTATTTGATTTCCTATCAAAATTTGTCAATTTCTCATATTTGGCTTGCCAAATCTATGACAAGATTTTTTACCTAATTTTAACTTGCCAAATCTTTGACATAATAAATTTTGGTCGTAAACCAATCAGACCCCTGGTTTTGGAGTCCTGGTTGCGGAGTTCGAGTGCAAGTCAAGTCGGACTTGTAGGTGATGTGCATGCTGGTATGCATGTTCGGCGCATATACGTATGTGTATGTGAATGGAGTCCAAAACGGACTTGGCTTAGGGTGCTGGACGTGTTGGCCTGCTAGGCAAGTGGCCCACATGGCAGGTGTGTCGGCTTTGGGAGATAAAAGGAGACTGAACAGGTTGTTGGTTCGGTGGGACGAGCGCGACATCGGCTTTGTGCGCGACGTGGAACAGAAGAAAAAAGAAGCAGCAACCGAAGCTGTTTTAGGGTTTGGAATTCGTGAAGAATTTTGTGTGGATTATAAGCGGCATCGTGTAAACTCATCTATGCAATAAAGATTAAGGTTTGCTAATTTATGAGTTGGTAATCTCATTCATCCGCTTCTGCCTTTGCTCGTCGTTTTGCATGTCTAGTTTTAGTTTTTTATTTTAGATTGATTTCTTGTTCTCAAGCGTAGACTTATTTTGATCAATCTAAAACTGTGCTAGGGAATCATGTTATTGATCTGAGAAGTTTGGTTGATTAATCTTGCATAGATTTTGCATAATCACAATTTTAGGGCTTGATCAATTTTCGTCACCATCAGATACAACGTGCTTGTTTATTTTATATCTCGAGTTCTAGACCGTCGGTTGACGTTATTACAGTTGTCTTAGTTCAAGAATTTCATCTACTTTGATCTGTAAAAGTTTGAGGTCAATCGAAGCTACGGTTTTAGTTCGAGATCATTTTAAGTAGAGGCGCAGTGTCCTATCCAGAACATAAAAAACAAGGCTTAATTTGGTTTTGTGTTTAGGGGGATGTTTTGAATTAGTTTTTGGCTTCCGCAATCATTCACCCCTCTGGTTGCCTATCTAAGTGTGAATCGATTCTACATATCTTATTTTCATTTTGTATTTATTAGATTTTACATGTAGGTGAATAGGTGTTCAGGAGTTCTACAACCGATACTTCAAGCAAGGCAAGTGGCTATTCACATGTCATTATTCCTTTTGCCAATCTTTTCTTGGTCCCATAACTTTTGGCATGTATACAAGTGCTTGTGTTCGTACCATGCATCCTATTTGTCGTCTACTCTGTAGATTGGTAATTAATTTGGGATCATGTTGATAGCAATCTTTGTTTCTATATGTTGTCCTTGTGACTCCTATGTAATTAGATTGCTAGCTTGCAGTCAAGTGCCAATTAATGGATGAAAACACAAGCAGTTTTAGACCTATAAATATGAGCTCACCACCTTTTCCATCCCACAACAATAAAAACTTTCTTATAGCTTATGTATTTGATGCGGATCCCTATAGACCAGTATCCTTACTGAGGCCATTTTTCCTATTACCAAGAGCTTGTTTTTATCCTCCTTATGTCTTGTTGCTACACCATTTATATCAGGCATGTTTTCTTATTAGGAGATTTTGCTCCATTATAGTTTGAATGTTTCACCTTCTACAAGTTTTCTACGCACTAACAGGGTTTGAATTTTTGCATAATAACCACTTAAAGTTTTGATGTTTGCACTCAAAGTTTGGTGTCTGAGTATGAGTTGCAAAAAATGAAGGTGAGAGTTGGGAGGTTGCTGTTTGATCTGAACTTGGATTAATAAATTCACCTTAAAGTTCAAATAACTCATGATTACAAAAAAGCAACTTTCTAGTCCAACAATGGATTCCTGAAAAGCTTTATCTTTTCGGCCAAAGTTTGGCGTTCAAGTTGAAAGTTTATGTTATTTTAAATAAATACTCGAAGCACAAGCTTTTGCATATATGTTCAGATCCCTCATAAAAAATAAATTTATGAGTCAATAGGTTGGCTTTGTTTAAGTTGAAAGGCAACTCTTTCACGTGGAGATGTAAATTTAGTTTCAAAAGTTGAGTTTGTTTAGGTTAAGAGGTGTGTGACACAATATTGCGGAACTTTTAGTATATACAAATGCAAATTAAAGTGGAAATAGAACATTTGTTGCTGCCAGGCTGGTAAATTGGTACTGTTAGATAGCACTAGTTTGAAAAAAAAATCACATAATATCAACTTGGGTACGTCGAGGTTAAATCTTAATGGGTTCTTGACTTCTTTAACCACATAATCATATATCTGACAGTGCTTTCGGTAAACACATGACAACTATTTTTTCTATATGCCTTTAAGGTTTTGCTTGGATCCATAAGCTAAGAGTTAGTTGCTAATAATTAGTTTCTTTAGATCTAAATGGGTCCAACTAATAGTCTAGCCAAATGTTAGTTAAATACCAACTAACTACTATCTCAGCTAGTCACAGCTAATAGTTAGCTAGTTAATATTAGCTATGAGCAACTACCTTCATCCTAAAAAGGTCGTGGTTCTAGAACAATGCTATATTAAAATATATCAGGTTTGACCAAAATTATATAAAAAATACTAACATTTATCATACTAAACAGGTATCATTAGATTCGTCATGAAACATATTTTCATTGTATATTCATTTCATGTCATAAACGTTAATATTTTTATCTATATATTTAGTCAAACTTTAGGCACTTTAACCGAGAATGCACCTAGAATTGTATTTTTTTTTTGGGACGGAGATAGTATTAGCTAGCTAACTATTAGCAACTATTGGATCCAAATACGGCCTAAAAATCTCTAGAATCTTTTTTCACTGGTATGTTGCACTTTTTATTTGGTGTGACTCCTGTTGTACATATACAGAATGTTTTTCACTATATGCATGTGTACATCATCAATAACAGTTATACATATCAGGAGAACTTAGTATTACGTTGCCTTACCATATTATATTATGGCGTTACATGTGGAAATTGTTTTCATTTTTTTAATCTCGATACCTTAAAGAAATTTGTGGGCAAACTGCTGTTACTGTCATATATCCAGGATGCCTCGACGAAGGCGGCCTCGAAGAAGGCCTCCAAGAAGGGTCAGGGAGGAAGCCCCACCTAATTACATTGTTCAGCTCCCGTATCTTGCTGGCATTATGGCATCTTGCTACCTTCAAAGGCAGTACAGAAAAGGAGGACACGAGGAAGACCTTGGTTTTCTTCTCATAGGATTTGGAGCAGCTCTTCTTGGAGCTTTTGGTATTGGAGGATGCATGGGAATCTTATATTTAGATATAGCAGATTGGTACATGGCAAGGCGGGCACATAGAAGAATATGATATGGTTATTTACTCTATTTTAAAAATATGAAGTCCTGTTTCAGAAACAGGACCGTTACTAACTATATATACGTTGGTTAATTACTATTTGTGGTCAAATATGTGGAACCGGTTTATTCTACTCTAATGAAATGGACGCATTGTTTGCTACGTTTTCACTTGTTTTCGAATGCTAGCTGTAGTGTTGTTTGGAATTTTGTGGGTGTTTCGCGTAAGCCTTTTTATTAGAACTAGCAAATATGCCCGTGCGTTGCAACAGAAAGTATAACATGCGGAGTCACTTGGACGAATTGCGGCTTGGAAGTTTATTTAAAAATTGCTTTGTGCGGTCAAAATTCATCTTGGAGTCAGATTTCGTACCATGCCGGATGCTCAACTGACCGTAAATCATTTGCTAAAATATGTCATGAGCATCATATTTATGTGTTAATGCATGTAATAAAGTGTGTAGATCAATTTCTGTAACTCGAAACGATCAACTAAAATACGAAATGAAAGTTGATCCGATAGTCATGTTATATCACTTAGGGTTTAAAATCAATTTTTATTAAGCAAAAATGCTATAGAACATATATGTGTCACCTTAATAAAGTTGGAAGTGCAAACTTTGTAGATGGCAATGAAATACTTGAGGTCGAAAAATGAGATTACTGGCTAATATTTCCACTAGCTTAGAAATCGCAAATGGAAATCAAATCCAGCTCTAAAACTTAGAAAATTTCAAGTCTGCCAACAGCTAGACATTGCTATATTTAGCAATTTATTATGAGAGATTGGTTTAAAGGGTGGTGTAGTGTTATAACTCGATTTGGTAGTGTCATATGCCATCTTGAGCATAACGAAGACGGTGGGTTTAGGTTTAGGAGCAACCGTTTGGTCGTGTTGAACGCTTTAATATTCGTGCACGACACTTGTTTTGGTTGCCTGGATGTGTGGGCGCGGTCACCGTCGCGCGGAGCCTCGGCGTCGCTGAGCTCGGCCGCGCGCGCGCTGCCGTGCTAGGCTGGCCTCGGCTGCCCCGTCCTGGCCGCCTTAGCTCGGTAGTGTGGGGCTGTTGCTGCTGTCGCTTGCGACGTCAGGCGTGACGCTGCTGGCTCGCTGCACTGCCCCACTGCGTGGCCGCCCGTGCCACGACGGAGCCACGCCGGCGTCGTTACCTCATCGTCGCAATTCATACACTGTTGCACTGCCTTCTCACTGCCACGCTATGTTGCGGTCGCTCACTTGCCCCCGTGTGCACGTGGGATGCCTCGACCACGCTCGCACCGTCGCCTCGCCTTGATGGCGCTGTGACCGCGTAGGCCACGCCATGCCTGCCCGTCCTGCACACGCACGTGGTCTAGTCGTGTGTCGCATAGCTCGGGCGCAAGCGTAGCCGCATGTTCGGCCGACCGCTTGCCGCCAAGGCTAGCCGAGCGGTGCCCTGCCGCACCATCTCTCTTCGTCTTCCTCTGTTCTCACCACAACGTCATGCCCATGTGTGAGCCAGTAGGCGGTCACCTTTCAGCAATTACCGGCTCTTGCATTTTCGCCCTCCCGTCTTATCGCCAAGCAAACCCGCACAACCATAATGGCGGCCCGGCCAGGCACCAATTTGGCGTTTCCCCTCCAGCATGCCGTTAAGGCCGCATCCTGCCATGACCAAGGGCAGGACTCAATTCCTCCACCCATGTCCAATTGCTTGCGCCACTGCACTCGCACTGCTTCCCTCCTCTCCCTGGCGCTTCCATCCAACCGCTACCGCCCTCACTTCGCCTGCTGACACGTCCGTGCCACCACGGAGCGCCGCTGGAAGGCACCATCGCACCTGGCTAGCCCTGCTTGGGCATCTCGGTCGAACCATCTCCACGGGCAAGCTTGTGGTGAGTCACTGGTACTCACCCACTGTCTCTACCATTTTTGTAAGGCACTGGAACTTGGCTACCGCTGCCGCAGGGTGCTCGTCATCATGGAGAGGCCATTCTACTGCGTCTCGGGTCGTCCAACCGCTGCCCAAAGCTGCACGTCGTCCTATAGGTGGGGGTCGGTCTCCTAGGTGAGTCGGAGGGGCTCCCGGTTGCCCAGCGTGGCGGTCCCGTGCCAGCCGACGCCACACCGGCGAGCGCGGGGGTGTTGGGGACCGTCCGGATGTAAAGATGATTAGGGGCGAGGGTATTTTGGCAAAGGACCAGACTGTAGGAATAGTGTGCATAAGAGCGGCGTTAATACTAGGAAGAGCAAGGGTTTTTTTGCAAAGTGTCGCGCGCGGGCTCCCTTACGCCACGGGCCGGCCTGTGTGCACGGGCCGCGCGCGCGTGTGGGCCGCGTCCGCGTGGTGGTGGGCCACATGGGTGGAATTCATTTTCTATTTCTTAAGGAATTAGAAATAGCTTTATATTTTAATTTCTGATCTGAATTTTGAAAATTAACATCAATTCGCATAGGTGTCCAAAAATTGTGAAATAAAATTTGTTGAGTTCCTAAAAATGTTGTCTATCTGATGGCATAGTTAGCTTATGCATGACTGAGTTGATACTGAGGCCTATAAAATCAATTGCGAGTGTTTAGTATTATTTAGATTAGTATTTGTAGGAATTTTTGTGGCAAATTGGTAATAGTTTTGACCATGAAATTTTTACAATAGATTCATTGTATTATTATGTGCTCACTGTAATTTTTGTGGCCCTAGAATAGATCGAGAAATAAGGTAGTTAGGGGCTCCTTGTTTTAATATACATTAAATCGTTAATAAAAGAGGAAATGCATTTTAGTTGCTAAGATAATACTTGAATGTTTCATGCCTGTTTAGTGGAAATGATGGTATTTAGCTTAGTATCTTAATCATTAGAGCTAGCTTAACAGTTTACCATGTGTATTCTTATTTTAAGAGTTGAAGTTTTCGAAATGCTAAGTGTTGCATCATCATCGCATGCATGTAGAGAACAAGTTCACTACTAAATTTTGACCCTATTGCATCACGTCCCCTTGCATCAAACAAAAATCTAATGCAATAGGTGGCTGCTATTGCATCAATTTTTGGAATCTGATGCAATATGCGGTCGTTATTACATCGAAAAAGAGTTGGATGCGATAGTAATTCATGTCGATGCAATAGGTATGATCTATCGCATCATTTGGAACAAGGGATGCAATAGGTAGAAATTATTGCATCAGACACATTTGGTTGCGTTAGTATTGAATTTTTTATGCAATATGTAGGTGGTATTGCGCCGGATTAGAATATGGATGCAATTAGGAAGTACTATTGCAACAGATTTGTGTTTGATGCAACCGGTATTTTTTGAAAGAAAATTGACTAACGTGAAAACACCTTGTGGCTACCTAATAAGTGAGACAGACAGGCGCCACGCTCGTGCCTCTCATTTCGCAAATCGCGTGCCTCTCGACTTTCCTCTAGAAATTTGTCAATGTGAGGCTACAATATTTGGCCCAACCTCTTAGGGCCAGCCCAGAGAACAACATATACTATAAAGGGTTCTTTGGGCCACGCCTAGGGTCGTGGCCCTAGTGGCCCTAGGCCCAAATCCGCCCCTTGTTCTAGTTCAGTCTGTGCGGCAACCCTTCCTATTCGCGAATCGCGACTCCGTGGCATCGCATGATGTCGCGGTTGCTGCGCTGCTTGCTTGCGTCCGTTCATGCTGTGGTTTCGGATTGAGTTGCCAATTCCGTAAGCTAATCTCGTGATCCCAAAATGCGGACGCTAGGCTCTAACACGGTCACTGCAGATCGATCTACAATCCCTCCGTCCACGACTTGTGACTCTGTGGCTGCGGTAAGTGGTTTCGGTAATCACTAATCAAGAGTACAGATCTCATTGGCTTCATTGCAGTATTTGTAATTTTTTTTACCTTGCAATTCAATCCATACTAGCATCAAGCGATGAAGCTAATAGTTGATCCATTAATTTAATTGAATTCATCAAGTCATATAGGGACAAAACAAGCGAGAGGTTGCGGGTAGTATAATTTCAGTTTTGAAATTATTTAAATTGTATTTAGTAGATATGGCTTCCACTTAATTCATGAATTTAAACCTTATTACCGAATTGGTAAATGGATTTACCGAATTGTGTATGATTTTTTTTGTGGTGCATACCCTGACCTAAAATCCTAGATTTGCCAACGCTTTGTTTCCAATATGTAGCATGTTCTTATTTATCTTTGTGTGTGTTTGTCGGTGTTCAAATCAATGTCACACCAAGGTAGAAGTTGGATGCTTATTTGGATAAGGCATCTGCAGAGTGGCAACAAGGATTAACAAATTATCTTGATAGCACCTTTGGAGGCAGCTCTAAAGGAGGAACGGCACCATGTCCATGTTCAGCATGTCGTTCCATGTTATATAGAAAACGGTCGGATGTTCAGAATCATTTGCTTCGGAAAGGTTTTGATGAAAGCTTCATCCGAGAGCAGGAAAGTATATGTGAAGGTTCAGCTATTGATGATGATGATGATGTTGCTTATGTTAGATGCTTTATGTAGTTAATTATGTTCTTTAAAGTGATTTGAATAGAGCTGGGCTACTCGGTAAACAAGTGTCCAGTGATGTATGTTCTCATAACATGTTTTATTCATTTATCTCCAATGTCATACATATCTCTGAAATGCTAGAGTTCAACTGTCCATTGCTTTTTACCTCTCAACATGCTTTGATAGGAATTATATTTGCATGATTAACATGGACTTGGATTTTTTAGGAAGTAATCAGTACATGAATCTAACATATACAGTTTGATTTCCAAAGTATCCATTTTACCTAATTCTTATTATACTTGAACTAGAACTGCTGTTGCTACTTGCTAAAGTTGAAAACACTAATTGTGTTCTTAAATTTAGGAAAGCGCCTTTTCCAAAATTGTAGAGAGAATTGAGTTGGAAGCTTCTGTGATTTCAAAAGAACAGGAAAGGCATATTCTTCATGAAACCTACAAGGAAACCACTGGATGCAAGAGCAGGAAAGGTCCTGGACATGGATACTTGGCAAAGTATCCGACCCAAAGCCAACTTATGAATGAATGAATTAAAGAGCAAGCTCATGCATCTGCATTAGCAGCAGCAGCCCAACAGAAGAATAGTGAGATGCAAGCTGAGATAGAGAAGTTAAAAGAAAAGCTTACCGTTCAAGCCGCTGAGAGGGAGAGCGAGAAGGAAAAAATTCAGCAGCTGTAATATCAACTGGAGAGTACAAGTAGCAAGATTAGAGAAGAACTAAGGCAAGAGTTTTTTTTCACTAATCAAACAACACAATCAAGCACCGCCTTTGGTAATAATACTACTTCTTAATTGTTACCAACATCATTGATTTTAGTAAAGCTTGATTGCTAATGTTTCTCCTTATAACTCCAATGCAAGAATGCTGCACCAACCACAACAGCCCCTCAGCCTGCAGAAAATATGGTTAGTGGAAATGAAGGTGCAGATTTAGCACATGTATTATTTTTTGATAAATGCAAACTGCGATGTAATGGATACCTACATTTAATCTGACATAATGTGTGAATCTTTTTTTTAAATATGAAGGCTGGTACAGAATCTGCCCTGCCCACACATAATGAACCTACTATTGTTCCGACTCCCATCCAAGGATCAGAACATGTGCAACAGGTAATATACTTCAAAATTATCACCTGTAGTTGAACAGATTCTTAGAATTGCTAAGTGGTGATTGCTCCTTCAAATCTTCTGGTTTTTACAGACTGTACCAGACAGTGTATTGTTGAGCAAACAGAAGAGTATCCAACCTAGTCGCCTCACTCGCAGCGCCAACAGATCACTTTTTCCAAATGATAAAGATAGTAATGAGACAGTGACATTTATTACATCACAAACACTGAGGAATACTGCTGCAAATAAAAAGCTACAATGCAGAAAGAAAGGAGGAAAGGTATGAGCAATCAGGTGTCATTTTAAGTTGTTGTCCAGATTATTAACATGAACTTTGTTCACTTATACATGTATGTTTGTTCACTTAACATGAGCAATCAGGAGTTCATGCCTTATGTGTTTATAGTTCGGCTTCAGTATCCATTCTATTTGTTAAACCCAAAAATATTGTTGTCTATCATGTGTTGTCTATGTTTGATTCCAACTGTGTGATTAACTATATATATTACTAATGCATGTCATTTTGACTTTTTCAGGAAGATCAACTTGAGGGAGTCTTGGCAAGCTGAAATGAATCAAATATTATGCAACAAGAAAGATGTCATGTTGATCTGTGCAAAGAGACATGTATTTTTGTTTATGATTGTCTATTTGTAGCATAAGTTAGTGGTTTGTAATGCAGTTCAACTTTGCAATTACCTATTTAGAAATAGGAAGGCATTTGACTTCCTTACATTGTACAAACTATTGAATGCTTATGATCTAAGTTATTAATATGATTGCCTTTTTGTGCCATTGAATTTTGTAATTTTATGAATTTCTGTGCAATGAATTTGATGCAATAATTGGTTGCCCTTCAAATCTCATGTCGATGCAATAGTTTGTATTGCATCCAAGCTCATGTCGATGTGATAGTTTGTATTGCATCTAACCTCATGTCGATGCAATAGTTCGAATTGCATCGAACATAACATCGATGCAATAGTTCCTATTGCATCGAACCAAAATGATGATGCAATAGAACCTCTTGCATCGAATCAAAATGGTGATGCAATAGATTATATAGCATCGAACCTAATATGGATGCAATATAGTCTATTGCATCGAACGATAGCCGTTGCAATAGATGTATTGCATCAACATGATTTGGATGCAATAAGCTATTGCATCTCTCAATTTTGATGCAAGAGACAACGGATGGAAGATGCAATAGCTGCTTCTCGCATCAACCACAAGTAATTGACCGGTGCAATAGGGTCAAAATTTAGTAGTGGTTGGCGGAGATCGTGACCTTCGGAGATCATGAGTTTGAGGAGGAGATCGAGGAGTACGAGGAGGAGATCCTCATGCAGGAGGAGGTCCCAGAGCCACCATTGACTGACTGAGCTGAAACCCCGCCTGCCCAAGGCAAGCCCCGGTGCATAACCCTTATTTTAAATAATCACTGGATATATATATGTGATGTGCATTTATATTACAGGCTTATTGTTGAAACTACATGCATAGATATACCTACCCAGGAGTCCTACTAGCATAGATCGAGTAGCTGCGATGCTTAGGCTATCGATAGCGTGAGTAGCCTGTCGTTACTCGCAATATGTGATTATTAATATTACTCTCATGATAAAATGGTGAAAGAAAATAGAGACCGGGCAGGGATATAGTACGTGTATTGGTGGGTGTAAGAGATTGTGTCCCATAGACAATGGGGCATAGCTTGGTTACACTATTTTCCCTATCTGTGTCAGTTAAGGACCGGCCATTGCATTGGATTCTAGTCAAGTCACAGACTTATTATCCTGAGCACATACTTGCTTATGGGAGCGGGAAGGCTCGTTGCTCTCTTGTCGTGGGTTCCGGCTCTTTCCAGACCGACTGATTGGAGGTGGGGATGGTGGAGGTCTAAGCACCACACTGAGTCCGGGACTCAGGTGTGGGAGCTTGGAGTCCAAGTTTGGATGGGGAAATGGACCCCTTGATAGGAGAGTGGTGGGTTGGTCCTGCTTGTGCCTGGGGTACAAGCGGGCGTGTTTCGAGGTACCCAGCTGGGCTACATTAATTCGCGAATCGTCGTGTAATACGGTACGACTTGTCTATGATCTAGCACCGTAGCAAGAACTGGAAGATGAAAGATGGTGAAATGGATCTGATTGCTCAACTCTTGCTTGAAAGTAGAACAAGTGCTTACCTAGAATGGTTAGCTAATAAATTAATCATGACTGCTAATAAAATACATATCTAAGGATTCAATACTAGTAATGCTTTTTGTAAAAAGAAAACCCAACAAACTATAAAGCTTATCATATCCTTTGGAGTCGGGAAGTTATTCCTACTAGTTAGGTAAGTCTTGCGAGTACATTGTGTACTCAGGGTTTATTTACCCCTGTTGCAGGTGCAGCTTGAGGAGTAGCTATTGTGTGGAGGATTTTTCTGGTAGGCACAGACGGATCCTTGTATCTTATCGTTAGATGTTTATTGTAATTCCGCTGCTTAAATTCGCACTCTGAACTTGGTATTATAATAATGTATTTCTAAGAACTCTTGTTGTATGAAATGGACTAAGTATTATAAACCCGTTCTCATTATTGGATCCTAGAGAAAAAAACGTGGATTATTCGAGTTCTCCCTTATGGTGTGCTTGACGAAACCATCCGATGTAACTTGCTTTCAGGGTGTTTAGTGTCTAGTGGAAGACGAGCGCATCCGAAAACGTGCCATTTTGAACGGTTCCGCCACATCAACACATTTGGACATGGGACACTTGGAGATTTGTCAAATAATCATGTCATGCGTTACGTTTCTTTTTGGAGTCAGACTCAACACTGCCTATAATCGTATCATGTATTCCGGTCTATCTTGGAATTGGATTCCATACCATGTCTGGACACGCGTTAGTTTTTCATCGATAAAACTGGGACACGTGTTGTTTTAACTCATATAGGGATAGAATCGAGTCTTGGAAATTTATATAATCACCGTATTATGCGATCTAATTTATGGGGTTTGGACTTTTGCATCGTTCCCGAAAGCCGGACGGTGTGTCCTAGTGACTAATAAAGAAGAAGAAACACTTCTGTCTACAATAATATAAAAAACAAATAAAGATAGGTATATGCTTAAATTCTAGGTATTAAACGTGTATCGATCGACTGGAATCATGTTTTTAAAAAAAAAAAAAAAACTTCTGTTACATGGACAAGGACCTACGTAAATAAAGCCCCATGTGGAGACTTACATATCATACCCACGGAATCCTACACAAACACGTTTAATTTGTTCTGGCTTGCACGTACGTGCACAAGATGAACATGCAATAAGTATAACATGGACACGCGGTCGGTTGATGTTGCTTGGCCTAGATACCGTGTTTGAGGAGGAACTTGATTTGACTGCGCGTCGGCTAAACCGCATGGAATCCAAATGACGGACCAACATGAGGGTAATTATTAGAATCAGACTCCGTATCATCGTTAGACGTGTGTTATATACACGACCCAATACGTTATGGAATCGGACTTCGTATCGCGCTATACAAGAGTTATTCTAACTCTTTGAGCACGGGTTATATATATAAATCCGGAGGGAAGAAACTTTTCATTGTACGGTTCTTAGAGGGAGACGGACCAAAAAATGGATGGACAAAAAAATTGATTGAAATTTTGCCTCTTTATTATTAGGTATAGAGTATAGATATAGATATAGATTTCTTGTATCGAATAAAACATTGAGACGGTCAGTTCGTTTGTTTTTTACTACATTCAGGTGATAGAGTTGAGTGTCCTCTTCTGAAATTTGAAGAGGAAGGAGAACATGGCCACTTAGGCAGACCATCAGAGACAAAGACAAAAACTTAACTTGTAAATTTCTCTACCATAGTATAGTGCCCATGCTAACGCAATGGCAACATTTGGCCAGTGCACTGTTGTCCTGGCGAGTCCCCGGGCATGGAGTCCCCTCCATGCAGCCGCACAAGCGTCGCGGGCTCCACCAACACGAAGATCTCCTTGTTCCCGCGCCGCACCCCGCCGCCTGTCGAAGGTGCCGAGCCACACCCATGCGCCGTTCCACGTGGAGTGTATGCCCGTGCTAATGCTACGGTAAAATACAAAACAAGATAAATAAAATTTGTCAAAAATATAAAAAAACAGAGTCACATTGTTAGCTAAGTCAGGTTTGCAAACACCGACAAACACAAGAAAAACACATCACAAAGATGTTGCAGCAACTCAGTAAATTGTCCCATTTTTCATTTAGTATATTGTATGCAATAGAAACAATTGTAAGAAGAACAAACACAATTTGCGACCTTGCATAATCTTGCCAGCCAAGTATCATCAGCATCCAATCGATTTCTGGGATATATATCTAACCTTGTACTGTAGATGATGTGTGCACAATATTCAATCAAGGGAAACAACTTGATGGAGAACACTGCTTGATGATTAAAGTGTTGCTGTACCAAATACAGGTACATGACAGAACATGCCATCTAATTGTTTCTACAAACGAAGTTGCATATATCAGGACTTAAAAAATATGCAAGTATTTTCTAATGATATTTACTAATAACAAATTACATTACTGAAATGCAGGGATGGTCTTCTCACTGAGATGCTCATCGAAGAACATAAGGCCACACATAACCTGATGTCTCATACATTAACTCATTTGAATCTTTCTCAGTGATTGTTGCCTACAACTAAAAAAAGATGTCAAAACCTCAAATGAAGCAGAGTTTTAAAGCATTATTGATGAGTTTTCAAAACAGGCTACATATAAAGAGTTACAAGTAAAGTGAGGACCTGTCCTGGATGGCCAGCCTGGGTTTTCAGGTATGTGGCCACATTAACACGACACGCCCAGTGCCATCAACTGCCAGCATGTTGCACATTTTACGCACGTTTGCCTCCATTCAGAGAGAATGAAACTACATACATAGCAACAACCCACAACGAAGTTACATACTGCCACGATTGCTGAAGATACCTACAATTATTAAGGTATAAGAACAAATCTGTATCTGCATACCGGAATGACCATGATGAAGGCGGATGGTAGCGAATTGGAAAGAGCAGTACTCTTCCGCTCTATCAATCTTCCGCTTCTCTTCCAGAAGAGAACAAATAAGCAGACGAACGGCTTTGGCACGATTGAGTGGTGTCGTGGTGATGAGGGCACCGCGTGGATGGCAGGAGACGCACAAAGATGACAATTAACAAACTACATAACAGCAGGAAAGATATACCTATAGTATGTCCAAAGCAAAGATTATGAAACATATACCTATAGTATCTCGAAAGCAAAGATTATGAAACTGGGCACCAAACCAAGTAGCAACAAACTACATAGCAGCAGGCAAATGCAGCTGTTTAGATAACATGAGGCAAATACAGGAGTGGAAAAGAAAGTACTGAGTAGCCTGGTCGTACTGGTTGACCAATTCCCTAGAGGCCTGGGTGAGATCAGTTGGGTCCTTGTGTTGGCTGAAGAAGAAAAAGAACCTACTAATTACAAAACTAAATGGGAGTTAGAACTAAAATTGTATGTAGTATAATATTATGTAAATGAATAGACATCTGTTGGTAGCATAACCTGACAAACACGGCACTCCAAAACTAATTATTAGCACGGAAAAAGAGTGAAATCTATACATTCTAAAATAAAGGAGCACATGACATAAATGGAAAAGGATACCCAACATTCAAAGCTGCTGGCTACAGGTAAAATTCCAAATCATTTATGTGAAGCAACCTTTTATTTAAAGGAATCAAGGGATAATCAAGGGGAATAATTTTATATGGACAACCTAAAAGAGGTAGTAGCAAAATACAATAGCTGGTCTTCGAGAAGTTAGCAGCAGTATATGCTTATATCAGGTAGTAGTAGGTGCAGGTGAATGCACCTTTTCATATAATAGGAGGCAGAGCAAATAAATCTTAAACAAAAAATTAGAAGTAAAAACTAAATCTATAGCATGTCCAATTTCGGAAAACCTACTTTGCAGACACAACAATCTCTTGGATAATAAAGATAAAGAGCTGAGAGGAAGTTCAGAATTAATTAGCATCAGTAACCTTTGCTCTTTTATTTTAGGACATGAAGCACATATTCGGATGCAATCATTTGGTAAACTAAGACGGGTCCACTGCAATGTGGTTGCAGGCAATATATATAGAAACAAAAGCATAAAACATTGCTAATTAAAGAAATTTTCTCAAATATTTGTACCACTAATCTTGGCCCAAGCTGCAGTACATGGACTGTAATCCGCAACAGATAGATGGGAAGCAGGATCAGGCATGAATGCAAGAACAATTGGTAGGCAAAGGAAGAGGATGGCAAACCCACCAGGTGTTAGGTACATGCTACAAGCAAATGAGCTAGTGAACCTAGCACCCAAAAATCAATCACATCTGTTGCTAGCATAATCTGTCAATCAGATGACCATATGCTGTCATTTCTTGTATGGAAGCCTGCAAATAAACTGCAGGTTTAATTATAAGGAATTAATGATTTCATATGGCCACTTTGTAAGCGAAGGGGGGTCTTCAAATAGTACGCTACCTGAATATGAGGACCCGATGAAATAGATAGACATCTAGGCTCATTCATGAGTTCCCAATCAAATATAGCGGGTTCATCACAATATTTCATTCCACTGTAAGAGTTTCTTCTGGTTAATATTGGCTATCAATAACAATAATGTAGGTTTGATATGGAATAATGGGGTTTCTTCTTAAATAGGTATGAAGCGAAAAAGTGTTTTTTAGGTGGATAGCATAAAACAACGATCTTCTTAAATACATCGTGGGGTCCAGTAAAACTTAGTTCAGAAAATTTATCCAGACTGCTAACAAAGCAAAATGTGAACATAATTTTAACCTGTACCGAACCTGGTTGCAGGACCCTATGTGTTTGTCGCATGGCTTTCAATTTTTGAACCACATTCCGCAATCCGTAGCCATTAGAGAGTTTCGGAAGCACTAACATGGTGATTCCTCAACCAAACAATCAATATTCAATAGGTAGGGGCTGCCTGTAAGGCACCACATAATTCAGTAAATTCCTGAAATTTCAATGTCTTTGAGCTGTAAGGTTGTCCACTCTCCAAAAGGGTAAACAAACAACAGGGCATGTAATAGTGTGTAAGAAATATGGAGATCTAATCATTTCATATGAAACAATGAAGTAGGGAGCTGACCTGTCGAACACTTCTTTGTTCCAATATGATTGGAGAGAAGGAAAGTTGTTGTAAATATATATATAAAAGAGAATGATCCCAGATCTTAGAAGTGGCTGTGATCTTTCATGTCTGAAAGTAGAGGAACATCAGATCATTTGCAATGAGCAAAATAAAATTGGCACAAACAGAACTAAATGGCAAGAATGTATGAGCGGTAAGGAAGCGTTAAAAAAGATCGACCGAACAACAGATTGTCTCGAATTAGAGTGGCCATGGATCGAATCAAGATGAAATAGCACTTCATAAGTGCATAGCAAGGTCCAAAGAAGTCAGTCTCATGAAATAGCACTTCATCACTGCACGGCAACAGGCAAAAGAAATTAGTCTCTATTAATTAGCGTCAATTAATGTGGATTGTGAAATAAACTGAAGGAGGATCCTAACCCTAGATGACCACAAAATGCTATGACACAAAATCCTAACCCTAAATGAGGCAGGAGGTAAGGCCAAAAATCTGGTAAAAATTAAAACAACAATCAAGCAATGGATACATCAAGAATCGATTGGTTACCTGGTCATGAAGCCTTCGGTTCGGATGCTGTGGAGGAAGAGGCGTTCAGGAGAAGCAGAGCGGTGACGATGTAAAGGGCGACATCGGCGATGGGGGCGGCGAGGTAGAGGGGTGACGCTGGCCATGGGGGCAAGCGAGATGGCCGGAGGCGGCTCCGCGCTGTTATTCGGGAATGCGTCGTCATGGAGAGCTCTGGAGGGCGGCAGCAGCATGGGCATGGAGTGAGTGTGCAGTGGAGTTCGTCGCTGCCGTCAGAGAGGGAGAGGCGGTATTATTTTTTTCTTTCCGTAAAAAAGAGATAGGCTGAGCCGCTGAGGAATCGAACTGTGCCCTAAGCAGACGTGGGCGCTGGGCGGAGCGGGCATTGGGGGCGATCCAAAGAAGGAGGACCGTCGGATATGGATGAGTAACGAGAGAGAATGGCTAAGAGATAATCTGGTGCATCTGTTTTGATAGTGTTATATTTTCTAGGTGCATTTATAGGTGTGGATGTAGCATAGGTTATGACTGTGGAGCAGCCATTTGTTGTGTGGCTGTAAATTTATTCTAACTGGTGTATTATAGGGTAGGGTAGATCATAGACTATCAAAGAAATTATTACACGATGAAAATTATAATTTGCCAAATATGTGGTTCATTACAAGAGTCATTAGCTTGAATTAGTCTCAAATTCTCAATGGCCAGTTGGTCACGAAGATAGAAGCGAGGGATTAAGTCCAACCATTCAAGGTATTTCCTCCATTCCAAATTACAAGGGCATTTCTAATAGGACTACCCAACGGGCTCCTTTTTTAAGGTAGTGGAGAGAAAAATAGCTCCAACAGATTATCTACTAGGGATCCAAATTTGTTGCACCCTACAGCTCCAACAGACTATCTGCTAGGGGACCCAAATTTGTTGGTCCCTAATTTCCCCTTCCATTACCCATTTCTATTGGAACAACAAGTGCCTACCCAAACTCTTGTTTGGTAGTTATGTTTTTGCCTTCTAGTGCTCGCCCAGGCTAGGTCGTGGTCTTCCTCCCTTGTCATCGTTGCACCCTTTCCCCCACCACCGGCCCTCTTCTCTAGGTCTAGCAAGGCCAGATCTAGGTGCGCCGTTCCTGGATGCGCCTCCACAGCCACCGCCAGCCCTTCTCCTCCATAGTCTTGCCTCCCCCGTCGTGGCACCAAGCTCGCCCGCCAAAGGTCATGACCATAGCTGCCCGCGCCTCCATGGCTGACACCATCCTCCTCCTCCCCGACGCCATGCGTCCTCCTCCCTATGAGACGCTTCCCCGCCAGCGCTTCACCTTCGTGCTCCCTGTCGTCAGTTCAAGAGGGGAGAGGGAAGAGGAGAGTATGACGAGTGGACCCGTATGTCATTGTATCTTGAAATTAATTTGAGGGTCCTGATTTAGGTAGCCCTATTGAGACAATAGAAAAAAAACAAGCCCTCTGAAAGTAGGTGGCTACATAAACAGGAAAGTAGGTGGATTGTTTTAGGTAATAGTGCCGGAGAAGCTCTAAGTCATTTTGGTTTTCTAGACATATAGTTTTTAATATAACCCACTCGCAGACGTTGGATGTGGCCCAAGATTCGTTTTTTTTTGTTCCGCTGAGATCACGTAAATCAACCAATAACCATCAGCTCTGTTCGGCAGGGCTGAATTGGCTAGCTGGTGCTGGGGCTGGACCAGCCAGCCCAACCAGCTAATTCCAGCCACCAGCCATTCCCAGCAGCCGGTTACCATGCAGATTTCAAATTTTCAAATTCAAATTGAATATTGGCGCCAACAATAGGTGGTTTCATATAATGGCGCCAAACCATAATACATTTGTAATCACAGTACACAGTTAAATAAGTTACATGTTGAACCAACAATTTAGAGTCCATTTGTTCCTGGTGACAGCATCATGTACACCCTTGTTGCCAATATGACATTCTGTGGTAAATTACCACACAGTTGTGTCTGTCATACTTCCATGTGGTCCATTTGACAACAACAAAAAGATAGTAATGCTCGGAGGAGAAAGAAGTTTAACAGGTGGCATGAAACTTCACCACTACCAACATCATAAGAGCGCCCAGAGCCAACGGCACCTTCTTCGTATCCTCTTACACTATTTCTCCCACCAATTGCAAATGCTTCATGAGGTTGAATTTTTGTCTCCATGTGACCTCCAGAAGCACTACATCAACAAACAAGAAAAACTGTCAGTGCAAGTTCAGTGCAGGGATTAAGTTCATGATTTTTTTTTTGCTACAGGCCCCGTTCAAGAATGTGATTAAAACAAACCTTACAAGAAGCCTAGCAGGACCAATTTCATATCCCTGTCTCAAACATGCTGTCACTCTGTTGAAGCTAAGCCACTCAGGAAGAACAGGCAGACCTTGGTCAATGTTGAAAACAAACTACAAGGCACAGTGATAGCAGGAGATAAGCAATGATGACTACAAAAATTGCCAAGTTAGGGAAGGAATAAGCATTGATGCCAACCATTGTAGAGCTATGGTCTTCAAAATCTGTGAAGATACTTTCAAACTTAGCTAGCAGAGTATCATCATAATCATGTCCACTGCAATGCAACGAGACAAACATCAGGTGGAAATCTTAACTCAACAAGTATACTGACTGTGTTAGAATCTTTCATGTGAAACTAAGGAAATGTGACAATGAGAATGGAGACCTGGCAGTTAATTGGCTGTTATAGAAATCCCTGATGACTGGAGTGGAGTGTCTTCTAACTCCATTCACAAGAACTTGTACAACATTTACTAGTCATATGTAAGGTACAATTCGACAATAATGAACAAGTGCCTTTTACTGCAGCAGAGATACAACAAATACTCTGCCAGGACATAAAATAGCAGATGTAAGGAAAAATCACAAAGTTTCAAAGTTGACAGCTGAGCTCCTTACCTCTTCCCAGTTGCAGATTCAGCAGCAACATGCCCAGACCAAGTCAGCAACCAGTTCCACAGTATATACTCTAAAATATTGAAAGGCATTAATTTTATAAAGCAAAGCAACCAGTTCCACAGGACCACATGTTTGAGGTGTAAAACAACCTGTTCCACAGGTTCACATGTATACTGACAGTTATCTAATTTTAATTTTGAGGTGCTTATGTTCGAGGAACAATTAACTACCACAATTCAGTACTGTAAAGAGCAGGCAGATATATAGGAAGCAGCTGCATTACCTCAACTGTCCTAAATTGGATACCACTCCACACAACCATAGATATTAACTCCCTAACTCCAGTGATTGGGGTTCCCCGATTTAGCTCAACCCTCTCTGGCACCTCATACGATGGTGGATCAGCTCCATACTTAAGCATCCACAAGTAATTTTCTAAAGCAAAGCATGAAATGATTATCATAGACTGCTTCATCCTCTTGCAGTACGGCACCCCATTCAGAATTTGCCAATGTTCTTTCAAGACCCCAAATCTCCTTTCAATGACATTTCGTAACTTCGCATGAATGTAGTTGAATTTTTCCTCCCGCTGCAACTGCTGCAACTCTACGCCCCTAAAATCGTTGATATGATACCTTGTGTTTCTGAAGGGAGTCATGTATCCTAGCATGTTCATGTAGCTCGCGTCCGCTAGGTAATACCGGCCTACAAGAAATGACAACAGATCACCAATTAGTCATGTCAACACTGCCTGAAACGTTGTGATTTTTCAGATCAGAATGTAACTAGTTTTCAAATACTTCCTTTAGTCTATAAATTTTGCTAGGCATCACGAACCTGCTAGGGGATGTGGGAACAAATTGTCGTCCTAACAGTCTTTCAATACTGCCATGTCATGACATGCCCCTGCCTTCCTGGCCCCCACGTATGTGAAACGGCCATCCATATCCACGATGGCACAAACATTAATTATTGTTTAGCCTTTCCTATTGAAGAAATCAGCCTTTGCTTCACGGTTAACCTCAACCTTTATGTGTGTGCCATCTATAGCACCTATGCATCCATCAAACCATGGTGCATATGCAGCAAGTTTGTGGCTTACGCGTGCGTAGTTCATATCTGCGGGCACTAGGACAGTATTTGCCCACCTATACATGACCTCTGCAACTGCTGTTATCTTTCTGCTAATTGTATCTAAAGACCTTTCAAACCTATCTTTGCACTCTCTACTTGCAGATTAGTGGGCACAGGTCCAAATATACATGTCTAAAGCTTCTACCGAGGTACACTTATATGTTGATGGCAGGCCAAACGGCAACAGGGTGTCATGCAAATGCATGAAAGCATCACGCGTCATGCGCAAATTGTCTATACATTTGGTTTGGTCGGCAAGGGTAAGCTGCATCCATTGGGCTCTAGATAGTTTAGGAATGGGACAAGGAGGATTTACCTCAGGCATTTGATGCGGCATAATACCTTTCAACCTCAGAAGGACGACTGCTGCCTTCACCAAGGTCACAGTGCTCGGTCCATCACTGGAAGTGTCGCTGTACGACGACTCGTCGGTGCTGCTCATTATGCTACCTGCAAATGGGCACAAATCAGTAAGATGCTGATGCATATATTGGGAACAAAACATTTGCTAATAAGTGAACATGTCAAGATACCTGAACTAGGAAGGTGGCATGACCACCTTAGACAAATATATGTAAGGATTGAACAAGAGAAAAGTGATACATAGATAAGGTCTTACAACGCTCACAGCACGACACAAATATTTTATTCAAAACACGAGACAACGACATGCACTTAGTTCTCCGCAATGGTCTTTGTTAAAACAAACAAAACGAACATAACGAAACAACGAACAGAATCAACTCAACATGCACATGGTGGAAAATAGAAAACAGTAGAAAAAAAATGCAGTTCGAACAATAGTTCTGATCACTGGGACTTTGTGGCGCACACGAAGCCCCACGTCACATTGATCCAGTTCAACCGGCCCTCTTTAGTTTTCATATTAAGAAAAGCCCGACGACAGAGCCTGTTGTTGCAAAGGTTTAGGGCTTGGATGAATACTACATCAGTCTCGCTGATACCGTCTTGCAATAAAATCTCATGGACTTGAGCCAACTCCTCAGCATCTGTGCCTTAACGGGCCTTCTGGGACCTAGCCTCCCTGATAATGTGGCCAAGGTCTTCAAGGCAGTCTTCTATGGATGGAGTCTGGCTTCTCTTCTTACTGCGAGGACTGTTAACAGAATATTCCCTATAGACTCTCTTCGAGGGCTGAGCACCACTACGCGGTTGGACCGGCTTGTCCGACAAGGCCAGAGGAGTGCGAGGGCTTCCACTACTAGGTGACTTGTCAGGTTGATGGCCCTCCGCCGATACCAACTCGCCCCTATCACGTGGGGTGCGCCCTAAAATCGTGATCAGTTGCTCACAGCATTGGGAGCGTCTGAACTTGTCATGAACGGGTTGGCTACTTTCCTGCATGTGTTCCAGTGATGGTGAAGTTAGTACTGGGTTAGTGGGAACCTAACTGCTAAAAAAAGTCAAGGAAATGCGTGTAGTTAGTATCCCGGGGCTGGCGCCGTACCACTCGGGGTAAGCTACAACCTCTCCAGTAAGCGGGTCACGGCCTAGCCCAGTATGGGTCTGTCCGTCGCGCCAATTAAAATACAAACATTTCAGCTCGTTGTACTTGTTCTGGCACTTTTTCTTGTTGTACCCGAGCCTCGTGACTTCGTTGAAGCCACGAACGACATTGGTCCACCCTAGTGCAGGTTCCGCACAAGAACCAACCAAAATTTTCTACTCTTTTTTGTATTTTTTAAAATCCAATCATACAAAATATCTAGATCTAGAGTGTTCCATAGCCTAAAGCATGGTAACTACATCTTATGCATACTGACCATTTGTCTAGAAAGTTCTTCTGGGAATTACATATTGCATATGTGATTGGGAAGGCAAATGAGTCATACGCCTAATATTTTTTGACTATTAGAAATCTCTTCCCTCTTCGTAGAATATTTTTTCTGATAGAATATTTAGTTGTTTTCCAACCAAAACATATTCAACATCAAAGGTGTGAGTAAAAAATGTTCTACCTATAGAAAAATCATTTGTCTCACAAGGATCACCTAGTCGTATGTGGTATGAGCAACACCCCTAGTCCCTTAATTATGCATTATTGTTATTTTTGACAAATAAGGGATGGTTTGAATTGGGCTTTTATGATTTTTTTTGCAGAATATAAACATATCGCTTAGCTAAATTCTCCTAAGGTGACAAAGTTTCGCTATTCTAACACACAAAAATGTTTTGCGACCTAAGTTTTAATAATACTATTCGATAAAAATTCATAGAAAGTAAACAAAAAATGCAAAAGATAGCGATGATAGGAAAACTCAAAATTTTCACGAGATATTGAAATGTCAATGCTCTTTATTATCCCTTATTGGAGCACCTAAAATATTGTTTTAGTAAGTCTTTATCATTTTTATTGGGCATAACAATAATACTGAATCATGGGAACAATTGTTCCATATTAGAGAAAAAAACACTTCATGTTCACTTGGAAATTATCACAAAGAGAAAATAGTTTCTATTTCAGCCCAAAAAAGTGTGATAGCTTTTAAAAAATAATTCTAAGTTTGTGAGTCGTTCTATGTTCTAATGAAAATTATTCCAGCTTCAATAAAAAAATGTTAGACCTTAATAAAATGTAATAGGTTCCATTTGCTTATTAGAATGGACTATACATATTATTATTCTTTCTCTTATTTAAAACAAATGTTGTACTAGCCATTGGTAATGTCCCATGGAGAGGGTAGATATGGAATCTTGCATTGATGTTGTTATACAATATTTTGTCTCCCAACATATATGTTTAATTGTTTATTGTTCCCAGAAATTAATTAGCACATGTTCTTGCTGTAAAATAATATTGATGTGGATCGTGGTGTCTAGTGGTGATTTTAATGTTTGCTCAATATATTATTTAAACTGCCACAAAAATTGGCCTAAGCATTACTGGAATTTTAACTCTTTATTATACTGTTTAATGTTTTTGCTAGCAATGCAAATTTATTCATATTGGTATGAACATAGATTTCACTTGGTATCTAGGTCATCCATTGACAACTCAAAAGGTTTCGGTTTCCATTTGCCATTGTAATCTGGCTTATGCCTTTCTGATGGGTCATCATCGACTCTACGGGCCAAACTTCTAAGGAAGTTGATGTATAGCAATGATGTTTGGAGATATGTTTAGGAATCAAACACCTTTTCATCTTCAAGTGACTACAGATCTCGAATTGGTCATTCTCAGGTCAGGTCCATAGTGCCTATAAGTGGCTCTGGGATTCCTTCTGTAGCCAAAGCGTAAGATTTTTTTTGGTTAATATTGAGCATGAGAAACATTCTAAGAAGGAAGAACACGCACCTTGATTCTTACGAATGTGTTCTTTGTCATCTTGCGGTACACGAAACCTCGATACATTTGTTCCTTAACTGCCCTTTTGCAAGATCCTGCTAGCTTGTTAATCTTAAATGGGCTTTGTTGTAATACTCTCAAATAATTATGAACCGTTCAGTTAACTAAATCAGATGGTTAGAATCAGCTATTACTTCTTAGGAGGTAATATATGAAATATGTATTTATTTAATTTTTAATTTTGTAAAGTAGAATAATTAAGGAAAGTTAAAGATATTTTAGATCTAATAAATGTACACATGATCTATACGATGTGGTAACTCTTTTTATTTTTTGCAACTTTAGATACAACATACCCCCTCCGTCCTAAAACACAGCACTTAGACAAAAATAAGAGAGAGTGCAATAGACACATATATCCCTTATTTAACTTCCTAATCTATTAAAATCAAACTATATTCCCCATGATTAAGAGGCGGACTCTCAATTTCCTTATAAAAAATATGGCAAGTACTTTATCAAGTATTTTTATTTAGTAAACACTATCTTATTTTCTCGGATTTTTTATATTTTAGGACAAATTTCAAATTCTATATTACAGAACCGAGGGAGTAACCTAGTTAGCATGGAATATTTATTTTCTATGCAAGTAATAACCCACGTTGCACACCCATGAAACGCTAGAAACGTTAGGTACATGGCAACGAACGTGTCCATTACAAAAAAAAAAGGAACACGTACAAGTACAATGTACCTAAAGTTTTATTTGCATACATGAAATTGGCAAGGAGGAAAAGGAAGGATATCATAGCATCTCCTAGAGCTTTCCTAAATTTACTCTTTAAATTATTATTTAGAGAGTCAGTTGAAAAAAAAACTCGTTTTCTATAATTTTTCACTTTCCAACAGTTTTTCTACATATCGCGCGCACTCTAAAGAGTCATTCTCACTTTCTATTTTTTGCTACCGAAAGATCCGGAATAGAAGATGGCTATATTTTGATAACCATTTAGAGAAGCTGTTGGAGAATAGTTTTTCATTAAAATCTCTATTTCTAACATTTTGGAAGGATTAGAGTCTCTTGGGATGCTCTCACACGTTGGCTTCTGCCTCCGTGTCAAGGGATTCGGCAATATTTATTTTTTCACATTTTCTATAGAGTAGGCGCCTGAAACGCGACTTCTATTTCAGGCGACGCTTTTCGTCCGCGCCGCCGCCGCGCCCACGCCCGCGCGCGCCCGCACCCCACCTGAGACGAAGACGTCGACAGCGGCGGCGGCAGCCTCCCTCCGGCCTCTTCCCCCTCTTTCTTCTCCAACTCTGTCGGTTATAGAATGGGATTTGGGGGGAGGTAGGCAGGCCAGGCGGTGGGGATGACGGTCAGGTGGCTTCGGGGCCCTGGCGGTGGTGGAGGCAGTCGAGGCTAGGTCGGGACAAGGGCGTCGTGGCTGTTCTCGCCGGAGTTGGAGAAGAAAGCGGCGGTGGGAGGGGGAGGGGAAGAGGGAGGCCGCCGTGGGTGCAATGGGCGGCGGCAGGGGCGAGGTCTGCGGTGGATCCAAGGGAGCAGGAGCTGCTGGAGTAAGATGAACAGGTGCATCAGCCAGGGCATTGGATGAAGATCCAACGGCGGAGGTCCGTTGTCTAAATTGGAGGTCCGTTGTCTAAACAAAAATGAAATCTCAGGTGCCTGAAGAATAGCAGCTCCCTTATTTTTTTTTCTTTTCTTAGAGTAACTAATTAATCATAAAATTGAAAGAATCAAGAGCTCAGATTTTTATTTGAGGTATTATCTCCTATATTAGTTAAAGGGAGTACTATAACATTGCTCAGCTTAAATATACCAGTGCAAGGCAGTTTTCCAGTGCTCACTTCAGCTCTCAAGGATTAGCTTCAGTCTCAGATCTTCAATAATGAAGTAATTTCTTATGTGTTGGGTGACCTGAACAGCAAGGAACTATTCAATCTTCAAAAACTGCAGCTGAGCATTCAGGAATGCAAATCACTCTTCTTCAGAGAAATGGCGTTGCTATCCCTCGAGGTGAAGTCAATGCTTTCAATAGCTTTTGATTTATGGCTACAAAATCAGGATGAAGTCAATGCTTACAATAGCTTTTGATTTATGGTAACAAAATATGTTGTAATTTGCTGTTTGGAGCTTATCTTTTTTGGCATATTTGTACCCCCAACGCTTCTTCGGCCCCTTCATAGTGCGTACCTGGTGCAGAGAGCTCCCGCTCTGTGCAGGGTCTAGGGGAGAGAGTTAGTGGCAAGCTTTATTCTCGCCTGTGCAATGCGAGGAGACCGTGACTCGAACTTGGGACCTTACAGTCACATACGGTAAGACTCTACCGCTTGCACTAGGCCCGCCCTTCCTTCGCCCCTTCATATTTCTAAAAATGCTTGAAAGGAAGCGAACTAGTAATGTTACTCTATGTTCTATGCTGAGCGGCTGCAGGTTGCATCTATTCGAATTCGAAATCAAGTGTAGTAAGGATATATGGCTAATTTAACATGATTATTTCGTTTTCAGTAGCAAAGTATAGCTCTCCAGCAGCAGCAGCAGCGTTCATTGCAGACACTGCAGATTAAAGATGATCACCGAATGAAATAGACAACATTTCTTTCTGAGTCTCTTGGCTCCTCGTTATGTAATTGCAATATTCAGGTGCATGGTATCTAATTAATGCAAGAGTTGTGCTTTAATCTTGCACGGGTTCAGAACCCTGCTCTGAAGTGTGAACCGAACCTTCACTTGCTATGGAGTGCAGGAAGTAGACCAGTCAGTGTCCATGCTTACCATGCCTTCAGTTGCGAAGCAGGCAGCGGCAATGCACATCCGTCGATGCCCGTCCCACAGTGTTCAGATCTGAGACATGTGAAGAGGACGCTGGAGAACAGCATGCCGCGCTGCTCATCTAAAAAAAAACTTCAGAAACAGCATGCATACCTGCCTGCTGATGAGAACATGGACGCCTGCCCTGCAAGGCTGCAGCCTTGGCCGCGCAGGTTTGCTGATCAAACACCGCACGGGAAGCTCGGCGGATCGCTGCCGTTTCCATGAGTCATGGGGAATGAAGCCTGGTCCGAAGCAGCCACCGCCGCTGCTTTCGCCGCACAGCGTCTTCGGACCGGACATCATTCCCCTCGACATCCATGAAGCTACCGACTCGATCTACGATGCTGCAGCACAACAAACCAGAAGGAAGAACACGTCATGAACGCACGCGAAGGGCCCCGTGTAAGCACCGAGCGCAACTAATAAATATCCAGCGACGGGGAAGGAGGAAGAGGAGGAGCGGACGCCGAGAGCGCCGGACGCGACAGCAGAGATCTCGGGCGTGCCCGCGATCAGATGCTATTCGCGTTGTTTTCTTTTCGGGACGGCGGTCGACAGGGCGATCTGGTACACGCGCGGCAAAGCGAGGGACCGCGACCCGGCGATCCGCGATCGATCGTCCATTGCTTGCTGTGGCTGGGACGTGGCGACGGGTCCGGCGCGAAGCGATTCGGGTGCAAAGCGCGGTGGTTTTGCCCCCCACTTGAGACGGGAAAGCTAGGGGGGAGGCTCGTTGAGCATCAGCAGAGCAACGAGGGGAGCCGATCGAACCTTGGAATCCCATCGTCCTCAGACCTCAGTCGTCACCACATGCTAGTCTGGATTCCAAGCTTAAGGATCAAGCTACAGCGGATGCCACGGCGCAGGTTTCCGTTGGTGCCTTTTTGTTTCAAAGTCAGCTAGGCATCATCACCTGGTTTCGGCAAGTTGAAGCCCTTTCGCCTTTAGATTACGCTAGCGGTTGGACTTTGAGCAAATTATATTGAAGTATAACCGAACTGTTTCACTTGGTTTTAGTATTCGGACTTGCTAGCGTCTGTTCCGTTCCGGAGCACTAGCGTCGGACGCTGGCCCACGTGTAAGAAGTGCAACACACGATATCTGTTTTCGCGCGCCCCACCACATGGACTCCACGCTGATTCCTGCCCTACCGTCGTGCTTGCTCTGCTTCGCCTGACCGCCGCGCCTGCACACGGGAACCCCACGTGGGTCCCAGTCACATGTCTCGGCTGTGGATGCATCTCCGGTCTCTAGGCGCCCGCACGGTGACCCATGACGGCGCCCTAGCAGCTGCAGCAGGTGGGGTCTCATTGCAACATGTGCAACGCTAGATCTACGTTTAGAACATCCAGATGAAACACTTACAACATACGTCCGAAATATCTGAAACACTTGCAACATACATCTGAAACTCCTGCAAAACACCCGAAAAAACTTGAAACACGTGTGTAGCCATTGTAAACATATGCTATATCTAGATGAAACACTTGCAACATACGTATGAAACACTTGAAACATACGCTCGCAACATGCATGTATATGCAACATCCGAATCCACTTTTGCAACATCCAGATAAAACACTTGCAACATACGTGTATAGCCACTGCAACATGTGCAGTATCCCAATCTACTTTTGCATTATCCATATGAAACACCTGCAAAATACATCTGAAATATCTGAAACACTTGAAACATACGTTTGCAACATGTGCTTTTAGCGTAATATCTCCTTGCTGCTTAGGAGAATGGAGGTTCATTGACGTGTGGAGTTCACAGGTGCAGAGCTCGCCGGTGGCGCGGAGCTCACCGCTGCGATGGAGAAGGCCATGACAGGTCCGGTGTAGAAGGACGCTTCGGTGGAGAAGGCTATGGCGGACTGCTACAGCGTAGGGATATAGTAACACCAACTTTTGTTACTATAGGTTAGAAAAAATGTTGATAGCTCTCTTAGTAACACATTTTGTTTTGTGTTCCAATTGACCATGTTACTATAGACTGGTTTATTGTAACACATCTACTTGTCTATAGGAACATTTGTCTAGTGTTACAATAATTTTTGCTGTAACACTTTTTTTCTCTAGTAACACTTCACATTATGGTACAATGCATAGTTTGCAACACATTTATTTATCTATCGGAACATTTGTCTAATGTTACAGGGATTGTCTGCTATAACACTTTTTTAGTTCTAGTAACACTTCTACATTATGGTAGAGCACAATATGGAACAAAAGAACACATGGTTTGTAACACTTTTTTATATCTATTGTAACACATTTTGATTATGAAATAAATATTTATTTCGCTTATACATGTGGCACATGGATTATTATATAATCACACAAACATGACATATTGTAAAATCATATAAACCATAAATTTCTATAATCATAGCAAGATCCACATATTGTAGGATGATTTCAAACATAGTGCTTGTTCATATCAAATCATAGTATATGTACATAATGATATGGCTCTAGAGAGCAAACACATAGTCCATACTAGAAAGAAAAATCAAGAACTAGCTAGAATTCAAAAACTCCATTGCTTCTTCTTGTACACATTGATGTAGGAATTCAACCATTAATCATTTTAACCTGTAAAGAAAATATAAGTTGTAACATTACAAATTAGACCACATATGCACATTGATGTAAAGTTAAGAAAACTAGTTTGAACATACAAACATAGAAGCAAGTAATTGAGACTCCTTTGGCTTGAGCATCACCAATATTGTTGCACCTAGGCATGGGCCTCACTAATGGCTCATCTTTTGCTATAGGATGATTGATATGCACTTTGTAGAATTGACTTCCTGTCTTAACTCCACCAACAATGGCTTCTCGATCAGTGCTCAAGAGAGCTGCATAGGCCACGTTAGCCTTATTAGGATATTTTGAAGTCATTAGTAGCACCATGGACCCAACCTATATTAATTTGACATAATCTCTTATTGACCAACAACCCTTAGTTGTACATCGTGATCATATAATTAGAACAAGTGATATTATGTTCATCTACCTTCATTAGAGGAAGTTGTTTATGTGTTTGACGCCTGTAGCATGTAGCCTTGTCATGAGCCACCTCCTAGTGTGCAATGGTTGTAGTCTCTCCAGGCCCTCCGTGATGACCCTTACACATATAAAATAAAGTATGAAATAATAAGATAAAATTCTACTATAATTATAGCAAAGTGTGGTTCATAGATACCTTTTGTTTCTTTCTTGTTCTACTTGTGGTGGATAAAAGTAGACTGCCAGCATCGCTAAATTCAGACTCACATGTTTCTTTAATCTGGTAAAGAGAAAAAATACAATAGCATGAGTTAATATAAAAAAAATCCTTTTTGGATAAAATAAGTATTAAATTCACAAGAAAGTGACTTCACCAATTCATCCCTGTGCTTAAGGAATCCATCATTCTGGTTAGGTGGAACACATTGAACTCTCTAAAATTTTAAAACAGTATTAAAGCCAAAAGACTAGATTAGGTAAAAATATAGAAAATAGAGAAAATATCTTTCTTTTAGAATACATCGCATGATTTATGGTCCAAATATCCACCGTCATGGTAGCACAATCTAAATAAAATTTAGCACAAATAGAAAAATAAGAATAAAGTGCAAGATAATTCACAAATAAGTATCAAGTATAACAGAATAATAACAATTAAACTAAAGTGCATATTTGTAATGTTATTCGAACTTGGAGCATGAGAACAAGTAACGTGCTATGGATCAGATAGGATCGCCCAGAGCATGACATATATACCTTTTATAAATAATCTTCACATACTAATCCATACTCCAGAGGAACAAAGAAAGAAGGGGTCCTTCGTTGTAAAACTAAAAGGGTAGTGTTAGTTAATCCCACAGTGCATTAATAATCCATGCAGTTAAAGATATTGATTAAATAATTACTAAAATCATTAAACCAGATATTATTAAAATATGGATAAATGTATCATGATAGGACATTTAACAAAAGCATACTAAACTGCTGCTCGGATTGTTCTGTAACCTGAATGGCCAAATGCTAGCTACTTTGCCTTTGCCTGTGCGAGCGAATGAAAGCTGCAACTGCATAAGTTGTCAACTGCATAAGTGCGAGCGAATGAAAGCTGCAACTCCTCCTACTATCATTGTTTTGTATTAGTGCTCTGTTTCAATGCAAGAACACGAATTGCACTAAGCCATCTCTAATCTGCAAAACAAATAGCTAATCAAATATTTGCTTGTACGACATGTCAATTGAGTTTCTCCCACGTGATGACGAGTACACTAATCGCAAGAAAACAAAAAACCTTCAGTGAATCGCTATTTCTTCCACATAAACAAAAAAGTCCAGTGAAGATTGAAACAGTAATGACTATAAGCTACCTTCAGGTATCTATTGATTACATAATAAAGCAAAGAGTATATAGCCGGTTACTCCCCAAATCCTGCTTAAATCATTTTCCCGTATGATTGTTTTGCTGTAAGGAGAAAATAATTTTTGAAGACTATAAGGTACAAATGACAAATGAATTAAAGGTTATAGTCTATCACAATAATATATGCCTATCAAAGTTATAAAGTAAAATGATCATTCTTAAATAAATAAATAAATATTACTCCTGAGATATTCTATACTATTGTAAAGACTTTCAATTTGGCATAAACCAACAACCAAAGAAAATTAGCAACGCAGAAAACATCTCTGATAACAAATGCCAGTGACGTTTGGTCTGCTGGACATAAATATTAGAGATTTGGTATGGTTTATTTATAGCAAACTAATTCTGCCAGGCAACTGGATAACCAGTGTCCATACCCAAATCCGTACCCATGTTGTTTGGGGAGGGTATGGATTATCCATTTGTTTGTGGGTACGGGTACGATAATATAGGTATTATCCATTTGATCTATATGCTGCAGCTGCAGCTGCAGAGCTGAGCGGAGCTCATCGCCTCTGCCTAGAATGAAGCGGAAGGTGAGAGGGGCGTGTGACAATAGAGGTCGTCCACGGGCCATGGCCACTTCGCAATCGCGTGGAGGAGGCGCGTACAACAAGCACGGCCTGCCCGTTCACATGTCCGGCCAAGGCCAGCGGCAGCATCGTCGAAGCTCGCTCGTCATCCTCATGGCAGTCATGGCCCCTGCACCCCGGCGCCCGTGCCCAAGAAAGCAGCCGCATAGCTCGACCCGTCGATGCCCTCCAACCAATTTGCGATGACTGTGCACGGGAGCGAGCGAGTGCCTAGCCGCCTACAGGCTGCAGCACCGGGGCCTAGAGATTTGGATTGGTTCTAGGGTTCTAGAGCTAGAAGAATGTCATTCAATACAAATGGGATCAGAGAGGAAGATCAGATTGTACGTACCCTACAAGTGGGGCATCCACCGTGACGATCTGACGAACTGGAAAATTTCAAACGGACTCAATCGTTGTGGCAGGAATTTTGGCTCACCCACTCGCCGAGCTCCGACGGCCTTCCTTTGCGTGCTGACTCGGGAAGTGGGTTCTGGGCAGTTGCTTTGCGAGGAATTAGGATCTTGCGGTGGAAACTTTGGTGAAAAAGGAAAACCACAGCTAAAAAAATGGTGGGAAACAATTCCACACGTAAAAAAATGGTGGGAATAATTCGGTGGCCAAATTATTAGATTGAATGAAATATAAGGAGTGTATAGATAATTTTTTTGTGGGAAACAATTCCACTGGTAAAAAATATTCTAGTTAAATATTATAAGTTTAGAGATACGAGGAATTATCTTTCTAGAAAAAAAACCAGAGCCAGTTTCGTCTATTTTAAAGTAATGAGTATTATTAATTTTAATATTAACATTAACACATAAACAAAATTTATTTTTGATAACTAATGACATCAATTTATTGTGGCCAATTATATTAATTTTTATAAATAAGACAAATATTAATGAAAAATAGTTTCTTGATACTTGGCATTCAATTTAAAAGTAAACAATAATGTAGTTGCTATATTTCAGGTGCTTGAATATATGTTCATCTTATTTTGAAATGAGTATTTGGGACCATAATAAATTGAAAAGAAAAAGTTGTCAACTACAAAGTTTAATACCTTTTTGAGATCTACAAATTTTGTTTTGGTCATTTCTCCATCCGAGGTCGTTTGAAAAATTCGAATTTCAAATGTGAGGAAATTCACGTGACTTTTTCTTGGATAGATGATTTCAAATGAAAAAAGTCGTCAACTATAAAGTTGCATAATTTTTTGAGAACTACAACTTTTGTTTTGATTGTTTCTCCATCCGAGGTCGTTTGAAAAATTCGAATTTCAAATGTGAGCAAATTCACGTGATTTTTTCATGGATAGATGGTTTCAAATGAAAAAGTTATCAACTACAAAATTGTATAACTTTTTGAGATCTACAACTTTTGTTTTGGTCGTTTCTCCGTCCGAGGTCATTTGAAAATTTTGAACTTCAAATGTAATTTTTGTTCGATAGATAATTTCAAATGAAAAAGTTGTCAACTACAAAGTTGTATAACTTTTTGAGATCTAGAACTTTTGTTTTATGCACTTCTCCATCCGTGATCCTTAACTACTACTCCCTCCATCCCAAATTGTAAGTCATTGCAAGAATCTTGGAGAGTCAAACTTTTTCAAGTTTGACTAAAATTATAGAGAGAAACACAAAGATTGATGACATCAAATAGGTATAATATGAAAATATAACTAATAAAGAATCTAATGATACTTACTTGGTATGATAAATATTATTATTTTGTTATATAAATTTGGTCAAACTTGAAAAACTTTGACTCTCCAAGATTCTTGGAATGACTTACAATTTGGGATGGAGGGAGTACAACATATTCACTTATGACTATAGAGCATATGGATTCCTTCGATATTAATTTCTATAAAATCTTGTGAATCAAATACCTCAACATCAAAATGGCTTCAAATAAAAAAGTTGTGAACTATAAAGTTGCATAACTTTTTGAAATCTATAATTTTTATTTTGGTTGATTCTCCATCCGAGATCCTTTCCTACCACTACACACTCACTTGTGATCATAGAGTATATTGACTCATTTGGTATTAACTCTATAAAATCTTGTGATGCATATTTGGACATCCAAAATATCTCAAATAAAAAAGTATGAATTGATCTCGTCAAGTATTACAACTTTGGTATAAAGTTCGTCTTCATCTAACATTATATGAGAAAGTCATGAAGTTTTATTTGCAGCCTATCACTGCCGGATATAATATTTAGCACTATAAACTATTTAAGAGTATTGACTAATAAAATTAACTAATACGAAATAATAAATTATTATTTTTGTATAACTAATAACATTAATTGAATATGACTAATTACTTTAGTTTTAGTTAAAGATTAAATTTATTTATTTGAAATATTGTTCTTATTTTTTCTAAAAACATTCGAAAGACTAAGGTAAATCAGACTTGACTCCGAAAAAAGACTAGTATCAATATTTTTTTATCTACCCCAACATTTTCACTGTACATGTTCAACATTTATGTGACAGCTATATTCCTTAAAAAAGAGTTGCATCAATATTTTTTTCATCTACCCAATAATTTGGAGGTATATTCAACATATATTTATTCGATTGCTACCGACATATTGTCATTTCTTAAAAGAAATTTTACTAACACTGATCGATGTTCAATAAAAAAGGTCACCTTTTCCACATAAGCGAACTGTGCTATGTTTTTTTGTCTGGAAAGATAACTCGTCCTATCTCTAAACTCCTCATATTTAACTAGAATATTTTTGACCGGTGGAATTGTTTCCCACAAAAAAATCATCTATATTTCATTCAATCTAATTTGGCCACCGAATAATTCCCACCATTTTTTTTACTAGTGGAATCGCTACCCACCATTTTTTTAGTTGATTGGTTTCCCTTTCCCACCAAAGTTTCCACGGCAAGATCCTTATTCATCGCAAAGCAACTTCCCCAGTCAGCGGCCGTCAAGAACTCAAGATCCATATTTCCTTGCAAAAAGCAAGGCCGTCGGAGCTCGGCGAGTTGGCGAGCCGAAATCCCTGCCACGGCGATTGATTCCGTTTGAAATTTTCCAGTCCGTCAGGCCGTCACGGTGGATGCCCGCTTTGTAAGGTACGTACAATTTGATCTTCCTCTCTGATCCCATTTGTATTGAATGGCATTCTTCTACCTCTAGAACCCTAGGAGGCTAGGACCAGTCCCGTTTCTCAGATCGTATAATTAGTTTGCTATAAATAAATCCTACCAAATCTCTACGTGCCTGGCAGCGCTGCCACACCAAGGTCATCTGAACCTTAAACTAGCCAAAATCGGCTGGCAGGGGAGGAGCGTACATCACGTTTCTGGAAGAGTTCGTGTCAGCGGCTCTAGGGAATTATCTGCAATGGTATAAATATCTCGTAATAATATTTATTTATTTAAGAATGATCAATTCCTAGTGTAATATTCAATTCCAACCTCGTTTAAGTTCTTACTGTCACAGATTGATCCGAAACATGATTCACATACTGATTGGTGTGCAATATTTAGTTCTAAGAGTTAAAGCAGTACCTGTCACAGACTAATCTGGAATAACAGTCACAAACTGTATAGAAATAAGTACTTTACATATCCTGTGGTCCATCTTATTTTATCTATATGTATTTACTGAAATATTAATTCCACTTTTCTTTCAGTATGCTCCAAACCCTTCCAAGTTTTCTACTCATAAATAAATTAATTTTGATTTACAACTTTGACAGGCATATATTATTCTGATAACTATAATCCAAAATTCATTTGTCATTTGTACCTTATAGTCTTCAAAATTATCTTCTCCTTACAGCAAATCAATCATAGGGGAAAATGATTTAAGCGGGATGAGGAGAGTCTGCCACAATCAGGAAGCACAAGGTAAAATTAGGTTTGAATTCTTTTTTCCAGTTTTTATATATGTCATGCTCTAGACTATCCTATCCGAACCATAGCACTTTACTTGTTCTCAAGTTCCAAGTTCAAAGTTTCAAAAAAAAGTTTCAAGTTCAAATAACATTATAAATATGCACTTTAGTCTAATTCTTATTATTCTGTTATACTTGATTCTTATTCGTGAATTATCCAACGCTTTATTCTTATGCCTTATCGAACATGTATATACCTTATCGATTTTCTGAAACTTACAAGATAATTGACATACGAACATTTTGCAGGAGCAGTGCCCAGTGAGTTGAATCCGAAGTTTTTCATGTACATGCTAAATTTGCAAAGTATTCTTATTCATTTGTAATTCTTCTCCCAAACATTGTTGTGTAGGGCTGAAGATTTTTTGTTCTTCTCAAGAGATTTGGAACAACAGATGGTTTTAACCCATATGGGAAGTGTAATTCTACCCATAGTTGTTGCCCAGTTGTATTAGGACCATACAACTTCCCACCATGGTTATGCATGAAAGCTTTTTCTCTTATACTCACTCTAATAAGTCCTGGTTACATTGGGCGAAATTTGCTCATGTCGTGACTCTAGTTCACTTTTGATCAATAGCTGCATCTATATTAACACAGTATTCGTAATCAGTCAGGCATGTTGTCCTACTTTTAGAAGCTTTATTATTGTTTTTTCAATTAATGTATAGAAACATTCTTAAACTATTTTCTTTTTCTTGAATTGCAGGTTACTAATGTCATGTGGCATTCCTAGTCACCTTGTTCAAGCCTAAAGTATGATGGATGCGTGGACGTGAAGTTGGAGAGCATACATTTTTCTTTTATTGTCAAACCCTTTTAAGAATTCACATTCTATATGTAAATGTCCTAGACGATGGTTCATGATATTCTGAATATTATCACAAAACATGTTTGAGGTTGTTTTTAATTTCCTATTTCATTTGTGATGGCACATGTTTCGTATTGCCTCAAATATCAGTTAAAGACCAGACTGAAATGCCTTTTGTCTTGGCCTTTCTATGCATTTTATAACTTTGAGACCATTTTTTGGGTGATTACTTATTAGATTTAACATTTTGTGGCTGCCATACATGACTGTTTTTGCATAGTCTTTTTGTTAGACTCAAAACCACAAAAACCGTTTGCACTCCGGTTTTGAGCATAGAAAACAATATTACATGACAATGTTTTGTAAAGTTGACTAGTATTCTTGTGAACCAAAAACTTGAAATTCTCGATCGACCTATACAATGGTAGGTTAGTGGGTTCGCGCAACAACGTCAAAAATATCAATATTCCTTCCCTGTTTTACTTCTTGTGATCTGGCATCTAGAGTCTCTTGAGCTCGGCCTAATAAATTGACAATAGGCTCTGGCATCGCCTACTCATTGGTACTTTGTTCTCATGCGATGACCACGATGTGATTGCCTAACAGCCTTAGCAACACCTAGGTGTGATGTCCGTATCGTCTATTAATAGAAGGTCCACATGTATATGTTTCTTTGTAACACTTGGATTATAACATTATTTTATGTTACTATAGGACAAATATTTGTAACACATTTTATATGTTTTATTTATGTGTTACAACATAGTACACTTTTGTAACATTTTACTTGTAATATTAATTTTGTGCCACTATAATTATTGTCAGTAACACATTTTTATAAAAAAAATGTTTTGTGTTACAACCGAAATTCGTAACACATATTTTGTATTACTATGAAATTTCACTGGAACACATTGATAAATATATTACAAGAAAGTGATATAATATCCTTGTTTTGTAGTAGTGTTTGGTGCGAGCTGTCACCCTCCAGTGGAGAAGGCCGTGGCGGGCAAAAGGTGCAATGGAGATGGATGAAGGCGGGCTGCCGCGGGCGCAGCTCCGGTGTCAGCGGCGTGCGTCCCTCCTCGCCGGCCATGCCTAGCATCCCTCAGCTCCGGTGGATGGACGAGATTGATTGGTGGAGATCGTAGTCGAAGCAGGTAAGCACGAATCGGTATTTCCCACCCAAACCCACCCCTTTCGTTTTTTTTTTTGAGCAAACACAATTTCATTTCAACAGCATTTAGCTGTTAGGACCATTACAGAGTCAATTGTTACAGACTGAAGTGCAACTGCTAATGTGCAACCCACCCCTTTCGTTGGGATAGGAGCCTCTCATTTCCCATACCCGATCTAACAGTATTACCCTTTCCCACTATCAAACATGGGTATGGGTATAGTCATCCCCTTGTATCCCATACCCACCGCTCATTTCCCACCTCCCAAACGCCACCTTATTGATGATGCCACTACTTCCTTTTGTGCTAGTGTTTCAAGACTTCGTTAAGAGATTCAAACGGGAGCAATACTCTATGTTGCGAATTCAATAGCTTGAAATATTCCTCATCTAGTACAGGTACGGAGTACAAGTGGATCACTGAACTTGTCGTTAATCAGAGACAAATACTAACCGTCACTAGGTTGTTTTGGCCGTACCCAAACACTCGATTTTTTCCGCCCCCGCGCCTCCTCCCTCCGCAAGACCCCGCGCCTGCTCTGGCCCTCCGCCGCCACCTCGGGCCAGACCTCCCCCGCCGGCTCCACCGCTCCCAAGCCGGCCCTCCGCCACCTCCCAGGCTGGCCTTCCGCCGCCGCCTTCTGGCCGGACGCGGCTCCCTCCGCCCCTACTGCTTGGTGCCCGTGCTCCGTCTGTCGTGGTGTCGCCCTGCTACTTGTCGGAGCGCTTGGTACTGTGGTGACGCGGCTCCCTCCGCCCCTGCTGCTCGCCCCGCGGACAACATCGATGACGAGGCCCGGTGCGGGCACGGGCGCGGCCCCCTCCCATCCCCAATTTGTGAACAGTGTGTCATTTTTTCTGAAATTTGTGAAGTATTTGTGAACAATTTGACGTATATTTATTTGATATCTGCAATCTGAAAAATTTGACATATACTTTTTAGAAATTGTCTTATCCCTAAATTATATTACTATGTCCAATAAAATTACACTTAAGGAATCATTGTTTTTTTCGAACACGCAAAAGGTTTACGCGTCATTGTATTAAAAAATGAGAAGTTTTGTTACAAAGCGCTTCGCCGCGCTGCGAGTGGGCTCCAAAGGATTACAATGAAGCTCATGCCCACCATGCTAGAAATTAGACAACCAAAGTTTCTTGCGCTTGCCTGCACCCATTGTTCGGCATCATGCTTGATCACGGCTAGTAGGTGCGGAATCTAGGTTGTGGCGCCACGGAAGCATCTTGCATTCCTCTCCTTCCATATCTCCCAGGCAACTAAGGTGAACAAAGTGTCTGCTCCTAGCCTGTTGTTGCCAGACCACATCAATCTCCATCCGTTCCACCAGTCGAAGTGGGGCATACCTTGCGGCTGACCGATCGCGGAGAGGACACTCCACCATACATGCTTGCTTGAAGGAGCAGGAAACAACGATGTGGTCTATGGACTCCGGTTCCTGGCCGCAGAGGAAGCAGGCTTCATTGGCGTCCAGCCCGTGCCTGAGCCAACAGTCCGCCGTCCATTGCTTCCGTCGAAGAGCGAGCCACAGGAACATCCTGACGCGTAGGGGTGCCCAGGTGTCACAGACCAAGCTGCAACCGGGGACCGGGTGCGACGCGGAATGCAGTGCAGCTGAGAACTGTCCGTCTGTCATCCATCTCCGTATGATCCGATCGTACGTGTCATTGAGGTGCACGTCGGAAAAATTATTGTAAATATAATAACAAGACAGCGTTAAAAACATTGTAAATACATAGCCTGTTCGTTTGGCTGTGGCTTGTCATAAATGATAGTAAATTTTCAGCCGGAATAGTATTTTTCTCTCACACAAATCAACTAGCAGTACTTCTTCACGAACCAGAAACGAAACGAACCAGCCAACCGAACAGGTTGATGGTCAAAAATCAGGTGCCAGGCTAGAGAGATCCTAGGATTTGATTAGTTGGCTTCCAAAATATACAAGACAAAGATTCGTAAGCTATGATTTTAGCTATTGTTTGATTTATGACAATATTTTTACGTAACGTTGGCTTGCCAAATTAAATTTTGGCCACGAACCAAGCCCTAATCACACGAGGTCCGAAAGTTGTTTTTGTGTGACGTCGACTCCACCACGTACGCAACCAACGAACTTTGGAAAATGTACATGGTGCATTGCACGCCCCTGCCGAGTCCTTGCGAATTGCGAGATGCGAGGGTCCCCAGCTCCCCGCAAACCCTCCAACTCGGTCGCGTCATCGGACGGTCCACAGGCCTCTCGTGCGCCGCGCAGCCGTCTCCAACGGCCGATCCGGGCCCGTCTGCCCGAGTCGCATCCCATCGTTGAGAGAGAGGTCGACAGCAACGACCATGGCGGCGGCCTCTTCTGCGGCGCCGGCGAGGCACAGCTGCGCGAAGCTCTCGGTACCAGTGGAGGACCCCAAGGCGGTGCCGGCGGGCGCGGGCACCGTCTTCGTCAAAGCCACGTGGCTGCCGTCCCGCTTCTCCCTCGCGGTGACCGACGGTGCCGGCGCCTGGGTCGCCGACGCCTCCGACCACGAGGTGCGCCTCCGCGCCGAGCAGTGGGACCAGCCAGTCGCCGATTACCTCGCCCTCGCCGAGCACTACCTCGCCTTCCAACAGCCTGATTCCACGTACTCCTTCCACGACGCCGGCAAAGGCAACCGCAGGGTCAGTCCGTTCGGCTCTTTTCGCCCAATATTTTCATCTTACTGTGCTGTTGGGTACGTATGTGTTGTTGAGTAGATTGGATTAGTGAGCTGATTCTAGGCCAGGTTGAAAAAACTTGCCTATTCGATTTCACATGGATGCAAGTCTGCGAGGGTTGTTATTTCAGGTTTACGCTACCAAGTTTGGTCCTCATTTGGGTCGTTTTGCCCATGGGTTTTAGACTCACAGTAGTGCAGATGATGTTAAAAGGATATTTCAGGTCTTCTTTTTCTTATCTTAGTTCACACAAGTCGCTGAGTTCCGTCTGCATTGTTGGATTTGGACCTTTCAAGGGACCTACCGATCTGTTCTCAAATTCGTATGCGCCTACACTGATCAGTTCCATAAAAACCATTAATGAGTTCTTCAGAAAATTAAAGTTATAAACACTGTTGGATTAAGGTGCCACTGTATGCTGATTTGATAATACTTCGGCGTCTGCTGACCTTTCAACAAACGTTTTGTGTGGTACGTACTCATTACTAATGATGGCCCCCTTGCAAACTTGTCATATATCCCTTTCAAGAATAAGAGGGAGAGGTGGCCATCTTTTTCATTTACATAGGCCACCAGACAGCATTTACAATTCCAATAGTTTAAATCATAACAGTAAGACAGTTTGAGGTAGGGTCAACCACAATTGAGATGGAACTAAGGAACCAAGAAAAAAGTCCAGGCAATAGACCAACCTTCAGATCTACGCCAGCCTGTTCGTTTGGCTGTGGCTTGTCGTAAACGATCGTAAATTTCCAGCCGGAACAGTATTTTTCTCTCACACAAACCAGCCAGCAGTACTTCTTCACGAACCAGCCAACCGAACAGGCTGTTGTCAAAAAAAAAAAAAGATGTCGATCCTCTTACACGTGGATCCCGGGCAACGTCTCATGAAATGACAATCACCCTGTTCGCTGACGCTGAAATTTAGTTTATGTTGATGTTTATGCTAAAATATTGTTAGAGAAAAATAATGTTTCATTACTGAAAAGTAGTTCTGAATAACCTCGAGCGAACAGGGCCAATATTTATAGTGGGAAATCCCAATAAAAGAACAATTTAAAATGGATGGCTTTGAAGAAATTACAAAATTTATATTCCTCTTGTGAAACTTATATAGCGCTAAAACATTTATCCTAAAACATAGGAGAAGTGATCTTATTTTGATTTGAAGAAAATACGTTTGTTGCCTCCATCGCAATCGCAAACCCATTTCCCAAAATCAGTGACTTCGCTCACCTGAACGCTCGTTTGAGTGTAGTTTGAGCACCATACTAAACGTATAAATGAACGCCCATTTGAGTGTAGTTCGAGCACCAAACTAAGGGCCTGTTTGAATGAACTAGGACTAGTGATTAGTCTAACTAGGTAGGTTCTTTAGGCTAGTGAACTAACAACTAGTTGGAGGCTTTGGCTAATTGTTAGACCAACCACTAGTCCACCTGTTTGGATCCTCAAAGGCTAAACTTTAGCCAACTAGTTATTAGTCCATGAGATCCAAACAGGCTCTAAACGCATCCCAAATGGCATCGTACCAGCAAGATAGCAATGAACATAATAAAGGATCAAACGAATGGGTTATCCTCTCTCAGAAAGGGTTTCCCAGTTTGCTTAAGCATGATACTATGATTTGCTTCCCAGTGAATATGGGAGCAGCAACGTGTTCGACATTTTTGCATTCCAAGGGCAAAAAGATAATTGAAACCGCATGAAAAGAGAAGTCAAAACAGCATCTCCTGGAAACATTGTTCCATGTCATTACAACTGGTCTCAATCATCCAGCCTCGCAAAAAGCCTTCACGTATAAAAGAATGAGAAGTGTGTACATCTGATCTCGTTTATACTCGTCTAAAATAATCTGCCTAATCCATGTTCAGCATAAGAGGCAAAAAAAAGGCCCCTGCACTTTTTGAGAATACTGCCCAGAGAACCAAAGTTTGTAAGGACTATTGTCTAGCATCAAATGAAGTCTTTAACACCATCAAACATCCATGTTTAATGCTTTCACCTATGTCAGCAAGAACTGAAGCTTCCAGTGGTGTCACTGTTGTCGACATACTTATTTCACTTCTTCTAATACAAAACTTCCAGAATTGTAGGAATTGCATTCGAGTTTAAGGCAGCTCAACAGTCAGACTTCTTCAACTTTAGCACACAAGCGCTCTGTGGGAAGTGAAAAGAACTTTTATCACAGTATGTGGCTATGTGCTCACTGCCACCTCTAGTACTGATTAGTTCCTTCACATTTGGCTGTCTTGATTATTCATATCTAGGCTTAGTAATTAGTTAGAGTTGTCACTATTTCCAGCTTTTGTATTGATCTTACCATCTTGAAACATGAAGATGTATTGCACTTGAGTTCAAATATGTTCATATGGCTATTATGCGTCTAACGTTCAGACCAGTCTTCCAGCTTCTCAGATTTCTTGGTCTTTGCTTATTTCCTGAATTTTTTTGCCTTGTTCCATTTAGCTCTCATGGACATTTGAAAGACAAGGTACCAAGTTGGAATGGCGATGGAAGCTGCAGCCTTCACCAAACACGCAGCAGACGATATCTGAGATCCTGGATTTTCTTATGGATGCAAATATACGCTTGAGTGTATGCCCCTTTGCTTTACCTCTTCCATTTCAGACTACCTGTGATTCTAAAAAAGGTTCGCTAAGCTATGCTTATGCTGAATTTAAAGATGACCAAAGGGTGAATCGATTCATGAGGTGCAGATGAATATAAACTTGATTTGCCCGAATTATCCCCCAACTACCAAGCTACTGAACCACTTCAGCACCTTTCTTACTTGGGCCTAAATTTACTAAATTTTTTATATTTCCTTATTTAGGAAGAGGTGGTGAGGAAAACACAATCCTTCGACAAGTTGAAACAAGAAGCTGAGAAGTGCTTGCAACAAAGTGAAAGATTTAACAATGAGAAAGCTGAGTTTGAACAAGCCACCTTTTCAAAGGTACAGTTTCTTATGTTACTGTGTTCATTTGGTGACTACTGCAGGTGATATTTTCTTATGCAGCTCCATACGAAATTCAGCATACTGATATGTATACCCTCGGCTTCTTTGCATTGATGTATACTGTTATTACTTAAAAACATTGGTTGCTGGGCCTTGCCTTTTTGCTCCCTTTCGTGATGATGTTTAGACATAAATTGTTTTCTCATTCAGTTGTAATTTTGATCTTAATTTAGTTATGCATTACTCACCATTTTTGTGTTCCTCTAGTTTGTGGCTGTGTTAAATTCGAAGAAGGCCAAGCTCAGACAACTCAGAGATAAAGTTGTGGAACTCGAATCCGCTGGCAAGAATCCAAAGGAGGAGGTGGAGCAGGAGGAGGAGAACTCAACGGACCGGACAGAGCTCTTCGAGGGAGAAAGTGACAAAGAAGCAAGCATCAACGATGAACCCTCTGGGACAGGCAGCGGCAACGTTCATAGTTCTCCTGAGAAATCCGCATCTACCTCCAGAGGAAGAGGAAGAGGTCGCAAGAGAGCGAAAAAATAGACCGGATGAAGTAAGCTAACTGCCTAGACTGACAATAGCGGGTCCTACTTGGAAAACGTTAATCGTTGTGGTGTGTCTGTCATCGAAGTATCCAGCTAGTCTCATTTCAAAGAGCATGTGTCTTTCATGTACCTTGTGAGGTCCATCTGAAGCTGGCCTTCGTGGTGTATCATCCTAAAGTAGTCGGAAATGTTCTTCACGTGTTTTTAGCAGAGGAAGGTACCAAAGTCCAAAACAACATTGTACGGTGAACTTATTGTGAGTCTGCTTTGGTTCGTCCATGGAGAATATTTGCATTTCATCACATGTGTGACATGTTTTTCCCCTGCATTTTGCTCCATTAGCACGGTCGTTTTCACGTCCCCGTCTGAGACATATTTTCCTTTGCTTGGAAAAACGAAAGAAAAAAAAGGAAGAGATGTTTGACCACGTGTTTTTAGTGCATTTGAGGCGAAGACTGCCAATCAGTTTGCAGAGTCAGAATATTCAGAGTCCTCCTAGCGTGTTGGCTGCTGGACCAAATAATCATCCGCGCTTGATTAAATCCAGGACGTAAAATTTCGAGATGTCATATCGAATGTCATGTAGGGGTGTCGCATCGGGTGTTCAAATAGTAAAAAAACAAATTACAGAATTCGTCAAATTTATTAAGCCGTCAAATTATAGACGAATTAGGCTTAAAAGATTCTTCTCACGAATTAATCGTAAACTGTATAATTAATTATTTTTTAGTCTATATTTAATACTTAATGTATCTGTTAAACATTCAACGGATAGGGAGTAAATACTGGTCGAGGAACTCGACAAGCTAACAAGGTGAGTTCCACGCGGCAAAACATTTCCTGCAGTTGACCACCACCTGCTCCCCCACAACCTTCGCGGCAGACGGGGAAGCTCCGCCTCCGCGGGAGACCAAGCGGGAAGACGAATCGAATCTGGAAACGAATCCAAGCTGGGGTAAGAACTTGCTGCTGATCTAATGCGATTCGCTGGTGCGGCTTTTTCTCTGGGAGCTCTGATGTCGCTGGTTGTTTTGGTTGCTGGGTAGGGCTACAGTTTTCTCATTGAATTTTCGTTCGTTTGTCCTAGCTCTGGAGTGTTCTTCCTTTCGTGATTGCGTCTCAGGAGATGACTTTTTGGAGGGGCAGTTCATGCTTGGTGATGAACTGATGATGAGCTGAATTTCTCTCTCCGTCTGTTTGGGACGAACGATGGGTGATGCACTGATGCATATGCTTCGCTCGTGGTATGGATCGACTGTTCGTGATATCTTTTTAGAAAGGGGATGTTCGTGTAATCGGATTTTCATGAAAAAAAAGTTGGGGAGATGAAGTGGACTTATTTTCTCGTTTTGCTGTTTCCCGTCCCCAAATTGGAAGCGGAACATCATTCAGTGTAAGTAGTTCAATTCAAAAGTATGCATCAAAAGTTACAGATCTCAAAACATATTCCCTTGAGGCCATAGATTTCACTTTTAGTGTAGCTTGAAGCATCAGCATATCTTCCATTTTCTTTAGGAAAGGCCATTTAATTCGATTTCTTGTCTATGGTTTTCCATTGAAAACAGTGCAAAGAGTGAGGTGGGTGAAACTCTGCTAAGAAATTCAGAAATTCAGGTTTTCCATGGGGCTGGAATCGCCGCTGTGTCCATCTTGGTCAGGTGTGTATTAAACTCTGACGCCACTGTAATTGTTGCATTACCTTGGTCTCTCTATTCCGATGGAATCTCTGTTCTTTATGTTGGGCATATATTCATTTTCTTTAGTAAAAAATCTTATAATTTGCACTTTCTATGGTTTTCCTTCCAAACAGTGGAACTGGAGATGGGTGAAGCTCTGAATAAGGAATTGATAACTTCAGATTGTTCTTGGGGCTGGATTGTTGGGCCCATCGTTTTCAGGTATTCTACCATGACAGACCTCGCTTCCCTTATGATTGTGATTGTCCCACATACCTTGCCTTCTTGGTATTTTTTTCATAAGTGCCCTGCCTTTGGGGGGCTGAAATTATTGGGATCCATCTATGTGTTCTGCTGAACCTTGTGCTCTTTTATGTATTGCTTGGCCGTTCATTCTTTCTGCTTCACCACGAGTCTGATGCTTAGAGGAACTGCACGAGGCTATGCCTGCAGTAAAATTTCGCAAACGGAGTTCCTGACTCTGCTGCCGATCCATGGCCGTGCTCTTCGGAAGAAATGTAGCACGCGATGAAGTAGAGTTGCATATCTCATGTCAAGCTTACATAGTTACATCACTCGGTTAGGCCGCTAAAGTCATTTCCTACAGATTTGATCTAGGTGTTCTTGTATTCCCGCTGGAATACAAAGAAGAACTGTTTAGGCTAGCTCGGGTACAAGTGTGCTACTGGGTTTCTTTTTGTTTGTTTATATGAAGTAAAATAAGGAGGGGAGGCTATCCCCCGTCCTTTTTTTTGAACTGTCAACACGGCCACACCTGATATATTGCACAGGAGCAGCAAAGAGCTTGCTGTTCAAACTAAGGGAGATTACACAGCAGAAATTAAAGAGAGACTAACTATAAAGGAAACAATAGAGAGGTACACCAAACCGCTACTACACTTCTGTCTTGTCTTGGTAGACGATGTTGCCACTTGCCAGAGGTTTGCAGCTTCTTTCATTGTCATCCCAAGACGAGCTGCACGATGGCCTGTGGCGAGGCCACCGGAGGAGGCTACCGGGACACACCAGCAGCATCACCCTGTTCAGGTGGAGGAAGAGGAGGAAGTGTCTGAGGGACACATGGGACGGCGGCATTGACAGGAATAGGAACAGGGAGGCGGACATGGCGAGCTGAAGCCAGGTGGTGGTGGGTGAAAGGGGTTTGGCGGCGACACGCAACAGGCATGGAGCACTGGAACTGTCGGTGGCCGTCGCCACCACAGCGCCGGCACCCGAGCGGGTCACGGCAGTCACGAACCATGTGCGAGGACGAAATGCAGCGGAAGCACCCAACGGAGGGAGGCACGAAGGGGGCAGGGCGGCGTTTGCCCTTGCTCCGCTCGGAGCCGGAGGTAGTAGAAATACCATATGAGAGGAGGGCTTCAGCATAAGTTTTCTTAGAGCCGTTGGCAGCAGCATTGAAGGGGTGATGAGGAGCGGCTTTCACCTGTCCCGACACGTTGGCGGCAGCATGGGGTTCCTTCCCCTGTGACTGCTCACCATCTCGCTGCTCCCTTGCCGGGGACAAGACAGGAGGAAGGGGAGCATCATAACTCCTGGTCGAGTCCGAGGGGACTGTAGCGAGATTTGGAGATCTCTCCACGTCCAGCCTCTTCAAGTCGACCCCGCCTCGAGCCCCGAGCATTGCGCAGGAGTTACTCAGCTCCGTTACTCCAGGCAGAGGTGGGTGCCTGGGAGTAAAGTCCTCTTCCTCTCTCAGCTGGCCGACCATGGCGGAAGCCGCGGGGAGCGAGGCATGGAGGGTAAAGATACATTTATGCAGCTTCAGCTCCCGGCGGGTAAGGATGAAGCTGGCGACATTTTCTGAGGCGACTCGAGCGCAAACGACGGAAGGCTCAACGGCCGAGGCACGCACACGATGGGGTGGAGCGCAAAGGAAGAAGGACAGCATGTTGGAGATGGAAACGACAGAGAACCTCGGAGAACGGAACGGAGGGGTGATCCAGAAAGCACCCGAGTTCGAGCTGGGCTCAGGCGTGACGACGTCGGAGCAGAGGTCCTTGAGGACCAGAGACTGGAATTCAATCCCAAGCCTAACGCTCACTTGAACCACCTTTCTTCTTGCACTCTTGCGGCTCTTGTTGTTCTTGCGGTCTGCTGTGAACTGCTTTCGAAGGTCCCGGCGCCGGCACCGGTGCCGATGGCGATGGCGATGGGTTTCTGCGGGTGGAGGAGGGCTGGGGAGAAGTGGTGGGAGCTTTGTGGAGTTGTGGGTGGCGGTGAGAGTGAGAGGCCCTTTCGCCGATGAGGTTTGGTGATGAAGGCAATGGGGCGTGACGGCACTGGTCGGTGGGTTGAGAGGAGCGGGTGCAGGAGGGCCGCCAGAGCGCGCCTCGGCGCAGCATGTGCCGGCGACGACGCGCCCGTCGCCTGGGTTGTCAGGGGCAACCACCCTCTCTCCCATCCGCCTGTTCGTTTGGGCTTGTTTGGCTGATAAACCATGGCTGAAAGTACTGTTGACTGATTTGGTGTGAGAGAAAAATGTTAGAATCTTTCGATCATCCATGGTGTAGATCAAAGGGTGATATCTTTACTAATTGAATCAAATAGACCTAGAGCTTGCTTCGGGAGAAGGAGACAGAGAGAGGGAGATGTAGGAGCATCTGAACGTTGGAGGGGTTGGAGGAGCTCCCTGCCATCGCTGGTTCGTTGATGGAGACTGCGCACGGGTAGCGACGGTCGGTGTAGCGGTGAGCGTCCGACGGAGTTGGTGACGACAGGGAGGAAGAAGAGGCGACCTGCGGCAGTGTGGTCGTCAGTAGTGATGCAGTGGTGGCGGTGGAGACCGGCGGTGGTGGCAAAGGCAGTGGTGCTTCCCACCGCTGGCAGTGCCTCCCTCTCGATCGGATTAGGGTTAGACGGTGGGGTTGTGGCAGCGGCAGTGAACCTCATTTCAAGAGCCGTTTGCCCCACCTCCTCTTTATAGGCACTATGCGACGGGGGCCCACTAGCCACTAGATGGCTGGACGTCCCCGATCAGGATGCGGTCAAGGGGTCCGTCTCGACCGTTGGGTCAAGACAGATGAGATCAATTCTAACATTCTCCTCCTTGATCTCAACTCATACTTTAACTTTAAACTTTGACTTTAATCCCTTTCACTTTTATTCGTTCCATCACAGATTAGTGCATAGAGCATGCTTCATCGTCACAGTCAATCGCCGATAGACTAAACAGCTACAATACATAACTCTGTTCTGAAACAGATTCTTTAACTTTTGGGCCCTTTATTGTCCGGAAATCATAGGCTATACCATAAACCTATGTCGACTATGTGTTCTCTAAACACATTGGGTGGTAAGCCTTTTGTACGCGGATCCGCAAGCACTTGCTTGTTACTTTAATACTTTAGTATGATTCCGGACTCTCCTTCACAACGTATAACTTTAACGTCAATGTGTTTGGCACCACACTTGACTTGTTGTTATAGGAGCGAACTACTTAAATGGTTATTGTTGTTGTATACCATTATCAATTCCGGGTGTAAGTTCTTTTAACCATTTCGCCTGTCCTTAAGCCTCATAACAAGCTATACTGTGGGTATGCATCTTTGATGACATCACAACTGTTTCTTTGGAGCTTTTCCACAATAAAACTCCAACTGCGAGTGTTAGCTACTATGTGGGTTTCACTAAACATCTCGCTAACATTTAACATTTGTACCTACAACTATTTGAGAGTACTTATTCTTTCTTACTCACCATGATGCCTATAAATCTTTGCACAATTGCAAAACATTCTCAACTCCATTTCAGTGATCTATATCTGGACTGGACTTCTGCCAAAACATCCCGGATACACGAACTATGTCAGGGTAAGTTCTTACTTATAAGCACTCATTAAGCTTCCAACAGCTGAAGCATATAGGACGTCCTTTCGATCTCACATTGGTTCTTGGAACACTGAAAGTTCCCAAAACTATTACCCTTGACTATAGGAACAGACGCAGGTTTATTCACATATATATTTTATTTCTTTAGAATCTTCTCTAAGTATACATTTGAGATAGTTCTAATACCCCTTTTCCTTTTGTCTCGGTAAGTTTCAATTTCTGGAACGAATGACGCTTTACCAAGATCACTCATTGAAACTTGAGGACAATAACTGTTTCTTCTCCAACAATAGATTAACACCACTACTAGCGAGCAAGGTGCTATCCACGTGCAGGATTAGGGAAATTGATTTCCCATGTTTAAACTTTGCATAAATACAATTATCCTCTACATTCTCTTTAAACCCAAACTTTCTTATTGTACTGTCAAACTTCAAGTACCAATGTCTTGAAGCTTGCTTTAATCCATAAATGGATTTCTTCATGCAACATCCCTTACGTTCTTTTCCTTCCACGACAAAATCTTTTAAGTTATGCCATGTAAATTTTTTCATACAAATCCCCGTTGAGAAATGTGTCTTTACATCTTTCTGATGTAACTGTAAATCGTAGTGTGCCATTAACGCCATTATGATTCTAAAAGAATCATTGCATTCTCATTATAATCTATTCATTCTCTTTGTGTAAATCATTTCGCCACAAGTGGCGCTTTATAGCTTTCCATATCCCTTTGGAGTCACATTTGTCTTGCAGACCCATTACAGCTTATTGTTTTGGCTCAATTAGGAATTTCTTCCAAGTCCCAAACATCATTGGTATTTATCGATTTCATTTCATCTTCCTTTGCTTCTTGCCATTTAGACGAGTGAACGCCTCTCATGGCTTCTTCAAATAAGGTGGAATCACTCTCTATTTGAATTTCTTTTTTAACTTTTACTTCTTAGTCACCAGAAATATCTGATTTCCTTATTCTTTGAGACCCATTAGGGCCTCATGGCACTTCTTTCATATGGGGCTATTGTTGCTCTTCATTGCTAAAAGGCAATTGTTCTATAGCCTTCTGTATCAAAAGATCATTGTTTACTTATTCAACTTCTTTAAGAGCTAACATCTGGTGTTGTATATGTCATACAACATCAACATGTATTAAGCAAGCAATTTGTTGCTATAAAAACACTGTAGTGGATATGTAATCTCACTTCTATTCTAGCATTAGGTATCTGCATACCATGCTCCTCCAGATTACTCTATCTTCTGTAAAGATGGTGTATCTTCAAATTTCTTATTTTGGGTTTAATCTGCTAAAACCTTATATGGCGCGTTTAGCTCTGCCTTGATAACTCTGAACTCGTCCAGTATGAATACTAGCCGACTATGCTATCTTCCTATTGGAACTGTAAAAGGTCTAGGAATTTAGCTATTTCTTTACTTTAGGGGTATCGTTATTATGACCGTCTTACTCCCTCAACGATCACATTCATCTTTTATAGATCACTTTTACCTTCAATGCATAGTATGCATTGCATTATCTGAAGTACGGGGAAGTATCTTTCTTATTTGTCTTTCTTAATTAATCTTACATTTCTCCCCCTCGAAATGTGGTATGAACTTTTCTACCACAATTTCGAAACATTTAGAACTCTTGTGAATGAGGAAACTTTGATTACTTACTTCATCCATATGATTACATCATGCAAACAAAATTCGTATGGGAGTACATTTTTCTCATTTCATTTCAAAACTCAACATAGTCTATTATTATCAATACTTCTGCAAGTCACGACTTGCATATCATTCTTATCTTTTGGTTCACATACAACTTTCTTTTGTTCTTAAACTCATTGAGTACTTAATGACCATGACACAATCAGAGTATACGGTCAGTACTAGGATAGCATAAGAGCTACCCCAAACTTCTCTCCATGTGCGGGATACAGTTAGAGCACATGAGTCATCACATCCTTCTACCGCCATGCGGGATAAGTACTATGCCAACTTTACCCCGCCATGTGGGTATTTTCTCAAACTTTTCCCGTCATGCGGGTACTATCACAAACTTTTATTGTCATGCGAGATAATTCCCTTAAACGGACATAAATGCCAGGATTGGCTCATGTTCAATCATAAAATTCAAAAATAAATCCGAATATTCTTTTAACACATGTTTAATCATGTATATGACTTTTACAACTCTCATAAGTGAAACTGAAAATAAATTCTTCTTCACAGAGAGTACATAAAAGACATTTATCAATGAAGACTCTCATTGATTTATCTCTTTTCTTGGATCAATATCCTAGAATTCTTTTCTTTTCAAGCCATTCTTTAAAGAGAACACAGTCCCTTAAGCAATGACATTCTTTCATACATAACTTGCCCTTAGGCATTTCATCATCTGAGTCACAAGTACCCAGCTCATTTCTCTTACTACCTTCAAGAATGAAAGCACGGAGGTCTTTGTTTGAAAAAAAAAATTCAACAATAATGCTCACTAAACTTTGAAATCTTTATGTTCTATTCTATATCACCGTTGAGCAGAAATAGAATAAACATCATTCTTCTACATTAATTCTACATCACCGTTGGGCAGAGATGGAATTAACGTATAGAACCTCAATAATCTTGAAAACATAGAACTGCTTTTCAAAATTAAATTCTCCCGTTCGTTCGAATTTAATTAGAAGACAATCAACTTCATTGCAGCGGAAACATGAAAATATATTTCTCTAGTTTAAGAGCATTCCTTGATCTTTATCTATTCTCTGAAAAATTGATCACTTTGATGCAAAATTCATCAGAGATTTAAACTTCGAACATAAAACTCATAGAATTCTAATATTGTTATTATCAACGTTGGTCAGAAAATAACAATACCATAATTTAATTTTAACTATCAACGGACTATTCCTCCAATTAAAATTTTCCCGTTAGTTTCAATTTTAACTAGAGGATCAACTTTTCATCATTTACTGAATAACTATAACTGCTCTTCAAATTAAATTCTCCCGTTGGTTCGAATTTAATAAGACAACAAACTTTAACTTTGCAGCGGAAACATTAACTTAATTGAGTGAATTTTACCCACAGGAAAATTCTCTTTTCTAATTTTCTTTGAGCCATTATTCATTTTCTAGGAGATAACATTTTACTGGAAAATGAAAAAAGGAAAATGGCTTAATGCTTTACTGCACTGTGGCCCAACCGGCAAAACGGCCCGGCCCAGCTTTGCTCGCGCGCCTGCAGCGCCTACCCAGGCCACAACCTGGGCCTGGGCCGGCAAAGCTGTCCTCCGCGCGTGCCCGCCTAGGCCTGGAGCCAGCCTGGTTGCCGCCAGCCGTCGATCTTGATCGGACGGTCGTCCTTGCATTTCGCGCGAACAAAACCGGCACGAGTGGCCTCCCCTTGAAACCCTAAGTCCATTTGCACCCTGGCCTTCTCTCTCCATGCTCCGCTTCTCTCGCACGCACAGCAGCCGCCGCCGACCGCAGAGGACGACGACGCCGCAACGGGCGCACTGGGAGTGGTGGCGCCGCCGCGGGGCCCCTCGCCGGTGCGCGCGCTCACCCAAGGCTGAGCGCGTCGCCGTCGAGCGGCTTTGTGGCGATGCCCTAAGCTCGCTCGCACGGCGCGTCGGAGCGCCAGCGAGGCTGCGGCTTGGGGTTCTTCCCGCGCGTCGGCGATCGCGGTCTGCCCGTGCGAGGTAGGGATTCCTCCCTCTCCGTCCTCTTCTTGCTAGGGTTAGGGTTAGGGTTACGGGTACCCCTCCCCTTTCTCTCTATTCTTTGCTAGGGTTAGGGTTTCGGGTATTCTCTGTTCTTTTTCCCCGAGTTTGATTCGTGGGTTTGAGCTCGGATTCGGGTTCTTCTTGAAACCGAGCCCTCTTCTTACTCCTTTCCTTCACCCAGTTAAGGTTAGGGTTCGGCTTTGAGATCCGAGACCCCTCTGTCTGTTCTTTTCTTAGATCCGAACGGATCTAGTCTATCTTTTCTTTTCTAATCAGTTTCTTGCCCTTGACAAGATCCACACCTAGGGAACTGGCTTTGATACCATTGTTAGAATCTTTCGATCATCCATGGCGTAGATCAGAGGGTGATATCTTTACTAATTGAATCAAATAGACCTAGAGCTTGCTTCGGGAGAAGGAGACAGAGAGAGGGAGATGTAGGAGCATCTGACCGTCGGAGGGGTTGTAGGAGCTCCCTGCCATCGCTGGTTCGTTGATGGAGACTGCGCACGGGTAGCTACGGTTGGTGTAGCGGTGAGCGTTCGGCGGAGTCGGTGACGACAGGGAGGAAGAAGAGGCGACCTGCGGCAGTGTGGTCGTCAGTAGTGATGCAGTGGTGGCGGTGGAGACCGGCGGTGGTGGCAAAGGCAGTGGTGCTTCCCGCCGCTGGCAGTGCCTCCCTCTCGATCGGATTAGGGTTAGACGGTGGGGTTGTGGCGGTGGCAGTGAACCTCATTTCAAGAGCCGTTTGCCCCACCTTCTCTTTATAGACACTGTGCGACGGGGGCCCACTAGCCACTAGATGGCTGGACGTCCCCGATTAGGACGTGGTCAAGGGGTCCGTCTCGACCGTTGGGTCAAGACGGATGAGATCAATTCTAACAAAAAATAATGTTCGTTGACTGAAAAAGTACGGCTTATAAATCAAACAAGCCCAAACGAACAGGGCGACGCTGGAGATTTACCTGGTGGGACGAGCATACAACGGCTCTCCCACCCCTTCGTTGAAACCGGCGTCCTAGTCTTACTAACCTTTAAGGACCAGTGGCCAGGAGGTACCCGCCAAGGACATTGTTATACAAGCTTATACGTACATGTATAATAGCAAGTCATGCTTGTGTCCGTGTCCACTTTATAAATTATAATGTGTGCACACATTTTAAGAATCAAACCTCGTAAAATTTTAACAAACAATTACTCAATTAGCCTCTACAATATAAGTTATGTTATATGAAAATGATATTATTGAATTCACATTTGAAGTACTTTGTTTCTGTTATGATTTTAACAGAAACTAATAGTCAAAGTCTAGTTTAAAGACCTTGCAAGATTAAATAACGCCTTCATTTTGAAAAATGGAGGGGTACTCCCTTTAACCATAAATATTTTTTTGTGTCCAAAGGGTCCACACTCGTCCTAACTAGGGGGGCCTTCTAGGGCGACTCCAATAAAAACTTGTCAAACGCTCATCAAAGAAATGCTTCCGACGAAGAAGCCTGGACGAGCTGGAGTTATTTTTCTACTACGCGGACGGAGCCGCGAAAACGTGGTTTCTTTCAACTCTCACCTCCTACACATCTGGAACGACAAAACAACCTTTGTGCAGGAGCCCAGCTGGCGGCTGGCGGTGGCATGCAACGGGCAGCTAACGACAACAGGTGGCGTGGCCACGGTCGGCCTAGCCACATGGCTCGACAAGGCTGTAGCTAGAATAGGCGTGCAGCTGTTGGCAATGACCGTGCATGTTTTTAAGCTTTTGAAGAAAAAAATGACCCCAGAGAACACTATAATTTCTAGTAAATTTATGTGTGTTATACATCTTTTGAATAACCCTCTAAATGGTTTTAGTTGCTAAAATACAGTTCAAGCTAACCCTTTCAATTACTCTTCTATATATAACTATAAGCCACGTACATAGAGGTACAATATAGACATTTGACCTCTTCTATCTATTCCTACAAGAATAGGAGAAACCATTTTACTGAAGGTTTCTAGAGAGAAATTGCTTCTCTAGAGGAGCAAAAGCCTTGCCAAACTAGCCCTAAATACGCTCCATGTCAACCAATTCACATGCAGAAGCCCAAACTTTCTCACCAAAAGTATGCTGTGTGTTGGTAGCACAGCACCAAAAGTATGTATTCTCTCACCCAAGTTCAACGCTAATTACCTTCATTCAAAAGGATATAATGCTCGTTTTTCAATATAAGTCAACTTTTAAGTTTGATCAAATTTAAAAAAAAATATTAGCATTTATGATACCGGATAAGTATCATTAGATTAATCATATAATATTTATTTATAGTATACCTATTTGGAGTAATATTAATAATATTTTCTATAAATTTAGTTAAAATTAAGAAAGATTGAGCCAATCCAATTTAGAATAATTGTATCCTTTTTGGAGGTAGTACTACAAGACCAAAGAACTCCCGCTTCTCAACTATTTTTATAGACAGCTAAAATCAAACTGGTGGTCGCTTAAGTATTTCTAGGAATGTATTTTTAGATGTGGTCGCTTAAGTCATCCGTCTGTAAAAATACATAAAAATACATTTCTACTAGGTGGCTGTCTTAATACACATTTACAATGGGCCCCTGTCGTACAGCACAAGGGATCACCATTTCTGACCATCAGTGCAGTAAAAAAGGGTGTCACTAAGAACTACTCCTGTTCTACACATGCCCTTAAGTAAAATAAGGGTGTAGTCGTCCAAAGCAAGACGTGCCTTCCCATGTCACCAGTCACCACCACCACACACCTGTAGCTGCAACTCCTTTGTCGGCTCGGTCTTTGCGAACTTAGATGTTAAATTTTGAGCCTAATTGTTCCTGGAGGCATGTACAATGTAACCATTTTATGATACATGCATGGAGTTGCTTGAAAGTTGAAACCTATAGGAAAAGCAACAACAATTGTGGCAATAAGCATATATACCGCGTCCATAGTAGGAGGCGAGGAGGGGCAAGGGGGATTGAAGCCATGATACTCAGTTTAATTTATAATTAAGGCAAGTGATTGATCCTATCTCCATCTCACAAAGAGTGATGTTTTGTCTTAAGTCAAACTATCTTGTGTCCGATTAAATTTATAGAAAAGATTATCAACATTTATGGCACTAAATAGATTTACTACGAAAATATACTTCATGATGAATCGGATGATATTTTAATTGTTATAGTAAATATCAGTATTTTTTTATATAAACTTGGTTAAACTGAAGATTGTTTGAGTTTAATTAGAACAAAATAAAAATAAGACTCTTTGCGGGACTAAGGTAGTATATTACAAAGAAATTACAAAAGCTTTGAAGAAGCTTCCTATCGTCTCGTATCTAGGAATGCAAGTGGATACTGGATAGGAAATGGTGTTTTGCATGAACTTTCACACACGTGGGTGATTTGCAAATTCCATGCATATGTAAATGAATAGGATCAAACCACCATTCACTGAACTTTACAAAAATGCATGCATATGTGGAAGTTGATTCTCTGAATAATGTTTAAAGGGTTAGATAGATCTAAGATGACTTAAATTTTGCAGAGCCGCCATAGATGTAAGTTTAGAAAAGATGTGGAAGGGGTCATCTTATTAATTGTTGAATTTTAAAACCATGAACTCAGTTGACATACATCCAACTGGCCCTTGTTTTAACTACGGCTGCACAGCTCCATTATGTATGCAGCATCACTTTCACGCCTGTGATTAGTTTGCAAATTGCATGTTGTAGTAAATAAGAGATGAAACCGACATTTGGAAAACAACTAACAATTCTGCTGATCTAAAGTATTTTTAGATGATTTGAAAAACAAGTATGTTTTTAGAGGATGTTTGGATCACAAACCTTCTAGTTTTAAAACCATAGTATTCCTAAAACTATAGCCCTTTTGGAGTATCAACAACTCCAGATTTGGTGTGTTCCCCCTTGATAGCCTCATGGTGTTTTGTTAGATTCATTTAACAACTGATGCATAACGGTGATATGCCATATATCCATATTAATCAACATGACTGCATGCCTTGTTCCATCATGTGTGCGCATGCATGCATCACTTTCAGACATGTGGGTGATCTGCAAATTCCATGCGTACGTACGCAAATGAGCCAGACAAAAACTACCAATCACCTCGCACTTGAATTGGAAAACAAGTGCCTGAACTTCACAAAACACATGGAGCTAGTGCGGAGGCTATCACGGGGAACACACACCGAATCTGGAATATTTGGAACCACCAACGAAACGACCACAGCACCATGACTACGCATGGACCTTGGATTTTATACATATATATAAACTGCACTGTCACCCTCGGTCCACGTGCCACAACAAAATGAACAACAAACTAAATTTACCGGGCGATCAAGTGAAACTTTTTTTAAAGAGAAAGAAAAACCAAGGAAAGGGACATCGTACTACTAAGTACATGCACGAACAACTCGGTGATGAAGAATAGAAGCTTCCGTGCCGTGTCGCCAGAAACGTGTCCAGGATGGGAGCTGAGCAAGAAGAGAGAGAGAGAGAGAGTAGAAGATTATACGGTCAAGGAGCAGTCTCTACACGCACGCTATCTCGCACGGAGTCATGGTCTCTCCACCGTGTCCGTGTGGCATGCATGGCATGGCATCTGACGTGTGCTTTCTACTATGGCTGTGCCTGGTCCTAGTTCACATGCATCTGTGACTGTGAGGTGGCTCGATCGTCCTGTTCATGTGCTCTTTGCTTGAATTTCTCCTCCAGTCCTCCTAAAATATATTTATTAGATCGATACTAGGGAAAATGCAAATATGTACGGATTTTTATATCTTTCGTGTACTGTTGTGGGTATGTGGCACAACGTGCAAATATGATGATTTTGTTGACCGGTAGTTAGCGTGGCACTTCTTTGAACATAATATGTCCATGATTTTTATACTAATAATAAAGTAAGTGCATATTAAGCCCTCAAACTTACTGTTTATATGAAAAACCCCTTATTCTTGAATTTAACTAGGAAATCCCCATATCATCATCACGAATTAACTGACATTTAAATCTTTTCCACATTTTAGCCATAGCTAAACTCTGTCATGGTAGTATGTGTTTATCTCGCTTAGATGGTTTATCAGTGTGTAAATTTGTGAGTAATGCTATAACTTTGCATTTACCAAAAAAAAAGGTACGGAATCCCCTGCTAACCCTTCAGAAAAACTTTGCATTTTTAGTTTCAAAATGATGCTCTGGAATTCTAATCTCAACCACTTGTGTGAATCTTCAATGTGGTATAATAAAGTTTGAAGTGTAAGTGGCACTTTTCTGTAATGCTGCAAATCTTTTTAGCAGTCATATTGTTTACACTTTTTTGCTGTTTTTGGATTGCATCTTTTGTAATTATGAAATTGTAAAAGGCAATAACCAATATATCAGTGAAGCAAATTGCAAATTATTATAAATGTCTATTTATGACTCCGTGGTATTGACCATATAATCTGCCAAAAGAAAACTGGTTTTTGGCGTTCCAATATCAGTATTTGAAATAGCAGTTCTTGTGGGGGTGCGAGCGGCAAATACAGCGCTGGCTCTCGGTTTCCAAGTGGCCCCCTCCTACGTGGAACCTTCTGAGCGCGTCGCCGCATTCTCGCACGTGCTCTTTTCCCCCCTCACCCCGCCAGAATTAACAATTGCGAAATCCCAGGTTTGACCTTTCCCCAGGTCCCGCCCGTAATCCTAATCCTCCCCCGCACCGCACCGCACCGGTGCCTATTTAACCCGCGCTCGAACACTTCTCCGGCAACGCAAACGCAACCAAACCGCGCTCTCGGCTCTCCAGTCTCCACTCCGGCCGCGTCGAGCAGCCGAACCTGCGCAGCACGGAGGCCGGAAATGCAGATGGACTCCTACAATTACACCAGCTTCTTCCACGACGAGGCTCCGTTCTACCCGCACGTCGCCGTGCCGCCCTCACCGGAGCTGCCCTTCGGCCTCATTGCCTCGCCAGGGGAGCCGCCCTTCGCGCCGCCGATGCCGACCGCGTTCCAGGACTACGACTACCCCGGGGCGGCCGTGGGCGTGGGGGCGGGAGCGCCGTTCGGGGGCCCCAGCGTGCACGGGCAGATGATCGACGCGTTGAGCGGGATGGGCGGGGAAGGACAGCGTGAGCAGAGCATGGCAATGGTGGAGGATGTGGAGGAGCAGGAGGAGCCGCCGCGGCGGCGGCGGGCAGCCGGCGGGCGCCACGGCCGTCGAGAGCAGCCGCGGGTTCCGGCACATGATGCGGGAACGGCAGCGGCGCGAGAAGCTGAGCCAGAGCTACGCCGACCTGCACGCGCTGGTGGCGTCCCGGTCCAGGGGAGACAAGAACTCCATCGTGCAGGCGGCCGCCATCTACATCCACGAGCTGAGGGGGGCGCGGGAGCAGCTGCAGCACCGGAACGAGGATCTCAAGGCCCGCATCCTGGGCCACGACGCCGGGCAGCAGTGCGTCAAGGTGCAGTTCGAGGTGGACGAGCCGGCGTCCGCCATCGACTCCATGATCGGGGCGCTCAGGCGCCTCAAGGGCATGGACGTCAGGGCCAGGGGCATCCGCTCCAACTTGTCCGGACGCAGGCTGTGCACGGAGATGAATGTCGAGACCACGGTGAGCACTCTCTCAATCCTCCTCGAGCTTCATTGTTCGATCGTCGTTGAACTATCGGCGTTCACTGTTTGGAGCAAGGCTCAAATTTCTCACCAGCTTTGCTGGCAATGCCTGATCCAGAATTTAGGTTGGGAAAAAGGATACAACAGTTCAGTCACATACAAGATTCACCACCGAGTTAGATTGTTGGATAGGAAAACAGATTGTCGCTAGGATAAGGATGAGGAAAGTATGATCAAATTTGGATATATCTAGGCAATCTGGCTAAACAAATAATAGATGATATAACATATTGACACAAATGAAAATCATATAAAACAGAGTCATTCCACTTCAAAATTCACATTTTGACACTGGTGAACCGTGTCAAACTCCTGCTCAGGTCTCCCTACTTCGGGGGGAAAAAACTTCAACGAATCCTCACATGTTTTTTTTTTTAATAGCAACCTCTATAGCTAACATTAACCTTGACATGTCAAATCAAACAACAACTCCAATATAGCTGACAACTCTGCCCTTTTTCATAGTACCACCATGTCCATTATTTTTTTATATAAACCGCAACTTGTCAATTGTCAATGCCTCTCCAATTTGATTGTCTGAATATACACGCAGCATCTCATAATTGCGGAGGTTATCATGATAATTGATACGTCCCGTGCAGTTGCTGTTGTTGCTTTTTTTCCTACTCCCAAATGGATGTGCCACTTGTTACTCGACGCAACTAACCACGCGGTTCCTCTTGGCGTCTTGTGTGTGCAGATTGCGGCCGGCGACGTGGAAAAGGCCGTGGAGGAGGCTCTCATGCAGGAAGTGGAGAGGAAGCAGCAGCAGCTTGGGACTGGGAGCGCCGCTGCCGCCCCTGGTTTTGCAGGCCCTCAGGCGTCATCGCACGTGCAAAACGTGTTTTGACACGCGATCCTCCATCCCCAACAAAAAGAAACATGAACCCCAAGGCTCATTTCTTCATTCTTTTAAGAACCGGATGTGCAAAATGAGCATCCACGTCCCTGGCTCTATTAATTAAGTGCAAATCAGTGTTGTTTAGGAGTATCACAGCCTCCAAGGCTCCAAGTGGCATTTTGTGCACGTGTACAAAATTGTAGGACTCGTGTTGTTACAACAGAAAAGAGACGTGGGCCGGGATCAAAGCTCGAAAGGGGCCGGAGGAAGCCGGCGAGAAATGAGGTCGAGGGGCTGGCGCGTTCCGGTCGTGCCGTGTGGGCTCTGTGCTGTAGATTCCGAGTCGCGGCGGCAACCGGAACCGGTGTGCTCTCCTTGGTTTCTACTCCTGCTGCAAATGGTGTCGCCTTTTTATTTATCGTGTGGCTGTAAACCGAAGCCATCGGCGTCAGGGGGCACCAGTGACCAGCGTCGTCGTGCTTAGTTGACCGGAGCAGATTTTTGGTTCGGATTAATCGCTTCCTGGAAATTTCACGTGAGTTAGCTGGTTAGACTTGGGCTCTGAATTATTGGGGCCGTTCGGCTGACATGAAAATCAGCTGAAAATCACTGTGCATGGCTGAAAAACAATGTTCACTCTTTCACAAATTTCTCCAAATTCATTCAGATTCCTCCAAATTTCTCCCAGCGAACAGACCTGTGTGCAGTGACGTACGTCGCTGACACTGATATGTAGGAGTACTTTTATTTATGTTATTGTTATCCCTCGATGGAACTAGGGCTAAGTGCCAATCATCGTTTACTTGTTCTTACAAATTACAAGTCCAACCGTGGGGCAAGCTACTGCCTCTCTGGATTGTAATCCTATTTCCAGTTAATGAAATGCACTGTTTTCTCTCTCTCTCTCTTTTTGAAAAAAAAAGAAAACAAAAGAGGTCATAGTCGGCCTCTTGGGCCTCGCACGCTTATGCGGTCAGCGGTCTGACTCTCTAGAACCCACCTGAAAGGGACTAGGAGCCTGTTCGGCAGGACTAAAAAATAAGTCAAAATACTGTTCCACCTGATTGTTGTGAAAGAAAATACTGTTCTGGTTGTGAGGGGGCTGCCCAGCCAGCCAGCCACCGGCCAGCCAGCCGAACAGCCCCTAGGCTGCCACTGCCACGCTTGTTGCAACTTTGAGCGGCCTACTTGGGTTGGGACCCGGAACTCGCCGGCATGGGCCAAGTTGGTGTTGGACCACAGATGTTTTCCTAGGACAGAAAAACTTGATTGAAGTAGATGGGCTGGCATTTTTTAGAGGCCGAGATCGATCCCCTACACATATGGCGGGTTCTGGGGAAATATTTCTACTCACGGCCCATATCTTCGGTGGGATGATGGTATGCGTCAGTAACTTCTTTTCTGCCAAAAAAAATCTAGTACATTTTTTTCTAGTTCCGACTAAACCATCATTTGCATGCGTCAGTAACTCAGTATGAACTGAACTATCGTGCATTCAACTCAAGGCGCACACATAGACTAGACCGAGAAATCCAACTTTCACGATCGAATTCATGATTCAATTGTCCTCCATCTTTTAAAATTCGCCAACCTCATCCGTGGAATCCAAATAATACCAATATCTAAACACCCCCTCAGCTTTTACGATCTAGCTAATCTCTAACAATCGACTACCATTAGCATTCCAGAATAGGAGACGACCACAGCAAGGCCTTATTCCGAAAACCACAAGGGTAGGTTAACCTGATTGGTATTCCTCTGCGCTAATTTATAAGTCGCTTTGGTAATTTTAGGACAGACTAAGCAAAGAAGCCACGCTTCTGCACCTTAGAATTAATTGCAAGCGTGAAGCTATAAATTCGTCGCCCACAGTGAAAGGTGTCATGGACATCTTCCTCGCACGCCCACACTAGCTCACCTCGTCGTGATCTGCTGCATCTTGGGCTCTTGGCCACCAACCCTCACGCGCATGGCTCTGGGGCATGTCTGGTGCTCTTTCCTAACAATCCTGGCTCGCATCTTGGGTGCAAGTCCCCACTGGCCAGGCTCAGACGATGTAAAACCAAGGCTCCGTTCGGCTTCGCTAAAAAAACAATTCCTGCTGATTTATTGTGACTGAAAAATACTATTCTGGCTAAAAAACAAGATAAAAAGTACGGATTATAAGTAAAAGCGAACAGAGTCTTTGTTTGGTTGTTTTGTATTGCCATGACAGGCTATATCAAGCTGTTGATTGATTGCATGAACTGACCCGATCTAGAAAACAACTCATATGGCCTTCTCTTATAATCCGTATTTTTCAGCTTGTTTTTTAAGCGAAACAATGTTTTTCTCTGTTTCGGCTTGTTTTTTTCAGCGAAACAGCCAAGCTACATCACGCCAGCTAGACCCGTGAGAAACAGATTTCATTCTCGCTTCTGTGGAGCCAGACTGGTGCAGGAATCTTGTCTGAGCTGAGTCTGCAGCCCCGTTCGTTTCGCTGAAAAAACAAGCCAAAATGCTATTCGCCTGATTTGTTGTGAGAGAAAAACACTGTTCCGACTAAAAAAACAAGCTGAAAAGTACAGATTATAAGACAAACGAACAGAGTCATTCAAACAACCCTTCATTGCCTTCCACGGGCTAGGCTGACCCATATACGCCCAACCAAAACACACCCCTAGTGTTCTTGTAGGAGCATGTTCAGTGCAGTATAGCAACGAACCACAGGGAAGAAAGATAATGAAAGGTTGGAGTACTCATAGATCGTATACTTGGAAAAAAAATGGACGCACCCTCCCTAACCCTGTTTTTTTTTCATGTTGTTGTACTAGTATTTGTTTTGGAGAAACCCTCTGAGCTTGTTTTTGTCCACCCCCAGCCACACGTTGTAGTTGTCTGCGGAGGAGAGAACCCAGATACGCACACAGAGTGTCGTTATTGAAAGTGTTAAGGGCAAGCGTGGAACCAACACACCATGAGCAGGCCAAGGGACATCGCGGCTATGTAGCCCCTTCCGTAATACATCAGTTGATAATCGAATCAAATTCGAGTGAGGAAATGGAGAGAGCTAGAGCTGCATAGGTTTTTTTTGGGGGGGGGGGGGGTGGGGCATGACACCTTCAGATATGGCCATTGATTATAAGGTGAGCTCGTTTCTATATTTGCATAGTGATTTTTCATACAATTCACCTGGTTCCACATGTACATGCTATTATTTGCTTGTAGGTAGAAATGTGTCTCAAAGTGCAAGTCCGTCCAAGTTGAACTTTTAGTTCATCGGCGGTCCGACAATGCTTTATTGGGAAGGTCATAACTCATCCATCCAGAGTGCGATTGCGGTCAATGAGCACTTGATGGAAAGCTTGTTTGATAAACTTTCAAATAGATCTAGTCCCATCTCAATATCACATCGGCAAGGGCACCAAATCATCAAGACATGCTGTCGCTATTTCTGCTGGGAGCTACATCATCATCATAGGGTTGTTTTTCACCCTTGGGACCCTGGCCCAAGTTGGAGCACGCCCCAAGAAGATGGAGAACACATAAAGGAAGTCCTTGGACGTCCTCCCCCTTGGCCACCACCTTAGGAGACAAGCAAGGGCGTACAAGCCAAGTTGGAGATCAAATCCAAGTCAAGTTCGAGTCCATCTCGGGCTCTAGGAGCAGCGTGTAGTAAAACTGACGCTCAAGTCGCATAGGGACTCCGTTTTCGACGATCCACATATGGATGGAAAGATAATTTGATAAGGTAACTAACGAAAGTGGTCCCACATCAAAATTCCATCAGAATCAACGTGAATCGTCGAAACAAGTTGACGTCCAGAATCTGTCAGGGCGTTGCGTCGCGCGTCTTTTGGGCCGTTGGGTCTTGTAACGTGCTGGGACACCTTTAGGACGTGAAGAGGGGTCCTTGGACGCCCCTTAGGCTATATAATCAGTAGCCGCTGCCTGCGTTAGGGTTTGGGGTTTTGCTTTAGATCAATCTGTCTTTGAATTGTCGCCGTTATCGGTTTGTGAAACCCCACGTTGAGATCTTAATCATACATCTATAAATTATCACTTCACTTGAGTTGCGTTTTATCTTGTTCTTGCTTGTGTTCTTCGTGGCAGGGATTAGCCTTCTTGGCGAGGTCAACCGAATTGTGACACGGTTGATAACCAGAAGAGACGTAGTGCTAAGGTTGCAGGGTTTGGGTTTTTGTGATCTGAAACCGGATCGGTGTATCGCTCTCCACTAAATCGAAAGTTATCTTAACCTGACGGAAGATCGGGACCCGTTTCCCATCAAATGGTATTCAGAGCTTCAGCTATACCGTCAAGTTCACATTTATCTAGTTTAGTTTTGTTTGTTTTCGTCCCGTAAATCCTAAAAATTACCCTACAAAAATATTTGTATTCATCATTATTTTTCCTCTATCATATCACCCTTTGTGCTGTTGTAATATTTTTAATTTCAGTTTGTTTTATTGAACAGTCGTTCCTCGTGTGTCTGTGTTCGTCGTACCTGGATCTTGTTCTTGTCTAGTTGTCAAGCGAGTTTCTATGTTTCGAGTAAAAAACGAACTTGCTGGAGAGAGAGATTGATTCTCCACGAGATTAGAAGCAGAAGGATAGCTCTATTTGCTGTACGGAATAAAATATTAGATTCGTTTTTGAACGTCCTGAGCTATAGGAGAAAGAAGTACATCGTACCCTACTTGTTTAGTGCGTAAGCTTCTGGTGCTCTCAGAATTGAACGTACCAGCATCTATATCGAAGTTGAAGTCCAAACAGCTAGATTGTGTGAAAGCAATTTATTCATATATGCTGTTAGCCGACAGGGACAATAATTGGGCAATTGGTGCTTGTGATTATTTTTAATATTCTGTTTAACTAGCTTGCACCACTTTCTGGTAATAATAAAAAGAAAGGGAAATAGGAAATGCCAAAGTGCAAAAGAAAGAGCCGCACAAGAAAAAAATTCAGAGAAGAACAAAAGGCAAAAGTGCAAAAAAAAAAGCCGCACAAAAAAAGAGAAAGAGAAATAAAAAAAATAAAGAAAGTGAAATATTTGAAGTGCTTGCATCCTTTTATGTCCTTGTGCTAAATGGTATAGTTGCTTGCTTGAACTATGTTGTTTAGGCCGGTGACGTAGAGTAGTTTGGGACTACTTTTCAATCTTGCAATTTCTGAATTAAATTATTGTTATTTCTTGCTATCATATTTAAGCCTCCCAAGCTTCACATATACTTCAGATCGGTACAGAAAAAGACCTTGCAATCTCGGTGCCACTTCCTCATAGGTATCACGAATATGCCGCCGGTTGTACCGTCCATTGCTTTGTACTGGTAAGAACCTTATAAGAACTTGGTAAGACGTGTGTAAGGGTATGATTCTACTGATCCATAAATAGTTGATAGGGCGTTTATTTTGATTTCTAACAATATCAAACAACGAGTTTCTGTTTTAGAGTAAATTGTATAAAATAATGGACCAGAAATTTACAAGAATGGACCAAATAAAGAACAATCAACTATCACATATAGACTATAATCATCAAGGTATGAGAGGTAAATTGACCATACCATCCTATTCTGGATTATATGATGGAGAAAAATATTTTGATTGGGAGATGACTGTAGAACAAGAGTTTAATTCCCACCTAGCTCCTAAGATACATAGAGTTAAACACACCACTAGTGAATTCAAATATTTTGCTCAATTCTAGTGACGAGAACTAGGCAATTTGCATCAACAACCTCAATCATGGGATAGACTTAAAGAAGCAATGTGTGATCGTTTTATTCCTCCTTATAAACGTGAATGGCGTAAGAAATTACAACACTTAGAGCAGGGTAATATGTCTGTCCAGGAATATTATGCAGAGTTTCAAAAATGTGCAATACGTTGTGGGATAGTAGAGAACAAGAAAGATAAAATTGTTCACTTTTATGGTGGTTCGAGGCATGAAATACAGGATATTGTTTATCATAAAAAAATTTGTACTGTCAACCGTTTGTTCTAGCTTGCTATGCTAGCAGAAAAAGAATTACAGAGATGTTAGCAAACGAACCAAACAAACATTGGCGACAACCTCAACCAGATTTTAGTAAGGGTGGAGCAAACATTTGCGAAGGTCGAGACTGCGATAAGAAGGCGAGTGGCTGCTTCCGTCCTTGCAACAGTATCTTAACCACCACCACCTCCCATATACACTTTGGAGTCTGGTAAAACTTTAAACCATGATGAAATTATACAAACTAATGGAGATAGAGCTGCCAGTGGAAAGAAAGAATTCGATGTTAAATCTGTGAATAAGCAAGTATCTGAATTGAAAGATTCTTTTATGCTTGCTACAAAATTTGATATTGTTGAAATTAGTGATGATGTGCTGACTTTGTCCACCACTCATGCTATAATAGAGCAACATTAAGTGGACACTAAATCTGAATTGCCTTTGTCACAAAACAATTATTCTAATAATGCTAGTGATAAAGAAGAGTTGTGTGACAATGCTTTTGTTATACCTATGCCACAACTGGTGAATGAGCCTGATGCTTTTGTTCTGGAACTAAATACTTGTGTTGAAAATAAACATTTGCTTCCGATTGCCGCTGAAAAAGATTAGCTAAAATTATTGTCTTCTTTAAATACTTTGGGTTATATTGAGTTTGATACTCTGTGTTGAAATGTCCTAATGGCTAGAGGGGGGTGAGTAGCCTATTAAAAATTTCTACAACAACACTTAGCAAATATGTTAGACAATTAAACGACGAATCGAGTGTTGCGCTAGCCTAATAAAAGCAAGCCATCTACCACAATTCTAATGTCTATGATCTCTGTAGGATATCTGGTTGGCCTAGAGGGGGGTGAATAGGCCTGTCAAAATAAACACTCAAACTATTATCAAATTCACCCAGCAGCACTGTCGCTCTGGAGGGCGGCACTGTCGGACCAGAATAGTGGCACTGCCGCACCTACAGACAACTTTGAATCACAGTACAAAATCCGTGAACGAAAACTTAGATCAGATAAATTTTCTAGCTTACTGCAGGTATGACAGTCACTGATCAAGAATTAGAAGTAATAAGAACACCACACACAAGTAGATCGACTAGAAACCCAAGAACTCACCTCAACCACAATATGTCATGCAAGTAGTGTAAATCAAGCACAGGTGACACAATGATTTATCCCGTGGTTCGGCTCGCCACCAAGGCTTGCCTACCTCTACGTTGTTGAGGTTAGCCACTAAGGCTTAGGGCTTTCCAACCCTTCCTCGTTCTCAAATCAAGAGACTTAACTCTTGAGATGAAAAATGAGTTTACTAACTTTAAGAGATGGTTACAAACCTCCCGGGGCTGCCACATAAGTTGGCAAGCTCCACAGGCAACGCTTTATGTAACACCCCTGGTGTTACGAGTTTGTTTAGCACCGAGATTTAGGTCCAAGAAGGATTAGCTTAACAAGTTTCCGGGTTTTAAAAATGTATAACGCACGTGAGGCGAAAAACAATTTCTAGGAACAAGGATAAAACATAACTTGTATTTAGTACTTAAATAAAAATTGAAGTACAAGTTTAGTAGATGGAAATGCAACTTTAACTTTTAGAAAATAGATGTTGTTAACTAGTGTTTTGGGAGCTCAAAAATTAAATTTGACGTTAAGATGAGCTCTTTTCGTTAAGTCGGCAAACACCTGAACTATTGTTAAAATACCATTTTTGGCGAATTATATTGAATAAAATAGTTAAATGGTGCTTAAATATTTTGCTCCTACGGGTTAGTATAAGGTATGGACTATTGCATGAAGTATTTATTGGTTGAAGTTAACAAGGTTTAGATCTATTAAAATTACGATAAAAGAGTTAATGGTTACTTAGCCTCAAATGAAATCCTTAACTTTCCTAAGTATGGAAAAGTAGTAAGACAATGCTATTTTGACATTTAATTTCTAACAAAAATGTTTAAACACTAGCGGCATGTTTTGGTATTGTTGATTGCATCAAAGTGAGTACACGAGCATGGTGCAGGTCGAAGTTGTGTTGGATGTCACGTTGCTCTCGTAAAAATTCCCCAACTTCGTTGGAATACGCAGTAAACCACGTGTTGGCACTCTGTCCGTGAACTAGCGTTCAACGTGATGAGCTGGCATCCATCTATCTCCTTCCCTGGTTGCTCTTCGGTCATGGCGATGGCGTTGCAAGGTTGTTGGCAATGTGGACCCTACGATAAGGGAGTTAGTTGAACCTCGACTGTGATCGTTTGTAACTTTTGCTACGCTTCAAAATTCGTGCACGTCACCGCTCATCGTTGCGTGGCCTAAGTCTGCAGTCACTGCGCGCGCGCTGCTGTTGCCTGGTCGTTCCTAGCAGTGGCCGTTGCATCATTGGCAGACTTCGTCAGCTGTCGGCCATCGCCGCACGTCGGGCTGTACCAACCACAGTTGCCTTCCGTAGGGATGGGCGGAGCTGCAGTGCTGATGCGTGGCTACCGCGTGCGCACTACCGGCCAAGCCATGCGCGGGGCCAAGCCGACGCCGCAGCAGTCGTCGTCTAGTCGACGTGGCGTTCTTTCCGCCGCTCGAATCACCTACTCGCCGAGCCGCTGCCTGCCCCGTAGTCACATTGCACTAATGCCCATGTCGCGGTGTCACTGCCCTCCCTCGCGTCATCTTATTGCACCGGCCCTACAAGATGGCCCCGCATGCGACCGGTGTCCCACTGCCGCCGTCCGCGCCCTGTGAAGACCGAGCGGTCCCATCTCGGCACCTCACGGCACGCTCCATCTGAGCCTCACCGTGCAAATGCTCTCGTTCATTTAACACAGCTTTGGTCGAGGTTGTCCGAGCCTGGAAGCCACTGCCCCGTCTGCCTTGCCGCCAACGGAGCCGTGCGCGCTTCGCAAGCTAATACGTGCGGTTCGGGACACCACACCTCAATTCGGCATTCCAGTAGTTAGACAGGAAAGCTAGCTAGTAGCCCGACCCTGACTTTGGCGCAACCAAGCACTACTGGCCGCCAATTTGGCATTTTTAGCCACCGGCCAGGTGCACCGTCGTGCCAGTGAAATTGGGGTAAGGTCCGAATTAGTTCAATTGTTTGTATCCAGGAGCTCGCCTTGACCTCCTCTATCTGGTGCTCGCGCCATTTGGCCAGGGCACTTACTAGAGATGTGGTGATGAGCTAGTGTCCATCGTAGAGCGCCACCGCCCCGCTCGGTCGCACGTGGCCAGACCACCACAGCGCTTCCCAGCTTCAACTGTCAGTAGGGTGTACACCACGGTGAGCTACGGATGCTTCTCCACCATCTCTACCTTGTCGTGAGGGCGTATGCTCGCTAGAATAGTCGTGCCGCCACCGTGGATAGCCGCTCGCCGTTGTAGCTCGCACCAGCGCGTCTTCGAATTCCTAACCGCCGCCCATCCTTGCGCGTTTAGCTATAGATGGTGGTCGGCCCCTTACTCCGTCGTAGCGAGACTAGTTGGCCTGGTGTAACCATCGTTGCCGCCAGTGTGCCGCGCCGCCGCTCGCGGGCACGCTGAGGATCACCAGTTGTAAAGGCAACACATTCTAGGGTCTTTAATGCAAAGCGTGAGTCTGTAGTAATAGTGTTCCGTTGCTCCGTGTGATTATCCAAAAGCCTAAGCCCTCTTTTGCAAAACGCGAGCGCACGCGGGCGACCCTGACCTTGGGCCGTTGCTGGGCCGCCGCGACGCGCCCGCAGCTGCGTTGCTCTAGGCTGCCGGGCCAAAATGGTCGCCACCGGCGCTTTTCCTTTTCTAAGCATTTTCTAATTTAGCTTCTAAGGTATATTTGTAAAATAAATATAAAATTATGTAGTTAACCAAAAATTGTGAAACTAATTTTGTTAAGTTCCTAAAATCATGATCTATCTGCTAGTATATTTTGCTCACATAGTTTTATAATATTTTCAGAAGTGATCTAATTAAGTTGGGATGCTTAATATTGTTAAAATATAAACTTATAGGAATTGTTGTGATAAAATGGTGATAGTGTTGGATTTGAAACTTTCACAGTAAATTCCGAACATTATTAGGCGCTCACTGTAATTTTTGTAGCTCAATAATAATTAGTTTGCTAGGTAGCTAAATGAGACCTAATTCAAAAATATAGGTTTAATGATTAAAATGCTGAAACACCTTGAGATTTTAAAACTAGAACATTTTTCTGGAGGCAAAGCCTTACTTGGTGACGTGGATACATAGACTAGTATATTTTCAGGAGTGTAGTTGTCGTTGATTAATTACATCTCTGCGTTGCATCCACGTATATCATAATAGGAACAACGATGGATCATGGAGTCAACCGAGGTAGCAGAAAAGATGATGCCTTAATGATCATGTCACTATGATGGAATGCTAACTTTTGGTTATATCTTACTTAGGCAAGCCCCGGTGCATAACCCCTATCATTTTGTACTTTATCTTATGCTTGTGCATGAAGTTTTAAGGAGTTGAATAAAAACCACTTGTATATATATATATATATCCTTATCCTATGAGTCCTACTAGTATGTCATGATCGTGTAGATTGCTATGTTATAGGATCCGGTAGAAGTCGAGTGATTACCTGTCACTCGCTAGAGATAGAAAAGATATTATTGTTGTTATTATATTATTGTCATAGGAAATATATATAAATGATAATTGGAGATCGGACGGAATGGTACTTTGGATCTGGACTTGGTTTGGCATTCGAGCGAGGCTCGGATTGCACTTTGTTCCGCCTATATCGATTGAGGATTGTCCATTGCTGTGGATGATAGTTACGTCACAGACTTATTATCCTAAGCACATACTTGCTTATGGGAGTAGGAAGGCTCGTTGCTCTCTTGTCATGGGTTTCGGCTCTTTTTGGACCAACTGATTGGAGGCGGGCATGGTGGAGGTCTAAGCACCACACTGAGTCCGAGACTCAGGAATGGGGGCTTGGAGTCTAAGTTTGGACAGAGACCTAGACCCCTTGATAGGAGAGTGATGGGTTGGTCTTGCTTGTGCTAGGGGTACAAGCGGGGCATGTGTTTTGGGGTACCTAGCTAGGATACATTGGTTCGCGAATCGTCGTGTGATGCGGTACGACTTAGCTATGGTCTAGCACCATAGTAAGAACTGGAATATAAAAGATGGTAAAATGATTCTGATTGCTTAACACCTGCTTGAAAGTAGCATAGGTGCTTACATAGAATGGTTAGTTAATGAACTAATGATGACTGCTAATAAAATTGAATATAAGGACGCACATTTAGTAATACTTCCGCAGATCAAATAACCGACAAGCCAGATAGCCTTGCATATCATTGGAGTCTTTTATTTTTCTCATGTCGGGTAAGTATTGTTGAGTACAATTGAATACTCGGGGTTTTATTCCCCTATTGTAGGTTATCGAGGGATGCTTAAAGCTGACTCTTGTGTGTGGAAACCTCCTGGTGGGCTCAGAGAGGATTTCTTTCACGCTACGACCATAGTGTTTATTTATAACCCTCATGAAAAAATTATAAGAAAAGATGTAAAATCTGCTAGCAGCTCTTGTATAAAAATGTCCACTGAGTTAATGCTCCACCATATCATTAAATTAATCATGTTTCCTTTGTAACTCTGATAACATTTTTATATTCTGTAGTTATAATAAATTGAGGTAATCTTCTGGTACTGTAATAAAGTGATGTAAGAAATGACTTAAGAATGTTGTAAGCTTTATTATCTCATTTATGATCCTGATGGAAAAATGTGAATTTTCGAGTTCTTCCTTGGGGTGTCCTCGATGGAACTGCGTAGTTTAGTGTCCTCTCTTGGGTACTTAGTGTCTAATGGAAGACAAGTACTCCTGGGAGGCATTAGATTAGGTGGTTCGGCCACACTCTAGCCGGCAAGGAGCCAAGCTCTAAGAGTAACAAACACAACCGCCGGCTAAAACGTGAAACAAGTGCTATTTAGAGTTTGGAAATCAATAGAGCTGCTCTCTAATCGAGTTTTGGACCCTTTTCCCTCAAGGTTTGATGGAAAATTCAAAGGATTTGCTTGGGGGCTTGAGGTCAACAATGGAGGCAGAGAGAGACAGCTCCTGCTCTATTTTGGGCATGCTGAAGTGAGGAAGAAGAGACAGATAGCTATTGGGGAGGAAAGAGAAATGTATATATACCCCCTAGCCCCCAACGGTCACCGCACCCAAGGGGTCAGGCAAGACGGATCCCGTGGCCTCGAGGTCAGCGAGACGGAGCCCGCGACCAAGGGGTCGGGCGCGACAGAGCCCACGACCAAGGGGTCGGGCCAGACGGAGCCCGCACCCAATGGGTTGGGCGAGATGGAGCCCATGACCTTGGGGTCGGGTGAGACCTTTTAATACGTCTCGAGCCATCCAGGGAAGTCAGCGTGGGCGCTAACTTACTTGTGCCACGACTCAAGTGCGGTAGTGCCTCTCTTCAAGTGCGGCAGTGCCGCACCACGCAAGACAGCAAGTGTAATAGTGAAGTGTAGACTATGTTGACTATAAATCTGAGGATGCATGTGGTTGTTTGAGCACTTAGTAGCACATATTAGCTTAAGCATTGTGTCCCCCTTTATAGTATGACTTTTCCTATACTCAAATTCAAAATATAAAAGAATTTAAACCTCCTTTGAGTTTGAAGCCATCTATATTTATAATTAGGGGCTCCTCCGTTTCGTGTAGCATCCTCGAATATAAGTTCCCTGCTTATCATCTTGATAAATCTCATTAGTTCTCTAATTGCGTGATCATTATCACCAAAACCTATAATTAGAGCTTGATTGCACTTTCAATCTCTAAGCACACAATGGCTATGTCACTACACTAAGTGTGCTTTCAAAGACTAACTAAATAGCCACATTAACCACTAGACCTAACACAAGCTTGCTCTTAAAACTAATTACACTAAAGAGGGAAGCAACACTAGAAATGTAAATGCAAGGTAGGAGATGTGATGATTATACCGTCGTGTAGAGGAATTGAGCCAATCACAATGATGAAGCCAATCAATCACAATGAATACCAAGAAATCCTCGGACAAGATGACACAAGATTTTTTTACCAAGGTTCACTTGATTGCCGGCAAGCTAGTCCTCGTTGTGGCGATACACTCACTTGGAGGTTCACGCTAATTGGCATCACACACCAAACCCCCTATAGGGTGCCGCACAACCAACACAAGATGAGGATTACACAAACCACGAGCAATCCACTAGAGTACCTTTTGGCGCTCCGTCAGGAAAAGGTCAAGAACCCCTCACAATCACCACGATCGAAGCCGGAGACAACCACCTTCCTCCGCTCGATGATCCTCGCTGCACTAAGCCATCTAAGTGGCGGCAACCACCAAGAGTAACAAGCAAAACCCGCAGCGAAACATGAACACCAAGTGCATCTAAATGTAATCACTCAAGCAATGCACTTATATTCACTCCGAATCTCATAAAGATGACGAATCAATGATGGAGATGAGTGGGAGGGCTTTGGCTAAGCTCATAAGGTTGCTATATCAATGCAAATGGCTAAGAGAGTAAGCTTGAGCCGGCCATAGGGCTTAAATAGAGGCCCCCCTCGAAATAGAGTCGTTGGGCTCTCACTGCAGCCCAACTCGAGGCGGCTGGACGCGCTGATCACATTGACCGGACGCACCAGCCCCAGCGTCCGATCACCGATCGCCATCCACGTGTCCCCTGCGTTCAACCTCACGCGTACGATTTCAACAGTCGGCTCGCTTCCTCACGCGTGTTAAAGAACGACCGGATGCGCCATAGTCCAAGACCGGACGTGCTAGTGCTCACTTCAGCCCGCGCGCGTGCCCAAGCCTTCACCCTACGACCGGACGCGCAGCTCACCACCACTGTGCAGTGTCAGGTCGACTCTAGAGAGGTTCCAGAGAGGTAAAACCGTGACTTGATGCATCTGGTCCAATGTGACCTGACACGCTTAGCATCCGGTCCTCTCTGGTCAGCTCCTACGCATTGCGTCAGCGTACGTTAGCAGGGACCGATCTCACCAGCCTGAGCGTCCGGTCACTGTTTCACAGTGACAATCACATCCTTCACTTCACCAACTTCTCCAGCCTTGCTCAAATATCCTAACCAACAAGTGTATCACTTTGTGCACGTGTGTTAGCATATTTTCACAAACATTTTAAAGGGTGTTAGCACTCACTAGAATCTAAATGCATATGCAATGATTTAGAGCATCTAGTGGCACTTTGATAACCGTGTTTCGATATGAATTTCACCCCTCTTAATAGTACGGCTATCGATCATAAACGTGATCACACTCGCTAAGTGTCTCGATCACCAAACCAAAAAGCTACTATCAAGTTTCACCTTTGACATGAGCTTTTTGTTTTTCTCTTTCTTCTTTTCCAGCTCCAAGCACTTGATCATCACCATGGTTAGACCATCATCATGATCTTTATCATTTGCTCCACACTTGGAATAGTGCTACCTATCTCATGACCACTTTGATAAACTAGGTTAGCATTTAGGGTTTCATCAATTCACCAAAACTAAACTAGGGCTTTCATGTGTGCTCTTAGTACTTTGCAAGAGAAATTTAAATGTGTCGAATTGCCACAGTTATCTAGATGTACATATCACTTTATTGGCAAATATAATTGTAAAGGGGAGTATATGGTACACCAAGTTTATATTTGTTCAAATCTAAAATCTCCTTTTGTTGTGCAACAATATGATCAATTAAAGGGATGCAATTCATATAATCATGTCATGTCGAGATCTCCAAGTTTTGTTATAAAAACAGGTTAAATTTCAAGAAGGAAAGCAATGTTGGCTACTACCTACAACCTGCCCTTCCACAAAGCTCAAACCGAGGACGGTTTGTTGTCAAGAAGGGGAGGATGATGAGGACATGACACCTTTGGATATGACCATTGATTATAAGGTAAGCTCGTTCCTACATTTGCATAGTGATTTTTCATACAATTCACTTGGTTCCACATGTACATGTCATTATTTGCTTGTAGGTACAAATGTGTCTCAAAGTGCAAGTCCATCAAAGTTAAACTTTCAGTTCATCGGCGGCCCGATAATGCTTCATTGGGAAGGTCATAACTCATCTATTCGGAGTGCGATTGATGTCAATGAGCACTTGATGGAAAGCTTGTTTGATAAGCTTTCAAATAGATCTAGTCCCATTTGAATATCACATTGGCAATGCCACCAAATCATCAAGACATGCTGTCGCTGTTTCTGCCGGGAGCTACATCATCACCATAGGCTTGTTTTTCACCCTTGGGACCCTAGCCCAAGTTAGAGCATGCCCCAAGAAGATGGAGAACACAAAAAGGAATCCCTTGGATGTCCTTCCCCTTAGCCACCACCTTAGGAGGCAAGCAAGGGCGTACAAGCCAAGTTGGAGACCTAATTCAAGTCAAGTTCGAGTCCATCCCGGGCTACAGGAGCAGCGTGTAGTAAAACAGACACTCAGGTCGCATACGGACTCCGTTTTCGACGATCCACATATGGATGAAAATATAATTTGATAAGATAACCAATGAAAGTGGTCCCACATTGAAATTTCATCAGAATCAACGGGAATCGTCGAAACAAGTTGATGTCCAGAATCTGTTAGGGCGCTGAGTCGCCGTCTTTTGGGCCGTTGGGCCTTGTAACGTGTTGGGACATCCTTAGGACGTGAAGAGGGGTCCTTGGACGTCTCTTAGGCTATATAATCAGTGGCCACCGCCTATGTTTGGGTTTGGGGTTTTGCTTTAGATCAATCTATCTTTGAATAATCACCGTTATCGGTTGGTGAAACCCCACGTTGAGATCTTAATCATACATCTGTAAATTGTCACTTCACTTGAGTTGCGTTTTATCTTGTTCTTGCTTGTGTTCTTCGATTCGCAGTAGAGATTAGCCTTCTTGGTGAGGTCAACCGGATTGTGACACGGTTGATAACCAGAGAAGACGTGGTGCTAAGGTTGCAGGGTTCGGGTCTCTGTGATCTGAAGCCGGATCGATGTGTCGCTCTCCACCAAATCAAAAGTTATCTTAACCTGACGAAAGATCGGGACCTGTTTCCCATCAGATATTGATACGAGGGGGGATCGAAAAGAACAAAAAATATCATGGACCTTTTAGGAAACAATAAAAACAAAATGACTTGAGGTTGAGTGGTTGATTACAATTTGGTAAAAGTGATGTGTCTAGCTGGGATAAACTACAGATTGATATACGTAAGGAGTAATAGTTTTACCCTCAAGATGTGATGGTGCTCCAAGATGCCGTTATCGAGTCACCGAGACTAACAATAGTGTGCCAATCACCTGCCTCTCGTTTGTAACATTTCGCCCTGCTAGGAACTCAAGGGCGAATTTACAGATGTTTGATGGGTCCTGCGTCCTCGATGAAATTTATAAAATCTGTGGGAAAGTATTATTGGAATTTAAGTAGACCCAATGACGCTGATGGTGTTTTTTTTTGGCTAGTTCTCCAAGTTGAAACACGAAATAAGATGAAACACATAACTGTAGCAGTGTAGCTTGCAAACCCCAATAGGCAGGCAACATATGTACTACTCCCTCCATTCCAAATTATAAGTCGCTTAGACTTTTTTGACATATTTATTTTGCTATACATTTAGATATAATAATATGTCTAAATATATAGCAAAATAAATAGAAAAAAAAATCAAAACAATTTATAATTTGGAACCGACAGAGCAAGAGCGATATGATAACCTATCGAACGAGGTATTGCAAACCTACAGACAAAACGAAGCCTACCCGGACCGCACTACTGCACTACCCTACAGTACGTACGAAGAAAGGCAAAGGCCCCAACCTAACCTCGTACAGTGACCGGAAACACTCCATATTCTTTTGCGCCAGGCCTCATCGCTCACATGTCCGCAGGACGGCACGTCCAATCCGGTGCGGATTCCAGATTTGAGATCACACCACGCTCATGCACGCTTAGCCTGTTGTACGAACGAACACGCTGGTCTATGATGATCTGAGTGCCGCGTGAGTTGGACCATATATGCACTCCTCTATATGCCGCATATACGACACGACCGGAGGAAGAAATTCGCGTCCAAGATTCCCGCGTCACGCAGCAGCAGCAACAACAAGCCTCACCGGGAGGCCGCCGGCTGGCCGGGCGAAAAGCAGAAGACCAGAGAGTGAGCCGGGAGAAGAAGATCGATGGAAGATGGAAAAGCAGGCGAAAGCTATTGGCGCAACAATCTCGATCGTGCCTGCCCTCCTTTTCTTTTTCCTCCGTCCCCCAACTCCCAACTGGTGGAAGCCATGATGGAGCAGGGGATCAAGCCACGCGCGCTCGGCCGGGCCGGCGGGGGTGCTCGCTCGTGGCTGGCCTGGCCCTGGCCGGCCTTTCCGCGGAGCGACGGCGACAGCTTTCGGCCGGGGAGGAGCCAAATAACGCCAGGCTCGGATAGGCATAGGCACCATGGATGCTCTCACGGCAACTGCAGCTAGCTGCGGTCGGCCGGCCGGCATGATTCTTCGTTCCTCTCAGTCTCAGCTGCTTTATCATCGATCGTCTGGTCCGGGCCGGCCGGGCTATTTCATTCTCTAGGTAGCTCTAGCTTCGTTCACGCCGTCGATTCCCCCCGGCCCTGCTTTTCCTTTGTGATCATGGCGTTCGACCTGGGGCAAAAAGCAGGCAATGCGAGCTCTCGGTGTCGTTGTAACGTACGCGACGCTAGTCAATCGGGTCGTGCTGGAAAGTTTCCGGTAAAGCGCCACTACGCGACGTAGTACACAGACGTAGCGCACCATGCATATGCATTGTCTCCGACTCCCGGCAGTCGGCCGCGTGCGTGCGTGCTCGAGCTCGATCCCATGGATAGATCACAGACGCAGATCGTGATGGAGTCTGTGTGGATGGTGCGTGCAGCGTGCGTTAGTGGGAAACCGTGGCGGTGCGTGAATTTGCATTGCTTAGAGACTGCGTGCACTTGTGCCTGTCTCCCGTCCGCTCAGTGGTGCATGCTCACGTATGCATGCGCAATGCCATAAGCCGATAAGCTCCGCGTGCAGATCATCAAACACTATAAGATCTTTTGTTTCTTTTTTATTTTATAATTTCTAGCGAACGCGCAAATTTGCGTGTCGAACACCGTAAGATCTTTTTGTTTCAGAATTGCTATACTACACGCGTGTGTTTTGTTGGATGTTGGCACACGATTTTTCTGGGTGTTGGATGAGCATCGTGTGTGCGGCGTTGCCACCGACGTTTCTGTGGCTGTCATGGAGGGCCCACTCTGAGCGTTACTGTTTCAAATTGGAAGTCGCTCCTCTCAGTTTCCTAGCGTTTCATTTCCCCAATCCCCGTCGTCTTCTTCCCCGCAAAGCTCTGCCCGCATGGCGCGCCCAAGGCGATTTCATCGGCGCTGCGGCGATTGCTCTGGCGAACCGTGGTTCCCCGTCATGGAGTGTTGCCGAAGGTGTGTACTCGATCCCGCTTCGTAATGGTGGAGTAGATTTCGTGGATCTGTACTATGTTGAGGGCAGAGGGAAAGAGTTTGGGGTGTTGGATTTTGGAATGTAAGCGAGCGACGGGGATCGATGGGGTAGGAGATGGGAGGACCAGCACCGACGACGACGACTGTAACAGAACCGACCAATTATACGAAATTAAGTAAGAAAATCATCCACCAGAGTAGACGATTGAGCAAACTTAAGCCCGTATAACCCGGTAGTCCGTGAAATCGCAAAGGATTTCAAACCAACTCGTGTCCCAGCCATGATCGTAATAAGTTTAGCGGTCACCATCATATATTACATAAAAGTTCGCAATCTCAAATACATCAGAGTTTAAACATAGTTATTACAAACCAGTTCGAATAAAAGTAGCGGAAGCCATTTGTTCAAACCACACACACTCACACGGAGTTCAAATATAGTGCCAGCGAATGATCATCTCCAACAAAAGCATTAGACGAGACGTAAGGAATGACCATGCCCATGGTCCTAAGCATCACCCATCGCAGGATAAAGGCAGTTGATACAATAGCCGTAATACATCTGCCCATCTGCAACAAGTGGGAATAAAACCCTAAGTACGAGAAGGTACTCAGCTAGACTTACCCGACATAACCGAAAATGAATGACACCAAGGATTATGAAGGGCTTTATAGTAGGGTAGCTGACTCATTTGCAGAAAGAAGCATTTTTAGCATTTCAAGAACCTTTCTAAAAGCATTATTGCCAAGTTAATTATTATGAGCCTGTCGACTAGATTTGCACCTATACTAGAGTAAACATGTGATTAATCAGATAATGATAACCAATGATCATTCAACAACTTCCATACTGTCATATTTACTATAACTGTCCAAGTGTTCCATAACATTTACTACGATGAAGTAACTCAAGTCAAGTGCTCACTATCCAGGAGCGATGGCGATTCGAATCGATTCCTAACCAGCTGGTGATTTATTCCTTACACAAATCTCACTCACCCGCTAAAGTGAGATATTGATCACCGAGTCAACTTTCCGGTATCTCGAGTTTGCCAGAACCACATGTACCGGGGCCGACCGATCGCACTTTGGTCTTATCATCCCGCCCGTGTCCTACCACACTGCCCGGCACAAGTCTTGGCTGCGGGCAATCTACTCGGCCCGAAAAATCTCCCGACAGCGGTCGGAAGGTACTTTATCCGCCGCTAAATGTAAGGCATGCGTTCAACATGACTCGAGGCCCAACAACGGTCGGTCCTTAATCGACACGAGACGGAAACACTACGGTCCAAAACTCGCAAGTCTCCGTCCGGTCTCAACTTCATTTAACACTTAGTTATACCATGACTTCATAGTCATCCAAGCAGATCCGGTAACCACCTATAGCTCGCGGTGACAGGAAATCACCCGACTTCTACCGGTCTAAGCCAGCTAAGCATTGACTCGACTGCGGATACCAGGGTAACAAGGATATAGTATAACAAAGGTAAAAAAGGTATAATGCAAAGAACGGTTGCAAACAACTCCTGAACGTAATGCATCAATTTAAAGTAAAGCATTTAATGAAATCATTGCAAACCGGGAGAAAGATGCTCGGGGCTTGCCTCTCTCGAAGGAGCTCGGACGGTGATCGGGGCATTTAGGAAGTTCCTCAACGTCCTCCTCGTCGGCCACGGCACTTTCGCTGCTTGCACTCGAGCTGCTCCTCGGGCTCCTCGGGTATGACGATTTGGGTTCTCGGTTTGCGATCTGTATGATGCAATGCGCGTAAGTGATTATGAAAACGGTGCATCGAAGGAGATGAATGCAATGGATATGTTTAAATGCAAGGTAGTCAACATCATCCAAGGAATTATACTACAAGCACATGTCATCTACTGCATTCTCTTCTACTACTAATATGTTAAGTTAACATATCTTATGAAATGCTTCAAAGATACACCAAAGCTTTACTAATTTCTTAATCACACTTAAGGCAACACTTGCTTAAACCCTAATTAATAATAGGTTTGAATAGCAACATATATTTCTGATGCTTATAAAAATCTGAGAAAATTACAGTAGCAAGGTACTACTCTAATTAGACTACCATCAGATTTTCATGGTGTTTGAATGAGTGGATTAGCCTACACAAAAATAACAAGCTATGGCATGATTTTGTACATGAAAATACTTTGAACTGTGAAAAGTGTCAAACAACAGAATTAATATTTTTCCTAGGTTCTTCATAACATATAATGACTGTACAAAAATCATCACATGCATGTTTTATACAAAGTTTGCTCTCTAACAAAAATAACAAAAATCAGCCATTAAAGGTACTTGAACTACACCTAAAACTTTTCCCACAGCACATGCATGAAACATATTTTTCCTAGGAAGTACATGACATAATAAGATTAACAAACTTGGAATCATATTTTTTCTGGAGACTATAGATTTTTCTACACATTTTTCAAGTTATCAGCAATATCCATGATCAAATAAAATCCTACAGAAAATTATCCCAAAAATGACATGCAATAATTTTCCCAAGTAGATCTGGTGATAAGAAACCTAGCAAATTTTGTTTCAACAAATTTGGAGCAAGTTTGATCACCCAAACATTTTTCAAACCATTTCAGATTTCAATTAACAAATAATAAATGGAAATCAATTCATTTAAGAAATACTGGGCCGGCCCGTGGGGAACAGCTGGCCCATGGCCGCAACTGGCCCACGCAGACCGAGCGAAAAGGGGAGCGCGGCGGCTGGTAGAGACCTCGCCCACTGGTTGCTTTCGACCTTTGGAGGAGGGAGGTGCCTCGCCATGCTGCCTTGCTGGCTGGCTGTGGCAGCAATGCCACGGCCATGGTCGGCGGCCATCTCCGCCACGGCAGCGCAAGCAAGCGAGCGCAGGAGATGAGCGAGGAGAAGGCGAGTTCGGTAGGGTAGCTAGGCGAGGCTGGAGGGGAGAAGGAAGACGGCTTCCATGGCGGCCGAGCACGGCGGCGCCATGGCCGTCGGTGGCGAGGCGCGGGGAAGCTCACCCTGGGCTCGGAAGGCGGAGCAAGCTCGAGCGCGACTTGAAGGAAGGCGAGGCGGAGTTGCGGGCGCGAGCAATCGGAGAATGGCGCGGTGGTGCGGGAGCTCGACGCCGGCGGAGCTGCGGGCGCGACGAGAGGCAGAGCTCGAGCTCTCGGCTCTGGAGGAGGGAGGAGAAGAAGCGGGCGGGAGGAGTGAGCGCGGCTGGCAGCACCAGCAGTGAAAGCGGGCGGCGTGGGCGTGGTGCCGTGCCGCATGCTGCCTTGCCATGCGGGCGGGCGACGCCGACGACGTCGCCACGCTGGCGGAAGTTTTCTGCCCATGATCGTCGCGTGGTGTGCGCGACCAGTGAGGGAACGCGCAATGGCTTGTGGGAGAAGGGTCGTGTGAGCTGGGCCGGGCCGAGGCGAGGTGGGCGGGCGGGAGGACGCGCGAGGGTGGCTGGCTGGCAAGGGACGCGCTGCCAAGCCGGCCGGCAAAGCGGGCTGAAACGAGGTATAAGGCCCACGAAGGAGGAAAAATCCTTTTCCAAATAAAACTTTCAAGGAATTTTTAAATGCCATCTTTCAAATATTATTTTGAGCAAGAAAATGACCTCTTTTGAAAATATACCAAAAATAAAAGTTGTTTAGAATTTAATTCTCTACAACTTTGCTTTTATGACTAAAGCCAAATTCTTTCTAGATTTTGAATTGTAACATCAAAGTCCATGTTTAGCTCAAAAACCCTAATTTTTGGAATTTATTTTTGAAGCCAAATTTTGAATTAATTTGAATACAAACATTGCTCCAAAAATTGAACTAATCATTGCTAGATGATTTACAATAGTAGCCAAACATGTTTTACTAACCTAGCAAGAAAATTTCAGGGCAAAACAATTCTTAAACAGGTGTATGCATCATTCAGGTTTTACGCATGTTTCAGATGTTTCAAAGCAATGTTTCAATTGTTATTCACATGATTAAGCATGTATGATTTGGATGCTTGATGATGCATGATATGCTTGATTTGCAGTGCCTAAATGTAGGCATAACACCGGGGTGTTACAACGACGACGCGGCACCCTCATCCGCGTTGGTGACGCCTGCGTGGGCCATCGGTGCTGTCTCTTCTTCATGTCCGCTGGAGACGACGAGCAAGGGAGTGCTAGTGCGAGCGGTGTTGAGACCGGCGGCGCTGCTGCTGCATTCGGAGCTAGCGTGGCGGTTTCTGGCATGGGCAGGTGTGGATGAGGTCGGATTTGCGTTGGATTTGCTGCTTTGCTTGCTGCCTCGCTGTCGATCTATCTTCTGTGGATTGATGTCGCCGTGGATCTGTCTTTGCTCGCTGCCAGCGACGGCGCGTCGGTGGCTAGCATGACTTGTAGCCGCGCCGGGAGACAGGCGACGACCTCCTATACCTGCTCCGCCGCCGACAGGTCGTGCTCCATTAGTCGCACCTTGTGCTTCGAGATGTCTGAAACAACGGCAGTGCTTAACATGGAATAAGAACCTGCTATCTGTTTGCTGCATCCACCAATTACTGATTGGTTTGAACTCTTCTCCTTTTCTGCAACTCCAACCCAATTAGATGCAGCAGCAGCAGATTGCATCTGCTTGCTGTTTTTGGTACGACTGATTGGTTTGGTTGCCTCTCAATTGCTTGCCTGTTAATCCCTATTGTAAATACTTTCAGTGGCCAGCCTAACTACAGGCTTCATCGGTAGACACCTAACTGAACACTCATACACAGCTTATGCATCCACTTAGCTGAATACTGCTCTATTTTTTACTAGCAGTTTTCATATTTTCCTGTGATGGCCAACAGCATTAGCTGTTATTAGTTGTTTTGTTTCGGTTGATTTAATTTCAGTAACTTGTTACCTTCAGTTATCCTATGTATGTGTTGCTTCGGTAAATTCTTCTATGCAGGATTAGTTCTTATAACAGCAGCTAGCAGCATGTTGTTTCAGTGCATCAGTCCAGTTTGACAGCCTCTTTGTTGTCCTCTTCACTCTGCTTGGTTGAATATTTATCGAGTTTGCTAGTGTAGCCTTTTAAGAGGGAGTGTTATTAGCTCTGATTTTTCTATAGATAAGTGATTTGCTTGGAACAATTGTGTTTTTCTCTATTTTATATTTAGTAGAACAACGTATTGGAGAACATCTCATATAGCAGTAGTGGTAGCATAGAGAAGCTGCATCTTGACTATGAGGTATTTAATTCAGCTACAAGGTTCAGGCTTTAGGTTTTCAAGTATCACTTTGAATCTTTTCTCGCTGCCATGTCTTTGAAGTGCCTGTTTGATTGTATACTTCTTTTTGAGTGATAGGCATTCATATTTTTTAGAAAACACTAGTTGATTAAACTTTATTATTTTTTAATGTAGCCATGGATGTTGATGAGTTGCATTCTGATGCTGAATCTGGAAATGGTGAGAGCGATGATGAGTTTGATCTGAACTCTGAAGAAGACAACGACTCTGGTTCATTGAATATTGGCGAGGTAGTAAGTTTACTCGTCCAAATCGATCGTTGGAATAGTTGTAGTCTGTAGTATCCTCTTCTTGGCTCCTCTTCATGGCTGTTTAAGTTGATTCTAATCTAGTACAATAAAATTGTGTTTAGTATCCATTTCTTGATTGCACATTTATAAGTAGAAAATTGTACACTTAAATTTCTGCAATTATAGTGTTTACGATGTGCAATATCCAATCTTTATATATAACTTTCCCACTATTTGTTTTTCTTTTTACAATTGATTAAGCAGGGGGAAAAATATGTCCAAAGAGCTTGCACTAGGAAAACTCTTTACTTTCATGATCCAAGTGTATATCATTTTAGGGTTGATATTTTTTTATCATTTCTGCAAAGTTTCCTGAGAACCTGGAAAGTAAGACTCCATTCATTGACTACTAACTCATTTGTTGATGTAGTACAACATCTGACAAGAAACTGAACTGGTCCTCTTGATGCAGCCAATCTTTAGATGGGAGGCAGCCAATCTTTAGATGAGAGACAGCGGCCCGGAGGTGATGCTGAGGTAGACCTGAAGACGAGCGAGAGCTTCCTAAACCAGATAACACTGTAGCTAGAGGTGCAGCCGTCTGATTTACGTCTACCAAAGGCGCTAGAATTCGTGTGATGGTGCTCTGTGAAACAACCGAATTTTGGTGCCGATAGAAATCGAGTGTTTTAGATGGATCTAACAACGAGTGCCAGTTGCTTCTGAAACACACGGATGTAACGTAGACACTCTTTTGTTTATGTAGAACACGGTAGCATAACAGCAGAAAAACACAGGCTCCGGGTAACTAAAAGGACAGTCGTCGCGGGCCGAGCCGTCCGTCCGACCGGGGGGAGGGCACGGGCCGGCCGGGTCAAGTTGTGGAACGAACGAACGGCGGCGGCACGCAACCGCGCGGCGCGTGCAGTGAGCGAGGACGCCGATCGAGTGCATACGTAACAGTTCTGACCGGCTTTTGCACGTCACTTTTGGTCCAAAGCGAAGAAGATGTAGCCATGCATAAGCGTCTGCAGTTTGGTTCGCGTGCATCCGATCCATCGTCGTCCATGGGCTAGTTTTGTCGTGTTCATGTGTGACCGAAGGAGAAAAAGCTGAGGCGGACCAGCTGCTGACTCCGCATACACACTCCCAAATACTGCTACTCTTGAACGTATACGCATGTGACGCAGGCGTGTCCGGCCGGACATGCACACGTCAGGATGCAGGCGGGGCGGGTTGCGGACAGCCGCAAACCCACAAAGCCTGCCGCAAACTAAATACTGCGGGTATGCGGCTGTCCGCTTGTTAATTCTAGTGGCTCAACTTGTATTTGTGGGTTTAGTGGTGGACTAGCATAAACCCGCATAGTCCGCGATACTAGAAAAACTAAATTAACCTCACAGCTCAGCTTACTTGCCTCTGCCGTACTGTACTTGTACTTGTCAGCCTAATTCTGTAATGCAGTTATTTATGCAGATGACTAATAGTGTCGATTGTTGCTACTAAATAAACAAAAAGGTATCGAAAATACGTATACATGATCAAATATAGATTACATCGTTGTTGTAGAGCTTCATACGAATAGCTTGCAGTGGCTGAAAAAATTAGCTACCAGCTACGATTTCTCAACCATATGTCAGAATTCAGGAATACATATATGAATAGCATGATAGGGTGCTGAGCACATCAGAACAAGACAGTGCAAGAATGCACAGGCTGCGTTTGGACTAATCTAATCCGAAATTCAAGAAACCGAATGAAGGTGAGGACTGAGGACCGAGGAAACATGACTGGGCCACCGCCGGCCTCATCTCCGTGGAACCAATCGTCGGCTGACGAAGCCGCAGCCACTATGAGGCATCAGCATCCCCAGAAGCGAACGCCTGCATCTGCGTGGCAGCCATGTCGGCCCCATCCTCTCCTGCCTCCTCCTCCGCCGTCGCGGCCATGTCGCCGGCGCCTGGCATGGCGGCAAGCATACTTTCCATTTGCGGGGTTTCGAGGTAGAGTGGGCGAAGGAGACGAAGAGCGGAGGAGTACGACACCGTCAGCTTCGACGACAACAGTTGTGGTTCTTGCGGGTTCTTAGCGAGTTTATTGTGTTGTCCAATGGACTTGGCGGATCAAACGATGTTAGGCCACGAGCAACTTGCAGCTGAACCGCGTTGTCTGCGAACGTTGATTTTGCGGGGCGGGTTGGTGGGCAACGTTAAAAACCCGCCCCACCTGCATCCTGATGCACACGTACCGACTGGAACTAGACGATGGCGAGCCTTGGCTCTTGGCTTCACGTCGAGCGTGCCCGTCCAAAGCCGGGACTGCGCCGGGGTCTCGGCGACCGTGACGTGACAAACAGACCCGCGATAACGACCGAACATATAGGCCGGTTCACGTCATGGGTCCGAACGAATCCAACGATCGAGCTAGCATGCCCGGCAATTCTAGCCGTTTATCGCTTGCCTTTATTAGCATGCTGGCACGTTACATCTTGGAATTATTACTAGTCTTATTCATTGACTGATGATGGCTCAAAATTTTGTGTAATGATTGTATCATTTATCCTAGTGAAATACTCCTTATCTATGAATGAGACTCCACGTCTCCACATCGTAGCTAGACATACACTGTCTAAAATAAAATATGGTCTCGTGTTGGATTTGAATTGTGTTGGTTTTTGAATTAGAAACGTGGTATCATGTTGAATTTACAATCGAAATATGTGGATGGTAACAGTGAGATATGAATGAAAAACAAAAAAAAATGCGGTGGGATGGATGGATTAACGTATGAAAAATAAAAGAAATAGATCATAGATTAAATACGAAGATATAGGGTGTGTTTGGATATCGGCCACACCCGAGCTGTGGCGAGCCGCAGTTGCGGCAGCGTTTTCTGGCGTCACACTTTGTGGCGTGTTTTCTTCTATGAGATTTCGTGGCTGCTGCAGTTAAAGGTGCAACCAAACAGCAGCGCAGGTGGGCGTGGCTCGCCACATTCGTAGAGTGGCGGTTTGCGGCGGCAAACTAAACAGCCTCATAGTAATAACAAGTCTATGACACGTCGACAAGAGTTAGCGGATTCCCATGTAGCGCACCAAAACTGCAACGAATCAGGCATTCCTACCGACATGAATATCGCTGCTGGAGTACCATGAAGCACCAATATCGTTGTCTAAACATACTATGTGCATGTTTATGGGATTCATTAAATACGCACCGAAGCGAGTCAAAACTATGATTCAAATTAATAATTATATGAGAATCAGACAAAGTTGAGCTCGGAGGAACAGTTCACGTGCCCACCTTCTACTGTAGCATTGACAATTGGGTATATATATACTCTCTGTTTCAAATTTATAATTTTGTGATTATCTACAATACCAAATTATTAGCTTTATTCAATCTGTCTATAGACGTTGATATATTTTTTTAATAGAAAACTGGTAAAATTGGAGAAGATTGGTTTTATGATAAAGCTAAAGTAAACTGTAATCTAGAACACAGTGACATTTTATAAAAAAAAAACAGAGAGAAATTAAGAATCAGAAAATAGGGCTTTAGGGTCTCGAGTGCAATTTCGCCATGAATTATTCTATAGCACACTGTACTGTATCAGGAAAAAACGAGCCATACAACATCGTCATCATCCCGTTGTGTTTCAGAGGACACGATGACTATCCATTCATGACCGTATTAGCGGTGAACAGTAGAGAGACCATAATTAGAGGTTGGAGGGGGTGGGAATCGATCATGCATCGTCATCATCGTCACAAAAGCCACCAGATGTATGCCCGGTTCGCTTGGCATATAAACCGTATTTTTTTAGTCAACGAACAGTATTTTTTTCTCATAATAAATTAATCAACAGTATTTTCAGTCATGGTTTATCAGTCGAACGAATGGCAGTACCTTCTTGATCCAAAGATGACGACGACGGTTGCACGTGCGTACTGGGTGCCGCTGCCGAGCTGTTGGGTAGCGGTAACTATCATTAGGGGGCGTACTTTAAGCTTCTTTTAATTGCCCTGGTTGTCACCGCCCATCCTGTAGGTGTAGGTACGTACTTCGTACGTCCTTAAGCTAATACTCAATCAGTGGCTAATAATTCGAATGGTATCTAACTCATAGGCGTAGTAGTAGTAGTAGTCGTCGTCATGTTTATTATTCAAGTTATTAGTAATAGAACACAGTGTGTCCTATATATCTGAAGAGGGGCTTTTGGTCGTATAATTTGTACTAATGAGCAATTCTTTTTCCTTCCAAGTTACCGAGTGGATTATGTTTTTACAAGAATATTACTTGAGAATGAAAACGACACTCGTAATGGAATCTACTTCCAAGTGTGTTGATTATGTTTCTTGTAGTGGGATCTATCCATACAAGTTGAGTTCTTTAACTACTGCTCCTAGACATGAGTGCTCACATTTCACATTTTTAATTTTGACTGGCATGAGTGTTCGTATTTTTCTAAATTTTTTTCTAGAAATTAACAGAAAGACTCTTTTTTAAGTGGTAGAGAACATGTCTGTTGGCGAGATGACCATCGCCCTGTTCGCTTGGCTTATAAGCCGTACTTTTTTAGCCAACGAACATTATTTTTCTCCCACAATAAATTAGCCAACGGTACTTTCAGCCATGCTTTACCAGCCAAGCGAACCGAGCATATGCTAATTCAGATCTACGGACTTAGTCTGTCAGTAGTGCTCATACAGTCATACTGGTGAATAGTGACTGTGCATGTGTCGTGTGTATATTAGCGTTTGCGACTGCACTTTGTTTCGCAAAAAGGGAAAAAAATATTGATGCGCTTCAAAAGTAAATTTGCTCCAATCCAAAACAATTTCAAAATAGTTTTCTCCCTCTCACCTGCACTCGCTGTCTCACTCTATGTCCACTAACAATTTACAATACGATAATTCACAATTGATAGAATCCTGAAGCCTTTTTTCTCGCAATGATAAGAAAAGGCTGTAATAAAATATTTAGGACTGAAATCCTTTTTGTACAGGATGGATGTTGTTGGAGCGAACCTAGAACGAAGACACATTCTTTTCTCGTATGCCCTCACTCCCCTAGCTTGCTGTCGCAATATAAACGATCGGATGCACCCGTATCGTGCATGCCTTTTCCCACGACAAATCTTGTCACGACATTTGTGATTCTACTTAAACACGATCTCGCCACACTTCCAAAAGAAAAAACAATATCCCCATTCCCCAACAAATTATATAAACTGTCTGGACTTAATAAGTATAAATAAACTCATCCAGAGTAGCGAGTGACGTGTGAGTGTTCCTACACAAAACACACACACAAAAAGTGACCTGTTATGAAAAAAAAAGTGACCAGTCACTGTAAGTGGAGCACGCCTCCCTTAGTCCCTTTTTCTAGTTCTAGGCGAGGGCAGAAGGAACAGTGGAGGAGGGTGGGCGGCGTGGAGCTGGCGCCTCAACTTGGGCCCTTAGTCCCTTTTTCTAGTTCTAGGCGAGGGCACAGGGAACAGTGGAGGAGGGTGGGCGGCGTGGGACGGGACCGGATCCTGCCTGCTCGTCAACTTGGCCGGGTCGGGCACGACCGCGGCTGCGCGCGCGTGCGTCCGGGCCGGCCAACGAGGGGGAAGGGTATGGGCGACGGAGGATGGCCCGGGGGGGCCCACGTGGCGGTGGCGTGGCGAGGAGGCGATGGACCCGCACGCGCCTCGACGCGCACCCTTCCCCGCCCGGGGCCGGGCCCACGCCTCCTTTGTCTTGTACGTGTTGCGCGGTCGTTCGCCGTAGCCCACCAACGGCTTCAGGGGAGGATGCGCGGATCCTCTGCGGCGGGGGCTTCGCCGCTCGTGAGTTCCACCAGCTCCAAACGCATAGCAACGGCTCGGTTCTTCGCTTCTTTCTCTCGAGCAGCAAAGCCACCAGCTGATGCTTAGATCTTCAGGGGTATAGTAGCAAAGAACAGGGCTGCTGAATTGTCGCTGAGAACAGATACCATGCAAATATGGCTTGTCGAGCAATGCAGAAATAGAAAACCAAGGGGATCGATAGCTTGTCAATTTACCGAATCACGGCCCAACCGATGGTGTCATAAGAGACATATTATGTCTTGTTGTCCCTGTATTCTTTCATTTTAGTATATTAGTTATTATGATACACTTTCGCCTAGGTTATAGACTATTGTGCTGAGCATGCATATTGCTCTTAGTTTCACTCCTATATTATCAATGGGAAGATTTTGAGTACCAAACAAATATACTATATTATGCTAGCAGAAAAAAAACATCTATTTGTTTTGATGACTAAACAAGCGAGATCCTATACCCATCAAACTATATGGACATACCCTTAGTGAGACAGCTAACATCATAGTTTGCTGCATAGTGACATGTAAACTTCTATGTGGCGTTATGGCTAGTATGTAAGCCAACTAATGCCGGTTGTCGCTGAAAGCTAGCACTTAAAGACGCCTATAGCTAGTACACATCGTCACACCAGATCGAGCAAATCCATGACATGCACCTATAGTTCACTTGTAGTACAGATATAGTAGCCTTTATTAATAGACAATATGACATACACCTATAGTTCACTTGTAGTACAGATATAGTAGCCTTTATTAATAGACAGTAAGCAATAATATGCTAGCTAGCGTTATAAATGAGATATCTTGGCAAAAGATATGGCGTAGAGAGCTCTACAATAAGAAATGAGTTGTGCATTATCTAGATTTGGTTAAATTTATATTTTATTTTCTTAGCACAATTAATTTTATCTAAAAACTACACCGCCATGCAATGGTGTGAGCAGCTAGACAACTAATAATAATATAATATAGCTTCCCTCTAAAAATTTTTGTGTGTCTTATGGTGCATGTATCATGAGCACAGGCAGAACAACTCAGTGTCAACCTAGTTAATTTCACTAGTGTTAGAGATATAGTAGTTTTAAAATAAATCTTGTATCAATAGTAATTAACTTGCAGAATATCTAGTAGTTTTAAAATATGCCTTATATCAGTAGCAATTAACTTGCAGATTGAGATATCTATAGGAAGGATATGCTACAATTATATTTACATACTGATATATGAAACGAAATTTTTTAAGATATAGTTTATTTACCAACAAACATATTTTGCTGGCATAATTATGAACTGGACATCCTCCACATTCGATCTATCTATAGCATATCTCTCTAGCACAATTAATTCCAGCCAAAAAACAGCCGCCGCCGCCGCCGCCGTAGCACTAGTGACGCTACTACAGATAGCAGTGGCTCTCGCACAGCGCACCACACCGCTGTCCAGAGCACCGGCGAGGTGGCGGGCGAGAGCCCGAGGGGGGAGGGGCCGAGCCCAACGCCCAACGCCCAACGCTCACGAGGAGCAGGGAGAGAGAGTGAGAAACCGCGGGCCCCACAAGACCACCACTGTCCACTGTGGCTGGCCTCTGACACAGCTCACACCTTTGACGAAACGGCAGCCCGGCCGGAGGCCAGCGGCCCAGCCCCACCACCACCCTCCCGAAGAAAAAGAAAAAAAAATCTGAGACAAAGAAAAAAGTCCAAGCGCAGGACAGGATCGCCCCGGGCCCCACCGCCCCGCGCTGCAGTATTTCTAGCACGCCCGGCCCGAGGAAGGAATACGAGACGGAGGTAGAGCGAGCACAAAGCGGAATAAAGAAAGGCGGAAAAGCGAGGGCACTGCCTGCGCTGCGCTCCCCGGCCCCGCTGAGCGAGGGCTGCGCCAGGCCGCCAGCCACCACCCCTCACTACCAGTATTTGTTTGTTTGTTTATTTATTTATTTATATATAAATCGTCGCTCACTCCACTCTGCCGAGCGCCGGTCCTTGGACTCATACCACTCCGCCCGCAGACGGACCACGGGCGGGGGTTGCTGCTGCTGCTCCTTCGCTTGGAACCAGGCCACCAGCCGAGGGCGGGAGCGTCCCTGTCCTCCTCCACTCTCGCGAGCTCGTCGTCGCCACACCAGGCGAGGCGGGGCTTCGCTCGGCGAGGTTTGCGACCTTCTTCTCCTGCTCCTTCTCTGGTTTTGCATGCGCGTACGTGCTCTGCTCTCCGTCCCCTGCCGATTTGGTGCCGAGCTTTAGCCTTGTGCCCATATAGATGGGGGCGCGAAGCAGCCGATTGCTTGCTGGCGTAGGGTTTCCACTCCTTGATATTTTCCAGTGGTTGTATTTTACGGCGGAGGGGGAGAGGGAGAAGAGCGACAGGGTGGTGGTGGCGGCGATGGCGCCTGGGCTTTTTCTGCTAGCGGCGTCGTGTAGGATTCAGGTGTTTGTTGGGTTGGCTTGTCATGTTGCCTAGTTTTAGTACTGATTTGGACCATTTAAGTGCCATGTTCCCGTGCTCGAATGCCCAATTTTAGCTTACCCGGTCGCCGAAATGCCGCCTTCATGTGCCTCATCATTGTGGGAATCTGCTGCTACTTTATATTTATTCAGGCTGCAAATCTAGGGAGGCTTGCAAATCTTTTATGGCATGGGATGATCAGAGCCACCGCGCGCGTATCAACCTTTGTCACTGTATTTTACCTTTGTGTACGGAACGGAATGCTTGTGCTGTCACCGCAAGAGATTGGCTCTGTGCTGCTCAGGCAATGGTTTGATTTCAGTGAGTGGTTGTTTGGTTGCAGGGAGGGCGGAAGGGGGCCGTGTCCATGGAGGGGATGGAGGAGGCCAACAGGACGGCAGTGGAGAGCTGCCACCGGGTGCTGGCGCTCCTCTCCAAACCGCACGGCCAGCTCGTCCCCAGCAAGGAGCTCGTGGCCTCCACCGGGGAGGCCATCGCAAAGTTCGGATCCCTGACGGCCAAGCTCTCCAACTCCAACTCCAACGGCAATAATGGCCTGAAGCTGCAGGGCCACGCTAGGGTCAGGAAGATCAAGAAGCCCCTGCCCATCTTCGACAGCAACCTCTTCCTCGAGAGCTCTGCGGTGGCCACCGCCGCTGCCGCCGCCGCCACTGTGGCCAAGACGCCCAGCCCGAGCCCAATCACTGGCCTCCAGCTGTTCCCAAGGTACCACCAGATGGAGGGCTCGTCGTTTAAGGATCCTATCAGGATCCCTGCCCAGTTCCCCAAGAGGTTGCTGCTAGAGAACCCGGCTGCTGGTCTGGAGGGCCCGTCGTCCAAGGCCCCTCCGGTCCAGATGGTCCAGCCGGTGTCCGTTGCGCTTCCCGCAGGGACGCCCACCCCGGCATTGCCCGCCGCTCACCTTCAATTCCTCCAGCAGCACCAGAGCTACCAGAGGTTTCAGCTCATGCACCAGATGAAGATTCAGAATGAGATGATGAAGAGGAGCAATCTTGGTGATCAGGGTGGTAGCTTAAGCGGCGGCGGTAGTGGTAAGGGTGTGAATCTCAAGTTTGACAGCTTGAATTGCACGGCGTCATCGTCTCGCTCGTTCCTTTCGTCTCTGAGTATGGAAGGGAGTCTTGCAAGTTTGGATGGAAGCCGGGCCAGCAGGCCATTCCAGCTAGTTAGTGGCTCTCAGACATCTAGCACACCGGAGCTGGGCCTGGTGCATAGGAGAAGGTGCGCTGCTAGGGAGGATGGGGGTGGTCGGTGCGCAACTGGGAGCCAGTGCCATTGTTCAAAGAAAAGGTTGGAATTCTTGGTTATAAACTGATAGCTGACTACTAGCATTATGCTTTTTTAATTTGTTTCTAACAATCAACTTTTTGTATGTAATTGCAGGAAGCTAAGGATAAGGAGGTCCATCAAAGTCCCTGCAATAAGCAACAAGGTTGCAGACATCCCAACTGATGAGTTCTCATGGAGGAAGTATGGGCAGAAGCCAATTAAGGGATCCCCACATCCTAGGTACTGAATACTTGTCCATCTGTGACCCTTTTAATCTTCTTGTGTGAATTTGAAGTGTTTCTTACTAGAGTATATGCGGTCCATATTTAATGAAATCTGCTTATATCGATTCGGTACTTGCTAATTTATAGTGTAGTCATACCCACTGACTTGATGCTATTTTAGTTGCATATGAGACCACCATTTCTGTTGAGTTCAAAGTTAGTATTTCTCCTTTCCGTGTTCTAGAATGCATGATCTTGCATGGAAGCACGCACCACAAAGGATTACTGATATGAAAAATCTGAACAAGTGTTTCACATATCACTCTCTTGTACCTTGTGTCAAATATACAGATTACAAATACTCACAAGCTCGCTGCCTTGCAGGGGTTATTACAAGTGTAGCAGCGTGAGAGGGTGCCCCGCGAGGAAGCATGTCGAGAGGTGCGTGGACGACCCCTCGATGTTGATTGTTACCTATGAAGGTGACCACAACCACAATCGAGTTCTAGCCCAGCCAGCCTGATCTTTCAGGCTATTATCAATTCAAGATCGCTTCTATAGTCACCCTCCTTCCCTAGAGGAAGGGAGGACAACAAGAAGAAGAAGAAGAGCCTAGTGTCTGTACATATGTTCTGCTTCTAACAGTTGGGGGGGGGTGGGGGGGGCGCGGGGGAGTCAGTTAGCTAGCTCTTTCAGAAGAATCAATGGTGACAGAAGGAAACTTATCGCGTCGATGGAGAAAGGGAGAGTTCCTCATCAAATACTCTACTTTTGTAGTTAGGGCCCGTCCTGTGGTTGCAGTGTAGTAACATTGAGCTGCAGGTGTATGTCTGAGAATGGTGTTAGGGGATTGGATCGGAGAAGAAGGCATAAGGCAGGAAAGTGCCTGTAAAAGTGGCTACACCTAGGAACAGAATGTACAATCGTCTTCAGTCCAGTGGTACAATCTTGTTGACGCGGTGGTTTGGTTTGGTCTGTCGCGTGTTGTTTGTTAGCGCGAGTGTGATGCTGCGATGCATGGGATTGCCGGCCCTGATGGTGAAGCAACCGCAGCTGCATTTGTACTGGCACTGGGACGTCTGCCGTTTGAGAGGCCGGGTTCCCTGCGGTCTGCGTGTACCCGTCCCGGTGTCCCCACTGTCTGAATCCTGACGATGCTTTCGACAGTTTGACATCTTCATGTCGCGGGTTCAGACGTTCTGGTTGTGGCCTCGGTGTGCTCAGAGGGGTTCACGGGCCTGCTACTTCTCTGTTGCTAGTGAGTTTTTTCATACCTTTCGTACGCGTGACATGATAGAGATAGACATGTCTTTGTGATAGAGTTGCAGCTGTTCGTTTGGAGTTAACACGTGTGATAGACTGATAGTTGCGGCTGCAGCTGCAGCTTCTACAGTCCCTACAGTAAAATCTGTTTGTAGTTAACAGCCGGATCAGAGATCAACTGCAGCTCCTAGCTACAGTGAAGTCTTATCAGAGAGAGAGAGAGAGAGCTCCACCAAACTAGTTTCAGTCTTGTCTGAGAGAGCTCCTCCAAACTACTCACACCAAAAATAAATGTCATTTTGAGTTCTATGTAGATCAAAATTTCTTAAGTATGGGTAGATTTATAAAAAATATTAGCAACATTTGTATCTCTAAATAAATTTATTACAAAATATATTTAACGATTAATATAAATATCACAAATATTGATATTCTTTACTTCCCTGCGTCTTGGGCATTTTCTTGATGCTGAGGGGAAGGCCGAGATATTTGATTAGGAATGGTTGCAGCTGGCAGCCCAAAATATGCTTAATCTCTTCGATCGAGTATCCGCCTCTAAAAATTGGCATGATGGAGCACTTGGCGAGGTTGGTCGCCAGGCCGGCTGCGCATCAAAAAATTTGATCATCGCGAAGAGGATCACAACGTCGGCATAAATGCTGCATTGGAATTTGATCATCACCAGCTCCGGGTGCTTGAGAGTACCCTGACCGAGCAAGCCTTGGCAAAGAGCTTGGATAGAACCCTCCATTGCGAGAATGAACAGGAGGGGTGACAGAGAGTCTCCTTGGCGCACACCTCTCATGTGATGGATTGGCTTCCCTTGCTGTCCGTTCAGGATCACACGAGAAGAAGCGGTGCTGAGCAGCGAGACGATCCGAAGCCCATGGCGTCCATGACCCCCAACAAGAAAGGCCAAGACAACGAATCCAACGCCTTGGAAATGCCGAGTTGCAATAGTAGCTTTTGGGATTTTCTTTTTGCGCAGGGCGCTGTTAGCATCAGTAGCCGATGCAAAATAGAAGAAGGAGATTTGGGGATCAGAAGCACAAGAACAGGAGAAGGAGAGCAAGCAGGATACGGCAGAGGAAGGATTCTATTGAGTTCTGTTGTTTAATGTTTGTTGCCGTCCCCTTTCCATCTCTCTTTAATACGCATTACAGAGTAGCCTCTCTACTCATTTCTGCCACGCAGGGCCCAAGTACTTGGCGTTTGGAGTTGGAGCACGAGAGGAGCAACGCGGCCCAAAGCCTGGCTGCGGCCCACCATTTGGCGCTGAGGCGCTCTCTTCGTTTTCTTCAGGCTTCTCATCACCAGCGCTGCTGACACTCCCCGCCGGAGAAGAGACTGCTTGTCCCCAAGCAGGTGCGCGAGGAAAGCGCTGCTTCAGGGCTTCATAGTCTTCCCATGTCGCCAACGAACATGGAAAGCCGGACAACTGGATGAGGACTTGAGGCACCACCGCTGCTCCGGAGTTGCCCACGCGCCGCTGCAGCGCCTTCAGTGGAATTTGGAGGCCGTCCAGCGCCTGCGGCAGTGTGGCGACGGAGTGGGACGCCGGCACCGCCATCTTGAGCTGGGAAACGTGGAAGACGGGATGGATTGACGAAGTCGCTGGTAGCTCGAGCTTGTAGGCGACGGGCCAACCTTTTCCACCACCTGAAATGGACCAAAAAACTTGAAGGCAAGCTTTTGGTTAGAGCGAGGCGCAAGCGACGCCTGAACATAGGGCTGAAGCTTCAGGTAAACCCAATCTCCCACTGAGAACTGTCTTTCAGAACGAGACTTGTTGGCCTGAGTGCGCATACGGTCTTGAGCTCGAACAAGGTGCTGCTGAATCAGTTCAGACATCATGGATTTGTCCTGTACCCAATCCGACAAGGACTCAGAGCTGATTGCAGTTTCGGGTGTGATGCCGAAATGTCGCGGCTGATGGCCATAAAGCACATAGAAGGGAGAGAACCCCAGAGAAGAATGCCATGTCGTATTGTACCAGTACTCAGCTAAGTAAATCCAGTCCAACCACTTGGATGGACATGCATTGGCATAACACCTCAAGAACGTCTCCATGCACTGATTGATCCTCTCGGTTTGCCCGTCTGTCTGTGGATGGTATGCTGTAGACATCTTGAGAGAGACATCAGCTAGACGGAAAAGTTCTTGCCACAGCTGACTTGTGAAAACTTTGTCTCGATCAGATATGATTGAAGTGGGCATGCCATGGAGACGGTAAACGTTCTGAATGAACAGCTTGGCGACAGTAAAAGCCGTGAATGGATGAGCAAGTGGTATAAAATGACCATATTTGGAAAAACGATCAACAACCACCAAAATGCAATTCTTGCCCCCAGAATTAGGCAAACCTTCAACAAAGTCCATCGAGATACTTTGCCAAGCCATAGTTGGAACAAACAGGGGTTGGAGGAGACCTGGGTACCTAGAACGGTCGGGCTTCGCCTGTTGACAAGTTGAGCACGAAGCGACGAATTGTTGGACAGACGTCTTGAGACCCGTCCAGGAAAACAACTGCTTGATACGGCGGAACGTTGCTGGAAACCGGAATGGCCACCGACAGCCGAGGCATGGAAAGCTTCAATGATTTTTTGCTGAATAGAAGAATCAGATCCCACCCAGATGCGGCCATGGTGGAGGATCAACCTTGCTGCAGAGAAAAATTTGGCTCGGCACCATCAGATATGGCCAACTTGGCTAGCAACTCTTGGGCCTTGGAGTCGGACTCATAACTAGCAATGACTGCATCAAGGCAAGAGGGAACCGCAGCAGATATAGAGTGCAATTCAGCAGTGTGTCTACGACGAGAGAGAGCATTGGTGTTATGACCGGCATCCCTATGCTAGGCGCAGGCCCAATAGTGACCAGGGGGCCGGTCTGTTAAGGGGCTTAGAGGGCCAATTTATCACTTATTTGGTATTTTCTTAGAGATAGATATAGTTCCTTAATTATAGCATCTATAGGGAAGGATAAATACTTGTAATCGGGGATGATTGGAATTAAGCAGAAAGCAACAATTAAGTTGATGGCTTCCCTTGGGAGCAGCGGTCCCTGCCCTCTCTCCCTTGCATAAACAGTACCCGAGTTACTGTAGCTCGACGTGAACTCTAGGCTGCAGCAGCAGCCGCCGCTCTCGCTGTCGTCGAGAGTACAGACCACGTCCTCCCCTCTTCCACCCCTATAACCTGCGCAGCAACGCCGTTAGGGCATCAAATCCAATCAATCTGGTATCAGAGATCTCTGGTTCGATCATGTCCAGCCCTCTACCGAGTTCTTCCCACCCGGTTGCCACGGCGAAGTTCTGCCCACCCCGCCGCAGCGCGCATTAAGGCGTTTTGGCGTCGTTAGAGGCGCTTCGCGCCCTCGCGCCGCCCGTCGCCCTCGTCCTCACCGAGAGCAGATGACGGCCGCAATCCTGGAATTAGGGCAGGCCGTGGCGGGCATCAGGGCCTTCCTCGTCGAGCCCTATGCGCCCCAGCCGCAGCCCCAGCTGCCACCTCCTTCGCCGCCACACCAACAGCAGCTACCCCCACCGCCTCCGCCCTTGGCCGCGACCACGACGCCGGTCATCTCGTACCAGTATGGGATGCCCTACGATGGGACTGCGACGACCTCGTTCCCAGTCGCGCTGCCGCCATCCAAGGGCGTCCCCATCCAGCAGATCAGGTTCCCGTCGTCGCCGTCACCACTTCCGGCTTGGATCGCCAGTCCGTCGAAACCCATCTACACGGCGCCCAGTACCCAGCCGCACCTACCGCCGCTCCCGACCACCGGGGCTGTCATGGCGCCTGGCGGCGCCCCGGCTCCGGGCGTCCTCTACGGCGGGGTGGATGGCCCCCTGTTCCACGGCGGTAGCCTGATGCCGACGCTATCTGCCGCGTCGCCCTCGCTGGACAACATGGGCACGGCGCCCTCGGCCGCCGCACAGGACCCGCCGCAGCCCAAGTTTTACAAGTTGGAGTTCGCTATACGACGGCTCCGTTGATCCCCTGAATTGGCTCAACCAGTGCGAGCCATTCTTTTGGGGTCAGCGCACGCTCGCCTCCGACCGTACCTGGCTCGCCTCCTATCATCTCGGGGGGGGGGGCGGCCCAAACTTGGTACTACGCCCTCGAGCAGGACGAGGGCATGCCACCGTGGGTGCGCTTCAAGGAGCTGTGTCGTCTGCGCTTTGGCCCTCCGATCCGCGGGAGTCGGCTGGCCGAGCTAGGCCGGCTGCCGTTTGTTTCCACTGTGCAGGAGTTCACCGATCGCTTCCAGGCGGTGGCATGTCACGCCTGGGACGTCTCCACGCGTCAGCGGACCGAGCTCTTCGTTGGTGGCCTTCCGGATCATATCCGGGTGGACATGGAGATGCGCGACCCCCCGGACCTCCAGATGGCCATGTACTACGCCCGGGCGTTCGAGCGTCGTACGGCTGCCATGCAGCCGGCGCCGCCTCCTCGAGCCGCTCCTCCAGCTCCGTGTCAGGGTCAGCCTCCTCCAGCGCGCGCACCTGAGGCGGACCAGGCAGGACAGGCCCCCGCTAAGGCCAAGCGGCCCCCGCGGCGCGCCCGTTTCGCCGCCTTACACCGGCGGAGCAGCTGGAACGTCGTCGCCAAGGACTATGCTACAACTGCGACGAGCCCTACCTCCCTGGACATGTGTGTCAGCAGCTCTTCTACCTGGAGTCCGGGGACTACATTGAGGAGGACGCCGCGCCCGCTGAGGACGGGGACGCGGCCATACCACCAGAGGAGTCGGCCGCCCAGGGGCAGGCGGCCGCTAGCGCTCTCGTCGTGTCCCTCCATGCACTTGCAGGTATCCGGACGGAGAACACGATGCTGCTGCTGGTGATGGTCAAGGGGGAGTGCCTCTTGGCCCTTCTCGATACCGGCTCCACCCACAACTTCCTCCAGGGCGCAACCATGCGCCGCCTAGGGCTTCCGCCCACCGGAGGGGCGCAGCTCCGCGTCACCGTCGCCAACGGCGATCGCCTACGTTGCGAGGGCATCGCCCGTCACATCCCCATCAACATCGGGGCCGAGGACTTCTCCATCACATGCGTCGGCCTCAACTTGGGCTGCTTCGACTTCATCCTCGGCGTCGACTTCCTGCGGACCTTGGGCCCCATTCTCTGGGACTTCGAGGCCATGATGTTGGCCTTCTGGCGTGAGGGTCGCCGCGTCCTCTGGAAGGGCGTGGGTGGCTCTCACTCGGCCGCGCCACAGCAGCATGTGGCGGCGACCTCCGACGACTCTCAGCAGCCCTTGCTGGACCGCCTACTGCAGCAGCACGGCGCCATCTTCGAGGAGCCGTAGGGCCTTCCACCGACCCGTCCGTACGACCACCGCATCCACCTCCTGCCGGACACCGCTCCCGTCGCCGTGCGCCCGTACCGCTACCCCTAGCTGCAGAAGGACGAGCTGGAACGGCAGTGCGAGGACATGCTCACCCAGGGCATCATCCGGCCTAGCACTTCGCCGTTCTCGGCGCCCGTGCTCCTTGTCCGCAAAGCGGACAAGTCTTGGCGCTTCTGCATCGACTACCGCGCCCTCAACGCCAAGACGTCCAAGGACAAGTTCCCCATACTGGTCGTGGATGAGCCTCTCGACGAGTTCCGTGAGCACTTCCCCGACTTCCAACTCGAGGACGAGTTGTTTGCGCAGGCGGGGAGAGATGTTATGACCGGCATCCCCTATGCCAGGCGTAGGCCCAATAGTGGCTAGGGGGTCGGTCTGTTAAGGGGCTTAGAGGCCCAATTTATCGTTTATTTGGTATTTTCTTAGAGATAGATATAGTTCCTTAATTATAGCATCTATAAGGAAGGATAAATACTTGTAATCGGGGATGATTGGAATTAAGCAGAAAGCAACAATTAAGTTGCTGGCTTCCCTTGGGAGCCAGCCGTCTCTGCCCTCTCTCCCTCGCGTGAACAGTACCCACGTTACTGTAGCTCGACGTTAATTCTAGGGCTGCAGCAGCAGCCGCTGCTCTCGCCGCCACGGCCCCTCGCCGTCATCGAGAGTACAGACCACGTCCTCCCCTCTTCCACCCCTATAACCTGCGCAGCAACGCCAGTAGGGCATCAAGTCCTATCAATCGGCAACACGGTTGTCAGCTCCAGGCTTGTACACAATGCGGTACTGAAGGCCGAGTAGGCGTGTAAAGACTTTTTGCTGCCATGCTGTATTTAACTGTTGCTCATTGAGGTGCGTGAGGCTTTTCCGGCCAGTGAAGATGAGAAATTCCCCCAACTGAAGGTAAGAGCGCCAATGATCTACTACAATCAAAATGGTCATATATTCTTTCTCGTAAGCAGACAATCCTTGATTCTTGGGGCCGAGAGCTCGACTGAGGAAGGCAAGGGGACGACCCTTCTGTAGGAGCACAGCACCGACCCCAGTATTGGACGCATCGGTGTTAATACAGAACTACTGAGAGAAATCAGGTAGAGCCAATATTGGAGCTGAACTGAGACTGTGTTTCAGAGACTCAAATGCCTTGGCGTGGTCAGATGTCCAGAGGAACAGTGTGTTTTTCTTCAACAGATTGGTGAGAGGCTTAGAAATGACAGCATAATGACGCACGAAGCGATGATAGAAACCAGCGAGTCCCAAAAAACTGCGCAACTCCTTAACATTTGTAGGTGTGGGCCAAGAACTTACAACTTCAATCTTCGAGCTGTCGGTGGCAATGCCACGAGCACTGACAGTGTGGCCCAGATAAGAAATCTTTGTTTGGGTGAACCGACACTTAGATAATTTGATATGCCAATGGTCCTGAGCAAGCAACGAGAAAACCTGGCGTAAGTGTTCCACATGTTCTTCCATCGACTTGCTGTAGACCAAGAGACAATTGCGCACCGCCGGAGAAGTGACTTCAATGTGGTATTCATGGCGCCCTGAAAGGTACCAGGAGCGCCTGACAGACCGAAAGCAACAACTCTGAACTCATAGTGGCCAACATGGGTAGAGAACGCTGTCTTGTATTCTTCACCCTCTTGTAGCCGGACCTGATGATACCCCGAGAGCAAATCAAGAGTAGAAAAGTATTCTGCTCCTGCTAATTCATCCATCAGTTGCTCAAAGATTGGAATGGGAAATGCAGTCTTGACTGTGAGTGCGTTCAAATAGCAATAGTCCACGCAAAATCGCCAACTCCCGTCCTTTTTTCGTACCAGCAACACTGGAGAATTAAACGGAGAAGTGCTTGGCTGAATAAGGCCTTGCTGAAGCATGGCATCGACTTGTGCCTCGATCTCATCCTTGAGGGCTGGGGGGTATCTGTAGGGCCGTACATTCACGGGCCATGCCCCTTCAATGAGAGGAATGGTGTGGTCACAGTCACGCTTGGGTGGGAGCTTCGTAGGTGGTGAGACGACCTCAGGAAATTCCAACAGCAGTTGACTGACAGCCGGAGGTAGATCAGAACTCTGGGCTGAAGAAGTGGCAGTCATACTGAAAATCTGAACTAGTAACTCATCGGCATTGTCCGAAGGTGTTGGAACAATACCATGTAGACGGACAGTAACACCATTATAAGGAATTCTCAGCCATCTTTGTCGCCAGTCAACCTTGGGCTAAACAACTGTAGCTAGTCCATTCCGAGAATGATGTCATAAGCAGTCAATGGAAGCACACGTAAGTCATGGGCGAACTGATATTGTTGGATAGTCCAAATTGCCCCAGGTAGGAAAGTAGAACACTGCATGACATCCCCATTTGCCACTCGAACAGACATTGACTAACACGCTGTTGCTGCAATAGAAAACCAAGATATCAATTGGTGACTGACGAAAGAGATCGAACTGCCAGAATCCAACAAAATCACCACTGGCTGCTGATGAAAGTGCCCCTGGAACTACAAGGTCTTCACCCCAGAGCCTGCTACATTATCAGCTGATAAGCAATAGCAAATCTGTGCTGCATCATCATCCGGCTCTTCTTCTGTTGTCGGACAGTCTTCAGTGACTTCATCAGTGAAAAGTGCATATAGTTCATCTAGCACACTGAGGCCCACTTGAGCTGCACATTTGTGTTCATGATTCCATTTGTCCCCATAATGATCACACAATCCACGGGCGCGGCGGAAAGCCTTGAGATCAGCAAGCTTCTTGTCCATTGGCTTCTGAAGCAATACATTCTTGTCAGCGGCAGCAGCTTGGACATGGTCTTGTCTGGGAGGTTGTTGATAGCCTCCCTTCTGATTCCATGGTCTGAACTCATGTTTCCTGAATGGCTCCCCCGCTTCCTCCTGCAACAATGCCAAAGTGTACGCAATATCAAGAGAATCGAGGCGCTGAACGAGAAGAACAGCATGAATATTTGCATTGAGCCCATCTAAGAAGCGAGTGATGTAATGCAGGGCATTGGTGGAGGAATCATAGGCTGTGAGCTGGTCAACAAGTTCAGAAAAGTGATCAGCATAATCTTGCACAGAGGAAGTTTGGCAAATGCAGTTCATCTTGCGAAGGAGAAATTCATGTTGATCGCGATCAAAGCAGGTATGCAAGGCTTGACAAAATTCAGACCAGGTCATGGTTTTCAGTTTGTCAGTAACTGATTGGATCCAACGTTTGGTAGGGCCAAGGAATTGCATGCGCGAGCACTGAATCCAGACTGAGGGATCAACAGAGTACATCTCAAAGTAATCTTCAGCGCAAGTAATCCATAGTTTAAGGTCAGTGCCATCAAAGGTGGGGAAAGTCATCTTAGGCAGCTTGCCGGTGGGGTTGTGGAAAAACTCAGGTGGGCGATTGCGCGACGTACTAAATCATATGCAGTACCATGAAGCTTAGGGGGGTTTGGGGAGGAATCCTTCATACCCATGATCGGGGAAGGAACAAGGGTGGGACAACCCCATGATCCTTCTCCCGGTGGCTGTGTTCGTTGTGGTGCCCGTTGGGCCGAGCAGCCATATAGCTAGCAGATGCAGGTGCGGCGTACTGCTATGATTTGACCGGTGGCTTGGTGAAGATGGCCGGCTCGATGTGAGCAGCGGCGGTCTCGATCACCGACCGGTTCCAATACTTGTCCAGCTTGCCGATGGTTGTCCTCCTCCTCTTGCTCCCACTCGTCATTCTCATACGTACCCACATCAAAGTCATTGTTTACAACGGCATTTGAATACCTCCTACAATCCTCCATGGCCACCGAAGAACACATCAACGCCAAAGATTGAATGGGCTCCTCCGTCAAGTTGGTGTCTTCAACCAGGTTTCCCGGTGCCTCAACATCATACCTAGCTTGCCTTTCATCACCTCCAACGCCATCAACGGATTGCAAATCCTTCTTCCTATGTCCATTCTCGACCACAACCTCAAGGCATGAAACATTGGTTCCTTCAACTACCTTTTTGTAGCGCAACCAATGTGCCTCATTAGGCAATCTCATCAACACATAATGTGCCCTAATCCTCCCACAATCAATCTTCCCTTCAGTGTGAAATCACCGTCAAACTTCTCCCTAACACGGCACAAGAGATCCCAAAGGCTAGGCGGTGTGTCAAACAATTCGACTTCATCTTCCATATTCTCAAACTCACCATCTGCTTTGATTCTTCCTCCATGAAACAAATGAACTAAACTATCCATCTACAAAAGATTTTGACCAAACTATATTAGGTATTGTTGGTAATCTAAATTCTAAAGTAAGTGTACACATAGATGATAGGAAACTAAAGTACTTAAGAATGAAACCAAATGGCAATGCTAAACTATATAAGTATTATATGTATTTCTAAATATTCTAAGGCAAACTAGATTTGGCATGTTAAACCAAATGTACACATAGATGACCAAACTACTTCAAGTATTCTAGGTGATTACAAGTAATCTAATCTAATCAAACTAACTAAACTATCAGCAATTGGACTTAGGTCTTTGCATAGCTAGCAATTCGAAATTGCATATAAACCCTAACTAAGGCACCACATCTACAAGGGGGGTTTCTACCACCGAAAGCTGGCCCCAAAACGTGGGATTTGGGCCGTGGAAGGGGAGCCCGCACACGGCATAGCACAGCATGCTGTCTGCCAAAGGGGTTAGTTTAAAAAAAACATGGTGAGATTAAAAATAAAATATCTTTTATTAAAAATGATTAATTAAAATAAAAAAGCTAAATTTTAAACTTGCATACAGGACTATAAATAGTCATGCATTGCGCTCAGATTTCATGCTAAGCTATGTAAATGAGCAAATCCCTAGCACTGAAATATTGAATCACACATCAATTTCACAATGCATAATCCCTAATCCCAATTTCACAATCCCTATTGGTTGACAGGCATTTTTGGTAGGATTACAGTCGGACTCACCAGCTGACCAGTACTAGGGGCCGGAAGGGCGGGGCGGTCGGCCTGCGCTAGACGTTGGAGGCGCGTCTCGACGTCGCGTTGGGGCGGACGGGTCGCCCGGCGCCGGCCAGCTGAAGGCCTGGATCCTTCCCTTTCCCTGGCGCCTGCCTTGACTGCCGACCTGAAATCGGGATTCAACCAGCAGGCGGAGCGTCTTCTTCCTTCGCGATAGGCAGCTAGCGACGGCCGGCGGCGTGGACGCAGGAATCGTACGCCGGGTAACGGGGATACGCCGTGACGGGTATCGCGGATTTTGGGAACTGAAGTCTGGAACAACGCCTGAATCCCGAGTAGAGTGCTGGGGTTGGCTGTTGCCTGTTGGGCCATTTTCCTGAGATTGGGCCTTCAAGAGTAGTAAAAGAATTTAGGCCCAGGTTCTAGTGTACTTCTGATTTTTTTTTTAGGAATATGTACTTCTGAAAATTAAGGTGACGTTTTATTTGCTACTCCCTCAGTTTCAAAATATAAATTTGAAAATTATAAGTTGTTTCATATTTTTTAGATAATAATTTTATTTATATAACTAGATATATAAAATATCTAGATATATAATAAAAACATATCTCTTAAAATTAAAAAATTTATCTTAGGACTAAACTTTAGTCACTATCACATCAAATGTTTAAATGTTAATTAGGAGGACTAAACATGGGTTAATTATAAAACTAATTGCATAAGTTGTGGCTCATTCATGATACGAATCTATTAAACCTGATTAACCCATGATTAGCATACGTTTATTGTAGCATCACATGGCTAATCATAGATTAACTAGGCTTAATAATTCGTCTTGTGAATTAGCCACAAATTATGTAATTAGTTTTATAATTATTTCATATTTAGTCCTCATAATTAGCATCTAAACATTCAATTAATAGGGACTAAAGTTTCCTATGATCCAAACACCCCCTTATAATTTAAAACAGAAAAAGTATTAAAAAATATATTTTTCTTTCTCAATTGCCATTGCTTCGTTCGTGCCTTAAATATCATTTCCGTCTATTTTAGAATGGAAAAAGTCTATTCCACCTCTAACTATGGGGGTGGTCTATATAACCCCTCAACTATGAAATGGTCTGATTTACCCCCTGAACTTTCCAAAATCGTCTATTTTAACACCCAGACGGTTTTCAGCGTCGTTTTGCTACAGTAACAGGTGTTTTGCTACAGTAACAGCGTGCTTGCTGCAGTGTCAGGGGTTTTTGCCTTTTTCCTTATTTCCGCTTAATCTTTGAAAAATCATAGTAAATCACAGAAGAATCATAAAATGGAAAATCTAATTTTGTTGGACTCCACATGAGTAGATCTACACAGTGAACATATAATATAGTACGCTTTAGTACAAAGTTTTTGCTGTAGTTTTAGATTAATTGGAAAATCCAATTTACCGTATGGGGGTAAAATAGACGGTTTAGAAAAATTCAGGGGATAAATCAGACCGTTTCATAGTTGAGAGGGTTATGTAGACCATCCCCATAGTTGGGGGTGGAGTAGACTTTTTCCATTTTAGAATTATTAGCTGCTGGCATGTGAAATGATCTGTGTCCCTATGTTGAGCAAGTAGTAAAATTTGGTGTGATTTTTTTTGCCACTCAAAAACAAACAGGGCGCGCGATGCCAGAACTTGGAGTGTGGAAATTCCGCGCCATGGATCATTGAAAGCCTGAAACATGGCCAGCACTGAAGCCACGACGGTAGAAAGTTCTGCCATTCCTTTTGCGCAACAACAGTGTCCACAGTGGCGGAACCAGGGGCATAGGGGCCTCCACACACACACACACCCCACACCCCCACACACCCCCACAAAGTTTTTTAATAGTATTGTAAATATTACAATACCACATTTTGGCTATTTTCATTCGTATTACTAAGTACATATGTAGAACATAGAAAATTTTGTTGAAATGTACACTTGTGAATATGCTGACGCTTATGCTAATTCGTTGTGAAAGGTTATTTTGCTGAAAAATACTGCTGAGTAATGCTGCAGAACAGGACGATTATTTTTCACATACGAGATGTCATTATGTTTGTCTGACCCTTTAAATTTGCTGGTTCCGCCGCTAAGTGTCGGTTAAGTCAATCTTGCCGTCGCACGGGGAGGACCTACGGTAGAGGCCTGAGTTTTGAGTGTACTACACACTTCCAGTTCCAGCCCCTTCAGATTACAACGGGATGAACGGATAGTGAAATGAAAAGAAATGCGGCGGGATCGAGCAGGCCAAAACTTTCGGAGCCCGCGATCATATCGAGGAGAGTACGTGTACGTCGTCACCGTGCTATACGGCGGTCCCCGGCCGCGGCACATGCACGAGCACGACTCTGATCTCATTCCCGGCCCTGTGAATACTATGCCAAGCAAATGCTTAGGGTTATCTTTTTGCCATCCACCCGCGATCCCGTATCATGCCGACACGGTATGTATGTGTTTCACGAGCGAGACATGCACGCACGCGCAGATAATGTGCTGCAGAACGTCACGCAGGACACATGTGCATACCGTGTCGTATCGTATCTAGTAGAACTATGAACGACGTAATAAGGTGGATAAACTTATCAGGTACTCTCCCATTACAAGTTACAAAAGTTGCTTTAGCTTTTATTTTTGCATAGCTTTTACTACTATTTACCTAGACATCGTGATGTATATCTACATGTGTAACAAGCCACGTACATAGAAAAGTTAGAATGACTTGTAATTTAAAAACAAAAATTTGGAACAAAAGGAGTATGCACATTTGATTCCACACTTCCACTTTGCGAGAAGATGGCATCTGGTGAGGAGGCTTGGCCACCACACCCGTTAGCCACTAGAAAATGATCCTTTGTGGGCGATGTAACAATCAAATAAGGTTTTTATTGAATCAATTATCATAATTCAAATAAGGTTAGTCCCCAACTACATCTCTCCTTATACGGTAATGCTACGGAACATACGTCTGGAATCTTAAAAAATTGGACGCTCTGCTCTACGCTCGCTCCAGCACAACGATCGGCCCAACAGTCCCATCTACGCTCTCTCATCTATCTACTCCATCTACACTGCGACAGCTGACAGAAATTCCCAACTCCTCGCTTCGCTCGTCGCGGCTCACCGCGACATCCGCCCACCCCAAGCCGCCTCACGGCGGCGCCCCCATCCCGCATCGAGTCGCGCCACGTCTACCACCACGCCGTGCTCCATCCCTTGCTGCGCCCACTCCACCTCGTCACGCCGTGCCCGGTCCCTGCCCCTGCATGTCGTGTTCGTCCCTCGCTGCGTCGAGGTGCTGCCGACGTCGACGTTCCCCACCATGAGGTTGTGCCCGCTGTCGACGCCGGCGCCGCCGCAACGCTCAACCTCAACTCGCGACATCACGAGATTCGGAGTGGCCAGACCCTGAGTGGGCTTCTCCGACTGCACCTTGCGCTCCCTTCCTTCCTTGGATGTTGCAAGCGCGTGATGCAACCATATGTTTCAAGTGTTTCAGGTGTTTCATATGCATGTTGCAAGTGTTTCATGTGGATGTTGCAAAAGTAGATCGAGATGTTGCATATGTTGCAATGGCTATACACATATGTTGCAAGCTTCTGTTCTAAATGTTTCAGCTGTTTTAGACACATGTTGCACGTGTTTTATTTGGGTGTTGCATATGTGAAAGTTCTAGTTTGGTTTTGGTGAATTGATGAAACCCTAAGTGCTAACCTAGTTTATCAAAGTGATTATGAGATAGGTGGCACATTCTAAGTGGTGAAGCAAATGAAGATCATGACATGATGATGGTGATGCCATGGTAATGATCAAGTGCTTGGACTTGGAAAAAGAAGAAAGAGAAAAATAAAAAGCTCAAGGCAAATGTAAAATTTATAGTAGCTTTTCGGTTGAGTGATCGAGACACTTAGCGAGTGTGATCACATTTAGGATCGATAGCTATACTATTAAGAGGGGTGAAACTCATATCGAAATGCGGTTATCAAAGTGCCACTAGATGCTCTAACTCATTGCATATGCATTTAGGATCTAGTGGAGTGCTAACACCCTTGAAAACATTTGTGAAAATATGTAACACATGTGCACAAGGTGATACACTTGATGGTTGGCACAATTGATCAACGGTGGTGCAGTTCGGGGTCAAAAGGAGAAGTTTTGTATTGACCGGACTCTTCCTTGGGCAGTGACCGGACTTTGACCTCGCGTCTGGTCAGTGGCGCGCAGTGTAGGACTCCCTCGGTCCGTTGACCGGATGCCGAAGAGAAAGAGGGACCGGACGCGCAGGGGGTGCGTCCAATCACCTAGTGACGTACGCTGACGCGAGCAACAGAGAGTCGTTGGGTTGACCGGACACAGGCTTGGATCCAGTCATGAGCCACCGGGCGTGTCCGGTCGCGAAAAACCGTCTCTGGAACCTTACTGGAAACAACCGGACTCCAGTGATGGAGCGTCCGGTCACTTTGAGCAGCGTGTCCGGTCATAAATTAACACGTGGCGCGAAGCAGACTAACCGTTGAGATCGCATGGACGAGGTTAAACTGAAGGGCCACGTGGCACGCATCGCGTGACTAGACGCTAAGAGGCATGCGTCCGGTCACCCCGACCTCGCGTCCGATCGGTGCAGCAGTAGGGTGCTCTGTGAGCCCAACAACTCTATTTCGTTGGGGGCTCTATTTAAGCCCTATAGCCGGCTCAAGCTTAAACTCCTTGGCCATTTGCATTGACATAGCAACCTTGTGAACTTAGCCAAAGTCATTACACTCATCTCCATCATTGATTCATCATCTTTGTGAGATTGGAAGAGAATCCAAATGCATTGTTTGAGTGATTGTATCTAGAGGCACTTGGTGTTTGTGTTTCGGTGCGGGATTCACTTGTTACTTTTGGTGGTTGCCGCCACCTAGATGGCTTAGAGCAGCGAGGATCGTTAAGCGGAGGTTGGTGATTGTCTCTGGCTCCTATCGCGGTGATTGTGAAGGGCCTTGTACATTCCCCAGCGTTGCGTCGAAATGTAACTCTAGTGGATTTGCTCGTGTCATTGAGTTACCTCACTTAAGGGTAGGTTCTTGCGGTGTTCAATTGTGTGGACGAGGTTCGTGCAACACCTCTTAGCCGTCGAACCACCAAGTGTTGGTCGACACAACGGAGACTAGTGTTGACAAGCACGTGAACCTCAGGAGAAAAACATTGGTTGTCTCTTGCCCTTTGATATTCTTCCGATGATTGAATTAGTATTCATCTTATGATTTGTTCACTCCTCTACGCGGCGGTATAATCACCTTACTTACTCATTTATATTCTCGCAAACTAGTTGTAGCAAGCTCCTTTAGTGTAGCTAGAATTAAGAGCTTGCTTTGTAGCTTAAGCTCATCTAGTGGAGCTCTTTAGTGTAGCAAGTGTGAGAGCTCTTAGTGAGTAGTGACTTAGTAAATTGTGTGTCTAGTGATCATAGTAACTAGAATTATTGGATAGGTGGCGTGCAACCCTTGTTGAGCTAGAGCAAGTTTGCTTTTCGCTATTTGTCATATTAATCAAATTGCTCTAGTTGATTTGTAGATTTTTAAATAGGCTATTCACCTCCCCTCTAGCCATATTAGGACCTTTCAATATGTTTCACCCTTATATTGTAAGTGTTTCATCCGATGTTGCATATGTTTTCACACATGTGTTGCAAATATTTCATCTAGATGTTGCATGCTACACATGTGTTTCTCTCGTGTTTTAGACGTATGTTGCAAGTGTTTCAACTGTTTCGTACGTATGTTGCAAATGTTTCCTCTAGATGTTGTCAAAGTAGATCTAGTGGCGTACATGTTGCAGTGGACCCCACCTGCAGCACTCGCCTGCTGTAGCTGCTGGCCCGCCTGCATGCACGTGGGTGGGGGGGGGGGCGAGTGGCAGGCATGGGAAACCGTGCGTGCACAGATCGAGACGGAGCTGGTGTGGGACACGGAGCGGCGCGGACCCCATGTGAAGCTGACGTGTGGTATGGGTGTCCGGACGCTAGCCCTCGTCCGGACGTCCGGACGCTAGCCTTTTCCCTCTTTATATATATAACTTAAAGACCACATGTTGAAATAGCTCCCTAAATTTAGTTTGTTGGGTACTAATAACAAGAAGAAATTTATTTTAGGTTACTCTTTTAGGGAGATGATGTGGCTCAACCAAATAGCCAAGGATGAGTGCTGCATTGGGAGCAACAGGAGAAAAAGGAAGTGAGAGATTGATGAAAGGGAGAATGGAGGTTCTGCTGTTTTGCTGCTTTGGATTCTGGGCGTAGAGGTGTTGCTCGCTGTTTGAGCTGGAGAATGACTGAAGGAGAAAGGAGTCGTGAAGGATCCAGGGGCAGAGGGAGAGTACGGCAGGAATAATGCACTACTGAACATGCTGACACTGCTCTTTTACACACTGTCACACATGCCTCAAAAAGAAAGAAAAAAAATGTACTAGTAAGTACTGCTAATACTCCTACCAGTGCAAGTTTACGGGTAGACAAACATGATTTATTGATAGCTATCTACGCTATCGGAATTCATAGGTTTGCCATGTGCCCACGGCACACGGCGAAGGCAAAAAATACACTCGGTAAATAGTTTGCTGAGTGTTATACTCGGCTAACGGCACTCGGCAAAAAAGAACTTGGCAAAGCTGTCTTTATCGAGTGTTTTTTGTCGAGCACTCGGCAGAGACGTTGCCGAGTGCTAATCCGACACTCGGTAAAAAATATTTTGAAAAATATAAAAAAAACCACCGCCACCTCCACGCCGCCGCCGCCACCATGCCACAGTGGCGTGCAATCAGCGCAACTCTCGACAACGGGCGAATGGAAAGCTAATTGCGAGTTAATATTTATGTGACTGAAGTAATGATAGGGCCAAAGTAGCGAGTGACAGCTTACGATGTGACACCAATGGCTAAGTCTTACAAAATATATGACTTTCAATTTTTATAGGTGAGACCACCACCCTAAGAAGTGGAGGATGTTGTTTGGAAATTGGAACAAAGGAGGATGACTGAGCAGGAGCAACCGCAGCAGAGACAAAGAAAAAGAGGAGAGCAAATGCATGTTCGAGGCTAAAAGATTAGCCTGTTCGTATAGCTGAAAAATCAGATTGAAAAACACCGTTCACTAATTTATTATGAGAGAAAAATATTTTACCATAGCCGATAAGTTCGAGCGATTGGACGGCTCATGGTTAAGCATGATGTCAACGCGATTTGGGTTGCACGCGTAAGAGGAAAACGAGTCCAACCTTCCGACTGGGTGCTTTGCCACGAAGCAAAACCAGTTTTCTCCCCACAAATAGAGAGCCCGTCCCCTCCCTGGCTCCCAGTTTTCCAGCGAAGCACAGCGCCGCGCAATCATCCTCTCGGGTCTCGGCTCGTGGGTACCTCAAACTCAACCAGCGAAGCGTGCGTGGACGCGTCCTATTCTTCTTCCCTCCCCACCTTTCCCCAACCTCTCCTGCCTCCTGCAAATCCGATCTCCCCGCGATTATGCGCAACTCCGCCGCCGCCCAGACCCCTCCTCCGGCCTCCTCTACCGCCACGTACGGCTCAGGCGCCGCCTACGTCGCTCCCGCCGCCTCCTCCGCCATGTACGGCTCAGGCGCCGCCTACGTCGCTCCCGCCGCCTCCTCCGCCATGTACGGCTCAGGCGCCGCCTACGTCGCTCCCGCCTCTTCCGCACCCGGCGGCGGATACACCTACCCGGCGCCCGCCTCCTCCGGGGGCACCAGTGCCGGGTACGCCAAGATCCCAACCTACCCGGCGCCCCCGTCGGCGTACCCTAACCCCAACCCTCCCCCGACCCCGACGCAAGTCTCCACCACCCACGCCGCCGCGGTCCAGGACCCCACGGCGCCGCCGTCGCCGCTGGCCAAGGCGGGCGAGCTCGTCACGCGGCTCCGCGAGCAGGGGCAGGCGCTCATCGCGGCGCGCCGGCCGTGGGCCGAGGTCTTCCGCGCGCCGGCCTTCTCCAAGCCGCCCTCCGTCGGGGAGGCGCTCGCCCGGATGCGCCGCAACACCGCCTACTTCCGCGCCAACTACGCGCTGGCCGTGCTCGCCGTCGTGGCGGCCTCGCTGCTCTGGCACCCCGGCACGCTCTTCGTGCTCCTCTTCCTCTGCGCCGCCTGGTTCTTCCTCTACTTCGCGCGCCCCGCGCAGGGGGGCAGCCGCTCAGGGTCCTGGGGATGGAGTTCGACGACGGCACCGTGCTCGCCACGCTCTGCGGGGTCACCGTCATCGCCATGCTCTTCACCAGCCTTGGCTGGAACGTCGTGGGATCCGTCATGATCGGGGGCGCGCTGGTCAGCGCGCACGCCGCGCTCAGGACCACCGACGACCTCTTCCTCACGGAGCAGGAGGCCGCTGGCATGAGCGCCGCTGGACCCATCTTGCCCACCTATGTCCGCATTGGTTGATCCTCGCAGCTGGGCGTGGTATTCATCATGGGTTGCAGTCTTTATGCAGTTCAGCAATCTTGATGTTGTTGCTTGAAGACAGGCAATTTTCCTTGTAATTACCATCACGATGTCTAATATTGGTTGTGGGTGTGTAAGCATGTTAAGCTTTTCTATATTTGTGGTGAAACAAGTGCAATGATCATTTGAAATCATTGCTGGATTCAGTTGGTGTTTGGAATGGTGGTGTTCGAATCTGTTATATCTCAGAATGTCAACTGTGATTTTGCTAGCCCATTCTAGTGCTCTCAATTCTCTCTGTGAATTACTAAATTTCAATAACTTGAGTGGTGTATAATGTACATCCTTTAGAATATATATCATGTATCTGACTTGCCATAGATCCATCCTTCTACAACCCTGCAGTGCATGTTTATGTGCATGTCCATCACCTTTGACCTTCACTGTATCTCTATTATATCGATATATGAAGTATCATGACCTGACTAGTGACTGGTAATGTTAAAATCCTGTGGTTTCCTTGATTTTGTGTTCTCTTTTGTAGTTATGTGCTGCTAAACTTAACTCTATGGCCCTGTTCGCCTGTAATGTATTTTTCTGTCAACCTGGGTTCTTTCTCCATTCTGTGATTGAGTGCTGCCTGAATAGCTCATTGGCCTAACATTGGAGAAGCAGTAATAAAAAACGAAGGAAATCAACTGGCCATGCGGAAAGTATTCGTTCTTTTGTACTGTAGCAGTTTGGTGACATTTTGCTGTGGCATTTCTGAACAGCAAATTGAAGTCAAATCTTCCTTCTGTATAATCCAGAGGCAGAGGGTGCTCACACGGTGGGATTTCATTTTCAAATGCTATTCACCTTTTGTCAATTCGCAGATCTATCCTGCACAAGTTATACCAGGCCCGGTTCGTTTTTCTTATAATCCGTATTTTTCAGCTTGTTTTTTTAGCTAGAACAGTATTTTTCTCTCACAACAAATCAGTTGAAACAGTGTTCGGCTGGTTTTTTCAACGAAGCGAACGGGGCCTGTGTCCTGTGGTTTGATGGGGGCAAATGTTAGCCTATGAAATGAAACAACTGTTGCCAGGAGCTCAGGACTACAAGGTACAAGCTGTATTGCACGTATTCAGCATATTCGTTTGATTTTTCTCAGCTGCGGCGGCACGTTGTAAAAGGATATACAGTAGAAATCAGTTTGCTGTTCGCAGCCAGAGCTGCAGCTGCAGCTCCGTAAAAAGCTGCAGTGAGCGCGCACCGATGGTTGTGAGCGCGCACCCATGGTTTCTCATCGGAGTCAACGAAAAGAAGCTTCCTTTGGTTAATTTTACCACGCTTCTACTTCTCGGGTATATTCGTACTTGATCCGGTCAGCTAATTCTAGCTGCTAGCAGAAGGCAAACTAGCTAATAGATTTTTACTAGCTGGATTATTAATGAGCTAACCTAATAGCTAAGTTCCGTCGGATCATCTAGCTAATATAATTAAGAGTGAAATGTACTGTAGGTCAATTAATTTTTGGTGATGTGTCATCTAGATCTATCAACTTTCAACATGTATTTTTTGGTCCATTAACTTTTGGTGATGTGTCATTCAGGTCTATCAACTTTTAAACTGCATTTTTTGGTCAATTAACTTTTGGTGGTGTGTCGTCCAGGTCAACTTTCAAATTGCATTTTTTGTCCTTAAATTTTTAACTGGTTCAATTAATTTTTTAACCCCTACGTTTAGCGAATAGATCTAACATGGCACGCTAAATAAGCAGCCATCATGGAGTAGGTGATGAGTCCATAGCTCTTCAAAATATTCATGGAGACTTATCTAGCAATAATTCAAATGTAGCAGCTAGTAATTCGTTAATATCCGCTGGTCTTAAATTTGAGACTATCATTTTTAAGGATAAATATATTGTGGACATGGAGAATTTTACAACTGTTGGGCTGTCATCAAAGATAAAGATATTTTATAGAGGTTCTTTATTATTGCGTGAAAGGATAAGAAAATGAAGCCAACAAAATACATCAGTACTGATTCTAAAGAGGTGGAGATCATCAATGAAATTTTCCCAACATGATTAGCATCCTTGCCGTAGTATTTTATTATTTTCATGCATTAGTTTCATATCTGTAAGTGAGTCAAATTGGTGGCTACGTTTGGACGTGCCATACATGTTAGCCGAATCAGGGACTCAGAGTCAATCGATCCTAATTGGGCTAGTGGGAGTTGAAGTTTTGTTTGAGTCGAGTTTTGTGTACCTTTATCGTGGCCTTGGCTTGAACCGTAGATTAAAATAGATTTTATTATGGGTTTATGGCCTTCGAGCCGTCGCCGAGAAACCCAGTGATCCCATCGAGTAGATTGAAATTATCTTCGGATTATTATGGGTTTTTTTGGCGTTATATCTATCGATCTAGCTAAACGAAGGGGTATGAACCTACGGTGAACGAGTTAAAAGTTTAGAGATGGTTATGTAATTTAAAAATTGATATATTTAATGAACCCAAAATGCAGTTTGAAAGTTGATGGCCTAGATGACACATCATCAAAGTTAATGTACTCAAAAATTCGAGTTTGAAAATTGATGGACCTAGATGACACATCCACCAAAAATTTAGACCTATGATGTATTTAACTCTATAATTAATACTATTTAGCTAATAAGATCTCGCTAATATTTTTTTCATTATTAGCTACCGCTCAAGTGACGTTCAACAACATTTGGTCAAAGTCAACACTTGTGGCGCGGGCTTTAAGCATCTTCGCTTAGAGAATTTTGGCAAAAAAGGCCGTAGTAGCGTTTTCGTTGTTCGCTTTCTTGGAATTAAGTTTAAAAGATTCGCAGGCACGTCCTTTCGCTGGGCCAGCTGCGTCAAAGATTCGATGTGACAAAAAATCTTGAAAAATTTAGCGTTTTGAGAGGAAACTGAACAGGGCACAAGTGACGTTCAACAACAGATGGTCAAAGTCAACACCGTGGCGCCGGCTTTGCTTCGCTCAGAACAAAGGCCGCCTCGCTTTCTTGGAAGCGAAGCGAAGAGATTCGCAGGCACGTCCTTTCGCTGGGCCAGCTGCTCGTCACCGTCCGTCAGGCGTCAGCAACGGGAGTCGGGAAGCAGTCCAGGGCTCCAGGCATGACGTGAAGCGTGGAGCTCAAGCCTCAAGCTCAAAAGCTCGTGAAGCGTTTCTGCTGCACGCACAGCTCCAGCTTCACAGCCGCGCAGTATGGCTGTGAACTGTGTGCGCCAGCTTGGCATGCAGGCCATGCTGTGCAGCAGCCAGCAGGTTATGCTTTGCCGTTGCCGTAGAGACAGTTACCGTTCAAAGTCAAACCACAAGATAGAAACAACCGGAGCCGGCCGGCCAGCCGCCAGCAGCCCTCAGACTTCACCCTTTCTAGCAGGCACTGTGCGCTGCCTGGCACGGCAATCAGCGAACGAAGAATCACCGCGCAACAACACGAGATCGATTTCACCCTAGTAACTTTTTCCGTCAGAAATGTTGTTAGAGTAAACACGATTGTTTAAAGTGCTTAATATAACATCATTTACCACAGACTGCAGGTAGGCTAACTTCTTTCCCCTCTCTCCCTCTTTACAAAAGTCTAAGAAATGAGTACGATCCAAAAGAAAGTCTAAGAAACGAGTAAAAAACTGTAGGGGTAATTTCTTTCTTCTGTTTTATCCTAAACGGCTAGACTGATTGAGGATGGACAAAAGCGGACGGAGCAGTGCAGTTCAAGGCTTCACGGCGGTACAGTCACCCTTGCAGACCGCTTCAGGATGGCTCTGGAGGCACAGCGACGGTGCTGAGCACCGAATTAGGGCGGTGGCGGCGACGGTAGCCCAGCACCATGACGAACTCGTTGCCTGGCGCGCCCACCAACGCCTCCACGGGCTCTGTCGGCTGTCTACGATGCCACAGTTCCATCAGCCCATGCAGCGTGCTCGAGGGGCAGATCGGCTCGCCATGGCAAATGATCTCCACCTGCAGTTGAATTGGTGAGGAACAGGGATCAGATAAAATAAAAGGATGGAATCAATCAGAATTCCTGTCATCTACAGAAGAATTATTAGCGCCTTCTTTGCATGAACTCAAAGCATCAGTGCAAAGAACAGAAAGATACTAAGGCGTTCAAGTATATGGATGTCACGCAGAAGGAATGTGAAATAGGTGACAAAAAGGCTAATTTGCAGCGGACAGGAGAACAAAATTCGCCATTCGAATCTTGTGGCTCTATCCATGGCAGGGCTACTCTGAAACTAACTTAGTGTATTGCTAGTGGTCTTTCACATTTGCATGGTTGATGTCTAATTGTCTATGTCAATCCGGTACTCTAAAACAAGTCAATAATGTTAGCTAATCTACTGCCACCTTGTGAGAACACAACAGAGGAATGCGGCGCCGACTTAGCTGCCTGCTGTGTGTGAACACAACAAGTGAAGGCGGCGCCGACTTTGTCCCCTGCTGTGATACAGTAGCCGCTGTAGGTGCAGGCGCCGCACGGCTCACCTACAGCACTGTAGGAACAGGCAGTGGCCGGCGCAGAGTCAGCCCTGTCAGGTTATCTAGTTACTGTGCCAGCATGGGCGCTGCACATGGACTAGATAGTTAGAGTTGTATAAATAGACATGTATGGCAACTCAGTAAAGAGAGCTCAGATTTACCATCACACAGACAGGGCTTCGGCCAACGCTGTTGCCTTGTATTGTGCGTGCTTGCTCTGTTCTCCCTTCCTCTTCTAGCTCGATCCGTAGTGTGTGGGTACGGACAACGCCGGTACGTGGTCTGCACGGCTAGTGGGTGCTCGGCAACACTAGCGCGTGCTCGGCGAGACCGACAAGTGCTCCACTCGCCTGAGCCGGTGGTCGGCAAGATCGGCTGGAGTGGTTCACTGTCGTGAGCCGGTGATCCTGTGAGACCAACGGAGTGGTCTGGAGATCATCTCGGTGGTCATGAGGCTAACTGTGGGCCAACAAATAAGTGGTCAGGTCAGTTTTTATTGTGATTAATAACAAAAATGGAAGTTTAGCAACATATGAGTAAATCACCTCATTTTCATTAGCTAGATCCAGTTTCGTCATGATGTACCTCTGTACCGAGGAAATCTGCAAACTGCCATCTCTGAAACAATGACAAAAATTAAACTGAAGAAAGGAATTAAATGTCAGGGAACAGAACACATGCTAGTACTGAGAGAGAATAAATTCCCAGTGCAGAAAACAAGTTGGAATGGCCCAAAGAAGTTCTAAGATATTTACATCATGGTACGTTGAACAAAATACCAGAGTTCAAACTAATCAGGAGATTGCACCAGGATGGTAACATCACTACAGTCATGTAGTCTTGAGAAGAAATATTATTAGCATCACGGTACGTTGAACGGACTGGAGCAGACTAATTGGGCAAAGAATTGGACAACTCAAAACTATGAACAAGAGCTTACAAGCATGGCAAGAGTCAAAAGAAATAACAGGACTAAATGGAACTCACTTGATTCTCATGTAAGTCTTTGATAACTGAGGAAGTTGTGGATCTTCTTTCCTGAAAAACCAGTTAGCATTTTTAACTTGAAACTCAGAAAATGACATAAGATTATCATCACAATCATTAGCTCACTATGAATACTATTTTTTAAAAGAGTTTCCTCAGCTTTTAAGAAAGCAACAGTTCACTATGAATACTTACTGGTTAGGCAAAGAAATTAACGAGAACCACACCGGAGTAGTTATTGGATCATGCAAATCGCTTGCAGAACCAAGCGATCCTTGGTACGAATCATCCTCTGTTGTTGTTTTATCTTTCAATGTTGAAGATTTTGGAGAACTGCCATCATTTTTCTCTTTAAGATTTGAGTTATTTGAATGTTCTCTCACACTTGTCCCGGGAATAACCACTTTGTTGTCTGCCTCTCCTTTCCTTGTAGGGAGTTCACTCTCTTTCTCTTTTATTTGCTCTTCATTGACGGCATGGATTTTGGGAGTTGACCTAGGTACTTTGTTGTCTGCCTCTCCTTTCCTTGTAGGGAGTTCACTCTCTTTCTCTTTTATTTGCTCTTCATTGACGGCATGGATTTTGGGAGTTAACCTAGGTACTTTTGAAGATTTACGGAGCTCATCCTTGTCAGTTGTCTTGCCATTCTTTCTATTTTCGGAAGATGCCTTACTTGAAACTTCTACATCTGTATTTCGCTGTTTTGCAGCATAATGATGTGTGAGAACAAGCCATTTTAACAAGAGAATCCACAGAGAAATTTCACATGAAATAATGTGATGTTACAAACATCAGATGGTTCTCCATATTTACCTGTTTTTTGTTTGCTGGTGTTGCTGCCCTGGTCGACTGTTTTGCCAAAGTTTTCCTGGTCTTCTTTTGATCTTGATTTTCAGTTTTGTTTGCAGTTGTTGCCACCTTGGTAGATTGTGATGCAGAGCTTTTCTCAGTCTTCTGATCTCGATTTTCAGATTTAGTTGGTAATTTCATGGTTCCATTATTAACGGGAGAAGTTGCACGAGAAGCTGCTGCCCTCCTTTTAGCTTTGGTTCCCTTTCCAGTCAAACCAGTCTGCTTTACTACGCTTGGAGTATCAACCACCAAGGAAGAAAGGGACCTCTGTTTTCTCTTTGCTGGCAATGTTGTTACAGCCTTTGGAGCATCAACATTTATCTTTTTAATTGGAAATACCTTATTCCTGATATCTTGAAGGTTGTGGTCAGGCCTTCAAACAAGGAAACGATCACAGTTAGGTAGCATCAATTCATAGTTGATCAGTCGATGCACTAGAAATAAATAAGAAGCTGCAACACTATGGCCCAAACTTCTGTTTACATAATAAAAAAAACTGGGTACTTGAGGCAAAAAAGTATTCAGAAAAGAACTACAGTACAAAACGTAGGCAGTGAGCACAGGAGAGGCTGGTTTCTCCAACTTTTGTCAAATTAAAAAAACATGACCCATAAAGGTGTATTACAAGCTTATGTCCTCCCTAAAGTGATAATCATAAGAAATGATTTTCAATCAGATATGATATGTCAACAATAGATCATGTCATAGCCAAACTATTAATAGGACACTTACTAAAGGCTGCTTCAATAAATGCTATATGCGAATATGCGACAGTGTAGAAGGAAAGTGAATGTTTATACTCCAAGTACTTTAAGCGTTTAACCTAAAAACCCAAGCTATATTTATGACAGAGATTGTTTGTCTGAAACTCTGAATTGCAGATATCCTAGGCAAATAGCACTACATATGGGTTTTATCCATTAAGATAATCTCTGTAATCCTTTCTCTGCACTTTGACCATCCCTTGATCTTGGCGCCATTACTGGCCGAGTTTGTCAGAGAAGTTTTCAAGATACATGGTTTTATTACTCATTAGCAATAGCATGATGTATAGGACTTCACATCATACTAATGCTTCATCTTCATGGTTGCACTTGTACAAAAACATTGAACGCAGAAGGCATTGCCAGAACAGGGTAAGGAGAAAGTAGAAACTATGTTTTACAGAAGAAACTCAAAAGTTAGAACAACTGATTCACCTGAGTTTCTCTTCAGGATCGCAGCCAAGATCAATGTCGCATACTGGGCAACAGTCAACCTCCTCATCATTTATTTTCTCCATAATGCACCCCCGACAAACTGTCAAAGACATAGTAATAGGAGAAATTCTATTAAGACAAGGAAGCCAGATTCAGAAAGAGGTTTAAAACATTGCGTTAAAAAAAAAAAAAAAGAGGTTTAAAACAACTGATAACGGTAACAACACGTGTGAACTTCTTTCGCAGCAACTAGTAACTTGCAATATTTGGCACACAAACTCTGCAAGCTCCTGCCGAAGTGTTTCCTTTGGTCTCTGGTTCCTACAAGGATATGTGCCGCACTATGCTGCATGGTTGACATCACAAGAATGCTGCAGAACTGCAGATCAAACCATGTAGCATGAGCACTACAAGTAATTTCCTTATACAAGTCCCAACTCCCTCAACAAATAACTACTAGAAGGCAGTACACAATCACAGCATCCAACTGAATTCAATTTCCCATTCTATCAGTAATAAGCATGAGGACTCCAGCTAATCGGAGACCACGTTTCTTATCAGAAGCAGGCTAGAATGGCACCCTTCTTAAACTTCCCGACCATTACCGAACTCACAGGAAGCTACTAGAATGCCTCGATGCATGACACTCAAACATTCCGCAACAAGTGCCAGCGCTTTACAGCCTTTTCCCGTAGCACTAAAAGCTCCGCGGTCCGCAAGCGTTCATGCACCGAAAGTTGTTCAGTCACCCCGTCAGGAATCGCGGATGGGAGACATAGGCAAGAGGATGTGCAGCACCGGCGGTCACCGCCGAGGGTCTGCTCAGGGCAAAGATAACTTGCGGCACGCATCCCAACGGTTGTTCCGAGTTAAGACTGCGAATAGCCTGCAGCGGCGTTGATGAAACCTGGGAGCCGCCTGAGCGCTGCTGCTTCGCAGCATTGCCCACTCGGCAGACGGGCAGAGCAAGAACCGAGCACACTGGAACGAGATAGGGGACACGGCGGCGGCGAGAAACCGAGCGCGAGCGTGCCGTAGACGGGAGCGCGGGGCCGTCCCGGGTAGCTCCCGCGGCAGCTGGGCGTAGCTCGGCGTCGAATCTCGCACGGCTCCTAAGTGATAAAAGAGAGAAGAACTCGTCTTCTTTCCTTTTTATTACCTTCCTCGCGTATGTATAAGACCGAATCCATTCTTTTTTCGAAATGGATTTCAAAAAATAACTACTAATCCTTAACTTTTTGAGAAATCCTTCATTAGTGGTTCAATCCTTTCGACCTTGGTTCCGTAGGAGCAAGTTAGAAAGGTTGAGAAATAGAATCATCCGATTTGATTCGTTCCCAATAGCCATGAGATGATCATCTTAGGATGATCCTTTTGTCCATAGTTTTCAAGACGTCGCCTAGGCGTCCAGGCATACCCAGCTCATCTGGGAAACAGTGGCGCCTTGTGGCCTAGGCGTCGCCTAGGCGCCGCCTAAACATCCCGGCGTACCAAGCACTCGCCTGGACGCCTAACCGCCTTTTAAACTATGGCGTCGACGAAGCAGACGCAGTTGATGAGAAAGCCCGCGCCTTTTGGACCTCGTGCAGATCAAGAGGCGCCACGGGACACCTCGGGATCGTCAAGAACAAGCAGAGAAAACACTAGATGCACGGCGACGTGGGAAGAACCATCCCCGTGGGCGCCGGGCACGAAACCCCGACTCCCGCTGAGCTCGTAGTCTCCAACAGCAACGCCGGCCACGGGGAAGCAAACGCGAACGCGCGGCGCGAGGTGGCCTGTGGCCACCACGGGCAACCACGCAGGACGCGCGACGAAAGCCACGCCCGCAATCCACGCGAAAGGCAGCGCGTTCTCCACCCTCCTGGGATCAAAGAACTCGCATCGGACACCAGCCCGATCGCCGGGGGCATCTGAACGAGAGAACAGGAAGAATCCGACACCAAAACGAAGGACGCAAACGCGAGGAGACGAGCGTCAACGCGGGGGCGCGCGGCGCGGGCGCGGGCAGAGACAGGCGCGGATAGAGACTTGAAACGAACGAACGGGACAGAGACAGCCAGGGTCGCGAGGGAGGGAGGGAGAGAGAGAGAAGAAGGCACTCACATGTGTGGAGGCACAAGGTTATGGCGGTGGCCTCCCTGAGAAGTCCCCGGCAGAGCGGGCACGTCATGCACGCGGCGAGCGCCTCCCGCCGCACGCGGGCCAACCCCCTCGCGGTCCCCATCCCCTAGGCTCCTCCTCGGCGGCCGCCGAGCAGCAGCTCCTCCCGTTTCCTCCTCCGGACCCGTGGGATGCACGGGTTCGGCGGCGTCGGAGCCTCGGCCTCAGGAAGACGCAGCGCGGGGTGGCGTATCCGAGGGCATTCCACGGATGTGCGGTGTCGTCGGTGGCTGCTGCTTCGGAACCGGACAGCGGCGGCGGCGGAGCTCCGGCGAGGCGCCGGGTGGGAGAGGAGAAGGGGCTGAGTAGTCTTGTGTCTGTTTTATATCGCCGTATCGGTGGTGTGTATAAATAGAGGGGAAGCGGGGGATTTCGTGTGGGCGTCGCCGGGTGCGCGTAGCGGCGCAGCCCCCCGGGGGCCAGGAGAATTTCTAGCTCCGCTGGACGTCGTGTACGCCCACGTAGGCGCCACGTAGGAAGACGTATTCTGAGCTCATTTTTTCTCTATACAAACAAAAAAACGCTTTCACTCACCGTTAAACAAATCGATCGAAAGAGGAAATTTTCAGCTGACTTGCTAGCGCACTCAACATTGTTGAAACTCTTTGTACTAGTAACTATAAGAAAATTGTTGTAAAAAAAAACTACAAGAAAATTGTATTAGATAGAATGTACTCCATCCATCAAAAAAACATTTATAGGATACGTGCAGTTCAAATTAACTCAAATTTAACTAAATTTATAGTAAATAGTACAAAAATTATCTCTCTAAATAAAATTATTATAAAAATATATTCTATAACTAATCTAATAATACTTATTTGTATCAAAGTGTTAGTACTTTTTATATAAATTCGGTCAAAATTTTAACTGCCCATCTCCTCGTGAGAATTGCATTATTTTGTGGACTAGGGGAGTATACAACGACTAGGTTCCGTCACATGATCGAGCAGATAGATTATTCAACGTCCTGTACGTAGCTTTCGCTCAACTTGCTCAAAAAACGCCAATTTCAGGTGGCATTTTATGCTAGTCCTTTTTCTTTTGAAAACCTTCTGCATTCAAGTTGACGGGCAATCGTATACAGTTCTTTTTTTTTACCAGGACCTGATAAAACTGCCACCGGTGAGTGTGAGGTTTTCGGTGCGACGCTTGAGATCCATGCGAGAAAACATTCACATGACTCTAGTAGCATAGTAGTAGCAGCTCTCCTTTCTTGTTGCCTTTTCTTCTGAGCATAAGATTTTAGTTTCTCCAAATTTCTAAAAAATGCACTATATAAAATGAAGATTTTCCATCACATCAAACTTATACTTATGGTACATGTATGGAGTACTAAATGTAGACGAAATCAAAAACTAATTGCACAGTTTGCTTTAACTTTGCGAGACGAATTTTTTAAGCCTAATTAGTCAATATTTGGATAATAATTTACAAATACAAATGAAATGCTACAATATAGAATCTTCACTATACAAAGTTTACTTGCACAAATTTTACCCAACTAAACACCGCATCAGTTTTACACTTTTGCTTGCAAAGACACTTTGCGCTGGCCTGCAGCGTACGTCCATGGCTGGGGTGTCTGGGTTGCCTGCCTCGACGTCAGCTCATGGCTACGGCTGCAGGCAATACGTTGCTGCTAGTGACCATGGCCATATCTGATTGTGCGCAACCTCGGCCTGTAGCTGCGGCCGGATAGCAGCTTTCTGAAACTGCTGTAGATAACGTGGCTTTAGTTTCTTCAGATAAAAAATAGTAAAGATAGACGCACTGGGAAGCTCTCGGATTATCACGTTGGTTCGCTGGTTTTAGACATGGTTTATCAATTAGGTAATAGTGTTTTTCTCTCACAATAAATCAGCATCAGTCGGACCGATAAATCTAGAAATCAACCAGCGAACAGACCGTATACTAGCATCAGGTCTCTTGTCTAAGAAAAAGGGTTGCGTCAAGTCCCGTCGCTTATGATGATTTGATGACAATGGAAGAAGGAGACTGGAGGAAACGCATCCAATCTCAACAGCTTTATTTTAAGACTCGGCAAGTAATTGCGGGAATGATTCTGGTAGTACTTCAAAATCTGCTACAGTACAGTTCCTCTACTTTGGCTCGTCCTGATCACAGGCCACTGATGAAATGAAACGAAACGCGTGAGGGGAAAGGGGGCCAGGGGACACCGTGGGCCGTGGCCGTGGTCCAGCGACCCTCGCCAACGCCAGCGGCTGCACCCGGATTCTGCCTGCGGCTGCGTGTCTCTACTCCGGCAGTACATTTTCAGAGCTTTTGTCAGCCGCACCACTGTCCACTCTGTCCACTCTGCAGCTTTTCTCCCTCTGGTTCTACTCTCCAACGCGGGCTCAAACAAGTGCTTCGTGTTTTTTTCGGGTGAAGCATATGGCTCCTCTGCGGGAAGCTCTGACGCCCTGCGAGGACGCTGTTCGCTGTGACATGGAGCCATGGTTCCGACGTGGAGGCCGGGGCAGCTGTCCAACCTGGTGCGTTGGGCATGACCTAAGGCCGTCTAAACTCAAAATAGGTCTTCAACAGAGTATTTATATGAAAAACTTGAGTGTCATGAGAGGTATAACTTAAATTTGAGTATCCTCTCTCTTGTAGACCTATTTACAGAAATGGTTCTCTTTTAGGTCTTGTTATTGGAGAAAACCAAAAATATGTATTGAACCCTTTACCTGTAGCGTTACCTAAACTTAGAATATGTCTTGTATTTTTTGTAGCGGTTGTTCGAGACAGTTTAAAGCAGCCAACCGTGCCCGGCTCTGTAATCTGCGACCACCCAACAGAGCCAGCAGACTGAGCTCTCTCAAGGGCTCAAGATAGGGTAAACTGTAACGGTGACCCTCGGCTGAGTGTGACAATTTGTGTGAAGCCGCCTGATCGAGTAAACATGGCAGGTAAATGTATTTTTGTTATTACTGTTAATAAATACTAGTAGCATACAGATACAGTCGGTGGTGCCGTGGTAATCCCCAGCTAGCGCACTACCGCGGCACAGGCCACGCTGTGGTGATCTCCAACAACATTGATTATCTATCTTCTTGGTAAAAAGAAGAAAAAGGCAGCGTCGTCACAGAAGAGGGTTGCACGACGCACGATCGACGACACCCTCTTTCCCTGGTCTACTGTGTGGATTTAGCCAGCATGTGCAGCCGATTGGCGGTTGAAAGGAATCCGCAGAGCGGAGAAAACTGGAGTGAACGCCAAGCTTACCGCGCCCGTACCCCGTACCGTGCGTGCGTGGTGTCCAAGTCTGGAAAAGGCAGGCGGAGCGCGGAGGCTGGTGAGACCGTCTGCAACAGCAAGGACGCAAACACAATACCTATTCGATGTTTGAGTCACGTATACGCAAACACAATACCTATTCGATGTTTGAGTCACGTATAGGAAAATGGTCATGCACCTACAACCTTCCTTCTTCAGTAGCGAACCCAAAAAAACACTTCCAGTTTTCTCCGTCCGGTGACGCTTGCTCCTCCATCTTTGTCTTTCCCGCGACCGGCCATCGAGCTGCGAACTCCAGCGCGAGATCCGGCGAGGCGCGCGGCCCCCTTCACGCAGCAGCATCCCCAGCGCGGGCCCCTTTGTCCGCCGCCTCGCGAGCGCCACCGCGGGCAAGCACCACCGCGGGTGAGAGCCGCCGCGCGCAAGCCGCCTCCATCCCCACCGCGAGCGGCACCTACGAGATCCGTCCGCCCTCTCCTCTCCTCGCCGCGGCTGCTCTCGCAGCTGACCGCTTCGGTCAAGGCGCGCCGACCATGGACCCTCGAAGCGCCATGCCTTCTCCTCCCATGGCGCGGCGCTGCTGAAGCGGCTGGCGCGCACCTGTGGCGACTTTCGCGCTGGGCCCACCACTACGGCACCAGAGATTTGCGTCATCTCTCTAGACAAAGGAACATGAGGAGGAGCCACGAGAAGCTACGAAGAAGAAGGAGAATCCGATTCAGTAAAATCTGACGGAACCAATCTTAGCCATCGGATGGGGAGATTGAACGGAGGAGAGTTTTCGGGGTGTCGTGGATGGTGGTTCTGTTCGAGGAGCTATTCAGCCTGTTCGTTCGTTGGTTTTGGCTAGGACTTATCAGTCAGCCAACAGTGTTTTTTTCTCACAACAAACCAGCACCAGCCGAGCTTATCAGCCCAGAAACCAACCAACGAACAGGCTAATTATGTTTTGTGGGGTTAAAAATAAAAATTCAATAGGCATTGATGCCTGTACATGCCTCGCTCCCAAAATTTGTAGCGCTAGCATTGCGAGTTGCAGTGGCAGGAGTGACTCCTTAACCCTCTCTCTCTCTCCATTTTAGGCATCACTCCAGGCTTACGCTGTGGAGGGCCTAAGGCCTTCACAATGTGATGGTGGTGCCTAAATAAAATTTGATTATACACCTGAAAATAGGCACCCTGCTGTTTGAGCTGCAGTGTGCGGGCATTGTTGCTGGCCCCATGACAGAGCTGAAAAAGATAAACAACAAGCAAAGCAGTATATTGAATGGAGGAGAGAGTGAAGGACTATGCGACTTCACTTTTCTTCTTTGTTTATTAATTGAGCACCGGTTCCTCTACTTGATTTGCTCCTAGATTTTTGCTGGCATCAATGGCTGTAGTGTGAGGAGTGGTGCTAAAACACTCTCACTCTCTCATCTTCTAGCATCACTCTGAAACAACGCTGTGGAGGGCCTTAAGATGCACAGCACCAGCCGAGTCGCGCGCGCTCGCGGGACCAAGCTGGCGGCGCCGCGGCGGCCACCTCACCTGCGGCTTCCCGTGTAGGCGCACCGCCGAGAGCAGGTACAGTAGCGGCGCGGCCGTGCGGCGCAGCAGCTGTGCGCCTGGACGGCGGGGACAGGCGTATCAACTGACGGCGTCCTTTTGGGCTCCTGCCGAGCGCGTTGCTCGGGGTCCCTTCCGGTCCGGGAGGCGTTCAGCGTTCAGCGACTCCTGGGTCTGGTGGTTGTTTGGTTGTTGGCTTGTTGCCGGCCGATTGCGTTGGCAGCTGGTTGGCATTCGCAGTGGTGCCGCGAGAACTAGCCGTGGGCGGCTACTGGGCTTTCCTTGCTGGAGTGAAGGAGGACGAGTGGGCCTCTTTCCTGTCAACCATGCGTAGCGGCCCAAAATCTCGCACGGTCGCACCGAATAAAGACGCTCTCTCTGTGTCGTTCGTCCGCCTCCGCCAGCAGGGCCTGTTGTAGTCTGACGCGTGTGGTGGTGCGAGTACGCGACACATAGCAAGCAGAGACGCCGCCGATTCGGTGATTTCCTACGCTGGGCACTCACGCATCTGCGGCTGTCGCCGATCGTAATGCCGCACGCAGCTACCTCTTGCCTCGCCGCCGCCGTCGGATCAAGCAGGCGCTGACGACACACACGATCCCCCGAAAGATCTTCGGGCGCCGTAGGGGGTTAGGCACGCCACTTGCCGTTGCTAGCGGCTAGCGGCCACCGGCCAAGGCAGACGCGGAGCAGGCAGGCCGCCCAATTATTCGCGCATCCAGGTACCGCCAGATTTAGCATTTGTCCGGGCAAACAGCCGAGGCCGGTGACCCGCGGCTTGGATCGCCACTGCCCCCCTCAAAGCGGTAGGCCTTGCCGATCTCAGTAACCACGCCATGTCGCGTGTGGTTTGGAACACCCAGCTCGCATCGCGTCCATTGATGGATCGGGCATGTAGTACCGTCCCCTCCCCGATCGCGTACGCCTCTGAGGCTCTGAGCCCTGGGAGCCACACGGCACACGCACAGCGCGACGACGAACTGAATCAGGTCATGAGCACATGGAGCCTTCGCGGCTTTGCCGAAACGAGCCGGGCGCCGGTAGATTGCGTAGAGGCGGCAGCCATGAGCCTCTCCGTGCAATGTTTCTTGCCCCGGCAGGCAGGCAGGCAGAGCCATCTGCGCGGTGGATCTTCCACCGGCTACTTAAAACGCTTGCTACTGCCGTTTGCCCGCCAGCCTAACTGCCACCGCATCCGCACCGCACTTGATTCGCCCGGGCATTGAGGTCTGGTCTGGTCGGTCAAGGCGTCGAGCGACCTGCAATGGCCGGCGCGGCGGCGGAGCGCAAGGTGATCAGGGTCCTCCTCGTCGAGGACGAGGAGATCCACAGGGTACGTACGTGTGCGCAGTGCGCGTCCACGCATCGTGCTCCGCGCGCAAACTTGATGTTTTTATATATGTTCGATGGTCACTAGCCAGTAGGCAGTAGCTAAGTCGCCGGGCCGGCGTGCAACGCCTGTTGGCTGCTGCAGGTTCTGGCGAGGGCGCTGCTGAGGTCGGCCGTCGGCGGCGTGGAGCTGGACGAGGCGGGGACCGGCGCCGAGGCGGTGCGGCGTGTTCGGGATGGCGGCGCCGGCGCCTACGACCTCATCATCACTGACGGGAAGATGCCCGTCATGGACGGACACGAGGTGCGTCATGCCATATGCGCGAGCACGCGCGCTAACCCACAATTCACATCGATCGATGTTCCGCTAACTGCAGCGCGTGCGCTTTGCCATTTAACTGGTGCGCCGAGCTGACTTGCTCTGCCCCCGCCGGCGCCGGCGTGCCTGCGCGCAGGCGACGCGGCAGATTAGGGCCATGGGTGTAACGACGCCGATCGTCGGGCTGTCCAGCGACACCCTCCCGCCAGACGTCGACACGTTCATCAAGGCCGGGGCAGACGACTTCACGCCCAAGGTGCACTGGCACTACTCAGTATTTCACTCTTGTAGAATTTTTTCAAAAAAAAGGAACAAAGGGAGGGGATAGGTTGGCAGTGTAAATTTGAGCGGCTCTGATGAATGGTCGGTCATTCCTTTGAAGAAGACTCAGTGACCATTTCCTGATAACGTCTGTACCTGTGTTTGCAGCCGCTGTCCAAGGAGAAGCTCGTCCGTATTCTGGCCAAATTCAATCTCGCTTAGCTCTCCATTTGCTGTCCAAGGAGAAGCTCATCCGTATTTTCTTGCCAAATCGGCAAATATACAACGCTTAGCTCTCCGTTTGTGCAAATCTCAATGAGGGGATAAATAAAGGCTCTCGAAGAAGTATACATCGGATGGGCTTTCTTCCACTCTGGACCTTGGGCCTTATATCAGCTCGTGTTTGTCCTTCACGCATACAATTCACACCTACTCAGTAATCTGTATGTTTCTTGGTATTGGCATTACATGAAAACTAGAGGTTTTCTGCCTGTGGCAGACGGCTCTAGACCTCTAACCACAAGAGATTATGTTGTTATGTTTGGTAGTGCCTTCGTGCTACCACTAATTCGAAAATGTAACGAGCAGGGATTTAGATTCCACATGGAAAATGGAGCATCAGTATTACGAAATATACATCATCCAGAAGCAGCAGTAAAAATGCTTGAGAAAAACCATCGTCTCGTAAGAGGCACAAGTGCATATAAAATGCAATGTAAGTGAGCTCTGCTAGCACGTGCCAAACGAAAATTCAAAGATAATGCAGGCAAATTTTCAAAAAAAAGAAAAGAAAAAGGAAAAAGATAACGCGGGCACTTGTGCATAGTTATGAAAAATCGTTTCAGAAAAAGATACCTAGATAATAGCATAATTTCTTGAATCTTTCGATGAAAACATCATGAAACCGGGAACGATCATAATGTATTTCTTTTGCATTAACTTTTTCCTATTGTAGTTCCTATTCAACATCCCCAATTTGATACTACCGAAATTGGTACAAGAGATGAATCACCCCGCAAAGTCGATGCTCACTGGCTCAAATTTACAGTTCAGGGAAGCAAGTTGCGGTTATTTCAGCTATTCAGGATCCGACGAGACCCTTGTGTCTCGCATACGCAACAATGGAGACAAACATAAAGGCACAAAAAAGCCCTGATACAAGAACCACCTGTCACGGGAGGAACAAGTTACACGAAGCAACGCATCATTATATGTGCCGTATTGCGAGTAGAGACTTACCCATTTGAAGATGTATCCATGGCCGTCATTCCAGGTATACGGAATATTCATACCAAAGATTCCAGCAACTAACGAGTACAGCGACAGGCAGACGGTCCCGGAACTCAAGAATAACTCTAGCTGCAGGGACCAAACGAAAAATATGTTATTCTAAAAGAGTGCAAAAATGCAACAAGTATTACTCAGGACTTTGCTTGGGCACATTCAGCACCAAGTGATTACACATCAAACTACTAAAAGTGACACCTGGTTGAAATCAATCTGTAATTCTGAAATTTCTACATCTCTAGCAAAGAGTAACATGATGAGGTCCAGTTTATTGTAATTTATACCTGAATCAACTGATTACGGTGGTTATCAAGCTGCATGGCAAAAGAAGAAAAAACAAAATGTATTTAGAAACTGAATGGTCGAAACATAAAAGGCAGTATGCATCTATACAGGGCAACATTACCTGGATATTGATGTAATCTTCCGTGTCATCGATATACTCTCTCAGCTGAAAAGGTGTTGCAAACAAATACAATGTCAACACAGCTAAATCCTAAAAGTTCTCTTACAGCATTAGAATTTAAACAACACCCATGTGAACAGCAGCATAAGGGCAGGCTTTGCTAGTATTGTGATGCTGTAAAACTTAAAATCAGCTGCGCCTACTTACCGTTGTCAATTTGTTCAATGTGCCATCAATTTGCATGAAATATGCCTGCAGATTATAATAACATTAAGTACTAAACCAAGATAATGACAACTGATAAGTTATGTCCGTCAGGTAAAGGAACAAAATACAAACCTCTAGCAACATCTCTAGCTCTTCAACGTCATTCTCATTTCCGTGCACAGTAGCAACACTGGCTCTGCTTGCTCTTGATATTTTTGAACCAATAGTTGGGGATGCAGGGAACCAATTTGGTCCACCAGAACCACTGACAGGGGAAGATGCCCCAGCCAACTTTCTAGACAAGTAAAGATCAGCCATGTCGTCGTCATCATCCAATAATTGTTCAAGCTCATCTCTCACCTGGCAAATAGAGAACATTTTGTGATTCCTAAACCACAGAGAAACAGTGCTGGTAATCTATCACTATTCACCAAGAATACTAATGTCATGAAATAAAATAACACTAAGGGGAATTTTTATTCATACCATCACTTGGGAGGCACTTTTTATTTATACTACTATCAAGATAGTCAATTACATGTGGGGTCTGGTTCTACATATCATTGACACGGACTGGTGGTATAAATGAAAAGTGCACCTCAAATGGCGGTACAGATGAAAATATACCTAACACATGAATAGAAGGCATACATCATAAACAATTAGCTCATACATGGCTACATTGTGAACATCTTATTCAGAGGGCTCAACCAATTTCTGTTGGTTCAATTTTAAAGAATATATTTTTCAGGAAACTAAAAGATTCAATCCTATTAAGCATTTTAAGGCAAACAATATAGTACAAAACTAAGATAATTCAAAGCAAGTCACTTTCATGATAACTAACTAACAACATCTACATGTTAACTTCTGTTATTGAAATGAATAAATTGAACCTACTAGGAAAAAAAATTCATGCCCCCTAAAGTCAATTGTAAGCATGTCAATCCCAAAAGACCAAAAAGAGAGAAAGCACTTTGTATCACAACTATCTAGCCTCTTACAGTGGCATGCCTCATGATCAGAACTAAGCTTGCACAAAGCAGGGGAACTGAGATTGCAACATGACATTCAGAACACAGTGAACAACACAAATTATCCACATTCTAAAGAAAATACCCCAAAAAAACTGTACAGAAAAGTATCAGGTAGCAAACCAAATGAGGTATGACAAACAGGAACCAGACCTTCTGAACCCTTGCAGTCAATCTTGTCATGCCGCTTTTTAACTTACGTACCCTATCCAAGTTGCGGCTGCTGATCTGCGATGTCCACAACAGCTCGGCTTAATATGGAGAAATTGCTACACAGAATGTATGAAGATGATGTAACAAGGAATTAGAAAGATCTTAGCCTGACATGCCTTCATGAGTGTATGGAAAGTTGGAAACATATGATGTTGGCAAGGAGATAGATCTGCAGGCTTTGCCAATACTATTTACCAATGCAAGTTTAGTTTATTCTAGGGCCCTCCATGCAACATAGCTAATATTATGTTCGAACTGAATGAAGCTTAATCATACAGCAGATTATCTGTTAGACAGAACTGAAAACTGTGTTCCACAATCATGACATAATATAGCCCATGTTTTCAGACTAGCATGCCGACAAAAGTAACATTGTTAGTATATTTTTAGCCTTACTTGCAAACCAGCATGTAAATTTGATTGCTACTCCCTCCGTTCCACATTATGAGTCGCTTTGACTTTTTTGGCAACGGAACGGAGGGAGTACTAAATTGACGCAAAAATATCTCTGATCAGAAGGGAGGTAAGATAAATAAAATAAAGGTCAATGTTGTTGCAATCTTTCATTGTAATTCTGTGTAGCAATTCCTACTGAATAATGATAACTCTACCTAGTCCCCTACACATAAGTGACTAAAATGTGACTGCGCAAGATTACTTTATCCAATATCCAAATATATATATTTAAATTTCACTTATGGAAAAAGAGTAAAGTAGCACATTTCTGCATCATGCAATTAGCACGTCTTTTGAATGTTATTTAAAATAACTCGTATCATGTTTCTAGGATACTCAAACTTCATTAAAACATGCTAGGATGTTCAAATCAAGCGCATACTAATGGAACACAGTATACAAGCATGTCCACTCGCCTTGGATGTCAACTCATCCAGAGCTGGGTAAGCATCGGTCTCAAGCTCAGTAGTGCGCGCATCAAGGAAACTGCAGATTGCTTCCAGAGTAACCTCCAATGCACGGAACTCAAAAGGAGATTCTGTGGAGTTCATGAAATCAGATAGCAGTGTTAATGAATTGTGTATAGCTATCTTGGGAATCCACCAAGACAAATAAAAGAATAAATATATGTGAAACAATAGCGAGGGCTTTGTTATACTTCAATCTAGCATGAAAATGGGCGGACCCAGTGCAGAGAGCTCCTGCTCTGTGCGGGGTCTGGGGAAGGGTGTTAGTGGCAAGCCTTACCCTCGCCTGTGCAATGCGAGGAGACCGCGACTCGAACCCGGGACCTTCCGGTCACAGGCGGTAAGACTCTACCGCTTGCACTAGGCCCGCCCTTCTCAATCTAGCATCAACCACACAAATATATTGTTTGCAAGTCAATTGACACAAGAGGATCTGGCTACAAATGGCATGTCAATAATAGTTTGTTTTATACAATAGAAAAGTTAAAAAAAAAAAACAGGAGCAGTTTACCGAGATGAATCACAGAGGTTCATATATATATCAAGTATTGATTTGGTACAACACTTAGAAATATGTTGCTGTGCTCTGGCTACATAATTATTATCTTTGTTAGAGAAAATAAAAGGGATGGACATGCAAGCGAGGACAGGCACACACATGTCACAACCAAATCATAGTTTGAATATCTCAAGTTATGTTCATTTATCCAAAGTTCGTAGGGGAAGTTAAATGAATGTTTGCAGACTCATACAACATTATTGGGCAAGTGCAAGGAGACACAGATAGGGCATCAGATATCAAAGTTAAGTGCCATGGATACATACTTTGGACTAACATAACGTATTTCTCCCAAAAGAATGTCCCATGATAAGGACATAGAAATTAAAAAGAAAGAAACAAACAAAATGGTGTGACCATATCTCAATCAAACTTTTATGTCCATTTCTTTCCTGTATACTTTTATGTATCTACAAAGATTTCCTTGCTTGTTTGTTCCAATTCTTGGCCATACAAGAGGGACAAATGTCAAACAAAGTAACCACATCAACATTACACAAATATATTAGTGTCCTCCTATCATAAGCAGTTGATAGATAATAGCAGAGCCCAACTTACCATCTTCTTCTGCCCCTTCCACATCATGCTGTCCATTTAAGTTCTCTTTTCCATCATGCTGAGTGGCATTTGATGGAGCTAACCGCCTCCGGAGCTCCTCTACTACAGGGATTACATTCTCATCAGAAGGATCCCTAAGCAAAACCTGAGCCAATCCAAATACAACAGTTGTGAGTAACCACATTTGCGACAGCTAAGAAAGGGATATTTAAGATCCTCAATTCAATCAAATAAACTACGGCTTTCCGATTATTTTATAGCAGCATGACCTGAGAACTAGTATAGCGAGCTCCTATTTAAAATCGAGGATTCGAGAGCAGAATGAAGCTATGTATTCGGGAAAAAAAATATATCACTTTCTCTTCAAAATTTTATACGGATAACTAATCCAGGTTTGCATAAGTGAAGGTGCATATATATAACCTGCAGAGAACTGTGATCTAACATATACCCTTATTTTTGTATACCATTTAGAGCTCCCTCCTGCGGCCACGTCATCGCTTAACTATGTCCGTCCGATGCAGCCACGCCTTCATTGCGTCCATCCGTCAGTGCCTCGCTCCCTCGGCCTCTAACTCGAAGCTTCCACAGGCCTCCCGCATGCCCTCCCAGCCTCCACCACGGAAAAGAAATATAAAGAAAAGACCCCTCCAGAAACCGCGCCGCAGGAGAGCACGCCGCCGCCTCCCATCCACGCGCGTCGTCCCACAGCTCCTGTCGAAGCTGTGCCGTCCGCCACCCCCCTCCCTCCCTCGAGGTTGTGACGCCGCCAAACCGCCACTCCGCCCTCACCTGATCCGATTCGCGACGTGCTCCACCTCTTCCAGCGACGCGCTTTCCACCCCTCCCTCTTCCTGCCTCTGGCGGCCCGACGCTATGTCGCCCTACCATGGGATCCCTGGCGTGGGCAAACCCTAGCGGCGCAGCCCAGAAGCTGGTGCGCGCGAGGCCTCCGGCGTCAGCAGCTCCAGGTAGTGCCGTCTCTCCTTTCCTCGGACCTCCGTCTTCGCCCTCACCTCCTGTCCGTCGCCCCAAGCATCCAGGCGTCTGGTCCTCCCTCCGTGCTCTGCCCAGCCCCATCCTCATGTCCTCTGCATCCAGCATCATCCAATGAAGGTATAGTCTCCATGCTCTCTCTCTACGTGTGTGCGAGACAGACATTTCTCACGTATTGATTAGGTTATTCAATGTGAGATGAACTGGATAGGATTGTCAAAGTGAAAGGGAGGATGCCGCATGTTCACTGACAGATGGCATGGGGAATCAAGAGCAGCTGCTTCCAATTGAGGGAAGATGCAGACATCTTTGGTATGCTTCACGATGGACAGGCTGCTTTCTGTTGTCCTGCAGACGAGAGGAAGGTATACAGCTGCAGCACCCCCAATTCCTTTATGTGCTTCGTCATGTAAATGTTCCTACTTGGGCTTATTTTGCAGTAGTTCGCAGCTGATGCTTCAAGTTATGACCAGATTTATGTTATGCTGTTTTTGGCCCCATCTTATATGATTCACAGGCTAAAGAAACTGGACATAATGGTTTATCTGCGGCTCAAGTTCATAGCAGCATCAAATACGGATACATTTTCCAATCCAACAATTTCAGGGACTTCCGATCCTCTTTATACCAACAAGGTACATCATTTTAATTTGATTTATACATTCCATCAGATTTAGGCCATGGTGTCTTCGTTTTGGATGGAAACATTGTCATATATTACCTAACCGTCATTGTTATTCTTTGCAAGCTGCATACTGGGATTCTTTAAATGTTGCCCCAAAAATATGTTCCACACACTTGTTTCCTTATTTCTTTACAGTTCATTGCACATGTCTGCCTGTGCCCACCAAACCTAAATTTATATGCCTGAGAACTTCCAACTTCAGGCTACTGTGTATGCACACTGAATACAAAACATATTGTAACATTTTTGCCGATGTTATTTTACAGATGCATGATTGAGCCGGTGCAAACATTTTAAAGTTAAGCAGCCACCTGCTCCTACTACCCGTTTCGCTTTGTTCACCCAGGTCTCGCTGCGGAGTTTTGCATAACTGTAAGTTCTTCGCATAATTTTCTAATTTGAAACAAGAGAGAGCCTAAGCATCTTTGATTATGGGTTACAAAAATTGGAAGCCCTTCATGTTAGTCCGTATCCAATGATTATCATACAGATTTTCTAGCACCCTGTTACCTCCCTGTTACTCTCATAAATGTATGTACTTGCATCACTGTGGCTCTTCTCATTTTTTTGGCTGATGGTGGCTCTTCTCTCATGTTCATGTTAGTCTGTATCCAATTATTACCATACGGATTTTCTAGCACCCTATTACCTTCATGTTACTTCCATAAATGTATGTACTTGCGTCACTGTGGCTCTTCTCATTCTTTTAGCTAATGGTGGCTCTTCTCTCATGAAGGTAAGCTTCTCCAGTTCATTTTGGATTCAAGCCCAGCATGATTTATTAATAGTAGAAATATATTAGCTTCACCATTTTCTAGCAGTACCTATAATGTATCCATCACTTACTGTTTTTTGGGCATATTTATTTTCCCATTTATACCAGCTTGAACCTCCCAGAGTTGTATCAGATTCAAATGGTTGGTGCATGTTATCTCATTCATTTCTGTATTCAGCAATGAATGACAAGTCAGGAAAGGTATTTCTACGATATCGGTCAATTCAAGCTAATATTGGACCTATATTTTGATAGTAAAAATTAATTTTAGAAAGCACTCTGCCTCTCTGATTTCCCCCCAAAAAATTTATGGGTTTACTATTGTTATTCTAGGCTTTGGCCTTTCATGCCTGCTACGCACTATCGGCCTTCTCCGTCGATTGCTGGGAGGCTAGGACCGATTGAGAGTCCATGGCTTGCAGGTAAGTGCTCTCATCTGAAATACCTGACACTCCTACTTCAGTTATCTTCTATCTTGCTGATGCCCCCCCCTATATATGATTTAATTTACGGTGCTTCACTGAATTGCATTACGTCATGGAAATAGAATTGTAATGCTTCTTTGATTAGGGGTACCGTACATACTGTGTTTACAGATCTTTTATCTACTATGACATTACTGTGATTCCATAACTCTGTGATACCGTGCACGACTCATAATCTCATATATAAATGTCACTGAACTACTGCAGTGTAGTGTATTGTCCTGCAAACTAATAAAATTCCGATATCCTTTTGCTATAATAGATTGATTTAAAATGATTTATGCATCCTCTACTCATAATACATAGCATTTTTTGGTGCTTTCGAGTTCTGCAGGTCATTAATGATTGTTCCAGTTACAGCTACGTCCATTCATTCTTTGATGACTACCTTTATGTTATCCATTCTAAAGGCCTACGCCTTTGGCCACAATAATCTCCTGGCTACCTATTTTAGCCACTGAAGATGTCTATACTTCCTATTGCCTATTGCACACACTGATTCTTGCATGATTTAAGAATGCCATTTTTTGTTTGATAATTAAGATGAAAAGGTACGTACCGCAATTGTAGAACTAATCATGATTTGAAGAGAGATAACTGAAATATATCATGTCCAGATATTTTGCAATCGAGACAATTCAATCCAAAGTGGCATGGGTTCACTGCTCATATTCTTCGATCTACTTAAATTTTTTATTTGAAGGGATGCTGTTCATATTCTTATTTCTTCCTTATTCAACTGTGACGGCAACACTTTTTCCCGCGGCAACACGCGGGATATTGACTAGTTACTCTAGATTATGGGAGGAAACAATTTGAAAGCTCCTAGCAGCTAAACAATCAGGAGGAGGAAATACTAAGCAGTAAAATTCACCTCATCGGAAGTGATGATCGCCTTTATGTGCTGCTCGAGCCACCGACGAAGATTCCATCAAAAGAAAAAACAAAACTCGTTAGAAATCTCCTTTACTTTTCTTTTAAGATGAAGCAGCTGCATCAAGTACTCGGCACCATTTACTACGAAAAAGCAGAACAGCACGATCCAACATAATCGTTAGGATCATAAAGAAAAACCAGCCGCGACTGGGGGATCAGTTCATCCTAACAACAATTTGGTTCTAACACTCTGTTCGCAGCACCATATGTAGCCACAAACAACACAATTACCACCCGAAAATCCGCAAAGGGGCGCGAAATTGAGAAATCACAGGAAACCCGGCCGCAGACGCTGATCCACGATTCCTCCCACGCCATCCATCCACCGAACGAAAAACGACACAATTGAGTTGCCGAGGCGGACGGGACGGGACGGGACCAGGGGGGGTGCGCACCTCGAGATTGAGGACGATGGCACGCTCGCGCCCGAGGATGGTGGAGGGGTAGGAGAGCAGCGGGTCGAGGATGCGGAGGTCGCGCGCGTTGATGTCGACGCGGTGCATGATGGCGTACTTATCGGCGTCCAGCACCCGCTCCTCCCCGGCCGCGTCGAGCAGGATCCAGCTCCGCGACGCGCCCCGCTTATTCCCCTCGCCGCCCCCGGCGCCCGGCGCCCCCGCCGCAGCCATCTCCAACGGCACGGGGGCTCTCACATCTCCGGCGCCCGCCGCCGCGCAACCGCCGCCCACGTGGACGGTGGACGGATGACCCCTTTATTTATGACAGAAATTTTGCGACGAGGAGGAGTAATAAATGGCGACGACGGGAGAGAGAGGGAAAAGTAGGAGAGTTTTAGAGGAGCGCAGAGGAGAGAGGGGCGTGGGCGTGGCTGCTCGCTCGCTCGCTCTTGTCGTAGGGTTCGTGTGTTCGTGCGACGGGTGGATCTACGAATACGAGCACGAGCAGGATCTACGAATACGAGCACGAGCAAGAGCAATCAGTCTGTTAACGGTGCGGGATGAAAGGAATCGTAATTATGCTTGCGCTGCTTAAATTAAGGCTCTTGCGTTGTACAGTATGTATAATCAATAATTTTATGAATTGACGGGGTGTTTTTCAGTGAAACCCCTAAGGGCCCGTTATACTTCCAAAATGATCAACACAGCTGCACATGTCTTTTGCGGCGGCTGAAGCCGCACTGCAGCTAGCCCAACCAGACAGGCTAGACATTGTTGACATATCTGATTTGATATTTTCACTTCTAAACTATTCAAGGGGCACATTTGGATCGCCGTGTGGGGCCTGCTCCGAACCGAATTGGATGTCCACGCAGCCAGAGCCGGGTTGGTTGGTCCACGCTTTTCTCGCGGACAGGGGCGGCAGGCGCGCGCCGAACGCCACCCAGGGGCATCTTCCCTTTTCTCCTAGGCGCGCGCGCGGCGCCGAACCAGAAGCAGCAGCAGCAGCAGCAGCCCGGAAGTGGGAGACGTCAGGCGCCGCGACTCCGGCTGCCTGGCCGGCGCGGTTCGAGGCTATACTTCGTGTCGGATAGGGATGCAATGCAACGGCTTTATTCATGGTTATTATGCAGACGGGCAGACACATACATACATATAGTCAGACAGATACTCAATCCTTCTCATAAACAGTCCCGTAAAAGACATTCCGAACTCAGAAACTATATTATTCTTATCGTTATTAATTAAGATATTAGCTAAGTAAAATAGTGATATAGTATTGGAATTTAAAAAAGAGAGATAAGGAAATAACTTTTCATAATAAGAAAATATGTCTATAAGTGAATTAAAATATTTTAGAGAAACTATGGAATAAGATTTTAATGTGTAGTGTCTACATGATTTGACAAGTATAGACTCTAGACACAATAATTATTAAGGATTGAAAAAGATGTAGTACGTAGTAAATGAGGAGAAAGATAGAGATAAAGATGATTAGTAAAAGACAATAATGTATTAGAAAGTGTGAATAATAATTAATTTGGAATAGGTGTAGAAAGCTAGAAGGTCAAATATTATGAAACAAAAGGAGTAGATGGACAAGAGACACGGCAGATATATCATGCTATTGATCCATCCTAGTGCTAGCATGTGGATGATACTTAGATCTTTCCAATATCGTCGTTTTTGGGTTGTTTTGGTTTAGTGCACGAGCTCGATCGGCATGTCAAAATTTTAATTAGTAAGTTTGGTTAGATGTCATATTTTGAGTTGACACCATTTTAATTTTTTCAGGCACCTTAGCTTATTTTAACTAATAGCTAAAATAGATCAAATTTATAGGTATCAATTTTGATGACCAAGATTTTGTCAGGCTTTTGGCAGTCTCCTTCCCTTTCCTGAGAATAGGCGGGCATGCACGCCGGGTGGACATGACCTCATGTGAGCCGTCATGATTCATCGTCCAGGCACAGCTCAGCGGTGAGGATTGTTCGGTAAAGCTAGCAGTTGGATTATCACGGTTCTTTTAATTATGCACGCCAAATCCGATAAGCTGTGATTTGACCGGCTCGAAAGAGGTTACTACTGGCTGCTGTCGCCGAGGCCTGTTCGTTTACAGCCGACTTATCAGCTAAAATGTATAGTATTTTTTCACAAAACAGTGGTAAATTACTTATTTGCTTTATTGGTCTCAACTCGGCTCCATGATTCGTAGACTCCATGATTCCGTAGTAAATTACCTTGCAGGTATGGTCACATCCTGGAGTTTTTCCGTAGACTCCATGATTCCGTAGTTTTTTAAAAATACGCTGCCCAAAGGAAGACAGGACAGGGTCCGAGAGGTGGCACTTCGCAGATGGTGGACCTTACTAGATCCGGTGACGGGAACAAAGCCAGATAAAACTACATCTACTACTACTGTAGGTCGTATAGGAGCACTACCAGTGTGGACGTACTGTACGTCTGTTCGAGCTATCGGAGAGCAACGCGCCACGTGTATGGAGGTCTAAGCCACCACGTTTGCAGATAACTTCCACGTCGCATAAAGTAGTGGTCTTGCAGATGTGCAGCCTGTTCGCTTGCTCGTAAACGATCGTAAATTTATAGCCGGAAACAGTATTTTTCTCTTACACCAAACCAGCCAACAGTAAATAATCCACGATACGATACGGTCTCCCAAACAGACTGGTGCAAAGCAGCTTGCAGAGCCTGCAAGTGCTTCATTGACAAAACAGCTAAAGCCACCGCTCAGTCCCACGTTGGAGAGGATGAATGGCATCCTTAGCACCTGCACATCATCTAAAAGGTTGCAAGACCATTTAAAAGTTGCAAGAGAGTTATATGTCTGCGTTGTAAGGATGAGAGTTTCCTTTGCTTCTTGCTTATGTGTACTGCACCTTTTTTATGAAGCTAACAGGTTTGTTAGCACAAGGGTTGATAGTGCCCTCCTCTCACCTCTGAGCGTAGATTCCACAGACAGAGGCTAGATCTACTCCTACTTTAGTACTTGGTACTGTATTTGGAAAGGGAAACAAGAATCCTAAGTTTCACACGCAAACACATATAGTAAACCAACAAAGATCGTGTAACGAATCCGAGAGGGACACCGTGCACCGTATTAAGGGTTTGTTTGGATGTATGCATGTATTCACTTTAATCCATGTGTGTTGAAGTGAAATGAAATAAAACTTAGTTTAATTTCACTTCAATCCATTTCAACCCACATGGATTGAGATGAATATATATGGATCCAAACCAGACATAATTAAGTTAATATAAGTACCCGTATGTATCAGAATCGAACCTACAGCAATTTACCGTGTGCATGCGTGTGTGGTGACTGATGTGGTTCAAAACAAGTGTTATCGCCAGTGCACGTCTGCATCAAACGTACGGATCGGATGATCTCACTTCTCACGTTGGAGATATACGGTACTACATGTACCCTGGGTAGTCTAGAAATTGCAGAGCAGCCCAGGGCTCTCAGGAGTGGTCGTCTTGTGCGGCGCCTCGGAAACCAAAACACAGGCGAACGTCACAGGCGGGCGTTGACGTTCGGCTCTGCGGACACAGGCGGGCGTTGACGTTCGGCTCTGCGGACATGCGGCCCGCAGCCGCCACGAGACACTACGGAATGTAGCGGACCAGAGCAGGTGGGTACTGGAGCAGCACGTTGACTCGCGGAGGTTGAGAGGTGAGCGAGCATGCGCCGGATACATCGTCCCCATGCGATTATTAAAGAATAGAACACGCGGAAAACAAACTGACGGCACTGCCCACGAGTATGACGGTACGAGGGACGAGGCGAGAGAGAGAGAGAGAGAGGCTGCAACACGGCCCGTACGATCCAGCACGGCAGGATGGGTGCATGGAGGAAGAAGATGGCGCTACTGTGACGCAATCTCTTTTGCTTCTTTTTCAATTACGAAAACAGGATCAGTGGACCTGGTGAAAGAAAAATTAATGGTGTCTCGTGTGTACTCCCTCCGTCCCGTAATATCTGTCGTCGGTGAAACAACCCAGTTATCAATGACAATGGCAAAAGACGTCGACACCCCTACTCGAATGATTTGTCAACTGTGCATTTGAACGGACATGCCATCAATGCTACTCACCACATCATTCTTCTTACAATAAACAAATCCGAACTCACACCCACCTTTTCACAGTTTTACATGCAGTACAGTATTTCTCTCTTAAACAATGCATGCGTGTGTTTTTTTACGAAAAAAGGCCTTGGGTGGCGTGTGAGGCTGCGAGGGGGAGGGGGAAGAGATAAGACTGCCTTGGCCGACAGCGCATGGTGCGGTGCAGCAGTACAGCTACGGCCTATGACGGGGAATAGGCAACGACAGATATTGCGGGACGTTCCATTGTCGCTCCAACGACAGATATTGCGGGACGGATGGAGTAAAAACGACCTAGGAAGACTTTTTTTTTTCCTTTTAATACCGGCTGACTCTACGAGAAATACACTGCCTGTTCGGTTGAGGCCTGGCCAGGCAGTTATGTCAGCTACAGGAACAGAAAAAGTGGACGCCTAGGATCTTTGCCTGGCCTAGGCACCATTTTCAGTATGCAAACCAAAAAACTAAAACACGCCAGTCTTTAGCTTGCGTTGTTGCCGACTTGCCGGTTATCATAGTCCGAATGATATTATCTAAAACATCATCGTCTGAATGATGACTTGGCCCCGGTTTATCATATCACAGCCACAGGTGAAAAGACGATCCGTTTGGGTTGAATATAAACTGGGAGGCTCACCCTACTACAGCCAAGTGTATTCAGCCTGATTGGCACAAGCATATTCCTCTCAATTGGGCCTGGCCCGTATTTCATCCACCTCCCTATTGGGCCAGTACCAGCCCAACCTGACAACGCAAAACTCCGTCTCCGTCTCCGTCTCAAGATCAGCTGTTCAACGCACACCATTTGGCGAAGGTCGTAGTAACACAGTAGCAGAAAGAAAAGGGAAGCATCCAAGCCAAAAATTCCCCCGAGGAAGAAAGGAACCGAAGGCACAAAAAAAAAAAAACAAAAGCTGCACACTGGAAGACGAAGGCAAACCCTAGTCGCTACTCCACCGCGGCGCCCACGACCCCGATCGGGCTCCGATTCCGATGGACTTCGCGGAGCTGGAGGCCGTGGAGGGCCTCCGGTGGCCGTGGCACTCGTGGCCGCCGACGGCCCCCGCGGCCGCGTCCCTCGTCGTGCCCACCGCCGTGCTCTGCTCGCCGCTGCAGCACCCCACGGCGCCCGACCTCCTCCCGCTGCTCCCCTACGCGCCGCTCCGCTGCGCCACCCCGGGGTGCGGCGCCGCGCTCAACCCGTTCTCGCGCGTGCACCACGGCTCCGCGCGCTGGTCCTGCCCCTTCTGCGGCGCCGCTGCCAACCCGTTCCCGCGCCTCCTGGCCCCCGACGCGCTCCCCGCCGAGCTCTTCCCCACCCACTCCAGCGTCGAGTACGCGCTGCCCCCGGACCCCGCCGAGGCCGGGGGCCCGGGCCCACCTGCGCTCGTGTTCGTGATCGATGCGGCCACGGCGGCCGAGGAGCTCGCCGTGCTCAAGGACGAGGTGCGCAGGGTCGTGCAGGGGCTGCCCGAGGGGATCAGGGTGGCGCTCGTCACTTTTGCTGCGTCCGTGTGGGTGCACGATCTTGGATTTGAGGGCTGCGCTCGGGTGGTTGTGCTC